>JAGIQG010000017.1:38426734-39043734 GCA_024679065.1 Sphyrna mokarran
AGCATTTTCTCTCTTTTGGACTCAGATTCCAGCATCCACAGTGATTTGCTTTTATTAGTAATGAGTTAACTTTCCAGCACTGCTTTGTTCTTGTAGCGTCTGTGGCGAGAGAAACAGGTTTAACTTCTGAGCTTGGTAACCCTGTGTTACAAGTGAACAGAGTCACTGACCTGAAATGTTAACTCTGTTTCTCTCTCCAAATACTGCTAGACTTACTGAGAATTCCAGCAGCTTTTGTATTTTACTTGTGTATTACTGCTTGGCTTTTACTGTTGTGGATTCTATTATGCAGCATAGATAGATTTTGGAAAACACCAGCTTCAGACTGTAAATATCCATGAATGTTTATTGTGATGTGGTGCCTTCAGCCAGCACCAATGTCATTTAATTTTTAGCACAGAAAAGTCATTTTATTTATCACGTTCAACAGCAGGTGGCGATAATACTCTTAACTAAGGTGACTGCAATGCTCCATTGCTCATGGAGATTGTCTCAACAGAAGTGAACTTAGAAAATACCAGAAACCATTTACTGTCTAAAAATCACAATAATATGTTCTTGTAAATTACAAAGTGCAAAAAGCTTACAATGAAAAGAAATTAGAATGGTATTTTCATCAACAAAACATCCCTCATGGCAGTTAATAATATAAAACAGCCGCAATGTAGTTGAGCTTGTGTAATTCATTACCACAGGAAATAGTTGATGCCAAAACATTGAATATATTCAAAAGTAGCTAAATATAGCACTTGGGGTGAATGGGATCAAAGGTTATGGGGGAAATAAACAAGATTAGACTATTGAGTTGGACAATTAGCCATGTTTACGAGGAATGGGGAAGCAGGTCCAAAGGGCCAAATGGCCTCCTCCTATCTTCTACGTTTCTATGAGTAGTGCCAGTTGCCAAGAATAAAAAACTGGAAGCAGTGAGGAGCTGAAACCCCTGCTGATCACAGAATTATAGAATTCTTACAGTGTGGGAGCGGCCATTCTTCCCATTATACCCCACTTTCTCTCCAAACAGGCATCATGACTTAGTGCCATTCTACTGCCTTTTCCCCAAACCCTTGCACATTGATTCTATTCAACTAATTATCTAATAGCCTCCTGAATACCTGAAATGAACCTGCCTCCGCCACACTTCCAGGCAGAGCGTTACAGAGCCATTCGCTGTCTGAAAACAGTTTTTCTCATTTGCTTCTTTTGCGAATCATTTTAAATCTGTTCCCTCTCACTTTTGAGCCTTTTACAAGCAGGAACAGTTTCTCCATATCTACTCTGTCCAGCTCTATCATGATTTTGAACACCTCTATCAAATCTTCTCGCAGTCTTCTCTCTAAGAAGGGCAGCCCCACTCTCTCCAATCTATTCTCAGAACTGAAGTTTTTCATTCCTAGAACTATTATTGTAAATCTTCCCTGCACTCTCTCCAATCCATCCACATCCTTCCAATAATGTGGCACCCAAAACTGTACACAACATTCCAGCTGAGGTCGAACTGGTGCCTTATCGAAATTCAATATTATCTCCTTGTTCTTGTGCTCTATACCCTTGTTACAAAAGCCCAGGCTACTGTGTATCTTATTAACTGCCCTCTCCACCTGTCCTGCCACCTTCAATAATTTACATACATATCACCCCCTTAAGAATTATACCTCTTGTTTTATATTGTCTCTTCATATTCTTCCTATCTAATGCTTCTCCACATGAATATTATCTGCTACCTATCTGCCCCCTCCACCAACTTGACTACGTCCTTTTGAAGTTTTGTCCTCCTCACAGTTTACAAAGCTTCCAAATTTCATGTCATCTACAAACATTGAAATTGACCCTTGCACTCCAAAATCTAGATCATTAATATATATGATGAAAAGCCAGGGCCCCAATACCGACCACCAGGAACATTGTTATGTCCATTTTATTCTATGAGATAGAATCTTTCTGTCAAGTGTGGCACAGTGTCCAATGCCTTCAGAAAGTCCACGTAGGTCACATCAATAACAGGACAGCATTACCCTCCTGTTATGCTGGAGGCGTTCTATACCTCATCAAAAAGTTCCAGCAATTTAGTGAAACATGATTTCTTCTTCCTTATTAATTAGTACAAGTAAGCTTACCATTAACATTGCGAAGAAGATACTGTGAAAATCTCCTAGTCTCTACACTCTAGCACCTGTTCAGGTACGCTGAGGGAGAACTTAATATGGCCAATGCACCTAACCAGCAGGTCTTTCAGATTGTGAGAGGAAACTGGAGCACCCGGAGGAAACCCATGAAGTCATGAGACGAAAGCACAGACTCCGTAAGATAGTAATAGCCGGGAATCGAACCCAGGTTCCTGGCACTTTGAGGCAGCAATGCTAACCGCTGTGCCGCCCATTGGAAATCCATGCTGGCTTTTGGTAGTCAACCCAGATTTTATCATGTGACTTCAAATTGTATCCTGAATTATTGTTTCTGGAAACTTCCTCACCACTGAAATTAAACTGATGGGTCTGATGTTATTTCTCAAAGTCTAGGGTCACAGAGGCCAGCTGTAATGCTTCACACTTGCACTAGCAATGTTCAGTTAACTCAAACCTGAGGTGAGGCAAACCCAAAATCATACAATCTAATAAATTTACTTATTAAGCCAGTTGGAGAACCGTGGTAGATTTTTTGCCAGGAATTTGCTTATCACACTGCAAGTTATGTAATTTTAGAACATAGAACATTACAGCACAGAACAGGCCCTTCGGCCTTCGATGTTGCGCCGACCAATATAAAAAGCAATGCCCCTCCAAACTAAACCATTCCCTTCTCTTCCATATACTTATCAACTAACCTCTTAAACGCCACCAAACTTGGCGCATCTACAACTGCTGCAGGCAGGGCATTCCACTCCCGAACCACCCTTTGGGTAAAGAACCTACCTCTGATATCCGTCCTATAACTATCACCCCTTAATTTAAAGCTGTGTCCCCTCGTGCTAGCTTTCTCCATCCTAGGAAAAAGGCTATCACTGTCCACCCTATCTAAACCTCTAATCATCTTATATGTTTCGATTAGGTCCCCTCTTAGCCGCCTCCTTTCTAACGAAAACAACCTCAAATCCCTCAGCCTCTCTTCATAAGACCTGCCCTCCATACCAGGCAACATCCTGGTAAACCTCCTCTGTACCCTCTCCAATGCCTCCACATCTTTCTTATAATGTGGGGACCAGAACTGCACACAATACTCCAAGTGCGGCCGCACTAGAGTTTTGTACAGTTGCAACATGACGTTGCGGCTCCGAAATTCAATCCCTCTACCAATAAAAGCCAAGACTCCATATGCCTTCTTAACAACCTTCTCGACCTGACTGCCTACTTTCAGGGATCTATGCACATACACACCAAGATCCCTCTGTTCATCTAGACTACTAAGAATCCTACCATTTGCCCTATACTCTACACATTTATTATTTCTGCCATAGTGCATTACCTCACACTTTTCCACATTAAACTCCATTTGCCACCTCTCGGCCCAGCTCTGCAACTTGTCCAAGTCCCTCTGCAAACTATAACACCCCTCTTCACTATCTACCACTCCACCGACTTTAGTGTCATCTGCAAATTTACTAATCCATCCTTCAATACCCTCATCCAGATCATTTATAAAAATTACAAACAGCAGGGGCCCCAAAACAGACCCCTGAGGTACACCACTTGTCACCGAACTCCACGATGAATATCTCCCATCAACCACCACCCTCTGTCTTCTATCTGCTAGCCAATTCCTAACCCAATTAGCTAAATCACCCTCTATCCCATACATCTGCATTTTCTGCAGAAGTCTTCCATGGGCCACCTTATCAAACGCCTTACTAAAGTCCATATATACCACATCAACCGCCTTACCCCCATCCACCTCCTTAGTCACTTTTTCAAAAAACTCAATGAGGTTAGTAAGGCACGACCTACCCTTCACAAAACCATGCTGACTATCTCCAATCAATTCATTACTCTCTAAGTAACTATAAATCCTATCCCTAATTATTCTCTCCATTTTGGAAAAAGAAATCTTCACAATAATTTATGTGAGGCTATTGCTAACTGGATAGATTTGCTGCACATTTAAAATGCAGGAAACAAAAGGTTGGAATGGGTAATTTTTTCATTTGGCATTCTGTAAATAGTGGGTTAAAACAAATATCATATAAGATAAAGTTGATTTATTAATGTCACAAATAGGCTTATGTCAACACTGCAATGAAGCTGTTGTGATAATCCCCTAGTTGCCACACTCCGCCGCCTGTTCGCATACACTGAGGGAGAATTTAGCATTGTGAATGCACCTAACCAGCGCATCTTTCGGACTGTGGGAGGAAACTGGAGCAGCCAGAGGGAACCCACACAGACACAGGGAGAACATACAAACTCCACACAGACAGTGACCAAAGCCATGAATCAAACCAGGATCCTTGGCATTGTGAGGCAGCAGTGTTAACGACTGTGTCATCGTGCTACCCACATCAGAGCTGGGAGTACAGTTATTTCCAATCTATACGAATGACTTAGATGAGGGGGCGGACTGTAATGTGTGCAAGTTTGCTGACAATACAAATTTACTTGCAAAAATGAGCTGTGAGAATGATGCAAAGAGGCAAGGCATACAGGCAGTTTAAATAAATATAGTGTGGGGAAGTGTGATTTTATCCATATTGTAAAGAAAAAGAGAAAAAGAAATTTAAAAAGAAATGCAGGGTACATTTTAAATGCTGGGAAACTGGGAAATGTTACTCTTTAGAGGTGCTGGGATCTTTGTACACAAATCACAAAAAAGACTTTAATACATAGCAATAGCATGCTCATAGGTAGATAAATGGTATTTTAGCCTTTGTTACTAATGGTTTGGAGCATAAGGCTGAAGAAGTTTTATTGATATTGTATAAGATTTTAATAAAACCACACAGAGCACTACGCACAGTTTTGGTTTCTGTATCATCTCCATTTACTTGCCTGAGATTGTGTACATCAAAGATTTACTCACCTCATTCTTAGAATGAAGGGTTTTTTTGAGGAGAGGTTAACTAGTTTTAGCCCATGTTCTCTAGAAGTCAGAAGAATGAGTAATGATCGTTCAGCATTTACACGAGTGTCAGACAATGGCTAACCCCAATAAGAGAGAATTTAACCATCTCCCCTTGAGATTCAATGACATTACCATTGCTGAATCTCTCATCATAAAACGTCCTGGGAGTTACCATTGACCAGAATTTATCTGAACTAGTCATACAAATATTGTGACGACAAGACACAGTGCTACTTTGACCACTACTGCATCAAGTAACTCACTTCCTGACTCTCCAAACTTGACCACAATTTACAGTACACAAATCAGGAGAGCGATAGAATACTTGCCTAGATGAATGCAGCATAACAACACTAAGGAAGCTTGATAGTATCCAAGCCAAAACAGCCCTGATTATTAACATCCATCCACCATCCTCAGTCCCTCCACCACTGACGCTCAATGGCAACAGTTTGTTCTGGATACAAGATGCATTGCAGCTACTCGCCAAGGTTACTTCAAAGCTGTCTTCCTAATCTGCAACTTCTAATATCAAGAAGGACTAATGCAGCACACATACAGGGATACCACCACCTGTAAATTCCCCCTCCAGCCTACATTTCAATCTGACTTGGAACTGTATCACTGTTCCCTCATTTTTGCTGGATCATGATCATGGTCATGACCCTTCCCTAACAGCTCTGTGGATGTACTTACATGTACTGTAGAGGTTTGAAAAGGCAGCTCACCATCATCTTTCCAACGGCAATTAGGGATGGGCAAAATTTGCAGGTTTTGCTCATGTAAGGATTCAAATGATCATGTTGAAATTATAAAATTCTAAGGGAAATAGAAGAAAATTACTGAAATCTGAAACAAAAACAGAAAAAGCTGAAAAAGTTTTGAGTCTAAAGTGTCATCTAGACTTGAAAAATTAGATCTATTCCCTCTCCACAAATTCTGAGAGAGCTTGACAGGGTGGATGTTGAGAGGATATTTCCCCAGACTGGCAAATTCACAGTTCGGAAGTAGGGGTCACAGACTCAGAATAAGGGGGACCATTTAGAGCTGAAATGAGGAGAAATTGCTTTGCTTAAAGGGTTGTGAATCTTTGAAATTCTCTACCCCTGAAGGGCATGGATGTTCAATTATTGAGTATATTTGAGATGGAGATTGTGAGATTTGACTTGAAAGAAGGAAGTGAAGGTACTGGAGCTAAATTTGCAGATACAAAAATAGGTGACAAGTTGCGAGAGGGAAAAGATAGCTTACAAAGAGATATTAATAAGTAAGTTGGCAAAAGGTTGGCAAATGCAGTATAATTGGGAAAAATGTGAAGTTGTTTATTTTGGACAACAGAACTAAATACAGAGTATTATTTAAATGGAGAAAATCTGCAACGCAAAGGGACTTGGGGGTATTTGTGCACCAAACTCAGAAAGCTAGCATGCAGGTACAGCAGATAATCAGGAAGGCGAAAAGATTGTTGGTCCTTATTTCAAAGAGTTGGAGTGTAAGAGGAGGGAAGTCTTGCTGCAACTGTATGTGGTACTGGTGAGATCACTTGTCGAGTACTGAGAGTAGTTTCAGCCCCCTTATTTAAGGAAATTTGAATTCACTGGAAGCCGTTAGTTCAAAAAAGATTCACTTGGATGATTCCCTGTACGGAGGGATTGCCTTAGAAGGGAAGGTGGAACAGTTTGGGACTCTACTCATGGGAATTTAGAAGAATGAGATGTGTACATCGACTTCTTAAGGGGCTTGACAGAGGAAATGTTGAGAGGATGTTTCCCATCCTGGGAGAGTCTAGGACCAGAGGGCAGCCTCAAATAAAGGGGCACCAATTTAAAACTGAGATGAAAAGGTTCTTTTCTCTCAGAGAGTTGTGAGTCTTTGGAACTTCTTGACACAGAGAGATGTGGAGGTAGAGTCGTTGTGCGTGTTAACAACTAAAATAGAGAGATTTTGATCAGTGAGGGAATCAAAGATTACGGGAAAAGGGCAGGAGACTGGACGTGAGGAATATCAGACCAGCCTACTGAATGACAAAGCAGGCTTGAGGAGCCAAATGGCCTATTCCAGTTCCTATTTCATATGTTTTATGGTTTTATTTTTGTATACCAAGTGAATTAAGAATTACGGGTTTAGTACAGGAAGTGTTGCAGACGGAAGGACAGCCATGATCACATTGGAAAGGTGAGCAGGCTCAAAGGGCTGAAACGTCCTAGTCCTGCTCCTAGATTTAATGGCCTTAAGAAAGAGACTGCAAGTATCTGGATAGCATATTAAATATTTACCATGTCCAGTCAATGCAGAACCACAATTGGCAAAGCAAAAGGGAAACTGAATGACACTGATGAATCTGTAGAGCTTAATTCAGTGGCTGTCATTGTGAAATGGCATTGTACTCTAATCAACTTGACTTTAAACCACAGGGTCGAAGTGAGAGCTGGTATTAGGCAAGTTCATGGTCTACATCAGAGAGCACTTCAATACACAACAGTTAATGATCTATTATATAGGGCAATGTGGACAACAATTTCAGAATTATAGAAAACTCCATGTTTTATGGAAGGATAAACTGGATCGGACAGTGGAGAGGGATGGATGATGGTGGCTATTAGTTCAGTTGGCTCGATGGTTAGCTTGTGGATCAGGTTTATACTGACAGCATGGGGCTTAATCCTTGCTATAGCTGAAGTGGATTCAAAATCTGCTTCCACGTCTTACGTGGTGTAAATTTTTAAAAAATCAGAGAACTTTGCTGTGCTTCCAGGAATAA
Source organism: Sphyrna mokarran (assembly GCA_024679065.1). NCBI lineage: Eukaryota > Metazoa > Chordata > Chondrichthyes > Carcharhiniformes > Carcharhinidae > Sphyrna > Sphyrna mokarran. The sequence continues at coordinate 38,434,548 of JAGIQG010000017.1, forward strand.
TCATCAAGGTTCTGCCTTCAGACAGAGAATGGAGAAAGAAGAAAACTGGATGGAAAATTACTTTTTATTTATTCCTTTGTGGGACTTGGCCATAACTGACAAGGCCAGCATTTGTTACCCATCTCTAATTGCTCTTGAGCTGAGTAGTAAGTTAAGCTATTTTGGAGATCCAGTAAGACTCAACACCATTACTGTATGTCTGGAGTCACATGTAGATCAGACAAGGTAAAGATGGCAAATTTCCTGCCCTAAAGAACATTGCAAATCAGAGCAGCATTTATAGCAATTTGTCACAGGTACTATTACTGAGACTAGCATCAAACTCCAGATAATATCAATTGAATTTAAATTCTACCACCTATCATGGTGGGATTTGAATCTCTGTTCCCAAGATAAGTGCCTTAGCCACTGGGTTACTAATCCAATTACATTACATCTCTGCCACCTCTCTGCCAAATTATGTATTTAATTTTGAGGTTCCAAAAATGTTATATATTATCATTTAAGCTCACTAAGCAATTTGTTCGGATGCAAAATATAATCTGCATGGCGACCATTATTTGGTAATATCCTGTATACAAGGCAGAAATAATGTACATTATTTGAAATAATTACCAGTACTTTATAAATTATGTTTTTTAAATTGTACTCAATGAAATATTAATTTGGGATTGTTAGGAGAGTAGTCATTTAGTTGTAACATTATTAGAATGATGATGCATCAGTAAGAAGACAACAAAACTAAACTTTTCTTAACATTTAGCAGAATAGAATAAAGGTAATCTTGTCATCTCATCCAATATTCAATCTAATCAGCATTGATGAAAAAAAAAATCAAAATCACTAAAACTTGAAGGGGAAGATGAAGTGGCTGGTTTTATGACACTTTAGTTAAGAAAAGGACAAAACTGATGAAGGGTGGTGGTGAGGTCCCCTCTCGCCAGCTCATGTACAATTACTATTGTGTGACAAAGAACTTGCACTGACTTATTTCACAAAACTATCTTCAGGATAACTTGTGCTGCCTTGTTGATGTAGAGCAGGTTTCAAAAATGGAAGGGAAGTAGGCAAAAATATTTTTTAAAAGAGTAGCACAATAAAGAAAAATATCATCCGTAAGATGATTTTATAATACAGCCAGGTTATGTAGATATATATTTATAATCTATATATCCCTTCCTGTCTTTTGGATGGGATATAGGGCTTGGTCCAAACATGGACAAAAATCTGAAATCAAGAGTTGAGATGAGAGTGATTGACTTTAACATCAAGGCAGCACCGACACAATGTAGCATCAAAGTTTCCCAGCAAAATTCAAGTCTCAGGAATTAGAGGAAACCTCTTCTTTGCTGTAGTCATACCTGATAGAATGGAAGATAGTTTTGGAAGCCAATCATTTCAGTCCCAGGACATTGTTGCAGGAGTTCCTCGGGGTGATGTCCTAGGCCCAACTATTCTGGACTATTTCATTGATAACTTCCCTCTGTCATAAGGTGAAAGCTGGCTATCTTATCTGATGATTGCACAATGTTCAATATCATGCATGAATACTCAGATAATGAAATGGTCTGTGCTCATCTGTAGCAAGACCTAAAGAACATGCAGACTTGGGTTCATACATGGCAAGTAATATTTATGCCACACATGTCAGGCAATGGTCATCAGAAATAATCTAACCATCTTTCTTTGACATTCCCACCATCAACATTCTGGGGTTTATAATTGACCAGAAACTTAACTGGGCCAGCAATATAAATACAGTGGATACAAAAAGCAGAGGAGGAGGATTCTAAGCAAGTAATATATCTCCTGACTCTCAAAAGTCTGTCTACTATTTAAAAGGCAAAAGTCAGGAGTATGATGGAATAATCTCCATTTGCCTGGATGAATGCAGTTCCAATAACACTCAAGAAGCTTGACACTGTCCAAGACAAAATAATCCATTTGATCAGCAACCAATCCACAACCTTGAACATTCACTCTTTCCACCCCTGATGTAGAGTATGTACCATTTGATTTATTGTTATATGTCTTAACATCCAGTGAAAAGTATTGTTTCTTGTCTGCTATACAGACAAAATATGTCACTAATAGAGAAGGAAATGAGAGAGTGCAGAATGTAGTGTTATAGTCATAGCTCAGGTGTAAAGAAAGATCAACTCAATGCAAGGTAAATCCATTCAGAAGTCTGACAAAAGCAGGGAAGAAGCCGTTCTTGAATCAGTTGGTACATGACCTCAGACTTTTGTACCTTTTTCCCGATGAAAGAAGGTGGAAGAGAGAATGTCCGGGGTGTGTGGGGGTCCTCAATTGTACTAGCTGCTTTGCTGAGGCAGAAGGAAATGTAGGCAGAGTCAATGAATGGGAGGCTGGTTTGTGTGATGGATTAGACTACATTCATGATCTTCTGTAGTTCCTTGTGGTCTTGGGCAGAGCAGGAGCCATACCAAGCTGTGATACAACCAGAAAGAATGCTTTTTGTAGTGCATCTGTAAAAGTTGGTGAAAGTTGCAGTTGACATGCCAAATTTCCTTAGTTTTCTTAGAAAGTAGAGGCATTAGTGGACTACAAGATACACTGCAGCAACCCACCAAACCTCCTTCAACATCACCCAACCTCTACAACCAAGATGAAAAAGAGATGCATGGAAACACTATCACTGCAAGTTCCCTGCTAAACATCACATCATTTTGTCTTGTAACTATATTGTCATTCCTTCACTTGTGTTGGGTCAAAAATCAGGAATTCCCATCCTAACAGCTCTGTAAAAGTTGCTATGCCAGATGGACTATGGCAGCTCAAATAGACAGCTGATCACTAGCAGAGAATTATCAATGGCCAGAAAAATCAATCTCTGACTGTCATTAGTAAATTAGTTTGTGTCCTTTAATACCCGACTCAAAGCAATCCCAGAAAACATTTTTTTTCTAAGTCTTTCTGCCAATTCCCTCTGTATCTTGCCCTCTCCACCTCCTTTCATAGCAATTTACATGACTTCTACTTTTTTAAAAAGAGGTCATTGCAACAAAAGTAATTGAGCAGTAATGCACATTGAGGAATGTAAGACATTATAATTAACGACAGACAGTTTAGCTCAAACACCTACTCCATGGAGAAACTTACAATAGCGTTTTTATATGTCAAACATTTAGAATATTTTCTGAACTATTTTGCATTTTATAAAGCACACATCAAATTTTAAAACTATCTCAAGACACTACACATGCAATGAGTTGAGCTGGGGTGACTGCTGTTATGTTGGAAAAACCTACAAGATATTTTGTGCATAATACACAGTAATGAGCCAAGCGTCTAATTAATTTGTCTTTTATGGCTTTGGGGGAATGTTGGCTTTTGGCAAATGTTGTCTGGTGGTGAGGAATGTTGGTTGGGATAAGGGGCAAAGTCTTCTTCAAAGAACGGCTTGTGATTTTTACAGTCACTTGAACAATAAGACAGGGGACAGAACATTCTCAGACTCTCAGAGGTGGGTTAAGAGGCAGGATTGGGAGTAAAATTTGACATTGGCCCAGACACTGGCTTGGCAGCTGCAAGTGCAGATAACCACTTATGCTCATTAATGGAGCAATTGGAGCTAGTTGCTGATGTTACTGTGAATTTTCCTGGCATTTGACTGCCACCCTTCCCCTGCCCCCATCCTGAGTTGGAGACATCAGTTAGGAGAGAACCATTGCCTACTTGACCTGGTCACTAGCCCGATGAATGTGTCACCAAATCGCAATAGTCAAATACCAAAGGTTTCCTCTCCACAATAATAGGCCTACGATCTGTGAGCCCTGTGTTTTTTGAATATTATTCAGGTCTCCATTTTGAGGTACCTTTTACCTTTATCTTTACCTACCTGTCACAGCAGCATCCAGCACTCAGGCCTCCCTCCTTGGGAACTCACCTACTATACTTAATGGCAAACATGGAGGCAGCCAGGTTTCAATTACCTGCACACCTTTGGCCTGTTCAGGGAAATGGTTCCGTCAACCGAACATTTTCAAAGGGCATTAGATTATGCTGACAATCTCTCATCCAAAACACTTAGCAACTCAGCAAGTCCTCCGTATTGGATTCAAAATTACAGCTGTGATCCTGAAAATATTCAAAAAGCTCCTGTCAAAGAAGAAACAAGGTAAAGATTTCAGGTTAATGAAAACTCACTTGTGGTGAAAGGTCATTGGCCTGAATTACTAACTCAATTTCTCCCTCCACAGATGCTGTCTGACCTGCTTAGTATTGCTAGCAATTTTCCATTTTTATTACACTAATATGTGGAATTGCCATCCCCCAGAGAATAGTGGAGACTGGGTCATTGAATATATTCAAGATGTAGTGAATAAATAATGAAATCACAGATTGGGGTTGGAAGCAGGAAGTGGATCTGAAATCACAGCCAGATCTTACTGAACACCAGAGTAAACTAAAGGGTCACATAAGGGCCTACATTAGGCCCTTGTTTTCCATTTCCAGCATATATTGTATTTTGCTTTGGTGTTGTTGCAATTAGATTGAGATAGGATTAAAATAACATCTCACTTTTTAAAAAAAATCCTTATATTTGTGTAGCATCATTCACAACTTGAGATGTCACATTAGGCTTTCTAGCCATTGAGGTATTTTGAAAGGTTAGAAATATAGAAAATAGGAGCTGGGGGAAGCCATTCAGCTCCTCGAGCCTGCCCCACCATAAATTATAATCATTGCTATCATTGTTAGCTGAATGTCAGCAAAGTAGCAGGCAATTTGCGCACAGCACTATTTGAAAATAAGTTGTTTGCAAAGCATTTGAAATCTTGGGCTTCATAAATAGAGGTATTGAATAAAAAAAGCAGGAAATTGAACTAAACATGTATAATCTCATTTATAGGCACAGCTAGTGTATCATGCCCAGTTCTGGTCACTGTATTAAATCACACAAGGATCCTTATGAGAATGATAATGTGGTTTACCAAAATGGTTCCAGGGATCAGGAGATATTCACTGCAAGGGTAGATTGCAAAAGCTGGGTTGTTCTCTAAGCAAACAAGGCCAAGGGAGATTTGATAGAAGTGCAAAAGATTATGGAAGATTTAAGGAAAATCTGTTCCCATTAGCTGATGGCACAAGGGGTCAGGGACAAAGACTGAAGGTTTTGAACAAGAGGTGCAGGAGAAACGTGCGTAAGGACTTCTTTCCCCACACTGTGAAAGGTAATGACGTGAGAACTTGCTGCCTATGAAGGTGGTGGAAGCGGAGATGATCAATGATTTCAAAAAGAAAATCAGATGGGTGTTTTAAGGAAATAAACTGGGATGATTTATGGGGATGGAAAGGGTGAATGGGACTGATTGGACAGCTCTACAGGGAGCTAGCATGGGTTGAATGGCCCATTATTAACTCTCTGACAGCAAGATGTGAGTGGAACAATGTCCAGATCAACTATTTTACGGAAGCTGGTTGAAGATAGCTGCTCCTGTCGCAAAAACCATTCAGTCAGATTGCTAATATGGCTGACACAATAGTACAGTGGTTGGCAGTGCTGCCTCATAGCATCAGGGACCCAAGTTCAGTTCCTGGCTTGGGTCGCTGTCTGTGCAAAGTCTGTACATTCTCCCACATCTGCTTCCTCTGAATGCCCTGTTTCCTCCCACAGTCTGAAAGACATGCCGGTTAGATGTTAAATTCTCCCTCTGTGTACCTGAACAGGCACTGGAGCATGGCGACTAGGGGATTTTCACAGTGACTTTATTGCAGTATTAATGTAAGCCTACTTGTGTCACTAATAAATAACTTAAAATACTTTTTAAAAGTCCAGGCAAGAATAAAACGGCTGAGTGTAAAATTCCAGTGCCCTGAAAAGGAACTAATAAAACATCCTATAGATTGCCTCGAGTTGGAGTTGGGTGAGTACTTGGGCATTGTGCTTGTTTTAAAAAGACCAATATTTAATGGCAAAGCAATCTGTTAACGGAAAAGGCTATTAAAGATAGCTGTCGATGTTATTAGTGCGGTTAAAGTTTCAAGGGTCTTTGCTGTCTCAGTCCAGGCACATACACACACAGAGGAAAATCAGACTCTCAATGCTGTGGCAAGACAGGAGGGGGCAGAGAGAGAGAGAGGTTTAAAGCCTGATTAGACATGCGAGAAGCTACATTGATTTTTGAATGAGTGAGAGCCGGTCTGGGTGAACTACCCCGCACATCTGGGTAAGAAAGTAACGGTGCAGAAAGGGATACAGGTCAGCAAATTGTCTTTGCTTGTAGTCACAGGAAAAAAAATACACATACACACAACACAAAGTTTTCTTTTGTGCACTCGACGCTTTCTGCTCTAGTTACTGAACATGATTGAAGTCAAATCTAAACAATGCCGAAGGGAAAGGTGGTCATAGCAATGAACCATTGCAAACTCCAGCCCAGTTGTCCCCTCCCTCCCCCCTCTATACACACACACACCACACACACAAGGAGCCAGCAGAAAGGTTGCTCTGTAACTTTAAGACTGACTAGAGACTGCGCCAAGTGGGAGCGGACAGAGGGCCACTTCTGCTCTCCCACAGCCGTCTCCACTCCATCGGGGGGAGGGCTGAGCACATCTGGATGCGGGCTGGACCTGTTGCTGATGTGAGAATTAACTGCGGTTGGATTAACCCGGGCCAGTTTCCCCCAGCTGGGGAACCCTAATCCAGTCTCGCCTTTCTGTCTGTCTCCACCGTGGCCGTGCGGTGCAAGGGAGGTGGGGGGAAATCAAGCCAGCGACGTGTCTGAGAAGCAGCCTGATGCGGGGCGGAGAGAAAGCCCATTTATGGGAGAGTTTGCGGCTGGCCAGTGGCGCGCCAGCTGCAGGGATCCGGGCATAGGATACTGCTGGACTGGAGGGGGCAAATTGGCACAGTTTCCCACTCCCCCCTTCCTCCTCTCTCCAGTGACAGCAAAACAGGATCAGCGCCAACTATGTGAGGCTACTTGCTTTTCCCCCTCCCCAGGCAACTGCCAGCAAATTCTGATTCAACAGTTGGCAAGAAACAAGATGCTGGCAAAGTTAAGTCATTAGATGAGATTCGTCACTTTGGGAAGTGTGTAGCCCTTGTCAGAGCAACTGGTCACTGACCCTGTAGCAGTCTCAGGAATACTTGTGAAATGAGTAGTCTACTAAAGCCCAGGCTGGGGATAGAGAGAGCAGACGCGAGGCTTGCTTCACCATGAGACTCTTGCATTTGGTGCACTTTGGTGCCGGATTACTCGCCATCGCAGCCGGGAATAGGAACTGCCCTGACTTGATCATAGATAGCTGCAGTTGCAGCAGCGAGCGCTCCAAGGGACCCAGCCGCCAGATTATCCGGATTAAAGTGGCGTGCAGTGACGGAGAGTTGTTGGAAACTTTGCAATCCAGCCTCCTGCCTAACCAAACCGTAACGCTGTAAGTACTTGCATTTCCTCTTCTGCACGGACCATCGCACCAGGGTGGATGCCGTTTACTGTCACTATTGTAAAACTGCAAGTCTCCAGTGCAGTTAACAATTGGGACTTACTACCTGTGCTTGTCAACAAACTGTTCACGTGTGAATAGAAAGTGCCCAATCCTTTCTTGTTGCCTGTATAATTTAGAGGTTACTAAAATCTCCACGTACTCAATCTCTCTGTTTAGAAGTGTACTCCGCTCTGTATCTTGGATATGTTATCCGATTGACAATCCTTTGCCCCGCTTTCACGTAGTTTTGAAAGCGGACGGGAGTTCGCATTTACCGGGTGTAAACTAGTATGGGATGGTCTCATGACTCCCCATGGCTTTAACGCACGAAATATTATTATACTGTTTTCTGTTGACACCGGTGGTAATATCAGTGTAGCCTTTTAAATCTTTACTGTTCCCTATTCTTTCTTTGCTGCTTCTATTATCTGTTCCCGAATTCCTACCTTTTTTAGGCTTTGCTGCCTGAACTTCCAAATGTTTGCCTTTGGTGGGAGTGTCATTATCTTTTACTCAACGACTGTGATGCTACAAGTTTTCTTGTTCCCTCTATGGTCCTCACACCCGTACTTGGCTTTTCTGCATTTCATAGGATACTTACTGCTGTAGAAGAAGGCCATTCGGCCCACCGAGTCTGTACTGACAACAATCTCATCCAGGTTATAACCCCACATATTTTCCCTGCTAACCCCCCTGACACTAAGGGGCAATTTAGTATGGGCAGTCCACCTAATCCGCACATCTTTGGAGTGTAGGAGGAAGCTAGAGCACCCAGAAGAAACCCTCACAAACAGCGGGAGAATATCTGTGTGGAGTTTGCACAGTCACCCAAGTCCCTTTAACTGTTAATCCATTTATTGCCTCTGATTTTTTGTTAACTCCTGATCAAACTGGAGCTGACTATATTGACTGACTTCTATCCGTGTTTCTTTTAAAGTGAGATTAACTTTCATGGCAACACCTGGTACTTTAATTGGTCAAATAATTAACTGACTCTGAAGTTCCGTTCTTTAACCCCTTCCCCACTATCCTGTTTCAAGGTTTCCCTTCACACTTATCTCCTTGACCAAGCTTTTGGTCACTGTTTCAGGATCTCTTTAACCTGGCAGTGTTAATTTTGACTCATAGCACTTCAAAAAACAATGTGGGACCTTTTTTATTATATTAAAATACAAGTAGTAGTTATCTAATGCAATGACACACTGAGGGATCGGAAATCAGGGTCCCAACTTGATAAAGGACTTAACACAATGAGTGGTTTAGTTTATTAGGATAGTTTTTCCTGTCTGAAATTTAATGGTGATGCCACATCCATTATGTCCCAGAATATAATATTAGGACCTGCTAACATTTACAAATTAAAAAAAGAACCAACCATTCTGATCCTACAGTGTCAGATTATTGAAGGCCTCTCTGTGTCCTTCCAATTACGTTGAAATACATGGATGTTCTATGAATTTTACGGGGAGCATGGTGGCATAATGGTTAGCACTGTTGCCTCACTGTGCCAGGGACCTGGGTTCGATTCCTGGGATTGGGTCACTGTTTGGAGTTTGCACATTCTCCCTGTGTCCGAGTGGATTTCCTCCGGGAGCACCGGTTTCCTCCCACAGTCTGGAAGATGTGCTGGTTAGGTGCATTGACCTGAACGGATGCCAGAGTGTGGCGATTAGAGGCATTTCATAGCAACTTCATTGCAGTCTGAATGTAAGCCTTACTTATGACTAACAAATAAACATTAAAACTTTTAATGTAAATTTTAGGATGTTACATCTTTATTTGATTCTTCTCATTTGTTGCACGCAACCATCAGTAAATAATAAATACACTGAGAGAACAGAATTTGGCTGACTGCTGGGTGTCAGGTTATGTTACTGAGTCACTAAGGGATTTGTTTTTAAAATTAATTTATAAGTCACAAGTAGGCTTACATTAGCACTGCAATGAAATTACTGTGAAAATCCCCTAGTTGCCACATTCTAGTGCCTCTTCTGGTACACTGAGGAAGAATTTAGCATGGCCAATGTACCTAACCAGCATGTCTTCAGACTGTGGGAGGAAACTGGAGCACCTGGAGGAAACCCACATAGACACAGGGAGAATGTGCAAACTCCGCATATACAGTGACCATGCCAAGAATCGAACCTGGATTGCTGTTGCTATGAAGTAGCAGTGTTAACCGCTTGCCACCGTGCCACTTTTGACCCACACTTAGCAGCACTTACACTTCATGGAAGTAAATTGTTTTAGCTTGACACTTATCCAAGTAACATAGTGGCTATTACGTGACAATCATTTGAACAGATATGTTTCATGATGTCATATTTGAGTTCCTTCATTGCATTTGAAGTATCAATCTTCATTTTGTGCATTCAACATTGTCGTATTTTGGTACAAATGACTACATTTCTGAAGAGTAATTTGCCTAAAAACAGTGTTGGCTTCAGCATCTTGTAAGTTAGGAACACATCTGAAAAATTGAGAATGACTATGGTAAACCCAAGTATTTCTTTTAACTAATTTGACTTTCAGTAAGATTGTCTATGGGATTTTAATGGGAGCAAGTTGCTTATTAGAAGTGCTGTCTTTATTGTTTCCTTCTTCTAAAAAATAAATATTACTGTCAAATGAAGCACTTTACCTGTTATAAGAGTCTTGTTGGATACTATCACCAATTATATCAGCAAAAGTATGACAGTTGTGTGCAAACATCATTAGTAACATTATTTGTAAAAATGTTCATGTCACATATTTTTTGATAAACATATTTCCATTTAAATAATTATCTTCCCAAATGCTTGAACAAATAGTAGAAAGTAGTGAGATTCCTTCTCACACTGAAATCCCTTAAAACCCTAACCAGATACAAATTTTAATCAAGTTTTAAATACCTCATAGAAAACATATACCATTCAAAACAGTAAAAAAAAATCACTTGTGATGAACTGTTGAGCTGTAGTTCTGAGCCAGTTTGTATGATCATACAGTGCTTTCATTGTTCATGGTTAGCTGAACTGTTTGCCCAAAAACTTGTTTTTAACTGGCGCTATATCATTTACTGCTCTATTTAGTGAGAGGGTTTTGAATGGCCTGTCTGTAAATGAGGGAGTTGTAAACGTTTCACTTAAGGCAGTGATACATGCAATTATATCAGCACAAGTTTATTACAATGTTGTGTGCAAATGTCATGAGTAACTGGTAGAGTCACTGTTAATCATTTCTGGTTTCCTTCTCAGATTCATGGTCAGCACTTGTCCTGATTACTCATCTTTATGTCTCCTTTTACACACTGGCCAGAATTTTATTGCCATGCCTGCCATGGGAATCGTAGCGGATGAGGGGCGGACCATGAAAAGCTCCATTTGTCTTGGGTGGGAATTTACAGTTTCGGGATGAGTGAGGCTGTAAAATCCTACCTGCTATATTTCTCTTCACAAACTGTGCTTTATTCATTCCAATACATTTGCTTTGCCTACTTTAATTCTGCTTTCTCTTCCTATTCCTCACATATTGCATCTAATAAATGTTCAGTCAGTTGCTCACCAGCCGATTAGAGTAAAAACTTTACTTCTTCTGGATTCCCAACAGCCAGCATATTGTAAAACTAAATAACACCATAACTTTCAGTTTATTACTGAAGTACTGAGAGAAAAAAAAACTATAAAGGTGTTCTTTGCTCTTTTTGTTTTTTTGGAGATGGAAGATTAAGTAACAGTAATGATAATCTCTATTTTGCAGTAAGGATCCATTTTGAATGAATATTCAAAAGATTAGTTTTAAAAACATAATATAAAGGATTGGTAACTTTTTTGGACCACCTTACACTTTGTGTATCAGTTCCTGTGGAAAGGCTGATGTGCGTGCGTCACAAAATGATTTATTATTGTCACATATCTAAGTTAACACTGAAAAGTATTGTTTCTGTGTATTTTTGTGAACAGTATTGAAGTAATGTACTATTCAGACTTTTTATTCCTACAATAAACTATACTAATCCTCCCTGAAATGATTTTTAAAATTGACAGAGATAAAATATAATGTACTCCTGATGGTCAATCATGAGAAATTTGCTTAGGATTCTACAGAAGTTAAAAGAAATAAAAATAAAGAAGTGTTGAACTAAAGTTAGTCAATGGCCTGGCTGTTGCAGTATCTTTAATGTAGAAGGTGGCAAATAAGACATGTACAGTTCATGAAACTATACAGTTAACTTAGTTAGCAAGGGTCTCATTATACATATGAGTCTCTCTTTTCCTTCACTTCTGTGCTTATGAATTTGAGAGATAGTAGGGTACTTTAGTTCCACGTGTATGTTAATGACATCCACCTATTCCTCAATATCACCTCTTTTGATGTCTTGAATGCCCCTAATTTGTTCCATTGTTTTTACAACAACCAGTATTCAATAAGTAGAAATTTCCTCTGCCACTAAATACTACAAGGCTGAAGCCATTATCTTTGGTCACTATCACAAATGCCATTCCCCAGTCAGTAGTTCCATGCCTAATGTCCCTGGCAATGATTGAACCAGGCCATTTGCAGCCTTGGTGTCATACTTGGGCTTCCAGTCATGTATCTGCTTCATCACTAAGACTGCCTGCCACATCCTTCATAACATCATCTGACTCCTCTTTTGCCTCAAGCTCGTTTGTTGCTGAAATGCTCATCTATACTCTTGTTAGCTCCATGCGTGACCGGTCCTCCATCTTCAAAATAATGCACTTTTATTGGTCGTAAAAAGGAAAGTTGTTTTACTTTGAACACATTTTAAGAAAAAAAATGTGGTTCTTTGATTTTTAATGTAAAAGGTGTATGCTACATTTGAAGGAAACTGGGCTTGCAGTCACTTCTGGTTTTCCTTTGGCAAGTTGATGTTACGGTTTGGAATTAGTACATTTTTTAATTCATTCGTGAGATGTGGGTATCACTGGCTAGGGCTGAATTTATTGCCCATTGCTAATTGCCTTGAACAGGTAGTGGTGCGTTGCCGTGACCCACTGTAGTCCATGTCATGTCAGTGCATCCACATGATGTTTAAGGAGGATGTTCCAGGATTATGATCCAGTATCAGTGAAGGAAAGGTGATATATTTCCAAGTCAGGATGGTGAATGACTTGGAGGAGAAGTTGCACATGTTGGTATTCCCATGTTTCTGCTGCCTTTGTCCTTCTAAGTGGCAGAAGTTGTGGATTTGGAAGGTGCTGTCGAAGGTGCCTTGGTGAGTCCCTGCAGTGCATCTTGTAGATGATACGGACTATTGCCACTGTGTATCAGGGTGTGAATATTTAAGGATGTTGTGCTAATCAAGTGGATTGCTTTAACCCAGTTGGTGTAGAGATCCTTGTGTTGGAGCTGCAGTCATCGAATCAGTAGACGGGATGCCTTCACGCTCCTGACGTGTGCTTTGTAAATGGTGGACAATCTTTGCAGCCAGTAAGCCACCTCTTGATTCCCCAGAGTTCTCAGCCTCTGTGCTGGATTAAATTATACATGGGAGACTTTGACAAGTTGTCACATTCTGTTCTTTTCGTACTAGTCACTAGTTCTAAGTCAAAAACAATTATCTCTTGTGATAACTCTTCTGCAGTTTATGCAACATATCCCAAATTCCTGACCATGTTCGTGCAAAACTAAATGTTGTCTCATCCCATCTGCTTCAAACTCTTATTTGGAAAAATAAGAAGCGTATATGGTAACAGTACAGTACAACATAGAGTACCATTCTTTCAATCCTTATTTCTAAAGTAATATAGAGATCAACATTAAATTTAGGTTTACAAAAGCTGAAAGTCTGAAATAAAAGCAGAAAAGGCTGGAAATACCCAGCAGGTTGAGGATAATGAATAGTCTGATGAAAGGTTATTGACTTGACCTGGCACATTTGTACTCCTTTTTCTCTCCATAGATACTGTCCGACCAGTGGGGCATTTCCAAAATTTCCTGTCTTTGTTTTCAATTAGACTTTCATTTTTATTGGTCAAAAGTATATTAAATGCATATAAACATGCAACGAAAGGAGAGGCAGTTGGATTATAATTACAATGTTATAATGTTTCCTTATATTTTACATGGGCATTATTATCTTGAAAATGTTTTAAATTAGGTATCATCATTGATACATAGAAGCTTATAAAAGACAGAATGGATTGAGAAAGAATGTTCCCAATGGTGGCAGTGTCCAGAATTTGGGGTCATAGTTTGAGGATAAGGGGTAAACCTTTTAGAACTGAGATGAGGAGAAATTTCTTCACCCAGAGGGTGTTGAATGTGTGGAATTCTCTACTAAAGATATAGTTGAGGCCAAAATGTTGTCTGATTTCAAGAATAAATTACATATAATAATTTATACATATAGTAGTTGGGGCTAAATGGATCAAGGTATATGGGGCAGGGAGGAATCAAGATATTGAATTCAATGATCAACCATGATCAAAATGAATGGCAGAGCAGACTTGAGGGCCAAATGGGTTTACTTCTGCTTCTCATTTCAATGTTTCTATTTCATTGTTTTAATTCAGGATGTACTAGGACAGGCAACATGGATGTATTATAAAGTTGGTTTTCAAAAATGTTAGCATAGAATACAACCCTTCAACATTTTTATGATTGAAAGGACTGATTATCTTGCCAGCTAACATACAAATCGTAATTGGTTTTTAAAGAAAACAATGGTTTTTTTTTGGATAATGTCCTAGCAATCATTGCAAGCTAGAAGTTCACAATGCTATATTCTTCTGGTTGGCATGGTTGCATCACAGTGCCAGGAGTCTGGGTTTTATTCCAGCCTTGGTTAACTGTCTGGAATTTGCACGTTCTGCCCATGTCTGATTGGATTTCCTCCGGGTGCTCTGGTTTCCTCCACACTCCAAAGGTGTGTCAGTTGGGTGGATTGCATTGGTAAATTTGTGGAGTTTTGGGGATAGGATGGGCCTGGGTAAGATGCTTTTCAGAGAGTTGGTGCACACACGACTGACCAAGTGGGATTCTATGGATTTTCTGGAATATTTAAAATTAAATGGAAACAGAAAACAAAAGTAACTTGTCGCGTGAGGGAGGTGTAAGTTTTGTGATGAACGAATTAATGCTGCTTGTCAAGTCTGTCCCATAGTGGTACAAATGGTGTTTTTATTTCCTATTCGTTGTGTGAACTTGAGAAAAAATCTGAGCACTGTCATGTTCTCAGAAGCATAAGTGAGTTCTGCTCACTTACTGTCCGCTGTGGTGTAACAATAGAAAATAAATTATTTTGAGAAACTTAGACATATGAGTATTGGAGCTACAGAGCTGATTATCCGACATGCAAGTAAATTGCAATGCAAAGTGGAGATGCAGAATGAGATATTCCCAATTTATTTGAACATATAGAGCTTGCCTCTTCTGGTAGAGATTTGTGTCAGTTGATTTAATACTGCAGGGAGTGTTTATACATCCCAGCAAGAGACCATGATTTTTTTAAAAGTTTTATTCCAATCCAATCTAGTCAAATTAAAGCCAATTCAGAGTCACAACAAGTTGAGACATTCCCGATCCAAGCTGACAAGACAGGGCTCACACCACGTGTCTTGGGCTTGATCTACATGATCCAAGCTGATTGGAGTAGGTATAACTCCTCCTCCAAGGCTTGATCTAATTTGCATCTTAGCCAAAAGGCCGAGATGCCGCTTTAAAAAATTGTTTCAAATGAAGCTGAAATGTAACCAAATGACTTCAACCAATTGCAGCATGTTAATACAATACTTGATCTTAGCCAAAAGGCCAAGATCTTAGTAGACCATGGTGCTATTTTTTAATTCTGTGTATAGCAGATGGGTTTTAAGCAAATTAAAGTCTCACCCCACCCCTGTGTGGTTGCAAACACCTTTTCATTATGGTTAGCAACAGAATATGACTTGGTTACTCAAATAATAAATGGGTAAAGAAGTAATCAGCAACCTGAAATATGCACTTGGGTACTAATGGAACAAGGAATTTAGATGAACATATCTGATTCAGCTCCTGGACCCTGTTTATTGTTCCTGCCAGTAACTTTTGTTTTTGATGCAAGATAAAACTTGTTGGCTCATTGCTCAGGGTCTCACGTTGAGTATTTGTCAAATATTAACTGTTTATATTTGTAGTATACAAATCCTGTTTGTAGTAGTACAACAGAATGGACCAACGAAGGGAGGGAGAACTTTTGTCAAGATCATCAAAATCCATGCATGAGAAACAAAAGATATAAAGAGACCATTTTTTTCCGGATTAGAGGATTCACAGAAATATTTGAGTGGCATGTTGGCATAGTGATTAGCACTGCTGCCTCATAATGCCAGGTTCGATTCCAGCCTTGAATGACTGTATGGAGTTTGCCCGTGTCTGCATGGGTTTCCTCCCATTCTCCAAAGATGAGCAGGTTGAGTTATTTGGCTGTGCTAAATTGTCCCATAGTGTCATGGGGACTAACAGGGTAAAATATGTGGGGTTATAGGGATAGGGTGGGATTGTTGTCAGTGCAGGTTCACTGGGCTGAATGGCCTCCTGCTGCACTTTAGGGATTCTATAAAGTAGTTTCTTCAAAGGACCAAAATGAATGGCTACTGCAAGGGCAAGAAAACAACAAATGACATTTGGAACATAGTTATAATTAGGAGCTCTAATATTCACCTTAAAGATTTTGAGAGAAGATATGAAGTTGGCATTGGATACTTTAGATTCTTTATATATGAAGAGCTGAGTTTTAGACTTCCTTCCTCAGTAGGTGCTGGGCAAGAGTGCAAAATTGTGTGGATGGGATTCCCTCCAGGATCCTGTCTGCCCTGATCCAGATATAATTTCACAGTGGGGTGAGCAGGGCCTCAGAGGGAAAGCTCACCCATTCCTCTATTAAGGTGCTTAAATGGCTCTATTCAGTGCATGGGCCTATTAAAGACCTTTTCCCTCTCAGCTTCAACTTTTAGGCTGATGGGGGCTAGTTGGAGCAGGGTGTCAAACTGAAAAAGTCTCCATCTTGGGTGGGAAAGATAGAATGGATCACCTCAATCTGATGGCCCCCTCATTTTTGGAGTGCCCTCCCCTCCAGGATTTGGATCTTCTGCCCCCTTTCATACCTACTTTCCTTGACATTGAGCTTGTTCCCCCCCCCTGCCCCACTCTCTCCCTGCCTGATGCCCAAGAGTATCCCCTCAACCTCCCATTTCCAGGACATCCAGCACTTAGCTGAAGTGCAATTCTTGGATTTGGGTTCAAGTACTGTGCTGCCATTTATTTTCTGATCCAAGGTGTGCTGTTCATCCAATGGTGGACAGAGGTACTGCCTGCTGTTAGTCAATGTTCAATTGAGTGTAAAATATCAGCGGGCCTGTTAGGATTGATGGGATGGGTTTCCCACCACCTGCCATCCTTAAAATACAGGTCTAGGTGAAAATAGTACAAGTTCTTAGTATAATTGAACTAAGATATTAAAGCAGATATACAAAAGATTATAGTTCTCAATACAGAGTGGGAGTTCCTTCATTTTCGCAATATATCTTTCATAGTCTAACTTGCTAACATTTACTCAAATCATGTATGAATATGAAACATTCACCAGTAAGCTTATAAAATTTATTTTCCACCTTAGAAATAAAATAATCAATTTGGAAGTCAAGATGTGCTATTCTTTAAATAGCCAGCACACATTGCAAACTACATTTACATTTGTCTTTTGTTGATCTACTCAAGACCGTTTGACAAGAAAAACAGACTTTAAATGTCTGTTATTCAACTATCAAAATTCTTGAAGCCATCAAAAAACAAATGATTACTTCTGTTTTTCAAATTTCTTCTTCTTATTTGCCACTTCTCATAAGTGTTCGGATTCCTGTTGGGTATGATTATTTGGCACTGGCAACTCTTGCCTATTAGGCACGTGTGGGCACAGGGAGTAAGTGACGGTGATGCTTGTCCGTCATGAAAGGCATCACAGGAAGTTTAATCCCGTCCTCAATCGTTGGCCACAAGCACACATTTCCCAGTAGGGGTCACTGGATCACAATCAGGAGCTCTGCACAAGTTCTTTTGGCATCCTTGAACCTGGCATATTTAGACTAATTGTTACACTACCACTGCAGCCTTGCACAGTCTCCACTAACTCCACACAGACTGAACCCAAAACTTTCCATCGTGACCCAGTGTTGCAAGATTTACCTCAAGAAACATGGAATTCAGTGTATGGTTACTACTTGTTTTGCAACAGACTTGGTATTCCTTCAAAGTAATTGTTTCCTGGCTGAGATATTTTATTATTTCACCAACAGTGTCAGGTATTATTGCTATGAGGCTTAGCTTGAAAAGCAGCTGGCATGGAGATCTCAGTCTGATCCCCTTTGCACTACATGCATAAAAGAAGCATTTGTGAGTTTGAAACTGTGATATATAAGGCAAGTCTGTAAAACAGCAATGTATGTTTGGGTTGCCCTTGCTCACATTAATTTTACTTATAAGAAACTAGACTTGTAATTGTAGTCTAAGATGTATGATCTATCTGTCAGGTGGAGAGATCAAAAACATACAGTAGTGACTTGTACAGTGCGTACCTCAATGGTAAAAGAGGTCTTTGTTCACTATGTGGCCTGCTGTACCAAATTACTTTGCCCATAGAGTGGTGTTTCAGTTTCTAGCAAGTGAGAGCTTGCCTGTGGATGCAGCCCTGCTTTGGCATGAGTAGAAGCATCTGGAACAAGTTTAAATTCTAACAGCATCTTTGTAGAGTATCGTCTACTTCAAATAGTCCAGCAAGAGAAGATTATCTTAAAATTAAGACATCATCATTTTTGATTAAGAAGTTTGCTTTGAGATCTATCATGCTGTGCTGGGTATCACTGACTACCTACCGATTGATGGGACTGACCCAGTAAGTACTCGAGCTATAAACAGGGGCTAAAGATTAGCTTCAATGTGCATATTTTTGTAATTAATGAGAGTTACTTGTGGGATATGAAGCTTTGTGTAACATCAGAATTGAAGTGAAATGGAAGGGTTCTAGCATAGGACATTTTGGGTGCTGTTTTAATTCGAGGATTTATTGTAGTACGTTGCACAATATACAAAGTGTGGCCCAGTGACACAATGGTGCCTAACAGCATCAGAGACCTGGGTTTGATTCCTATTTTAGGTCACTATCAATGCAGAGTTTGCATGCTTTTCCTATGCCTATGAGGGTTTCCTACAGGTGCCCTGGTTCTCTCCCACAGTAGGAAAGACGTGTTGGCTAGGTGCATTGACTATACTAAATTCTCCTTCAGTGTACTCAAACAGGTGCCAGAATGTGGCAACTAGGGGATCTTTCACAGTAACTTCATTGCAGTATTATGTAAGCCTAATACGTGTCACAAGTAGGCTTACATTAAGTTGATCTTTTTCTATACCCTAGCTATGACTGTAACACTATATTCTGCACTTTCTCTTTTCCTTCTCTATGAACAATGTGCTTTGTCTGTATAGCACACAAGAAACTATACTTTTCACTGTACATTAATACATGTGACAGTATTAAATCAAATAAATAAACTTTGATCATTTTGACTAATTATGTGAGATATAATTCTAATTAAGAATGACTAATGAAAGTATATGAGAACTCTGGTCACTTGATATGTATTAAAACTTGCTTGTGCAATGGATAAACTTAAATACATGGATTTGGAAAACCAAGAAATAGTTTATTTGATCATTTATTTAAAAAAACACAAAGAACAATGAATTTGCATTCTAGCATCCTTTGCATCATCCAGAAACTCTAAACTTTATGCCTAAATAATTATTTCTGAAATGTCAGTACTATTGTTGAGGAGACAAATGTGGTATGCATTTTGTGCAGAGCAAGACTCCATGCCATTTAAGAAAAGAATGAGCAGTTAATCTTTTTCTATTTATCATTATTTAGAATTTAGCTAAAGTTATGAATAAATTTATTTATATTGTAATAACATTAGAAATAATAAATGTATATATTTATAAATATATTTATTATTATTTCTAATAAATTTTGGAGCAAGATTGATTTATGTTCTGTCAAATTATGAGCTAGAAAATGAAAATGAAGTTAGTGATGTTATTACATCAGGGATTAGATCAAAGTATAAATATTCCTAAAGGATTTTTAAATGAGTTATGCTAATCAGCACTCCAAAATACTACAACTTGTAAAGAAAATGGAAGTGGGGGATCCAACAATATCAAACTGATGTCAGACCCCACTCTGTTCTGAAGCCCACCCCCCAGCACTATGCTAAGGCACTGCCTCCAGGTCAGGGAGCAGTGTCAGGAGCCAGTTCCTAGGTACTATCAGGTATGATCCTCACCCACCTTGCAGGCAGTAGTTAACTGTGTGCCCTGATAGGTTCTGTTCACTATTTCCCCGTCTTACAAATCCTGTTGTAAATCCTGTTGATGTGACTTCACATTGGTGAGGAATGAGGAATTCACTACATAGGGGGAATGATACAGTGGAGAGCCCCACTCCCTACACGGTGATGTATTTTCATGGCACTCGTGTCATTGCATGGTGGGGACCCGATAATGTCTCTGTCTGTTGGGGTGGGGATAATTGAGCAGGGAAATCCTGTCAGCTTGAAAGTCATTTTGGGATGCATTCCCCCCACCCACCCACCCACCCCTGCACTCCTCACTGTGAAGACAGGACTTTATCTTCAAAGAATTGCAAAATGGCCACACTACCAATACTGCCATGCACA
This sequence comes from Sphyrna mokarran, assembly GCA_024679065.1. Lineage (NCBI taxonomy): Eukaryota > Metazoa > Chordata > Chondrichthyes > Carcharhiniformes > Carcharhinidae > Sphyrna > Sphyrna mokarran. Next base: position 38,454,719 of record JAGIQG010000017.1, read on the forward strand.
AATGCATCTACAGCAGGTCGATTAATTTGGATGAGGTCAGGTAGGCTTTTCCCTGTTGCTGGTTCTCTCACTATCTGCTACCACTGGCCTTGCATAGCAACTGTGTCCTTTAGGACTTGGCCAACTTGGTCAGTAGTGATGTCACCAAGGCACTCTTGTTAGTGGACATTGCGTCCCCCACGCAGAGTATGTTTTTGGACTTGACACCCTCAATGCTTCTTCCAAATGGTGTTCAAAATGGAGTATTGATTTTGCAGCTGAGGGGATTGGGTAGGAGATAGTAGGTGGTAACCAGTGGGAGGTTTCCTTGTGCATGTTTTTCCTAATGCTATGAGACTTTGCGAGATCTGGAGTCAGTGTTGAGGATTCCCAAGGCAACCTATCTCGTTGTTGTCTACTGCTGCGTCAACACCGCTGATGGGTTGTCCTGCCAATGCAGAGGGCTGGTGAAGGTAGTGTCTGGAAAATTGTCCATCAGATTTTGGTTTCATTCTTTGAGTGATCAATTGCTCAAACTCCTGACAATATATATTCGGACACATGTGGTATTCTTCAACTTGTCATATAAAAAATGGACTTAATTAGTGCTAGTTACAATGAAGAACACCTTGCCTGTAAATGTGGCACATGCCTTCATTTCCAATATGTCCTGGCATACCCAATAATTAACAGATGTTTCACAGTTTGGTATGACTCCTGCTCTGACCAAAATAGCAAAAAACGACAAAGAATCGTGAATGAAGCCCAGTCCATCACGCAAATCAGCCTCCATCTATTGACTCCATCTACACATCCTATTGCCTTGGAAAAACAGTCGACATAATCAAGGACCCTATGCACCTGGATGTTCTCTTTCCCACCTTCTTCATGGGGAAAATGATACAAATGTCTCAAGTTATGTACGATTAGACTTGAGAATAGTCTCTTCCCTGCTGCCATTAGACTTTTGAATGTACCTACCGTATATTAATCTGATCTTTCTCTACGCCTTAGTTATGATTGTAACAGTATATTTTGCACCCTCTCTTTTCCATCTCCACTATGTATGCTACAAACGGTGTGTTTTGGTTGTATAGCACACAAGAAACAATTCGCTGTATCCCAATACGTGTAACAATAGTAAATAAAATCAATTCACAGGATAGCGGAGAAATTTTTTGCTCCCATGCCCAGCCACTACTTTGTCTGAAGAGCAGTGGAAATCCCATTAAAAGTCAGGCCTGAATGTGATTTCTACTGACAGTGAAGTATGCCATAAATTCATAGAACATTAACCATAACAACTACTCAAAGGTTACTCCTCCTATTCAATGCATTTTCATGTTAATTCACCAACAGCTAAAACAGCATAATAGTTTGTGAGTTTGTATTAATACTGCCCAAAGTCATTTAATGCTTGTAAAATCCATTTCGACCTAATAACAAACGGGCATAAGAATAACCAGCAGTCTGAATTTAGGACTGCAGTTGTTTACACAAGAATTCTATAAGAATTTTGGAGTGACTGCAGGAAAGGCACACTTACCCTGAAATTCTTTTTGTTTTCTAATAATTTTTAGGTCTGCTGCACAGTTTGTTATCTTACATTTTTCCTTCCATGCATTTCCGTTATTTCAGGAACCATTGTTTCCTGCAAACTGTATTTTAGATACTTGCTCAGGAAATAAGATCATTGTATCTTCAGAATAGTCCAGTTGGGAATCTGGTGCTGCTTAGTAGCAAAGGTGTCTCTCTTGTGTGATATAGTTCATTCCTAAGATTTGAATATCTGTTAGTTTATTTTACTTTGCTGCTTGCTCTCATACGTTTTCATAACAGATTTTACATCATGCAAATGTTTCATTAGTTTTAAACCTTTCACATTCAGCATCCAACAGCAATTTGCTGTCATATTCCTTTTTGCATTAATTGGGAATAGGTTTCATTGAAGGAAAGGTGCATTTGAAATGAGTTGCGATTTGAGTGCAAAGACACTGCCAAGTGAGTAGTTTTGCATTTGGTCTTACATTCACAAATCTTTGCTGAGAAAAGAAGTGGATTCAATTAAAAGGACATTAACTGCTGCCTTATGAATATTGCAATTATGTTCACAAAAGCACAAGTTCATAATACTTTGAGTAATAAAGATTGGCAAAAATAAGGTATCGCCTGGCATTGCAATTAAGGAAAATGTACCGGATGCACAATAAGGACTAGTTAGAAGACTAATGGTAATTTAACATTTAAAAGTGGGGATCATTTTTCAGTGAATAAAAAATATATGCAAATAAATTGGCACGAAGTACAAGTAATTTATTTTGTACTTATAAAATTGATGCCCATAGAATAAAAGGGACATTGGCAGTAGGATACAATGTTGACTGCATGGCAGCAAACAGGGAGTAGTGATGAATGGTTGTTATTCAGACTGGAGGAAGGTATGCAGTGGATTTGCCCAGGGGTCCATATTAGGACCATTGCTTTTCTTCATCTATATCAAGGACGTACAGAGCACAATTTCCTAATTTGCAGATGATACAAAATATAGAAATACTGTGAGGAAGATAGCGATTATCTTCAAGAACATATATGGAGGTGGTGGAATGGGCAGACACATTCTGGTGAAATTTAATGCAGAGAAATGCAAAGTTTGATCGGGAGGCAATTTGAAATCAAGGACACAATTCTGAAGAAGACATGGGAACAGAGAGACCTGGGGTAGATGTGCACAAATTGTTGAAAATGGCAGGGTAAATGAGAAAGTGATTAAAAAGATGCATGGTATTCTGGACTATATAAATAAATAGGGGGGAGGAAGTATTTTTGGTTGTTCAGACACTGATGGGATTTTCTGGTCGCACTGCAGTGAACGGAGGAGATTTGGATAAGTGTTAAATTCTCTGTTCTTGCTGGCAGCAGTGGTAGGACATGAACAGCTGGAAAATTTTGTACTCAGTCGAGTACAAAAGCAAACAAGTTATGACGGGTTTTTATAAAACACTTGTTCAGCATCAGCTGGAGTACTGTGTCCAATTCCAGGCAGTGCAATTTAGGAAATTTGTGCAGGCTTTAGAAAGAGGGTGGAAGAAATTCATAATAATGGCTTCAGAGATGAGAGGATTCAGTTATATGGATAGATTGGAGAAGTTTGAGTCATTCTCCTTTAGAGTAGGGAGAATTCAGAGAAGATTTGATGGCGGTATTCAAAACTAAAGGTAAATAGACTGGAATTGTTCCTACTGGGAGAAGAACTGGATGACTCTGATTTTGGGTGAATAGCTAAAGAGCCAAAAGACAATCCTTTCACATAGCGAGTGGTTGTGATCTGGAATGCACTGCCTTTGAGTATGGAGGAGGCAGGTTCAATTGTGGCTTTCAGAAGAGAATTGGATTAGCACTTGAAAGGGAAAAAAATATTGTTGGGCTACTGGGAAAGGGTGGGAGAGTGGGATTGCTCAGTTGGTCTTGCAAAGACTTGGCAGGGATGTGATGGGACAAATGGTCTCTTTGTGTGCTGTAACCATTCTTTATTTCTATGATTATTAATTTGGCAGCAAAATTGAAGTCCAGTGTTCATGTGGACACAAAATTGGTAAGGGAATGGAAGCAGATAGCATGGTGAACTGGTAGCCCTCCTAGTTGTATCAGAACTCCTGTCCTTTTGATCTGCTAATAACCTGAACTTGTGTACATAAGGCATCATTTCAGAATTTGTAGATCATATGAAATGCAAACACTTTCCAAAAATAGCAAAGAGCTTCAGGATGTTGTAGGCAGACTGTGAAATGGGCAGATGAAATTTTAATGCAGGTAAATGTGAAATGAATAAATTTTGGTAGAAAGAATAAGGTGGAGCAATATAGCCTAAATAGTACAATTTTCAGGGAACTACAGGAACAAAGAGACCTGGATACCTACTCAAATCTTTGAAGGTGGCAGGATAATTTGAAAAGTTTGTTAAAAATAGCTGTCAGATTCTGGGCTTCATGAACAGGAACATATTGCAAAAGCAAGGAGGTGGTGCTAAGTCTTTAGAGAACGCTGATTAACTCCAACAAGAGCTTAACTAGAATTGTGCCACATTTATAGAAGGATATCAAAGTCTTAAGGAGGATGCAAAGGAGATTTATAAAAATGATAGCAGGGACAAAAGATTCAGTTATTTGGAAGAACAAATGAAAGTAGGGTTGCCCTGCATAGAGCAGAGGAGGTGGAGGGGCAATTTGCTTGTGCTAATCTCATTGATTTTGTTGGAGTGAGTAAGGATAAAATGTTTTCAGCAGCAGATCAATGACCAATGGACAAAGATTTCATGTAATTGGCCAAGGAACTAGTGACAATATGACAGGTTTTTTTTGTCGCAGCAAATGATGAGGATCTCAAATGCACTGCCTTGAAAGGTTGGTAATACTAAATTCAGTAACTCGCAGAAGGAAATGGATAAATACTTGAAGTAGAAAGATTTGCAGTGCTTTGGGAAAGAACTAGAGAGTGGGACTAATTGGATAACGTTTTCAAAGAGCCGGCTCAGACACAATACGCCAAATGATTCTATCAGCTGTTTAATATGTGCTTGGCTGATGAACTACTTTAATTGGAAGATCTCAACAAGGTAGAAACCTGACACGTTAAGGAAATATTCTTTCTATGGTACAAATGCTCTCAAAATTTCAGCATGATTAGCCAATCCACTATTGGCATCCCAATTTTGGCAATTCCACAGTTTTAGAATTGTGGTAAAATGTGTGTAGACATTAGAGAACAAAGAAACACGAATGAGATAAGGTTAGATTATAGAACATAGAACAGTACAGCACAGTACGGGTCCTTCGACCTTCAATGTTGTGCTGAGCTAGTTCAAGCTATCCCACTCGCTTTCATTCTGGTGTGCTCTATATGCCTATCCAATAACTGCTTAAAAGTTCCTAAAATGTCTGACTTCACTATCACAGCAGGCAATGCATTCCACACCCCAACCACTCTGAGTAAAGAATCTACCTCGGACGTCCCTCCTATATCTCCCAGCGTGAATCTTATAGTTACGCCCCCTAGTAACAGCTACATCTACCCGAGGAAATGGTCTCTGCATGTCCACTATATCTATTCCCCTCATTATCTTATAAACCTCTTAAGTCATTTTTCATCCTCCTCTGCTCTAAAGAGAAAAGCTCCCGCTCCCTCAACTTTTCCTCATAAGATCTGTTCTCCAACCCAGGCAGGTCCTGCCAAATCTCCTCTGCGCACTCTCCAATCTTCCACATCATTCTTATAGTGAGGTGACCAGAACTACACACACTATTCCAGATGTGGTTTTACCAAGGTCCTGTATAGTTGCAGCATAATCCTATGACTCTTAAACTCAAAGTTTAATCTTCAAATCTTCAAAGTTTAAATATTAGTGTCATAAGTGGGCTTACATTAACACAGCAATGAAATTACTGTGAAAATCCCCCAGTTGTCACACTCCGGTGCCTATTCGGATACACTGAGGGAGAATTTAGCATGGCCAATGTACCTAACCATTACATTTTTTGGACTATGGGAGGAAACCTGAGCACCCAGAGGAAACCCATGTAGATACGGGGAGAACATGCAGACTCCACATAGACAGTGACCCAAGCCGGGAATCAAACCTGGACCCTGGCCCTGTGAGGCAGCAGTTCTAGCCATTGTGCCACCATGGTTTATATCAGCAAAAAGCACTGAAGAGATTTTTGATGAATGTATTAAGTGTTTGTACAACCCTTTTCTTTGACCACGGTTTTGGTCACCTGGTATATTTTGATGATGCTTCTGCAAAATACCTTGGGTCATCTTACTGCACTAGAGTTTGCTGCATAAATACACATTGTCATGATTTATATATAATTATTATGTATTTACATATGAAATTATGCAAGTCTAGAACAAATTATGGTAAATGCTGAGTGAGGAATAAAATACATTGCTTGCAAGTTAATGAAAGTAAGGACAGTATTTAGACTCTCCATGCAGCCTCCACACCATCTCTCAACTCCACTCCTTCCTGATCTAACATTATAAATCTCATCCTATTTTCAGTTGTCTTCAGCTCTGACAAAGAGTCATCTAAACTCAAAACATTGATTTGCTCGCCACAAATGCTTCAGATCTGCTGAGATTTTTCAGCATTTTCTATTTTCATTCTAGATTCCAGCATCTGGTTATAATTTGTTTCAAGCACAACATGAACACTCTTTTCACAATCACCAAGTTCAGGAGTGAAACTTGAACCTAGTGCATCTGGTCCAGAGAAGGAGACACTACCTACTAAGCTTCAAAACTCCTAAACTAAATGTTGATAATCAGGGACTGCTTTTGCTTGTGAGGTGAATGTGATTATTACTACACTAAATGTGAGTGGCATGATGGCAGAGTGGTTAGCACAGCTCTAGGGACCCGTGTTTAAGTCCAGCCTCGAGATACTCTGTGGAGTTTACGTGTTCTCCCATGTCTGCGTGGGTTTCCTCTGGGGGCTTTGGTTTCCTCCCACAATTCAAAGATGTGCAGGCTATGTTGATTGGCCATGCTAAATTGCCTCTTAGTGTCAGGGAGTTGAATACACGGGGGTATGGGGATATAAGACCTGGGTGGGGATGTTGTCGGTGAAGGTTGATAGGCCGAATGGCCTCCTTCTGCAGTGTAAAAATTCTATGATTCTAAAAAACACGGAGCATGAATATTTGGGCTGAATGGCCAATTTTTGTGCTCTTATATCCTGTGACATTTGGAAGCATCTTATTAAATTTCATATTATAGCTAAATTGATCTGAAGTATTCTAACTTCAAGGTAGAACCTCAAAGCTCAACACGAAGCAGGTGGAAATCACAAGTTACTCTTTTTTGTCTCTGACCATGTATGGGAATGCATATAAATTTGATTATATGCATTGATATTCTATTTTGTGTGGAAAAACTATTAAAAATTTTCAGTTAATTATTATGACATAGCAGCAATATCATGATAGTTATGGTTTTTGCTGTAGACATGGACACAATAAAGGGAATAAAAGCAGAATCCATACACCATTAACCAGCCTTTCATTCTGATGAAAGGACATCTGCCATTTTACTCTATCTAAGAAGGGACAGGATTGTTGAGAAACTGAAGGATTTTTTAGAGAATGTGCATGAAAAGATGTACACTTGAAAATGTCCTGAAGGAGTGTTCTAATTTAGTGCAGAGTGCGATTTTGAGTACAGCGTTTATTTATAAAGCTCTGAAAAGATTCAGAAAGCGTCATAACCTATGGGCTAGTTTCTGCTCTTGAGAATTTTAAGATTGCCTTTCGTGCTGGTTATTGCAAAGAATGTTACATATAGCCAGATGTGAAATACAATGGACATTAAATAAGCATGAAAGACGAAATAATTCTGCTGAGGGCAGACAGCAATACAATTTATAGTTTAGGAACAGCTTGCAATTTCAAGGAGACAAAGTACACTAAGAATGAATCTATGATTCATCATCATTTGGGATGTTATTTTATTTGGCATTTTGGCATTTCAACAAATAATGTTGCTGTCATGCCTTAATTCTAAGTTCAAGGGTTCAATTTTATCACCTCAACATGCCCAGTGATTAGATTTGATTTATTATTGTCACTTGTATTGGTATGGAGTGAAAAGTATTGTTTCTTGCATGCCCTAAAGACAAAGCATACAGTTCATAGAATACATAGGGGAGAGGGTACAGAACATAGTGTCACAGTCACAGCTAGGGTGAGGAGAAAGATCAACTTAATATATATGTCTATTAAAAAGTCTGATGGCAACAGGAAAGAAGTTGTATGTGATCACAGACTTTAGTATCTTTTTCCTGGTGGAAGAAAGTATGTCTGGGGTGCACGGAGTCCTTGAATATGCTGGCTGCTTTCCCGAAGTAGCAGGAAGTGTAGACAGTGTTAATAGATGGGATATTAATTTGCGTGATGGACTGGGCTAAATTCACAACCGCTTGTAGTTTCTTGCGGTCTTGGTCAGAGCAGGAACCATACCAAGCTATGATACATCCAGAATGGATGCTTTCTCTGGTGCCTCTGTAAAGATTGGTCAGTGTCATAGATGACATGCCGAATTTCCTTAGCCTCCTGAGACAGTAGAGGCACTGGGGGCTTTCTTAACTGCAGTGTTAGACTGAACTGAAGTGTTGGTGATCAATGTGACAAGCTGGGAAAACAGCATGTAATGCTAAAAATCTGATTTTCACAACACTGTTTTTAATGGTTAGAACCGCCTAGTACCCAGAAACGATTTGAAGATTATTAGCATGAACTTGATGGAATTTCAATATCATTAGGGTGGCTGCATATATCATCCGCGCTTCTAGAACTTCCAGTCTCTCTGGCAAGTCATCCAGCTGGCACGAAATCACTCTGGTTTTCCCTAGCACAGATCATAGGTCACGTTGGACAGGTGCTTGGAGACCATCACAGTGCCTGTCGGGCAGTATCCCAGTGGGATTGCAAGATACACTTCCCTTCTGTGCTGTTATTCTTTAAAGGTATATTACGCATTTTACCTACAAAATCCTTAGAATCCCTACAGTGCAAAAAGAGGCCATTTGGCCCTTCGAGTCTGCACTGACTGTCTGATAGAGAATCTTATCAAGGCCCAAGCCCCAACTTATCCTCACCATTTTGCACCCTCCGATTACCAAAGACCTGGGTTGTCCATGTCTTTGACTGCTGCAAGGACGTACCTGTGAGATCTTTTCCAGAAAGTGACTCCATGTCTAATCAAGGAGTATAGTCCACGGAGGTGTGCGGTGAGAACTGTGATGATTCTTTCGAACTCTCTCATCTTCAGGCATGCTCCTGGGGCTCGGGGCGTTGCTCAGATGTTTAGCTGGTATCTTAAAAAAAGAATTCAGAAGGGCAATTTAAATGGATGAGCTGAAGTAATTGAAAATACATTGCATTCGCTGTGAATTGCAGGATTGGATGAAGTGATGGAACTGAGATCTGCAGTAGTTGCTGTGGGAGGCCAAGCTCTGCGTTGTCACACGGGTGATCCCTGTTCTTACCTGTGTGTCCTGCTGAAGCCTCCTTGACTTGCTGTAATCTAGATGTCTGCCTTTCCTCCATGTGTGTGAGTTTGACGTGCAGGGACTCAAAAAAATGTGATCAGAGGGAATGGAGCAGAGATTGAGTGAAATGTATGTCCCACATGCGTGTGGTGAACTGTTCTCAGAAGGGTCAGAGATTACAGTGTGAGCGACAAAACAGTTGGGGTGTTGTGAAAGTCTGGTTGAAAGAGTGAATGTTGATACATGTCCCACGTGACTGAACGTGAGAGAAAGATCCAAGAAGAGAGGAGCCATTTGAGTACACAATGTCATGCTGGAAGTATGATATTGGAAGGCGCTGAGAGAGGACTTACCCTGGCAGAGCAGACGAGGACATCATCCTCTTCCTGCACTGGATAGTGGTACTTGGGTGGGGGCCAACCACGCTGACCTCCTGAGCAATGGCCCCTCAGGTGACACAGGTGAGGTTGGTATGCTTCTTTAAGACATCTCAGGAATACAGCGTATGCCTGTTGGCTCAAACTCCTCAAATAAGGACCTCAAGGATCGTAACAGTGAAAGCTGCTCCTGCCACTACCACCTGTTTGCTTCTGGCTTCCTGACTTTTTGGCCGATCTCTCCAGGTGGGCTGGAGAGTGTGATACGAATGTGCTGAACTGGTATTTAAATATGGTGACCAGGCATTCAAATCTATCATGATGGTGGGTGGATGGATGATTCAGATAGTTCAGCGAGGGACTTACCTGTGAACAATTAATGACTTTCCAAGTGCAAAATCTGGCATGGGTTCCTGCTATTCTGACTGCAGGAAAGGAATTGCCAGATCAGTCTACTACTGTACTTAGCCTCATAAAAGGAGAACAGCAATCATTAAAAAAAACAGTAAAATTTGCACTAAATAGTGAATCTTTAAAAGGGCTACAGGAGCAGAGAGACTTGGGATTCAGGTACATTAAAGTTTAAAGGCAGACGGACAGACTAGCTGTAAACTTATAATAAAAAGAATGTTTGACTTGATAAATGTGAGCAAATAGTATATAGGCAAAATAATCCTGTCGGAATTATTAGATAAGCTACAATAGACAGGTTGGTAGACTGGGCAGATAGATGGCAAATGGAATTTAATCCGGAAAAATGCGAGGTGATGCATTTTGGCCGGAAAAATGTAGAAGAGAATTATAGGATAAAAGGTAAAACTATACGGAGCATAGAGACGCAGAGAGACTTGGGGGTGCAGGTTCACAAGTCTCTGAAGGTGTCCTCACAGGTGGAGAAGGTGATAAAGAAGGCGTATAGTATGTTAGCTTTCATAGAAAAGGGTATAGAATACAAGAGTAGGAGTTTGATGTTGCAGTTGTATAGAACTTTGGTTAGGCCTCACTTGGAATACTGCGTCCAGTTCTGGTCGCCGTACTATCGGAAGGATGTGGAGTCCTTGGAGAGAGTGCAGAGGAGGTTTACCAGGATGCTGCCTGGTATGGAAGGACTGTCCTATGAGGAACGATTAGATAGACTGGGGTTGTTTTCCCTTGAAAGACGTCGGCTTAGAGGGGATCTCATAGAGGTGCATAAGATTATAAGGGGTATAGATAGAGTAAATGGAGGTAAACTTTTTCCACCTTTAGAAATGGATAGGACGAGGGGTCATGGCCATAGGGTGAGGGGGGCTATGTATAAGACGAATATTAGAGGGCAGTTTTTCACACAAAGGGTAGTGGGGGTGTGGAATGCACTGCCGAGTAAGATGGTGGGAGCAGGCACGCTGGGGCTGTTTAAGGGTCTCTTGGACAGCCACATGAGCAGTATGCAGATAGAGGGATATAGTAGGACTGTTTAACTACGTCTTTTTTCCACAGGTAATTCGGTCCATAATTTGAGCACGCATTCGGCAGGTGGTGCGGGTACAGCTCTTGGATGTTGATTCATGGGTTGCCTGGTACCTCATGTCGTAAATGAGTGTTTTATGTGGACCATCTGAAGGGCACCATGACAGCTCAGAGACTATCGATGTGGCTGTGCAAACACTTGGAATTGGGCCGGTGTCTGCGGGAGTTTGCGCGTTCTCCCCGTGGTTGCGTGGGTTTTCTCCGGGCACTCCGGTTTCCTCCCCCAACCCAAAAATTCGCTCTTAGGCTGATTGGGTAACAAATTGTCCCTATGGTGAAAATTTTCCATATTAGGAATAATATATATTATTATATAGGAATATTAAAATAGGATAATGTATTTGCTACTATTTGGTATGACGGCGGCGCGGGCTCGTTGGGCCGAAGGGCCTGTTTCCCGTGCTGTGTTGCTTAATAATAAAAAAAATTAATAATTAATAATTAACTTATTGTATTCTGTTTTGGGCGCCTTACTTCAGGAAGGATATCAGGACCATGGAGAGAGTGTGGAAGAGATTAATTAAGATGACATAAGGTCTGAGGTGAGATTGGCAAAATTAGGATGGTTTTCATTAAAACACAAGAAGTTAAGATCAGTCCCTAATACAGGTGCTAATAATTATAATAGGTCTATTCCTTTGTTTGGTGAGCTGGTGATTAAAGACATAAATGTAAGATCTTCTTCCCCCAAAATGATGTGAAATATGTTTGAGAGACTTTTGTGTATGCCAAGTGTTGATAATGTGTGAGTTGGTTTAACTAAAGCATTGCCTTTGAAAAAGGAAATGAGTAACTGTTTTAAAAAAAATATGTATCTGTGATGTGCAGAATGAATAATTCCACTCCAGGTCAAAAGCTTTCTCTGCATTTAATGAGATTGCTAAGTTATCTCTCACCTGTTTTTGGAAGACTAATAATATTTAATAGTCTCTTAACATTGTTACATGAATCTCGGCTCTTTATGAATCCAGTCTGATCACCCTGGATAATTCAAGTGGAGAATTTGGACGTAGTGCCAGGATTTTCGACAATTTCAAGTTTATATTCAAGAGTGGCATTGATCTACAGGATGTACATTCCTCATGGTTCTTGCCTGTTTTCAAAATTAAGGAAATATTCGCTTCTCAAAGTGATTGAGGTAGATTGGAATGAATGGTTGTACATACTGATCATTGCCAAGTCTTTAAATTCCTTATAAAATTTGCTTCCAAACCCATCAGGACCCTGGAGTCTTAGCAGACTGAAGATTCCTTTGGGGAAAAAAAAACACTTCCCCTTAGAAATGGGGGCATTTAGGATCAATCTTAGGTCTACAGAAATTGTTGCAAGTTTAAAGAAAGGGGGGAGAAAAGCGCTCCATTTGTATTAGTGCATCTTCAGACTGAGCTGTTTTATATAAATCAGCACAGAAGTTTTAAATGCATTAGTAATACCTTCTACCCATTACTCTGGAAACTAACACAGAGGAAATAGTCCTAGAATGTACCCATTTCTTAATAAGGGGAGCCAATTATCTAATCTTATTCTATATGCTGCAGATATTTGGGCTGGGGGTGGGTGGAAGGAGAGTTTAAGTGAATAAAGTGCTTCATGAAAGTTCGCTGATGGGAGATCTTGTTAACGGTTATCAAGCCTAGATGAGATTATCCCCGTTGTTGTTTAAAGTAGCTATTGAGCCCCCCATGGAGGCAATTAGACATAATCCTTCAGAACTTAGGTTGTCTAGTAGTTGAAAGCAATAGAAAATCATGTGACACATGGATGAAGTATTGCTATTTATGTTGAAGCCAGTTTTCCTGTTCCTGCTATTATTGATACTCTGGGTGTTTGGCTCCTCTTTGGGCTATAAAATTAATTTCACAAAATTCGAGGCTCTGCGTCGGAGTCTCCTACTGCACCCTGCCTCATCCACGTTGCTTTCTTCCCTTTAGATGGTACCTCAGGGCTTCCTTATTTGGGCATTTCCATTAACTCCAATAGATATGAGGCAACCCCCCACCTCCCCCCACCTCATCCCTGAGCTTGCATCTGTTAAGTAAACCTATATTGTTGGTCCTCCTTACTGATACCTTGGCTGGTTAGGAAAGTAATAATTAAAGTGAATGGAGGTGTGCTGCCACCATTGTTATATCCTTTCAAGATGCTGCCAATTTTGCTTTCTATTAAGGTCCGAAAGAAAATCGCTGGGGTGTTTAGCTCCTTTTATATGGAACAAAACAAGATCTTTTATAGCTCCTTAGATTAAAGGGGATCTAGTGGCACAGTCAGAATATAGGGTCTATCCTGTATCTTAAGCTTGTTGATATATACAGACATTGTAATATTTTTAGTTGGCTCTCCTTTGTTCTATTACAGAATTGAGATTACATTGGCATTTTCCCACATACTGTCCCAAGTTTTCTCATCAATATTCACTACAAGATCTTTCTCACAAGATCGCAGAGTCTCCAGCATATTCACACAGAGTCTAAAAATGTGTCATAAAACATGCTGATTAATTGCCTTAGTTCCGTAGATAACAGGATCCCTCCTGGAAGATCCCCACCCCGTCGACCAATGGTGACCCACTTCCACTGTGGAAAAACGCACTAATCCAGTCCTAATCTAACCAAGTTCTGCTTTAGCCCAGAGACTATCAACATTGCTGTTACTTAGGCTTTTAAAAAAAAGCAAGCATGAAAAATGGCATGATTACTCTTCTATGTGCCAATCAATTCTATTAATAACAGCCTCCAAAAAAAACTCAACCTGCATTAAATATAGGCCTGTGATATTCAATTCCTATGAAAGAAACAATCATCAATAAATCATTGTAAAATTTTTAGTTGTGGAAAAAGCAACAGGAATTTCTTGCGGCAAGATTGTGTTCTTTGTTGGAAATGTATTGGTTGTTGCTATCACTAAATCTGATTTTTGAGTTATTTTAATGCTTGCATATTCTCTTCATGTTACTGTGAATACTATTTTCTTCATCACCAGCCGCAGCCCCATCCCCATCCAGTTCACACTGCTATTCTTTATCCATTCTGTTCATACTGGCAATCTTCATTCGCTTTTCTCCACATTCACAGCAGATTTTTCACCCTTCAGTCATCATTTGTGATATGCGACCTTAACACTAGAATTATGAGGCAGGTTCATTAACATCATGCAGCACAGAAAGAGACCATGCGTTTTATCACGCCTGCACTGCCTCTTTTTAAGAGAATTATCAAATTACGCCCCTTACTTTCTTCTTATAAATGTACAGGTGGAATTTTCCAGCCCTTCCTGCCCAGCAGGATCTTCTGGTCCTGCAGAATTTGCCCTCCTGCTATGTGTTCCCTGATAGACCATGCAAATTACCATTGACACAAGAACAAAAAATGATGGAAAATCTTGGCAGGCTTGACAGCATCTGTAGAGAGAGAACAGAGTTAACATTTCAAATCTGGCTGACCCTTCATCAGAGCCAGCATCTGCAGCAATTTGCCTTTGTCAAATTGCCATTGACTTTGGCAGGACTGGAAGATTCCACTTGCGGATGACAGCCCGCTGACTCTGCCATGGGAAAACTTGCAGTAGGAGCTGGAAAATTTCAGCCTACAATTTTTTTTCAAATGTTTGCATTGCCCTCTCAATTCCAGATCATCATAATTTACTGCATTAAAGAATAAATTCTCCTCATGTCACTTCTGATTATTTTGATAGTTACCTTAAATCTTTATCCTCAAGCTTTTGTACCTTCTGCCAGCTTATTTTTATTTATTGAAATGCTTCATAATTTTGAACACTTTATTATATTTCGGTTATCTATTTCTTGTTCAATCGAGAACAATTCCAGCTTCTCAAACCTGAAAGCCTTCATTGTGATACAAGTTGAATCAACATAGCATCACAGAACACAACAGTGCAGAAGAGCCCCTTCGGCACCGACACATGAAATGCCCTGACCTACCTACCTAATCCCAGTTGCCAACACTTGGCCCATAACTTTGACTGTTATGGCATGCCAAGGACTCATCTAGGTGCTTTCTAAAGATTGCCTTCATCACCCTTCTAGGCAGCGCATTCCAGACCATCACCACCTTCTGAGTAAAACAGCTTTTCCTCAAATCCCCACAAACCTTTCACCCATCATGTTTAACTTGTGTCCCCTCATAACTGACCCTTCAACTAAGAAGAACGGCTGCTCCCTATTCACCCTGTCCATGTCCCTCATAATCTTGAACACCGATCTGATTGCTCCTCAGGCTTCTTGCTCCAACAAAACAATCCAAACCTATTGAACCTTTCTTCATAACTTAAATATTCCATCCCAGGCAATATCCTGGTGAATCTCTTCTGCACCTCCTCCAATGTGTTCATATCCTTCCTATAATGTGGTGACCAGAACTGCACATAGTACTCTGTGTGGTGGCCTCACTGAAGTTCTATACAACTCCAGCATGGCCTCTCTGCTTTTGTAATGTACAGCCCAATTTATAAACTCTCCTTTGAATGAATGATGTACTTTCACCTTCAGAACCTGTTAGCTAGATGAAGAATTTAATGAAATCATTATTGGAGCCTCTGATAACAATGAACTTGTGCTTACCTATATTGAGTTCAACAAGATAAAATACCTGCTGATATATTCCATTGGATGTTAGAGATAGAAAAATTGATCAGAAAACAAAGCCACCAAATCTTTCTTTTTTTGTTTATATCCATTTTTTAATAAGTTATAAGAAATCTGTGCATGGATTCTGTTTGACAGTGATGAAACTGAGAGTTTTTCAGAAGGAGTGAACTTGTGGAGAGGGAGCAGGTGGAGTTATTGGCCAGAAATCTCCGAACTCGCCCATGGCTGAGATTCCCTGGTCCTGCTACAGTGAATGGAGATTTGGCTGAGTGCCAAATTCTCTATTCTCATTGACAGCAGTGACATTGGAGAATTCCAACCATTGTCTTTTTCTTGGGACGGTTTTGAAGCTGCAACATGACCACAAAGAAATTTTTATTTGTTTTAAGGTATTGTCTGTTAAGAGTAAGCTTGAGTATAGAATTTGTTTTATGATCTGGCATTCATCTGTAAACCTGAGTTAATAGTTTGAAAATAAGAGCAAGTGCTTTTATGGAGGGCAGGGTTTTCCAATTTGTGCACGCAAAGCCATCCCCAAGTATAGCCAGATCAGATCAGGTCATTGATTAGAAATAGGAATAGCTTGCACACTGCCATTTAACTCCAGCTTCTGAATAATGCTTCCACATTGGCTGTGCTTGCAGCTATTATTCAGCAAGATTACCAATTTACTACTGACAGGTTGGCAGTGTGTGTCTTGGACTAATACCTGCTTGGCACATAATCAAGACTACTTTAACTCATTTCACTTGAAAGCCTTACATGAAACCGATGGGACTTTCAAAAGGTGGTAAAAGGACAGCGCTGAAGTACTCCATGGCACCATACAGGAACACTTTACTTGTAGACAAACAGTGAGTCATTTCACTGTGTTATTAACTGGTGGTTGGTAATAATTCATCAATGGAAGTTGGGGAGGGAAATCCCAAGGCTGTAAGTGCACATATGAAATATACAACAATATGTTTATTTATTTTAGTGTCTGGCTTTAATTCTTGGAATCCAGAATTCTCAGTTTCAGCAGAGGACAACAAAAGATAATGCTGTGGGTATGCAACTAATTGCCTGCTTTCCATTTTAGCTAACAGTAAGTGCCTTACTAATACATGTTACCATGATGGAGAAGAGGATTCCTTTCTACCTCTGTTTGCTCTACTTCAGGCAGGTCAAGTTTCCATTTTTATTGCATCAATACTGCTTAAGAGTGTAGGGAATGCATATTAAATCAGAACCACAGAGGTAAATTACAAAGGACAAATCAACCAATCATGTCTGTGTGCTGTGAATTTGTCTGACGTTTATGACCCTTTTATATTTGTTTATCCAGGACATTATTGGGAATGATGGTCCTTTTTAGCAGAGAAAAAAAGGCATCTCTTCACACGGCACATGATTGTGCCTTGGATTATAATAGATGCAGGGAACTGTGTAACTGTTTACTGTGGCTGTCAGTTCAACCTGTTTGGCATGGCTTCAGCAATTAATATTTTTAAACATTATGACAATGGCAGGGAAGTTTGAAACAGAAATTTATTTTAGTAAGTTTTTAATACAATTTCAAACATTTCTCAGAATTAGATTTTGTCATAACATAGCATTCAAGTTTATTTTAAATTAAAACAGTGGTTAGTACTGCT
This sequence comes from Sphyrna mokarran, assembly GCA_024679065.1. Classification (NCBI taxonomy): domain Eukaryota; kingdom Metazoa; phylum Chordata; class Chondrichthyes; order Carcharhiniformes; family Carcharhinidae; genus Sphyrna; species Sphyrna mokarran. The sequence goes on from JAGIQG010000017.1 coordinate 38,471,870, forward strand.
GCCTCACTACACCAGGGACCTGGGTTTGAGTCCAACCCCTGTCTGTATGGAATTTAAACTTCTCCCCATGTTTGCATGAGTTGCCTTTAGTTTCCTCCCACACTGCAAAGATGTATGGGTTAGGTGGATTGACAGTGCTAAATTGCCCCTTTGTGTTCCAAGATGTGTAGGTTAGCGGGATTAAATGTGTGGGGTTAAGGGATAGGGCAGAGGTTGGCCTGGGTGATATGCTCTGTCAGAGAGTTGGTGTAGACTTGATGGACCAAATGGCCTCCTTCAGCACTGAAGGGATTCTATGCAATAAGAACTTTTATGTTAGGTAGGTAGGGAGAAGGTTTAGTGAACTGAAATTATTAAGGTATGAAATAAAAGCAAATTGACACAAAGTTTTGTTAACATTTCAAACTTAAATGCAGCATGCTGCTAATATTGACACAATTCATTTATGATAAAATTAAATTAAGTCTAATGACAATATTAATATTTCATGCTTGCTTTGACACAGCAAGTAGCACTGTTTAACTTTCAGCAGAATATTCACAGGAAATGTTTTGGATTTTGTTAATGCCAAGTCCCAAAGAACTTCATTTTGTTTGAGTTTATTATCCATTCAAAGGATTAAAATCAGGACTCCTATGATGAGAAATGAAAATAAAATCACCCAGTTCACTTAAATATTTACACTTTAAATTATCAAGTGAATAGCAAATATTCTATTTGGGGGCAGGAACTCAGCTATGTTATGAAGCAAGTTGTATGCCACATTCTTAAGCCATCCTAAGCACAAGATGTGGAGTGCCAATGTTGGACTTGAGTGGGCACAGTAAGATGTTCAGCAACATCAGGTTAAAATCCAACCGATTGGTAGTACCGAGCTTTCAGAGTGCTGTCCCTTCATCAGATGAGTCTTGAGGCGATTCAGCTGATGAAGGAGCAGTGCTCCAAACATTCATGTACCAAATAAACCTGGTGTTGTGAGGCTTCTTACTCTATCCTAAGCACAGTGCAGGGTAGGAATATGACTAATTTAAAAATTGTTAGAACAGAAATCCTACCGTTGTTATAAAGTCCAACTGGACCCAAACAGTTTTTCTATTGTGACATAAGTGTGAGGATAAGGAATTTCACTCTGTGCGATTGTATTGACACACTAGGAAGCTTTACTCAAAACAAACTTTATTTGACAGTACAATTTAACGAGAGTGAATGAATGAATGATCTTAACTTTTACCAATTGAAATACTTAAACATACAAGATACAGTTCTTAACTGCTAACCAATACCTATTACTTCCAATTCAAGCAATATTCCTCTTATACACTTAAACTCCTCTTCAAAATTAGTTAGCAACACACAGGCTATGTGCTTGTATTTGTTACTAGTCCTAGAGCTTTTGAACATCTTGAGAGAGAGAGAGAGACAGAGCAAGACACCTCTTGCTTCCTCAGGATCAGGCAGAAACTGACTGTTTTAAAATAAAAAATTTTGTGTTTTCCTGAAAGCTTAGCTTCATCCATTCACATGACTCTCTCTCTGTCAATCAACCTAATCAAAACTGATTCTAGCACCTCAGGGGAGAAACCAAAATAAATTTAAAGAAACACATCCCTAGATAAAATAAATCATTAGCCTGCATTCTTAGCATGTGAGCTGCCTGAAAATGGGCACCATGTAAAACACAGCTGAATTTTAAACATGCTCCTTACAAGAAATATGATTAAAAAATATATTTTTGAAAGATGTCATACAGTTGACAATCTAAGTGTTTTTTTGGTAGCCTGAGGCAAGGATGAATTTGTACCTGAAATCCAAACTTGCTGTTAATACTTTGTTATAATCTGCATGTAAGTGTGAATGTCCTCTGCACTACTGTGAATGTTTCGTTGGAATACATTTCTGTAAACTTACGACATCTCTTGTGTCAGTACTTGATATTTGGAAATCAGTGGGAATTGAACTGCTAAGTCCTTTTAAATTTTGTAAGTTCAGTAATCTCGAGAAAAGTTTGACTCTGCTGACAGAATGACAGTTAACTGTCAATCAACAGGTGCTAATTATTGAAGTATAACAAGTGTGTGACTCATTTCAGTGCACCTCAGCTCTATTTAAGAGAGGGGCTATTGCAAGTGCAGGATCAGTGAGTTTTGCACAAGGGCAGTGGGGAAATCTAATCCAGAATGACTTGAGCCAGAATGCGTGTGTGCATTTCAAATTTGGAACACAGGGAATTTGCTGCAGGGATGAAAGATATGCTTTTCGTGGGTTTTTTGCCTTCTATCTTAAATCTTTAGCGTAGTCTTGCCCTGTATCAGCAATAGCAGCTACAAAGGAGAGAACTGACTGGTGAATAGTGAGTCAGGTCAGGTAAGTATTTAACATTTTTATTGCTTGTAATTTGTAAGGTCTTTTTGTGCTTTATAATTTGTAAAAAGGACCACAGAAGGAGGATCCTAGAGTAATATTATTTGATATTAACCATCTTCCAAAGGTTTAATTGTTAAAATAATGAAGGGGGAGCTCAAAGCCGCGGTATGTTCCATGTTGGAATTTAGGAACATTTCCAGTGCCCAAGGCCAGCATGTGTGCAGGAAGTGTCCACAGCTGCAGCTCCTGGAAGCCATGGTTTCAGAGCTGGAGTGACAGTTGGGTAAACTTTGGAGCATGCATGAGGCACATAGTATCGTGGATAGCACACATAGAGAGGTGGTCACACCACACATTGAGTCCACAGACCAGAAGGAAATGGGTGACCACAAGTAGAGCAAGAGGTCTAAGGGGGCATTGCCGGAATCTCCCTGTGGTCTGCAAACAGATAAGTGCATGGGTATACAGTTGGATTGGAATGGCACTGCTGCACTGGGAAGAGTAAATAGGGTGGAATGCACTAGTTATAGGGGATTCAATTATAGGGGAATAGATAGGCATTTCTGTGGCAGCAAATGAGATCCCAGGATGGTATGTTGCCTCCCTCGTGCTTGAGTCAAGAATGTCTCAGAGCGGCTGCAGGGCATTCTGGAGGAGGAGGATGAACAGCCAGTGATTGTGGTACACATTGGTACAAACAGTAAGGTTTAAAAAATGGGAATGAGGTCCTAAATGTAGGGAGTTGGGAAGAGTAGAACCTCAAAGGTAGTGTTTTCAGGAATACTATCACTGCCTTGTGGTAATCCGAGTAGATATATTGGATGAGTAGGTGGCTGAAGAACTGGCGTAAGGGAGGAGGATTTCAGATTCTTGGGACACTGGGACTGGCTCTGGAAGAGGTGGGGCTGTACAAACTGGAGGGGTTACATCTGGGTAGGACCAACACTGATGCCCTAAGGGGACTATTTGCTAGAGTGGTTTAAACTAAAATGATGGGTGATGGGGACCTATGCAAGGAGTTAGAAGATAAGACCAAAATACAGAATAGTGAATAAGAAAATGGATAGGCAAAGAAATTAAGGGCCAGAATCAAACAGGGCCGCAGTAAAAAATAGTGGGAATGGGAGAAGTAATGTTGAAAATAAAAGCTTTAAGGCTTAGTGCCTTAATGCACAGAACATCTGCAAAAAAGTAGATGAACTAATTGCTCAAACAGGTATAATATAGTTGGGATTATAGAGACATGGCAGCAGGATGACCAGGAATGGGAACTGAGCATTGAGGGGTATTTAAAAAGAATGGACAAAAAGGATGATACTAAATGTGTATGCAGATGATACTAAAGTTGGTGGTGTGGTAGATAGTGAAGAGGGGTGTTTTAGTTTACAGAGTGACTTGGACAAGTTGCAGAGCTGGGCCGAGAGGTGGCAAATGGAGTTTAATGTGGAAAAGTGTGAGGTAATGCACTTTGGCAGGAACAATAAATGTGTAGAGTATAGGGCTAATGGTAGGGCTCTTAATAGTGTTGAGGAACAGAAGGATCTTGGTGTATGTGTCAATAGATCCCTGAAAGTAGGCAGTCAAGTGGATAAAGTTGTTAAGAAGGCTTATGGAGTCTTAGCTTTTATTGGTAGGGGGATTGAATTTAGGAGCCGCAGCATCATGTTGCAGCTGTACAAAACTCTAGTGCGGCCGCACTTGGAGTATTGTGTGCAGTTCTGGTCGCCACATTATAAGAAAGATGTGGAGGCATTGGAGAGGGTACAGAGGAGGTTTACCAGGATGTTGCCTGGTATGGAGGGCAGGTCCTATGAAGAGAGGTTGAAGGATTTGAGGTTGTTTTCGTTAGAAAGGAGGCGGCTAAGAGGGGATCTTATTGAAGCATATAAGATGATTAGAGGTTTAGATAGGGTGGACAGTGATAGCCTTTTTCCTAGGATGGAGAAAGCTAGCACGAGGGGACACAGCTTTAAATTAAGGGGTATGAGTTATAGGACGGATATCAGAGGTAGGTTCTTTACTCAAAGAGTGATTAGGGAGTGGAATGCCCTGCCTGCAGCTGTTGTAGATGCGCCAAGTTTGGTGGCGTTTAAGAGGTTAGTTGATAAGTATATGGATGAGAAGGGAATGGTTTAGTTAGGAGGGGCATTGCTTTTTATTTTGGTCGGCACAACATCGAAGGCCGAAGGGCCTGTTCTGTGCTGTATTGTTCTATGTTCTATGTTCTATGAAAGGTGTTGAAGTTACATTTTGGTTAAAGAGGAAATTAACACAATAGTAAGGAAAGATATTAGTTCTGACAATGTGAAATCAGAATGGGTAGAACCGAGAAACACAAAGAGACAAAAAACATGAGTATGGGTTGTGTATAAGCTCCCAACTAATGTCAGGAATGGCATTAAACAGGAAATTAGGGGTGTATGCAATAAAGGAACATCTGTAATCATGGGTGACTTTAATCTACATATAGACTGAACAAATCAACTTAATTACAATATTGTAGAGGAGGAATTCCTGGAATATATATGGATTGATTTTCTGGACCAAAACGTTTAGGAACCAACCAGAGAACTGGTCATCCTAAACTGGGTATTTTCTCATCAGAAAGGAATAATTGGCAGTTGAATTGTGCGAGACCCCTTGGGAATGGAAGACTATAACCTGATAAAATTTTCCATCAAGATGGAGAGTGATGTAGTTGAACTTGAGAAAAGGCTGCTGAATCTTAAAGAAAACTACAATGGTATGGGGTGCTCATTGGCTAAGAAGGATTTGGAAACATATTGACAATGGCAAACATTCAAAGAGAGCATGGGTGAATAATTTATTCCTGTCTGGCACAAAAGTAAACATGGTAAGGTGGCCAAACCATGGCTAACAAAAGAGATTAGAATTAGTATCAGATCCAAGATTTATGACTGAGAACAAAGAAATGTCTGACACATACTTTGGTTTGCCTTCACAGAGGAAGAAACAAATAACATATCAGAAATGTTGGGTACACGGTTCTCTGAGAGCACAGAACTGAAGGTAATTGATATTGGTAGGGAAATAGTGTTGGGGACATTGATGGGATTGATGAGCGACAAATTCCCATGGCCAGATAATCTATATTCCAAAGTATTTAAGGAAGTGATGCTAGAAGTAGTGAATGTATTGGTAGTTATCTTCCAAGACTTTACAGATTTTGAACAGTTCCTACAGATTGAAAGGTAGTTAATGTAATCCCACTATATAAAAAAGAGGGATAGAAAAAATGGAGAATTATAAACAAGTCTGCCTGATATCAGTAGTGGGGAAAATTCTGGAATCCAGTATCAAAGATTTTATTGCAGAGCACTTGGTAAACAGTCGTAGAATCGGACAAGGTCAGCATGATTTGATAAGAGAAATCATGCTTGACAAATCTACTGGATCTTCAAGGATGTAGCTAGTAGATTTGATGAAGGGAGCCAGTGGATGTGATTTATTTGGACTTTCAGAAGGTTTTCAACAAAGTTCCAGATAAGAGATTATGATGTAAAATTAAAGTGGATGGGATTGTGCATAATGTTTTGAGATGGATAGCAAACTGGTTGATAACACAGGAAACAACAAGTAGAATAAATGGGTGATTCACAAAATGAACTGGCAATGACTGCAGGGATTCATGCTAGGACCCAGCTATTCACAATGTGTATTAATGATTTAAATGAGGGAGCTAAATGTAATATCTCCAAATTTGCTGATGACACAAAGCTGGATGGGAGGATGAGTTGTAAGGAGAAGGCAGAGATGCTTCAGTGTGATTTGGATAAGCTGACTGACTGAGTAAATACATGGCAGATGAAGTATAGTGTGGATAAATATGAGGCTATTCATCCTGTTAACAAAAACAGGAAGACATTATCATCTGGCTATAAATTAAGGGAGGGGAACATTCAATGAGACCTGGATATCTTTATACACAGTCACTAAAGATAAGCATGCAGTGCAGCAGGTAGCGCACATATTGGCCTTCAGAGAAACAGGATTTGAGAACAGGAGCTTGTATGGGGTCTCTTGCTGCAATTATATAGAGTCTTGGCGAAGTTTCTTTATCTGAGGAAGGATGACTGACATATGAGGAGAGATTGAGTTTGTTGGGATTATATTAGCTGGAGTTTAGAAGAATTGAAGTGGAGGCGGGGGGGGGGAATCTAATTGAAATCTGTAAAATTCCAACAGGACTAGATAGGCTAGATGCAGGAAACATGTTCCCGATTTGTTGGGGTATCAGAACCAAGGGTCATAGTCTACAGATATGGGATAAATCTTTTAGGATTGACTTAAGGAGAAATTTTTTCACTTATAGTGTGTTAAGCCTGTAGAATTCACAACCAGAGAAAGCAGTTGTGACCAAAACATTGGATGTTTTCAAGAAGGAATTAGATTTTTCTCTTCGGGCAAAGAGATCAAAGGATATGGTGGGAAGGCAAAGTCAGGCTGTTGAGGAGCCGGCTAAGGACCAAGTAGCCTACTCCTACTCCTATTTTCTACGTAATGTGATGTAACAGCTAAAAACATATTAGTGCAGCTGCTGGAATCTGAAATAAAAACAAAAAATGCTGGAAAATCTTATCAAGACTGACGGCATCTATGGAGAGAGAACTGAGTCAGAGTGTCAAGTTTGCTGATGACACCACCATAGTGGGTTGGATCTCAAACAGTGATGAGACAGAATACAGGAATGAGAGAAAAACTGGTGCAGCGACAGTAATCTCTCCCTCAATATCAACAAAATGAAGACTGTCATTAACTTCAGGATGCATAAAGGAGAACATGTCCCTGTCTACATCAATGGAGACAAAGTAGAAAGGGTCAAGGGGTACAAGTTTTTAGGTGTCCAGATCACCAACAACCTGTCCTGGTCCCCCTACACCCCACCCCTGCCCCTGCATACACCACCTCTCCCCCCACCCCCCCTCCCACCCCCGACCACCATCACCCCCCCCTCCCAAATGCTGAAACTGTAATTAAGAAAGCCTACCAATGCCTCTACTTTTTCAGAAGACTAAGGAGATTTGGCATGTCAGCTACAGTTCTGTCCAACTTTTACAGATGCATCATAGAAAGCATTCTTTCTGGTTATATCACAATTTGGTCTGGGTCCTGCTCTGCCCAAGACAGCAAAAAAACTACAAAAGGTCATGAATGTAGCCCAATCCATCATGCGAACCAGCCTCCCATCCATTGGCTTTGTCTACACTTCCTACTGCCTTGGCAAAACAGCCAGCATCATTAAGGACCACGCACACCCTGGACATTCTATTTTCCAACTTCCATTGGGAAAACGATACAAAAGTCTGAGGTCACATACCAACCGACTCAAGAACAGCTTCCCCGCTGCTGTTAGATCTTTTTCGTGGGCCTATCGCGCATTGTGATTTTTTTTTCTCTCTCTCTGTGTCCTAGCTATGACTATAACATATTCTGCAGTCTCTTATTTCCTTCTCTATGAATAGTCGCTCTGTCTGTAAAGCATTCAAGAAACAATACTTTTTGCTGTACGCTAATAGAAGTAACAATAAATCAAAAGAGCTAAAGATTTGAGACACATGACTCTTTGTCAGAGCTGGGGCTCAGGGCATCTCATTCAAACCCAAGTAGCTCTTGGCTTTGAATGATATTCTTCTAGTGTGTACTTGCGTATAGTTACATGAAAAAAAAACATTGATATGAATTTAAAATGTACCAGTTTTTCCCAATTTTTTTAACCTATATGGTGTCATGTGGCAATCTGATGCTAAAATCTAAATTTTGTTGGGATGTTGATGGAAATACTACAGGTGATTTCCATGTTATTGGAAGAAGGAGAGGCAATCATCACCTAAAGCTCCAGTCCTGAATGTTGTCCAGTGATCTCTTATATACTTACAATCTAAGTATACATTCATAATTATTAGCTAAGGTTATATTAGAGTTGGCTGTGATAATTTCACAGTTGCATTATGTTTGGTATCATGTGAGGAAGCATACCTGAAGATGAACCATTATCTTCAGGGGAAGGTAAAAGAAAATAGGAAATTGAAAACAAATGTTGTAACAAGAAGCTAACTTTGAGTGTCCAATAAATCATGTGAGGAAGATCTAAATGTTCTGCAAATCTGAGTAAATTTCCCTGTTTTTCATTGCCTCAGTGACAAGGGAAATAAATTCAATGGTCACCTTGACATTTGCCTGGATTTTGTGTTCAATAGTGAAGGAATGGCATTCTTGTTTATTCTGCTTATTGCTTACTGGAGATATTTAATGCTCTCTTGAGCAGTAACTCAGTTATTAGAGAATTTTTCTTTTCAGTGCTATGCTTGCTAACAGAGGTATGGCAGGTTTGTGTTTATCTGGCAGCATGATCTTTCAGAGCACTGTTGGACTTGAACCTGGTGTAGCGAGGTTTCTTACTGTGCCTATCCCAGTCCAATGTTGGGATCTCCTTCAGGTTTGAGTTGGGCATAATTTGTTTCTTCCATGAATCAGATTGAAAAATCCTCACAGTGGCACCCAGGATGCAAAGTTTGTCCATATTTATGGTGTTGCACATGCTATTTCTGACTGCACCGGATACATTTTTTGATGAATTAGCATGGGCCTGTGCCAGAAATATGAAGAATCAACTGATCTTAATCTCCAGCCAGCAAGCAACATTGGTCTTTTGCAACTTATAGTTTAAAGTTTTTTTTGAAGTTTATTTATTAGTGTCACAAGTAGGCTTACATTAACATTGCAATGAAGTTCCACATTCCGGCCCCTGTTCAGATACACCGAGGGAGAATTTATGGCAATGCACCGATCCAGCACTACTTTTGAAATGTGGGAGGAACACCTGAAGGAACCCACGCAGACACAGGGAGAACATGTAGACTCTGCACAGTGAAACAAGCTGGGAATCAAAGCTGCTATGGGATAGTGCTAGCTACTGTGCCCAAGATATTTCCCCCTCTAATTTACACAGCTGAACATGTGTTCAGCAGCAAGAATAAAGAACAAAACAGCACAGGAAACAGGCCCAACGAGCCCATGCTGCCACCCCAATGTTCCCACCTCTACCTGTGATCCTTGTCTATGTTTGTAGATCTATGGATTAAAAACCAAATTTGAGACAATTTAGGGAGAATTTGTTTTGCCAATTAGCCTAAGAGCACATCTTTGGGATGTGGGAGGAAACCGGAGCACCCGGAGAAAACCCACGCAAGCACGGAGAGAATGCGCAAACTTCCACAGACACAGGCCCAAATCCATGTATCTGCACAGCACAGCGATAGCCACTGAGCTGTCGTGTTGCCCATTAAATGGTCCAGGTCAAGTGTACACTAATGATGTGAAGCACTAGGATACTCAAAAAATCCAAGAGCAGTCCTCTCACGACCCATTGCGTGTATGCCCCCTTGTTAGACAACAAGGTGGACCAAAGCACCTGTAGGATAAAAACAAGTACATCAATATCATCATCTATTTACACACTTTCCAGAGACTCCCAAGGCTCATGATCCCTTTTTTAAATCAGTTTTCTATACCCCTCCACTCCCATTCTGTTCATGTGCCCATCTAGGTATTTCTTAAATAACTCCAGAGTACCTGCCTCCACCACTTCACTTGGCAGCACATTCCATACCCCCACCACCCTCTGTGTGAAAAAATTCCCTCTAGCATCCAAATTATACCTTACCTCCCTCACCCTAAGCCCGTGACCCCTCATGCTATTTGAATCCATCCTAGGAAAAAGCTTAACCCTGTTTACTGTATCTATACCCCTCATAATCTTATATACCTCTATTAGATCTCCTCTAAGTCTACGTCTTTCTAAGGAAAACAATCCCAATTTGCCTAACCTCTCCACATAATCAGACCTTCCATACGAGGCAGCATCCTGGTAAACCTCCTCTGCACTGTCTCCACAGTAAGTCACACTAGAGAGCTCTGTTTAAATTCCAGAGTAGTCATGATGTAGAGATGCTGGTGTTAGACACCTGACGAAGACCATAGAGTCGAAAGCTTGCGAGTTTACTATCAAATAAATTGGTTGGATTTAAACCTGGTGTTGTCAGACTTCTTACTGTGTAAATTCCAGAGGCCATTGCTGATCATGTGTAATGGTGTGTACTTTTAAAAAGTTATTGATGCTAGAGGGAGTGGTATGTCACATGCGTAAGGCCTTGCTCTGATTTCATGGTTTCTGCTCAGATCACTTGTCCCTAACCACGGGTGCTATAGTTACCATTCCCTTAGTACTGCAACGTAATATGGAGAATGAGCAAAAGCAGTTCAGAAGAGGAATAGTGATTCGGAGAGAAGGAAATTAACCCAGAAAGTCTACCACTTAGAATCTTGCTCAGGACAAGGAAGAGTTATGGGATAACTTGCCCCTGTTCCTCACCTCTAATTTACCTGCAGTGAGATGTATTTAAAATAAGTGTTTTAGTCACTTGATTGCTGTGGCTTTCAAGAATGTATTTTAGACAGGCTTTTTTTTCTGTAGATTTAAATTAAAAGAAAGAATACACATTTAATTCCTCAACACCTAAAATGAAAACAAGAACATACGCACTCATTTATGCAAGACATGCATACAGGAAAAGATGCTTTTAAGAGATGTGGCATGCACTGATTGAGATCACTATCACTTTTTTAGTTGAGCCTCTGTAGTGATGATATAATTCTGCAGGTACTCTGCCTGTGGTGGATTTTCTTTGCAGGGTTTTTCCTTGGATAGGATGATTTCCCTTTGCAATCTGTGGATCACAGACTGCCTTACTGGACTGCACTTGTGGCTTAATAAGGTACTTTCTATCACAGGCCAGTTTTTGTCATATGATCATAGTACTTGCATTCCTCTGTCCACACACATAATTTGAACAGCTTGAAAATCATCACACGATATTCAAGCTTCCGAAAATTTTATTTGTATTTTTGTCTCCATTGGAGCACCAAGTATATCGTGTGTTCTTAATCTGAGTCACTTTATTTGAAATGGAGAGAGGCAGTCATCAATCACTGAGAAAGTCATTTGCATCTTAATGACTTCCCAGAAATATGCCCAGACCTGAGGCAGTGCTGATGTGCACAGAAAGAACAAAATGAAGTTACCTGACCTTGGCTAACTGGTGCTAACTAAAATCTACTACTAATGTGCAAATCAACAATGTTAGAGCAGGATGAAGATGGCATTGCCAGTGGTCATGATCATGAACTACCTTGCACCTGGTCTTTAGGGGAGAACTTCAATAGATGAGATTTTCCCTCCCCACTCGTGGCCAGGATCATTTGGTCTGACTGAAAGTCAGTAGGCTTTCGGCTGGACTGCCAAATCTCTGGGGGTGGGTCCTGCTGCAGCAGGGACAGAAAATCCCAGTCAGTGTCTCACAGTCCACCATGCAGTGATGTACTAAGGAAGTGACTGGTTCTTTTGTGGAAATAAGGGAATATGTTGCATTCGCGCTTTGCAAAGGAAAATGATTGGGACTATATGAATTCACCAGGAAAGTGGCATTCCACATGGCACAGGGTATAATGTACTGTACATGTGGTTCTATGGGCATCATGCTTAAATTCTGAGATGTACCGATAGAGCTGCATTCTCAATGTGTACCTGATCTGTGAACTGATTCAACCACATGAGTACTGACAATCCATCATATATCTGGAATTTTCCAGCCCTTCACAATGGACAGGGGCTCTCACGTCTTGCTGATGTGAACAACTAACCAGCTGCACTGCAGGAGAACCTGCAATGGGATACAGGCCTGGAAAATGCTGGCCTGTTCCCTACTCCACAAATCTGCTGAGGATTTCCAGCATTTTCTGTACATATTGCAGATGTACCGAGTCCTCAGTACTTTGTTGTTTATTTGCAATTTTTAAAAAAAATAATAATGCTTAATTGATTTCTTGTTTTTTCTTTTCATTTTGATGGACAAGCCTCATTAAATAAGTAATTAAAATTATGTGGGATAACATGCAGGGAATAGATTTTGTAACACCAGAAACTACTGGCAAGTAACAATGTACCTAACATAACTGATGGGTGATCCAAGGACCGCTTTTTTATTATTAAAGAAGCCAAAATATATACCCCCAGCTTCTCTCTGTATAAATTGCTACAGAAAATGTACTAAAATCAACTAGTGACTGAATATCTTAATAGGCTGTCCTGCAGTGATCAGAATATGTATTTGAGACCTTAGTTTCATACATGGCAAGCTTCTGATTTCACTTGCTGCCTGTGAAAGAGTGCTGGCGAACAATCATTATATGGCACTCCTGTGGTCGTCTTGGCAGCTGAGTTGCATTAGCAGAGGCCTATCCCCTGAACTGACTGCTCTGGGAAAAGCAAAGTAATATTCAATTTTGATTTCACCATTGACTAATTGCTTTCTTGCTGCTCCCTTCCAACATGCTATTTTGAATGAGTGGAGTATGTCTTGACTTTGTTTCAATACCACAGTTAAACTTAAAGAAAATTGCACAAAGAAGTGTGGGATGAGATCTGCTTTGTGTGGTGAGTGCTTTGGAATCATAAGTGGTTTTGTACATTACAAATAGAGTAAATCATTCCCGTAGTTGCTACCCTCACCAAATATTAGACGTTAACTATTGATAGAAAGTAAGAATTATTACATCTTGACTGTCAATGAATGCCAATAGTTCTGTGTAGGTTAATTGGTGTAAAACAGAATATGTATTCATTCAACGATGCTTGTTGATTCTCGAATATTCTGCACTGTCATTTGCCAGAGTTCTCTTAACTGGCTAAAATTCAATGACAGTCATCACTTAATGATTTGATTTATTATTGTTACATGTATTAGTATACAGTGAAAAGTATTGTTTCTTCTGCACTACACAGACAAAGCATATTATACACAAAGGGTACAGAATGTAGTGTTACAGTCATAGCTTGGATGTTGAGGTATGTTATTTCATCTATGTTGATCCAGAAAGTTAATCCTGAAGATCTTAAAACACTCCTTGCAAGTATTGATGTTATTCTGATCAGCTAACCCCAATTAGTAACAAGGCTCAGAATGAAGCAGGAAGTAAATTTTAATTCTACCATTGGTCTGTTTTTGTTATAAGTAAGAAGTTTATATTATAATTCAGCTTATTGATTGCATATGTAGAAGTATAGTAAAGGGTTAGCAGTGAATCAGAAGCAGGAATTCAATAAAGACATAATATGATGTCCTAAGCTGTCTGAAGCATTGGTAGATCATAAATTTCAGCAGGCAATGAGATTGAATTACAGCTACAAACACTGGTAGATATTTGCTCTGAACATTAGAGTTGATTTTAAAATGCATCTTCCATTATTCAGTGCATTTGATGAATATGACTGATATGATATATAACCAAAAGTTAATAAAATAAGTGAGCCCAGGAAAATGCAGAATTATTTGCTGTCATTTTCTAGTATTGACTGCTTCCGAATAATATATGAAATAATACTAATAAACATGGCATAGAATAACACAGAGGGATGTAATTTGTTAGTAAACGTTATTGTGTGCGTGTATTTTTTATACTTCTGCTAGATGTCCACAATATAAGTCCTTATTCATTCATGGGATATCAAAACCTTTTACTGTGTACTAATGTGTACTAACATGTGACATTAAATCGTATCAAATCAAAACATCACTGGTTGGCCAGCATTAATTATCCATCTTAAGTTGCCTTTGAACTGAGTGGCTTGAGGCCATTTCAGTGGGCAATTGAGAGTCAGTTACATTGTTGTGGTTCTGAAATCACACACAGCCAGACCAGATGAGGACAGACCAGATGAGGACAGCAGATTTCTTTTTCTAAAAGATATTAATGAGCCAGATGGGTTTTTCTGATAATTAATTGACAAGAGTTTCATGGTCATCAGTAGATCTTAATTCCGGTGTTTTTTACTGAATTCAAATCCCACCAGCTGCTGTGGTGGGATTCGAGCCCAGTTCCCCAGAACATGGATTAACAGTTTAGTGATAATGCTGCTAGACTGGGTCAGCTAACCCAGTAAACTATTTACTAGGATGCTACTATGACTTGATAGGTTGAGTTATAAGGAGAGGCTGAATAGACTGGGACTTTTTTCTCTGGAGTGTAGGAGGCTGAGGGGTGATCTTATAGATGTCTATAAAATAATGAGAGGCACAGACCAGCCGGATAGTCAATATCTTTTCCCAAAGATCAGGGAAACTAAAACTAGGGGACGTAGGTTTAAGTGAGAGGGGAGAGATGCAAAAGGGTCCAGAGGGGCAACTTTTTCATACAGAGGGTGGTAAGTGCCTGGAATAAGCTGCTAGGGTGGTAAGAGAAGCGGGTACAATTTTTGTCTTTTAAAAAGCATTTAGATAGTTACAAGGATACAATGGTCATAGATAGATATAGGACAAATGCGGGCAATTAGGGTTAGCTTAAGGGTTTTGGGGACAAAAAGGCAGCATGGGCAAGTTGGGCCAAATGACTTGTTTCCATGCTGTAGACCTCTGTGACTGTATATAACCAATGACAAAATAATAGGATGGTCAGCTGACTCAGTATAAACAAGAACTGGGGGAGCTTGGAATGGTCCGCAGTAAAGTCTCAAATATTGGAGTAATGATTCTTAAATTTTTTTTGATTTTTTTGTAAGTTGGATTAAGTTTTGTTTCGTTTTATTGCCCATAACTGAAGAATGCCTTCTGCTGGATCAACATCAGATATAGTCAGACAAGAAACACTTAGATGGTCGCTGGGCAAAGGAAGGTTTTCAGTCAGTAAGAAGTTATTGCTGGTGACTAAACAGAATGGTCCACCAACTGGTTGGACAATGGCTAACTGGGTGAAGGAGTGTGTAGGGGATTGTCAGGAAAGATTTATAATTGAGGATAAATGAGAGGTCTAAGAACTGTCAATGGGGCCTGGAGCACTCCTGCTGGCTCCCAAGGAAACAAAAATAATTTAAAAATCAACCTAACTGGGCTTACTTTTGGTCGCACACCCAACGTTCTTTTGGTCACAAATCAAATCACTGCCAAGTTGGTCTAGATGGGGACCTGCATCTCCCTGGGCTGAAAAGTCTCAGTTGTCCATTTGAATCAATTGAGTTCTGCTGTCAGCAATGAAAATGGTCCATAAAGGAACAGAATTTCAGCTTAAGAACTATCTAAATCCAAGTGCACATTTTGCCATTTAGTCTTGATATGGGTTGGTTTTGCTCAGATTGATAACATTGAAGGCAATGAATTCAACAGGCGCAGGAACAACAGTTGGATTTTATGGTCAACAAACGTAATGTCACACGTTAAACATTGGCACTTTAATATCTTTAATTTTGATGGGCCAAACAGGCTTTTTGTTGTTAATGCTGTCAGATAGAGTCAAAGTAAATACTTAAGTTGAATTGAAATTACTGTGAATAAGTTCCTATCTGGGATTACATATAGATGGTAGTCAGTTGGTCCAATGCACTTGTACAGATCTATTTTATTCTGTGCCCCAGCCCTTTACATGTATTCATTTTAAAGTTAATCTTTTTCAAATAATTATCCACTTTCCCTTGCAGGATCATTGTAGCTTGTTTATAGTGTGCTGTTCACATCTTAACTTTGTTTAAAAAAACAGTGCCACAAACATTTCCATTGAGTGAAGATTTCATGCCCTCTAGTGATCCCCCTGTCAAAGAATCCCACTGCCAGTGAACGTGTGCCACCTCCCACCATTGAGAGAAACATCTGAGGGGAGGTCACAGAATCTCATCCAAAATATTAGACACAACTCAGTGATGGTGTTTTGTGACACAAATGGTACTTGATCTTCTTATTGATGTGGAGACGCTGGCGTTGAGCTGGGGTGGGCACAGTAAGAAGTTTCACAACAGGTTAAAATCCAGCAGGTTTATTTGGTATCACAGGCTTTCAGAGCGTTGCTCCTTCTCATCACCACTCCACTTTATCACCACTCACCTGATGAAAGAACATTGCTCTGAAAGCTCACGATACCAAATAAACCTGTTGCACTACAGCCTGATGTTGTGAGATTTCTTGCTCATCATCTTAGTTGCAGCTTATGATTGAAGAACTATCCAGTCAAATGCTGCTCTGTAGCCCTCTGCCAGTATTTTGTTACCCTCATCTTATTGCTCTGATTTGGGCAACTTAAATAATGCATATTTATCTGCTCATCTTAAAGGGTGAGCGTAGAGGTTCATGTCTAGAATATGAATGGAACAATTATACTAAAGTTTTAAATTCTGTAATTTTGGCTGGCATTATTTCTCTTGCGTAGCACAGAAGAATTGTTGTTTTGGAAAGTTAGTCCCATGGGAATGTCATAAAATGTACAATAACAGTGAAATCTAGAAATGGCAACCAATAATAAAGGGCTAAAATGAGGACAAAAAAAACATACAGAATGACTTCTGAAGTTCAGTTTAATTTCAACTGCTGCTTCCTGGTGCAAATGAGGAAAGTGGCATTGCGATTGATTAACATCTTGCAAATAAAAATATAATCAAAATAACTTTAAATCATTCTGTATGCTTTGATCAATTGTCAGCTTGTTAAAATAATATACAGAATGTGTAAACGGGGGATAACTCACACTTTTTGGTGATTAACACTGGCCATGTAACTAACCATCCATGTTAATTTGTAGCAATGCAGAAATCGTGTGCTTGTCAAATAAATTTTCATGATTGCTGAAATACGATTGGATTTTGAACAGAAATATAGCTTAAAAATATTCACATTCTGAGAAAATATTAAGGGATTTAAGAAAGGCCCTGTAGCTGGTTTGGTAGAAATGTTTCTCCTGAATATCTGTGCACTTCTGGATTGTCAGGGATTCTTAACACTTGCTTTTTATTCTACATGTGATTTGTTCAATTCCCTATCATGGCATAAATCCTGATGCATTGCAATTGCGTTAACAATGAGGAAACATAATTTTTATTGAAATTCATTGGCATGAACCCTTTTAATGAGAATTGCCATGATTTAACCAAAAAAAAGACAAGTGTTTGGATACTAGACCCAAATAGCAAGGAATGTTATTAAGCCAGATTAGACTCCAACAATTTTTTATTTCTGGCATAAATGTGAGGATAGGATGCTTCACTCTAGATGTGATTCTACTGATAAGTTAGTGTTCTTTTTTATCAAAACAAACTTTATTCATAACACAGTTTGCACATTGCTCAAACAAAATGAAGTAGCTTAACTTAGTGAAACAATACTTAAAATGAAAAAAAATTCTAATTTCTAATTTATTATTTCAGTTCCACTTGAGCAATATTTCTCTCATAGACACAAACTTCACTTAAATAAAGTTAGCAAATTGAACTACATTTGCTTTAAATTGGAGTAATAGCAGTGAAAGTTCCAGAGAGACTTTTCAGTCTTTGTAGAGAGACAGAAAGCAGTTTATAGGCTTACATCTGTTAACAGACCTCTCCAGCAACTGAACACATTTTTAATCTGAAAAAATCTAGCTCCCTCTAGTTCTAGTATCACATGATGATATGATCCTGTATATCCAACTCCCCTTCTATTACTTCAATCAAAAAAAAAACACAAGGGTCTTGTCCAGTTATAAACAAAAAGCAATTAGCTTAATCCAAGTAAAAACTACAGGCCCAAAATGAGTAATCATCCTGCTTTTCAGCATTCTCTGCCAAACATATTGACTGTTTTGAGAGAAAACATTGAACTTTAAATACTGTATAGAAATGCAGAATATATAAATAGCACAAGTTCATCACAAGGCAATCTTTTATTTATCTGTTCCCTTTTAACATTTAAATCTGAAAGATGATAGACATTACCTTTTGTTTTCAGCAAGTTTGTACAACTCACTCTGATACCCCTGAAACGGTAACTTATTTTCTCTCTGCACGTTCTGGATGGGATTCTCCCTTCGATTTGTTTGTCCAGCCCCTGCTGCCAGTGAGAGTGGAGAATATGGCACTCAGCCAAAACTCCATTCGCAGCAGCAGTGGACAGCCTCAGCTGCAAATGAGGACAGAGAGGTTCCGTTGTTGTCTTCGTACAGCACCATCCCATCATCTCCTCTCTCCCACTTTCGTCCTTCTGCATAATTGACAATTGGTTCAGCAACAATAAAATAAGGAATTTGTTTCAACCTCTGCTTGAAACTGCAGACAGCTTTGCTTAAATTTGAATACAGCACAATGTTGGACTACATGCGAGGTTTAGTTTTATAAATTGTAACAACATAATAAGGAATTATTGTTGACCTAAGTATTGGAATTCATTGTAATAATTCAAGTTTTCTATTTGTTTATTTCAATGTTTTGGTTTCATTTTATGTGCAAAGAATTGACTGTGTTTGTACTGTCTAAGTTCTGGATATACTGGCCTAAAATCTATTCAAGGCAGGAGTAAGTGTTCAAGATATTGGCTTTTGCATTGTAGTTTCAGAAAATCAAACCAGTTGAGAGTCCTGGAAATTTGATTCAGACTGGCTAGTCTTAGTGAGGGATCCTGTGTATGCTTAGCCCTGTTTGCTTCAGTTTATGTAAAGACTTCGTTTTAAGGTATTTTTGCCTATCTAACAAACTGCTGAGCATAATCATTGTAGCTGGCTTGATGACGAGTAGAATCAGAAGACATGATGGATTAGTTAAAAATTGACTGCATTGCTGAAGGGTGCACAATGCAGGCAAACAACATCAGCTGCAAGAATTGTTTTGCTAGATGGAGACTGCTTGCAAAGGATACTTTCAATAATGAGGTAAAATCTACTTTGGAATTGTAGGCACAGTTCAAAGGCCTGGCTGAGAAGCCAGTCTCCAAGTTTGCTTTTCATTTGCAATTGTCATTTTTTTTAAGTTCTGTTCAATAAAATAAAACCATTTTAAAACTTATACCAAGAACTGTCCCCTCATCTGTTCAAACAAATGAATGGATCCAACACTTAGCAAAATTTAAATGCATCTTCAGTTAATGGCAGGTCAGATAGAACACAGAAAAACTACAGCAGAAACAGGCCCTTCGGCCTCGAAGTGACGCTGATCATATCCCTACTTACTAGGCCTACCTATAACCCTCAATTCTATTAAATCCCATATACTCATCAAACAATATGCATTCTTATTTTAAGATAGTCTATTAATTATTCCTTTACATTTTTCTGTTTAATATTAACACCAGAACAAAATACTACTTTCAATTAGAGACAATAACCTCTTCTTTGGCTAAATCTAATATGAATACATATATGCACGTAGCAGCTTTCTAGTTTGTTCTCTTTGTGAATAATATTTCTTTGGAATAATAACAGAAAATACTGGAAAAGCATAGCAGCAACGTTTGTGCAAAGAGCAACAGAGTTAACATTTTGAGTCTAAAATGACTCCTTTGGACTTGGAATGCAGTAGAAATAAAGTGATCAGAATTCTACCACCTTGCCTGCCACACAAGTGAGTGGGTGAGGAGCGGATAGCGGAAAAGTCCATTGACTTTGAGCAGAAATTTCCGGTATCGCTCAAGCAAAGCCTTAAAATCCCACCCAATAAGTCTTATACTGCTGAAAAAGCTGGAATGGCAGAGAATGAAATGGGGTGGGGGGAGGTAGTAGAAGAGGCAGTTGGAGCAAAATGAAAGATCAGTTAGCTAACAGGATTGATTAAATGACAAAGATGTCATGGAACAGAGTGAAAAGGGAGAAGTAAGCTTTGGTTACTTTGGGAAAAGTAAGCTTTGTCTGAAAACAAAACAGCAAAAAGTGGTAACAGCAGCAAAAGGATCAGTACTGTCTGAAGGCCAGAATATTGAAAACAGATTGCCACTTTTTGAAAATTTCTATATAGAGGGTTGTGTTCGTGGTCTGAAATTGTTGACTTCAGTACTGAGGTCAGAAGGCTGCAAAATGCCCAACAGGAACATAAGGTGCTGTTCATGTTTACAAAGGTGTCCATGTTGTAGAAGAAGCTACATTGTGAGCAGCAATTCTTATTTTGACTTTTATAAATGAACAATTTTGTACAATTGGCTTGAAGTTGTCATAGAGGTTTACAGATGGAGATGGGTTCTTTTGGCCCAATTTGTCCATGCCACCATTTTGTTTTGAAACGTCTAAGCTAATCCCAATTGCCTGCATTTGACCCATATTCCTCTACACCCATCATACCCATGTAACTATCTAAATGCTTTTTAAAAAAACAACATTGTACTCGCCTCTATTACTACTTCTGGCAGCTTGTTCCAAGCACTCATCACCCCCTGTGTCACTGAGAAACAAAGGAGTGACTTAATAATATAATTATCCTTATACAATGGCATTCATCATGTTGGGGCTCTAAATTTATGAGGAAAGATTGATTTCAAGCTTTTCACCTTGGAAGGGAGGAGTCTGACCAGTTAGGCAGTGGTCTTAAGACAAACGATGAAGATTGAAACCAGTTAAAGGTGAATTCAGGTCCAACCCCAGGAGATTCTTCATACAGAGTGTGACTGACACGTGGAATAGACTTTGGGATATAGTGATGGAAGTAGAAGCTGGCGTCCGTAGGAAATAATCACACGTAGCATGAAGAGGATAGGATTGTTCTTGCTGGATACGTTAAGATGGCCTGAATGACCTCCTGATTATTTTGTGATCATAGCTGTGACAGGATGAATCTTGGATGTGATTTAAAATGACAAATAGGGGTTGACAGTTGCAAGTTGAATAATCTCATCTATAGTGCTGACATGCCAGCACGAGTGGATGAGTTAACTCATTGATGGAGCAGGAATAGACATTTATCTCCTTTGCTACTTTCAACAAGATTGCACTTTAGCAAAGCAGTGCCTACTACCTATTCCTTATTACTTTGACTGATGATTGATGGAAAAGAGAACAAGTGCAATTGTCCTTTTTGGTGAATTCCTGCCTGTAGCCTCTTGTTTAGTAGGATGTAAGCACATAGCAAGATTGACATTCATCATCGCTCTCTTATTGTCCTTGAAGGTTGTAGTGAGCATGGTGGTATAAGACCATAAGACATAGGAGCAAAATTGGGCCACTCAGCCCATTGAGTCTGTTCTGCCATTCATTCATTCGTGGCTTTTTACATATATTGGTTAGCACTGCTGCCTCACAGGGTTCAAATCTGGCCTCAGGTAACTGTCTCTGTGTGGAGTTTGAACATTCTCTCTCTGTTTTCTCTGGATGCTCCGGTTTCCTCCTGCACTTCAAATGTGTGGATAGGGTGATTGGCCATGCTAAATTGTTCCTTGGTGTCAGGGGGAACAGCAGGGTAAATATGTAGGGTTGCAGAGATAGGACTTGGGTGGGATTGTTGTCTGTGCAAGTTCAATGGACCAAATGGCCACCTCCTGCACTGTATGATTAAAAGATGCTACTACCATACTATTCTGTTTTTATGTTTCAAACTAAACTGTGTAGGAATAGGACTGTTATGACAGTGACATTAGCACAGAGCAATTTGTTACTGGTTTCTTATTAACTCTTTGGGATAGGAAATTACTCTGATTTTCTGAACATTGCCAAGCCATGGCATTTCTTTAGAGTTGGAAAATAAAAAAAAAAAAGCCTAGCAGAAATCTGCTGTGGAAACACAAGAAGGGAAGCTTGAAGAAAATATATTTCAGGTATCTTTCTTTCGTTGGCAATTAAATCTATTTCCGTAACTCATTGATCTTTATCCTGCTTTGGCACAATGGGTCTCTCTCTCTCTCTCTCTCTACTGTGCTATATGGCATAATTCAACAAATTCAATCAAATATAAAGCATATCATTTATTTTCCCTTCTTGACCTATCTACTCTGTGAATGTTGGTGCGCATCTCACTGCAGAGAGCATCATAAACAACCTGATTCTCTTGACAATAGTGTGCCTTCCAACCATAGTTCCTGAATAATGGCAATAGTTTCTCAAGCCCTGAAGCTTTGAGGCCAATTATATCACCTCCCACTGTCATCCACTGAGATAGATAACCAAGTGCCGACTGAACATAACACTGAAGTGAACAATCAGTGATAGTACTATAGCTTTGCAGCCATCAATAAGTTATGCATGATGTATGTTAAAGGTTTGATCGACCCTTTGGCAAACAACTTTGTTTTCTGGATGATCACTACCTGAAGGATTTTGTCTCTATAGAATAAAGGAAATTATAGCACAGGAACAGGCCCTTCTGCCCTTCAAGCCTGCACTGACCATGCTGCCCAACTGAAATAAAGCTCCCTACCCTTCCAGGGACCATATCCCTCTATTCCCATCCTATTCATGTATTTGTCAAGATGTCCCTTAAAAGTCGCCATCGCATCTGCTTCCCTGGCAATGAGTTCCAGACACCCATCCCCTCTGTGGGGGAAAAAAAAACTTGCCTCGTACATCTCCTTTAAATCTTGCCCCTCGCACCTTGAAACTATGCCCTCTAGTAATTGACTTTTGCACCCTGGGAAAACTCTGTCCACTTTGTCCATGCCCCTTGTAATCTTGTAAGCTTCTATCAGGAAGCCCTTCAACCTTCGTTGTTCCAGTGAGAACAAACCAATTTTTTCCAACCCCTCCTCATAGCTAATGTCCTCCATGTCAGGCAACATCCTAGAATAATTCTGATGGGCTGTGTATTCTATTTAGTGCAAAACTATTGCAGTATTTTACCCAGGGAGACTGATGGAATTCTACCATTTGAGTCAGACCAGATTGCATTTGGATATCTACTTTTCCATGCATGTCATTCCTGAACATAGAACTCTTTACAATGAAAATGAAACAGATTTAATAAAGCTACCTAATTCAAAGATCTGGGGGTGATTCTTTGCTCTCGCCATGCCCGATGCAGATCGTGCCAATCATGGAGATTAACATGTGGGCGTAAAGATTGGTGCTGGATTTAAAACCAAACACGTTGCAATTGTCTAAAACCAAACAGTTTGCAACCAAACCCTTAATTCCCTCATCTATCAGAAATCTATCGACCCGTGACTTAAATATATTCAACGAGGTAACCTCCATCACCCCAATGGGCAGAGAATTCCAGAAATTCATCACTCTGAGTGAAGAAGTTCCTCCTCAACTCCATTTATAAACATGCATTTGAAACCTGGACTGGTATTTCTGGGTGTTCCCCTCAATCTGCTGTTCTGTAACATGGTGCTATTTCATCCTTCAGTCCTAGCCGACGCCTTATTCCATTTTTTCTGTTGCTACATGCTGATACCCAACCCATTGGCAATTTAATTTAAACCCTTTCCAACCAAATCAGTGAATCTTCCTGTGAGGATGTTGATTCCAGTCCTGCTGGTATACAATCCATCCATGAAGAGGTGCCCCCCTGTTCGTGAACTGATCCAATGTCCCATGATTATGAAGCCCTTGCACCAGGCCTCATTGACTTCCCTATCTTTCTATTTCTGCTTTCACTAGTATGTGATACTGGGGGTAATCCAATGATTTCTAACTTTGAGATTGTATGTTTTAATCTTCTCCCTGGCTTCTGAAAATCTGATTCTCGGATCTCAAAGCCAGCCCATCCTGTGTCATTGGCACATAGATTGTAACTTCTGGCTCAGTCCTCTTCTCTCCTTGATGTCGTTTACACTAGCACTAGGGAGGCAAAGTAATGACAGTTATGGAAATACCTACCTGTCTCGCCAACAATTGCACCTCCTATTACAATTGCAGTTCTACTCCTTGCAGTTCTGTCCTGTGTAGTCTCTTGCCCAATGGTGCCATTGAGTGAATTGCAATCCGTTGTTGTCATCACTCTCAGCAGTCTCCAGGATCGAACCTGTTTGAGAGAGCAAGCCACATTAATGAGTGGTGCTCCTTTATCTCGGTGAGCCACAAGATTGAAGTCAAGACTTGTTCACTAATTGTGACCCTTGAATATGATTGAATGCATTTAACACATGCCAAATATTTCATAAGTTGCAGGAAATGCTTCATCGTTCATTTATTAATAGAGCTGTCATCAACTTCAAGTGGTTAAAAACAATAGAAATAGTTATGGCTGTCACGGTCATTGTTGTGTGCAATTAGCACGCACGTCAGTTCACTTATCCTTGCTTTATGCACATATCACTGAAATAAAAAAAACTACATGGCTGGAAACCAATGGAACGTGGCAACTTTGCACATGGGTAACTGTCAACAAACTATCTTGTGGACCGCACTCGGAATGCTAAGGGGCCATATGTGGCTCTCGAGCCATAAGTTTCCAAGTCAGGACAGGGTATGATGTGGAGAAGAGTTAGGAGAGAGAGATGTTCCCATTCCCCTGCTCTCCTCCTCTTCTCCTAGGTGGTAAATGTCTTGAGTTTGGATGCAGCTGTTGGTGAGCTACGGTATTTGTGCAGTGTGAATTATGGATGGTACACTATTGTATCAGTGTTGGAGGGAATGATTGTTCAAGGTTTCATGGCTGATTTTATTCTTTTTAAAAGTACTCACTGTTATGTACATAGGTAATTGCAGCATAGTCCACAAATGGAAAGCAGTATAAATGGCCAGTTAATTTGTTTTGATGGTCTAGTTGAGCACTTAATTTCCCAAAAATATTACACATTCATTTCTCTGAGAAACTTAATACACTAGTTTGATTCATCAGATGTAAGAACAAAATCAAGTTTCCAAACAGAAGCTGATTACTTTAACATAAAGTACAATTAAATAGAGTTTTAATTATGTAACTATGTAAAATTTTGTGTGCTATTGAGAGCAACATAATCTCCATTCAGTAGATTTCTGGTTGTTAAATCTTGCATTTTATTCAAAGTTCAATTTAGTTGTTTTTATGGTGATACAAAAGAGCAATCTTCATTGTAGCAACTTATTTATCGTTCTGCAGTAACTATGTTCTCTGCTGACTTTTTGCAGGGTCCTGAGTAACAACAAGATCTCGCACTTGAAGAATGGCTCTTTCTTTGGCTTGCGCTCTCTAGAGAGATTGTGAGTAACTGATCACTATACCATGTTCTGTTCTACTTAATGGGTGCAACATTTTTGAAACTGTAGTGATTGATAGGCAATCAAAATGAAGACATTTTAAAAGTTGTTTTTCTTTGTGAGCAATGAAGCATGACTGGCAACCGGCCAACAAATGGTATGGCTGGTGATTGGTGAATAGAAAAATAGGCAGGAAATTGCTGGTAATTTTAAGCAAAATAAACTTCAATTCAGGAGGTGAATAGATGTCATGCACTCCACTGTTTTTCTTTCAAAAATGAAGTTCTTTTCGTATTTTAACTCTTCAGGGACTAATATTTGTTCTCAATAACATTGCCGTAAGGCGGTGTTGCATTGTTAAGGTAGAAGCAGGAGCAAATTTTGAAAGCCCTTGAAGACAGTTGTGGCAAGCACAATACGCAGTTTACCCATATCCATCCAGTGTGATAAGACAGCATGCCAACTCTGTAATGTCTGCTGGTTAACATGATTGCAGTGCACAGCCAGTGCTAACCACACAGCATGCCTCAGCGTAGGCAAAATTACAAAAGGCTACAATTAACTTAAGTTCACTTGGACTATCAAAGCCAGCTTCTAATAGGAGTAATGCCTTAGGGTTGGGCTAGGTCCTGAAAATGGTTCTATAATTGATCCTGACTGCAGAAAAATAATGACCCAACACAGTCGAGAGCAGACTGTTAACATTCTTGACTGAAAGCCTCGGTGGAGGAGAAGGGGAGGAAATGCCCTTTAACTGCAGCCACCTAGAAGGCACACTAGACATGCACTCAGAAGTGGGATGAGACAGTAAAAATCACAGTGTGTTCAATTCTGGCCTTTGATCATTGATTGTGCAGTTTGCATGCTCTCCTGTGTCTCTTGGGTTTCTTCTGTGTGCACCGGTTTCTTCCCACGTTTCAATAGATGCGTGAGTTAGATTGATTAGCTATGCTAACTTGCCCTTTGGGGTAGATATGCCAAGTTTTGGGATAAGGCCTGGGTGGGATTGTTGTCGGTGCAGCCTCGACAGGCTGGATGGCCTCCTCCTGCACTGTAGGGATTCTGAGTCTAGACCTGTAGCCTTGATGGAGTGCTGCAAAATGTTTGCCAACCTCACACAAGTGGTCATGGTCAGAAAATTTGTCCCCAAGTGCCATATCCTGCCAGATGTGTTAGTCACCAAAAACTGCACTGTGCTAATGCTCTCCTGTCCAGCTTTCCACCCTCTGCAAACTTCAGTTCATTCAAAGCTGTGCTTCTTCAATCTTATCTTGCACCAAGTCCCACTGACTGCTATCCTCAATGACCTGTCGGTCAGCCAATGTTTCAAACTTATAATGTGAATTCAAATTAAACCCCTCCATAGCCTCATCTTTCTCCACTTGTATTTCCTCTTTGAGTTCTACAATCTTTCCCAGTTGGCGTGTTTCAAATCTAGGCTCAACACACCATAAACATCATACCTCCTTTCTTAAAGATTTTCTTTAAAATTGACATCTTTGACAAAATGATTTAGTCAGTATGCCAGTGGCTGCTTTTTGGCTCAGCATCACTTATCTGGGACTGGAACTTTTTTTTTCTCTGCAGCGTAGAAGGCTGAAGGGTGATCTTAAAGAGATCTATAAAATAATAAGAGGCACAGATCAGCTAGTCAATATGCTTTCCCAAAGGTCGGGGACTCAAACTAGAGGGCACAGGTCTGAGGTGAGAGGGGAGAGATACAAAAGGGTCCAGAGGGGCAACGTTTTCTCACAAAGGGTGGTGAATGTCTGGAACAAGATGCCAGAGATAATAGTAGAGGCAGGTGTAATTTTGTCTTTTAAAAAGCATTTAGATAGTTACATGGATAAGATGGATATAGAAAGATATGGGCCAAATGTGGGCAATTGGGACTGGCTTAAGGGCTTTAAAAAAGGTAGCGTGGATAAGTTGGGTCGAAAGGCCTGTTTCCATGCTGTAAACCTCTCTGATTCTATCTTTCCTTCCATCACTGCGCCACATCCTCACATTTGTTTTTAAGTATTATCCCCATGATCTAATACAGTGACTGGGTGTGTGGTTCTTCAGAGTTTATAGAAGGCTCGTCCGACTGAAATCATTACATTTCTAATTGTTTTAATGACTCCCTGAACACAGCAAAAACAAATCCTCCTTGAACTACTCTCTCAGGATGACAGGCCACCTGCTCTCCTGCCGCACTCTCAATCATCTTGATGGAAAAGAGCTATCTGAGACAGACAATCCAGATTAAAGCTGAAATCCAGTCATCTCCTTCAATAGCCCAAACTCCTTGAGGTTGCCTCCCACAGCCCTCTTGAGCACTCTCAGCAGAAATTCAGCAGTTTCCTACTTGCTGAGCTATAACCGTGAAGGAACCATCTCGTGGGAACATTAATATGGATAAGCAAGTACGTAAGGCAAGCAGTAAAGTTTTCTACAAAGATACTGCTTAGTTCCTTCCATTCCATATAGTATTTATGACATGAAGAATGCTTGAGTTTGATGGAGTAGAAAACATTATTTTAGAATGCTTCTGGTCACAATTTGCTGACTGAAGCAAGAATAATATTTGTAAAGTTATGCCTTATCTTTCTTTTGGAGGGCCTACCACTTCATCCCCTGCTTCTAGCCCTACTCCTGTTCTTTCACCCCCTAGTGACTTCAAGACTTCCCCCTTTGAAGTCTGAAGTTGTGCAGCCAGCAACAGATAACCACAGAGGATGAAGCTTGTCAGTCATGAACAATGCCTTCAGAGCTTTTATTTAAGAAACCAATTGTCTTTTCTTCTGGGACTCTTGTTGTGGTGTGGCTCCCATTGCAGAAATGCTTCACACTAGAAGCTGTTGTTAAGAATGTATTCCCTCTCCCCAAGTACCTAGTCTCTGTTCTGACAGTCTGTAGAAGAGAAGTAGTATTCATAAAAGGCACAGTATGAGAGTATCATACTACTGCCAAGTAAGCAAACACAGCTTCATTATTTTATGCCTTCGGTGACAGCAGTTGAAGATTCAACAAACGGAAGTCTTTTTCCTATTAAAGAAAATCCCTGGTTCATTGTAAGGAGCGTGCAGGGATACATAGCTGTAGCCTATTACCACATATCCCAGTGGAAAATCAACAATTCTGGAAAACTCCAAATCTAGGCGGCACAGTGGTTAGCCCCACTGTCTCACAGATCCAGGAATCTGGATTCAATTCCCGAATTGGGTCACTGTCTGTATAGAGTTTGCATATTCTTCCCCCTGTCTTCGTGGATTTCCTCTGGATGCTTCAGTTTCCTCCCACAGACTGAAAGATGTGCATGTTAGGTGTACTGACCTTGCTAAATTCTCCCTGAGTGTGGCAACTAGAGGATTTTCACAGTAACTTCATTGCAGTGTTAATGTAAGCCAATTTGTGACACTGATAAATAAACTTTTTAACTATTTTTCTGCTGCCTGCAGGTTTTTATAGGGATGGTGATGGAATCCTACGTTGAAATGTGGACAGCAAAATTTCAAATGTTATTCATATCCACTGATGGAGTTGGAGATGATTTAGAGCTACAGTAACATTCATCATGTAGGAAATTTGCTTTGCCCTGGTTCTGAGTTTCATTTCTTGTATAACATATAATACAGCTCAGTGACTGCTTCCTTGTGAAGCACAGCCATCCAATACACTATTTGTTTGCTAGGTTCAAGCATGCTCAAGCACAGTGCCTTTCAAACAATCTGCAATTCATAATGCGTCTCTTATTGGACCCATGAGCCTTCTCCATTTGTGCGACATCTCTCCCTTCATGCTGCTTCCCTTGCTGCTGTTGTCCCTCTCACCTGGTATCTCAGAGGTCACTTGAACAACGTGTACATATTACGTAGTTGTTGTTGAAGCCATGCTGAAAAAAAAACCTGATGGAACTAACAAAGTCAAACACCAGCCAATATGCCTTTGTAGCCCATAAAACCTAACTGGAAACTTAACTTAGCAGAGTTGAGGAAGTGAGGTGAGGAAGTCCTTTAAATCATTACTTTCCTCACTATTTTGTGGGCATAGTTAGCAATGGACTATTTCAGATCCCAATTTCTTTAGGAATCCTGAATCAGGCATGGGACTTTAATAGCAAATGTTTGTTTTGGGTGGTTGCAAGGAAGCTAAAAGAACCATTGAGCTGATATGGCTTTGGATATACTACCAGTGGCACTCTGGTGTGGAACATTGCACTGTCAAGTTGGTTTTCTTCCCATTTTTATATTGAAAACAGCAAAACAGGATAAAGTTGCCCCATCTATTTTATTGCATATTATAAAGTTTAAGATTATCTAAACATAAGTATGCAAAGAACACCTAGGATATTTTAGGGGAGGTGGTGGTGCAGTGATATTGTTGCTGGACTAGTAATTTGGGGACCCAGTATAATGCTCCAGGGACCTGGGTTCAAATCCCACCACAACAGATGGTGGAATTTAAATTGAACAAAATATCTGGAATTAAAAGCCCATGAAACCATTGTCAGTTATCCTTCATTATTGTCCTTAAGGAAGGAAATCCGATGTCCTTACCTGGTTTGGCCTATTTGTGACTTTTAAATGGCCTAGCAAGCCATTCCATTATATCCAACCACCACAAAAAAGATGAAAACTAGATGGAGCATCCAGCATTGACCCTACTACTGCAAAGGCTCACCATCACCACCTCAGGGACAAGTAGGGATAAACAATTAATGCTGGCCTAACCAATAATGCTAACATTCCAAAAATGAATATTAAAACCAAAATTTTATAAGATCAGTTCCATGAATTGAAGGGAATGATTTTATGTGCTGCTTTATATGAAGAATATTTAATCTTAAGAGCTATAGATAAGTAATGCTATTAAGAAAAGCACCTCATGTAAATAAGTCAGCAGATTGCTCTACTTAAGTGATATTTAGGAGCATTAGCCTGCTTTCTGGTAGTCCACTACGAGTGAGAAAAGTCTTTATCTAAGCTTTCAGTCTCATGGTGGTGCAGTTATTTAAGTTTGAAGATATATGGTATGCTTGAGTCCTGTATTGAGTGATGGAGATTGGACTGTGGCTCCCCTTTACATGTATTTACTTTTTCACCCCGAATCTGTTTTCTAATCCACATGCTGAACACCAGCACCAGAATTCCAAATCCATGATTTTAGTTGTTTGAAGCAATAATTTTTTGTTCTCAGTGTGCACAATGAAGTAGTCTTCTTTAGTCTTCCAGAATGCCCTTGATTCTGGACTAGTTTTGGTGCTTGAGAAACTACAGATAACAAACATAATACTCGGAAAAAGAGGAAGGCCAGAAACGAAAAACTATCCCTGGGTGGCACAATGGTTGGACTGCTGCCTCACAGTGCCAAGGAGCTGGGTTCAATTTGGGATTCTATGATACTGTAGGTGCATTAGCTTAATATTTGTCATGGGAAAATGCTAGAATCCATTCTTAAGGAGTAGTGGCAAGGCATTTAGAAAATTGCAATACAATTGGGCATGGTTATTCTGATTTTGTTGTCCACTATATTATCTATTTTGGAAGAAATAATAAGATGGAATATTATTATTTAAATGGTGACAAATTACAAGGATCTGGGGATCCTTGTGCACAAACCGCAAAAACTCAGTCTGCAGGTGCAGCAGGTGATCAAGAAGGCGAATGGAATGTTGGCCTTTGTCACAAGGGGGATAGAATATAAAAGCAGGGAGGTCTTGCTGCAACTGTACAAGGCACTGGTGAGGCTGCAACTGGAGTACTGTGTGCAGTTTTGGTCCCCTTATTTGTGAAAGGATATAATGGCCTTGGAGGGAATACAGAGAAGGCTCACCAGGTTAATACCGGAGATGAGGGGGTTAGTTTATAAGGAGCAGTTGAGTAGATTGGGCCTGTACTCACTGGAGTTTAGAAGGCTGAGGGGTGATCTTATAGAGACATATAATGAAGGGGCTAGATCGGATAGCGATAGAGAGATCCTTTCCACTCAGAAAGGAAACTAGAACTGAAAGCCTCAAAATAAGATGGGGGCGGCGGGGGGTCAGTTTAGAACAGAGATGAGGAGGAACTTCTTCTGAGAGTAGTGAATGTCTGGAATTTTCTGCTCATTGAAGTGGTGGAGGTTACCTCGTTGAATATATTTAAGTCATGGGCAGATTTTTGATCGATAAGGGAATTAAGGGTTATGGGGAGCAGGTGGGTAAGTGGAACTGATCCATTTTAGATAAGCCGTGATCTTACTGAATGGCGGAGCAGGCTCGAGGGGTTAGATGGCCTATTCCTACTCCTGTTTCTTAAGTTCTTATAACTGGGTGGGGATATATTCAAGAGGTGACCTTATTGAAGAATAAAATTCTGAGGTGTCCTAACAAGACAACAAAGAACAAAACAGCACTGGAAACAGGCCCTTCGGCCCAACGAGCCTGCGCCGCCACCTCGATGTTCCCACTTCTACACGCGATCCCTGTCCATGTTTATAGATCTATGGATTAAAAACCAAATTTGAGACAATTTAGGGAGAATTTGTTTTGCCAATTAGCCTAAGAGCACGTCTTTGGGATGTGGGAGGAAACCGGAGCTCCCGGAGAAAACTCACGCAAGCACGGGGAGAATGCGCAAACTTCCACAGACACAGGCCCAAATCCATGTATCTGCACAGCACAGCGATAGTCACTGAGCTGTCGTGTTGCCCATCAGATGGTCCAGGTCAAGCGTACACTAACGATGTGAACCAGTAGGATACTCTCAAAAAAGGTCCAAGAGCAGTCCTCTCACGACCCATCACGTGTATGCCCCTCGTTACACAACAAGGTGGACCAAAGCACCTGTAGGGTGTAGACAGATGGTGAAAGGATATATCTGCTTGTGGAGACATCTAGAACTTGGGGACACACTTTAAAAATGAGGTGTTTCCCATTTAAAAATGGAGCTAAACAGGACCTTCTCCTCAGAGAATCATTAGTCTTTGGAATTTTCTTCACCAGGGAGCAGTAGGCACTGGGCATTGAACATATTCAAGGCAGAGTTGGATAGATGTTTGATTTATCAGGCAGTCAAGGGTTATGGTGCAGAAAAGTGGTGTTAAGGTCATAAGCAGATCAGCTATAATACTGAATAGTGGAGCAGACTTGAAGGGGCAAATGGGCATTCCTGCTGCTTTTTCTTATGGTCTAACATTCATTTTCTAAAAAATAAAAAAGCAGAATTAAGTTAACCTACATTTTTCTTATAACAGATTTGTGAAGGACAGGAATGTAAATGCAACTTTGTAACATCTGGCAGTTGGTTACAAACTGAAGAAAATGGTACTCAAAAAGCAGAGATATATTCTTCTTTTGCTGCAGTGTTCCAAGTCCACATTTAGTTGATCATTTATAGAACTAATTGCTTACAGATTGAAAGAAATGAAACTGCCTAATTAGGGAGGAAAGAGCGAGTCAGTGACATTTTTCATCATTAAATTCCTTCTCTGTCTGTTATTGTGTCTGCGCAATTAATATTTATTGGAATATTACTATTTTCCATATTTGAAATCTCTCAGGATGTTTTATCAGAGGGTTTCGTGTCAAGCTAAAGATTTCTTTTGTTGCTACACATCAACACACTTATTGATTTGCAGTAGTTACTCTATACTGCCTTTCCTCTTCAAATATAACCTTGTTGTTCAAAATCCATCCCATTGTTGAAAGTGTTTGGGAGATATTCTCATAATTGAATTGGTTTATAGATTTTTTTCTCTGTTTTGGTAATTACAAAATCTGATTGCCATTGGCAAAAGCATCAGCTCAGGACAGACATAGAAGGGAAGAGTGTGTTAACACTTTTAAAACACCTTGGGGAAAGATGTAAGCAGAAAACTTATATAAATGCAAAGGTCACATACATCGAATGAATAATTTTTTTGCATGACCCTGTGTTTGAACATCTGGTGGAATTCGGTTATATTAGATTTAATGAATGGAGAGAGGCTTTATTATACTGTTATAAAGTCTGCTATGCACCATTGCAACTATGGTAGACTATTAAACTGAGTTGACTGTTGCATTTGTCACAATTAGTCAAAAGCTGTGTGAATAGATTTGGTCTGTCACAGCAACTGAAAGATTTGATTGTGTCGGCGCTGTTTTTTTAAAAAAAAATTCTTTATTGAGCTTTTTAATGCTCAACTGTATCCTGAAATCTGAGTTTTCTCCAGGGATCGTCTGCTGGGTTTTAAATTGATGCTCGGGCAATTGTTTACTCAAGTGGAGTATGCTATGTATCCTGCCACGGGACTCCAAGTAAATTGGACCGTGGCAGGAGGGCAAGAAATTGTTGGAAAAACTTCATGCTTACCGAAGTCAGATGCATGGATGTATGCCCCAATCCAGAACATGTAACAACAAAAGGTGATTTTATTTTAAAATGTCAGTGTGTTTCATTATATTCTGTGTATCACTTTCAAAAATTTTGAAAGTAAAATGTTGATTTGTTTAAATTTGTGTAATTTTTTTAGAAACTGAAACTGCTTGTTAATCCTAACTATTTTAACTTTGGTAGTTCCACTGAAGGCATACATTATGTTTTTGACAAAATGTGTTTGCAATACAGAGGTTTACCAGATTGATACCCAGAATGGTCAGGTTGTCTTTTGGGGATAGGTTGGAAAGACTGGTCTTGTTTCTACTAGAGTTGTGAAGAGTGACATGATTGATGTTTCTAAGCTCCCCAACAATATTGACAAGTGAACATTGAAAGGATGTTTCCATTTAGGGGGTGAGCCCAGAACTAAGGGACACTATTTTAAAATTATAGGTTGCCCTTGTAGAGATGAGGAGAATTTTTTTCTGAAGGTGGCTTTGGAATCACTGCCTAAGAAGGTGGTGGAAGCAGAATCACTGAATGTTTTTAAAGTGGAATTGGCTAGATTATTGTTTGGTAATGGAATCAAAAATTATCGAGGGTTATCAACACAAACAATCAGCCATGATCTGATTGAATGACGGAGCATGTTTGAGGGGCCAAATGGCCTACTTATGTTTATATTTGCCACTTGTATTTATACAGTTCATTTCAATTTTATTTTCCTTTAAGGGATTTTGGCTTTGCTGGCTAGGCCAGCATTTATTGCCTAATAGAAAGTGGTGGTGAGCTGCCATCTTGAACCCACTGCAATCCCTATGGATACATCCACAGTGCCATTTGGAAGGGGGTTTCAGTATTTTGACTCGGTGACAGTGAAGGAATGACAATGTATTTCCAAGCCAGTATGTAATTTAATGTAATAAAATATCCCAGAGCTTTACAAAACGAACCATGATACTGATCACGTAAGAAGATATTTGGCTTGGGTGACCAAAAGTTTGATCAAAGAGGTAAATTATAAACAAGCCTATTAAAAGAGGAAACTCCGGTAGGGAGGTGGAGTGGGGTAGGGAGGCAATTCCAGAGCTCCTGACCCAGGTCACACAAAGCACTGCCAACAGGGTTGGGCAATTAAAATCAGGGATACAAAGAGAAGTTCAGATATCTCCAGGGTTCTATGGCTGGAGGAGATTACAAAGATTGGGATGGCTAAGGTCATGGAGCAATTGTTTACAAGAATGGGAATTTTAAATATTAAGGCTTAACTCCCATCCCACTGTAGATCAGTAATCAGAGGCATGATGGTTGAATGGTGGTTAGTGCGAGTTACAATACGGGTAGCAGAATTTTGGACAATCAACAGTTGCCAGAATTGTATCAGAGTGATCAAATCTCGAATTTAACAAAAGCATGAATGAAGCTTTTAGCAGCAGAATTGAGGGATGGAATTGGGAGAAGTTATGGAGGTAGAACACTTTAGTGAAGGTGCGGCTTTTCTGTTGGAAGTTTATTTCATGGTCAGAAGTGGCATCAAAGTGGTGAATGTTCTGGCTCGGCCTCAGATCGGTTTCCCTGGAGACAGATGGAGTTGGTGGTTAGGGACAGATTTTGTTGTGGAATCCAAGGACAAGGCTTCAGTTTTTCTGATATTTAATTAGAGGAAAGTTCAGTTCAGTCAGTGTTGGGCATTAAACAATCAGCCTGGTTACTTAAGACTATGGAAATGTTGGTGGTGAGGCAGAGCTGGATGTCATCACTATACACAAGGAAACAAATATGTTTTTAGATGATGTTGTTGAGGAACAGTGTGTGTATGAGAAATAGGTAGGGGCTGAGGAAAAAATCTTGGAGATATCAGAGATAATAGTGCGGGAGCAAGAAGAGAAGCCACCACGAGTGATATGCTGGCTATGATTATAGGTAGCTACCAGGAGAAATAGGAGCAGTCATAGGTAATTCAGCACCTCGAGCCTGTTCTGCCATGCAATACGATCTTTGCTGATCTCCTATTCGCTCCTTATAACCCTTCACCCTGGTAATAATTAAAAACCTATCTGTCTATCACAAATTTGTTTCATGTCCTGGCATCCACAGCACTCTGGAGTAGAGAATTCCACAGATTCTCAATGCTTTGAGTGAAACAATTGCTTCTCTTTTCTGTTTTAAATCTGCTTCCACTTAGCCTAAAACTATGGCCTCTTGTTTTAGAGTAGTCAGTAAGATCAGAGAGGTGAAAAACAGGTGTGAGTCTGATTTTTCACTTCCTGTCCGATCTCAGCATCTCGCCTCACCAAAAGTTGGGTGGGTCAGGGCCGTAAAATTACGGCCATGGAATGATGAAGCTATGGAACAGAAGGACACCTAGCTTGCTTTCTATGAATGAAAGTAAGAAGCAAGAACCAAGACAGCATTTAAATAAAATAAAAAGTGCTTATGCTATACAAAAGGGTCAAAAAGAGCAAAGAGACTTACAGTCAGAGGAGGACTTTATTATGTGCACCAGCTATTGCTGGTGCTACACACAAGACTGGGTCACTTCATTGCTGGATGGACAACCAGAAAGGATGGAAATTGACACTGGGGCAGCATTCACATTGGTGCCAGAGACTATTTACAATGAGAAACTCAAAACATTCCTTTAAAGCCATCAAGAGTAGTGCTTCAGATGTACACAAATGAAATGATTACCCTTAAGAGCCGCATCAAAATTACTTTGCATCTCAATGGATTAGCAGCAGATTTGCTGCTACAGATAGCAAAGGGACCAGTGTTGACGGGTCATACATAGATGGAGAAGGTTGACTGAATTGGGCTGAAGTCAACATGAATACCAATGGGGAATCAGGCCTCACAAAAATTTTTAAAAAGCATACTGTTGTTTCCAATGGAGAACATTACAGTTAAACTGAAAATTTAAAGATGGAAACCAAGTGAAATACTTGAAGATAAGATCTGTACTATTTGCTATTAGGCCAAAGGTAGAGGCTGTTTGGAGCAAGTGATGCAGTCTGGAGTTCTGGGAACTCGCATCAATGTATGGGCAATGCCCCTTGTTCCAGCCTTCAAGAAGGATGGATCCACAAGGATTTGCGGAGACTTTGAGATCACCACAAATTCAGCAATAGGTGCTGAACAATTCCCATTACCTCACATTGATGACCTGTTTGCAAGAGGCCCAAATTTCAGCAAAATTAACCAGAGACATGTTGACATGCAGGTGAATGTGGACAAAAAGTCACCAGAACTTCTTACAATCATGACACACACAAAGCTTGTCCTGGTGTACCCAAGATTCCATTTAGCTCCTGCTTTGTTCCAAAGGGCAATGGACCAAATCCCGAGTGTACTGGGCAGAGTCCAGTGCTATTTGGATGACATCATAATCACTGGAAAAGATCAAGGGGAATATCTTTGATTCTTGGATGCCATACTCCAGAGATTGGAAGACTGTAGACTAAGATTCTTTGAGCACTTTTCCGATCCTCTACTAAGTATTTGGGACACGTGATTGATTCACAAATCTCCTTCCAAAGTTAATGCCATTGCAGAGGTATCTGAAACTCAGAAGATTAACTATTAATGTTCCTTCCCCCATGTAAGATCAAAGCCCCAATATCTATGCTTGCCTTTCAGTCTGGGATCCTTTGCTTCTTGAGGACTGCCTATTGTTCCAACAGTGGCCACCATACACCCGTGGCATGGTCAGGACTACAGAGCTGCCAAGTAATCTGGCTGTCAGCTTTTTAAGTCAAGATTCCCTCTCAGATGGGGGTGGAAGTCTCATCCTGTGCTCACAAAGGCTGTTCTTAGCGAAGAACGGCTACGGGATAGCTAGATGTCCAGTGGGCATGCTGATGAGTGACTTTTTAATTGGAGGAAGGTGGCTAATATGGTGGCGCATAAAACCCAGCCTTAGTAAAATACAAAAACGTTTGCAACAAGATTAGAATGACAAAACAGTAAGTGGAGATGATCTGGAAGCATGCATTACAAATGCAAGATTTTTTTGTCTCAATTCTGCATATTTTGAAAATGAGCTTTCTTTGCTAAATTTTAAAATATACTTTAGATAACCATCAGTACGGCACTAGGAACTAATGCATCGGAACCAAAAACCCCTTTGTTGTATATCTCCTCTGTTTTATAAGTTGAACACTATGCCGCTAGTTATAGAATCTGTGATTATGTTCAACATTGAGATGGTTATTCTATCCATACCCTCTATTTACTTTACTACCCGAAAGTAAAAGTTAAAGTTTAATTATTAGTCACAAGTAAGGCTTATATTAACAATGCAATAAAGTTACTGTGAAATTCCTCTGTGGTGCATTGGTGCCTCTGGGCCTGAAACTTTGGGTTCAAGTCCCACTTCAGGACTTGATGGCCATAGAAGGTGCACATATTATGTGGGCAATGAAGTTGGTTATCAACCTATGAATCTTTCCCAACATACTTGCTGAAATGAGGCAAACACAGTAAGAAGTCTCTCAACACCAGTTTAAAGTCCAACAGGTTTATTTGATAGTAAACGCCACTAGAGTTCTGATCCCAAACAGGGCATATAAAGGCACACACAATTTTCAGAATACTGATTAGAATATGTGTCTTTACAGCTAATCAGACTCACATTCTAATCAGTATTCTGTAAACTGTGTGTGCCTTTATATGTCCTGTTTGAGATCAGAATTCTCCACTCACCTGATGAAGGAACATTGTTCTAAAAACTAGTGGTGTTTACTACCAAATAAAACTATTGGACTTTAACTTGGTGTTGTGAGACTTCTTACTGTGTTTGCCCCAGTCCAATGCTGGCATCTCCATGGAATGAGGCAAGAACAGGAGAGTTCCCTGGTCAGCCATACCTTAGAAGGCAACAGCAAACCACTGCAGGAATTTGTGGTGCGTAATTATAGTAATGGTAACCAATGGTCTCCAAGTCCATCCCAGGGCTTGGTACCTGAGGAGGGCACTGTTTTGTGATCTTGGTTGGTGTTACAAAGATCACTCCTGAGCCTTCTCTTTTACAATTTGCACATAGCTAACACCAACAATCTTTACTTACAATTCAGGTGACTAATCTCAGCATTAAATTTAGTTACCCTCTGCTCTCACTAATGCCATTGTTCGCACCTCTGTCTTGTAGGAAGTCTCCCATAAAATATGTTAATGCTTAAAGCTTGACAGAAAGAGTGTAATTTCTGTGCTATTTCTGTCGCTGTGAGTTAACTGCCGAATGCAGATGGTTTTATGCTCCATGACTGCTAAGCAATTAGAGAAGCCACCCTACAGTATAGTTTAGGATCAAAGTCATTCTTACTAGCTAAGACACACTGCTGCTTTGATTACTCGTTCAATCAATATTGACAGGTGATGTTCTCAAATTGTACTTGATCTTCTGAAGAAAGGCACCTTGACAACCTAAAGATCCCTTTGAATTTCAGTTTATATTTACTTCTGTCCATAATCCACATGTTTGACAAGTTTTTTTTTGATTGTTGGATTAAATTGTGTGCTTTCTTTCTTCATTTAAACTTTAATTTTATCCAGAAATAACAAGCACATCTTGCTCTCATGCAGCAAAATCTGCTCTGGATTTAGGCTTCGGTTGACCATTGATGAATAACATTCATCCATGCTAGTGACATGCTAGTGAGGGGTACTGACCATATCCAGTAAGATGGATCTAATTCCCGTCCCTAGACAGACAATAGCATTACCATTGCTCAATCCTCTGCTCTCAATATCCGCAGTGATCAGAAATTGAACTGGATCAGCTATATCAAATATCAAGAACAGATTTCAAGAACAGGTGAGAAGCTGGTTACTCTTTGAATAACTTGTCTGCTGATTCCTCCAATCATTTACAAGTCAGGAGTGTGATGGAATACAGTACACATAGAGTCATAGAGATCTACAGCGTGGAAACAGGCCCTTCGGCCAAACTTATCCATGCTGCCCTTTTTCTAAAACTCCTAAGCTAATCCCAATTGCCCACTTAGATGAGTGCAGTTCCAAAAATGTTCAAACTTTTCAACACCATCATGGCAGCACAGTCAGCTTGACTAGCAATCCCTTTGCCAGTTTAAACATTCACTCCATCCGCGAGCAGTGCACAGTTGCAGTATGTGTACCATCTGCAAAATGTACTGCTGCAACTTGCCAAGGCTTCTTTGACATGCTTTCTAAATCTGCAACAGCAACTGTCTGGAAAAGTAAGGGAGGCTATCACATGGGAACACCAGTCCCTACAAGCCATGCACCATTCTGAGTTGGAAATATGTCACCATTCCTTCACCATCACTAGATCAAAATCTTGGAGCACCCTCCCTAACAGCACTTTGGATATACCTACACACTGCTGGACTGCAGTGATTGAAGAAAAGGATCACATTGCCACCTTCCCGAGGGCAGTTAGGGATAAGCAATAAAAGCTGGCCTTATTCCAACAATGAATAGAAAAATATAGTGGCTTCTGTTCAGAGTGGAGTTGGCCTGCCAATGCAAGCTTTTGTCCAATCCTGAATATGCTGGGGAGAAACCTTGGAATGTGAACATGTGGTGGCAAACATTAAAAACTCAAATTGGTTGCAAATTCTTAAGCCATTTCAAATTTATGCTGGATTTGCAGCAGAATAAAGTAAATATGATTAATAGTAGTAAACTCACCTTTTGCTCTGCAGTAATTATTGGAAGTTGTAAGCATCACAAGCCCACTCATTTGGGAATAGTTTGCTTTTCAGCT
The DNA here is from genome assembly GCA_024679065.1 of Sphyrna mokarran. Taxonomy (NCBI): domain Eukaryota; kingdom Metazoa; phylum Chordata; class Chondrichthyes; order Carcharhiniformes; family Carcharhinidae; genus Sphyrna; species Sphyrna mokarran. The sequence continues at coordinate 38,512,205 of JAGIQG010000017.1, forward strand.
TTAGTGGATACCCACGTTTCTTGTTGCATCTGCTGCTGTTTGTGAATAATGGAGATTGTTGAAAATATTCAGCAAGCTTGGCAGAATTTATAGAGGTTTATAGAATTTATAAAGGTTTAGGATGGGATTATCTGGCTGCGCTCGCCCCAAAACCAGAGAATCCCACCTGAGATCAATGGACCTTAGCAGGCGGAGGATTGATTATGCTACAATTCCCGCAGTGGGTGGGACAGGAGAATTCTCCCCTTTTAATGTTCAGAATGTACTGATGAGAAGTTAGTGACCTGAAACATTGGGTTGATCTTTACTGCAAGCCTCGTGATCACTGCATCAGACTAAAAAGCAGGATCCATGCCAGCACTTGCCGGCATCTGAAAATTTACCACAGGTGGCACCCTTTACTGGCCACCAAATAACAACAGAAGGTGGGCTCCTTGAAGTCCCAGCAGCCCGAACAGAGGAGATTAACAGTGCTGAGGCAGGTGGAATGCCTTGAAGGCATCTTAAAATTAGATTGATTTGCAGAGGCATTCATTTTTCCTTTTATGAAGGAGCAGATTCTCCTTTCCCTCTACCTTCAATAAAGGATAGATTTTCATCTATCTTCTCTTGGAGAGGGGTGGAGAAATCAAGATTTAGGGAGGCAAGGGTGCTAGGCCCTGTGGGAAACTTTGGGGATGCAGGCACGTGATGTCCTTTTAGGCCAGTTTTGGCCCTCTTCGGCTGTTGTAAGGCATGATACTAGCAGCCTCCCCACATTTAGAAACTCCCCTGGCAGTGGGACAGTATTGGGAGCAGTTTTCTGCCACTCTATCACCACCTCCTATTACGCCTACCTGTATCTCTGCCGCCCATGAGCTGGGTAAAATGCAGTTCACTCTTTGTTTCCCTTTCCATACGTCCTTGCTGAGTACTTCCAGCATTGTCTGCTTTGAATGTAGATGTCCAATGTCTACAGTATTTTTCCTTTTAGTATTCATTTGCATTCTGGCTCTCTACAGCCTGACTACACCTTTTCCCATCCACTTCCCCAACCCCATTGCTCAATTTCCCATCCTTGGCAAAACTGCATTTTATTTTGTCTAGGGATTCATACCTTCAAGTTTTGGTGAGACAACAAAATCTTGTCAGGTGAACGTAAAACACCTGTGTCCTTGGAAGCATTTGAGAGTCTGGAAAATATTTGGCAAAGGTTCTCGCAAGTTTATGAGCATACGGCAAACGTTTCATCACTGGGCATGTTTTTGCAGGCAATAAAATTCAAAAATAATTTTAACAAATTGAATTCTCTACAAAGCTACATTAGTTAGTGAAGTTTATTCTGGGGCTACAGTAGAAACTTTCTTGGCAACCAACATAACAGTTGGAAACTAATTGAGCACTGAAATCTTTGGTTGCTGCAGGATGTCCAATTTCTCCTTAAAGGAGAGGGCAGGTCTAGTGGTGCAATAGGTATGTCCTTGCCTCTGAACTGGTCATCCTGCGTTCAAGTCCTACTCCAGGTTTTGATGACCAAGTTGACAACAAGTTAACAGCCTGTCCTAGGAAATCCTAGTTGTGGGAAGAGACAGCTTTGTATGCCGCATTGTCCCTGTAGATACAGAAGAGATGATGGATGGAAAAGCAAAGTAAGGGGAGGCGCTGGCCTAGTAGTATTATTGCTAGGCTATTAATCCAGAAACTCATCCAGTTTGAGTTGTTCTGGGGTCCTGGGTTTGAATCCTGCTGCAGCAGATGGTGGAATTTAATTCAATAAAAAAAAGTCTGGAATTAAGAATCTACTGATGGTGATGAAACCGTTGTTGGAAAAACCCATGTGCTTCCCTAATGTTCTTTAGGGAAGGAAATTGCTCTTTTATTTCATACGCCCACTGTTACATCCCTGATAGCGACTAATGCCTTTTTAATAAGATATTTGGGTTCCCATTGACTGAATTAAAGGAATCATGCAAGGTTTTAAAGCTTTTATTGTAATAAACAATTCAAAACAACATTAACAAAATATTACTTAGGCAATTACAGAAAAGATAACCCTAATGCCTTAATGTGACTGATAATCCTGTGCTACGTTCTACTTCACAACTCTCTCTGCAGAATTGCAATCTTTAGAGGATTCAGTCCAAGGTGACTCTCCACTTCCAATGGGTTCACTTCTCCCCATTCCACCAAGCCACACCATCCAGCAATCATCCAAAGCATTCCCTCAGTCATCTAAGAATTTTTGAACTAACTTTCACTGAAAGTTGACCCACTGCCTCAGTAAGACCCACTGATTTTGTCCACTGGTTTCATCAGGGAATATCTTCCAAGTCTTTAGATTGCCATGGGATGTGTCTCTTTGACCAGTGACCACTCTCCCTCCCGCATCCTGCCTTGTAACTCACAGAAGATCAGCACCTTTTCTCCAATCTGCTGAACACACCATCTGCAACCTGTGTCTCTGTAAGACTTCTCTTCCCCCGCCACTCCCCCCATCTAAAAGGTTTAAGACAGCAACTCTGTCCACAGCTTACCTGCTCTTGCCTTTGTTTACAGATTTTAACATTTTGCACCATCCTCTTAGCAAGTCTCAATCTGGACCTCCAGTCTTCATGATAACCTAACCCCTACAGATCTGTTATCAGGCAAAATACATAATGCTCTTTTTATTCCATTTACGTGAAATTAAAATGTTGGTTTAAAATTTAACAATCTTCAAAATCTTGCATTCCGGACACCTCAGTGAACTTAAACCCAGCAGAGGCAAACTAAGTGGTGCAATTCACTTCTTTTGAATGAATTTCTTTCTAGTGTTTATTTTTGTAACTAGTTGCCTGAATGGTTAGCCTGTGCTGACAATTTAAGAACAATTATGTTTAAATGTTGACCCATAGCAACAACCTTTACATTGGTTTGACAAAACAGATCACTAACTGTTTGTTCATATGCTGTAACTAATCATTAAAAAAAAAGCTACTCCCTGATTATGATTCATGCTGAAGTATTTTCGTAAATATTTCTTTCTTCAAGAGTTCTTCCTTTTAAGATATTGAAGGAACATCAGTAATGTTTTCCAGTTGTCTCATCTTGGGGTTCTGGTATTTACCGGTGGAAGTTTGCATTTCATGGAGGGAAACTGGACTGTTTATTTCAACTGGAAAATCTGGTTAAGTGGAACAGGGGTTTGCATGTGTACATCCTCCTGACTGTGGTAAAGATCAGCGTGACACCACATTATAGTGTAGTATACCAGCTGGAGCTGTTGGCAGACAAGTTAATCCAGCCATCAAACTGAGATAGTGGCCAACAGTGGCAGCAACAGCAGCGTTAAATTATGCAGCTGTTGCTGTGCAAGCCTTCTAACTGTTTGTCCGTCACCTCTACTTCAAAATTGTGGCGTTACTACTTGTTGTTTCCTTTAGTAGTATTACTTTTACAAAATGGAGGGATAGGAGAAGAAATATATGTCTGGGATCCAAGCTGTGATCCAGGCACAGATTTCAAATCCAATCCATTCCTATTGTATCCTTTATGTAAAATTCATAACCCAAGCAGAATATTTGTAGCCACAGTTAGGATTCACTTGTATAGCAGACCCTTTCTGATGATCCTGCAACACGTTTTGTTGTAGAGGCTTTGCATTCATACCAACGTGGGATGGTGGAAGAGAGTTTCTGCATTTTTTTTTTTCCCCAGTGCAATTTGCTCATAATTGGCCAAATCAAAGCATAAGTTGGAGGAAGTTCAAGTGCAAATTACACGTAGCTTAAATTGGGTTTCCGCCATCTATTCATGTTGGTTTAAGAAGTGTCACACTGGAACCCAGATCCGCGTGCACAACTGCTGCCACTCACCATCGCCTGCCCCCCACCCCACCCCCCTTGCTTCCTTCTCCTAACTAGTTCATCCATTTGTGGACCTTTTAAAGCAAGCTTTTAAATTTATGCAGTTTTTGTTGCAAGGTCTCTCATAAGCAGCTTTATTTAAAAAAAAATCACCATGAAAAAGCTGACAACACCACAGAAATTAATAAATGGCACTATATAGATTTTAAGCATTTTTCAATTATTTAAAATGTGGTCAGTTAGACACTTAAAAAATTTTGTTTTTTGTGATAAATCTTTGGCTGAATTACTTTAACTCTTCTTGAACCTGTAAAGAAACACTTCTTGATTGCAGGAAAATGAAAATTAAAACAATTGCATTTGGAAATAGAGCCTGAATATAGCTTGGTAGTATGAAAATGAGTTTGAGCAGAAACTGGAGCAGAGTTCAATGTGGACAACTGCTGCAATAGGTGCCTGGGTCAGAGTGATTACACTCAAAGTGGAGACTCTACTCCACAGTCTCAGGCAAGCCCAAGGAATTATCCCGCAGTATTAAATGTCTATAGAGAGCTTGTGAATTTTGTGTCTAACTGCTTCATAATAAAGATATTTATAGTCTGTAAAAGCTGTGAAACTCTGGTTGTAAAACCTAGATGTTAGCAGATGTAAAATCTATTTGATTTGTGCCTCTAAATGTGGTGTAACTTAAGATGCTATGGGCTGAATTTTCACCAAATCTGACTGATGTATGAACTCTTTAAAAGTGGTGGTGGGTCTGGATTTCTGGATGGCGAAGCCCATTCTCTGCCTGTGAAATTTCCGGTCGTGCTAATAAAGGATGTGGGCTGATTTTTATCAAAAGTCCACTTCCAGTATTCCTGACTCTAAAGGCATCTCCTAACCCTTGGCCATTTTCATTGGGTCAGGCCAGCTTTTTAAAGAGCCATCATTCATGACTCCTCTCAGGAGTCATGAACCTTAGTTCACAGGGGAGAGAATCTTTTAAATGTCAAGTTTGAAAATTTCCCTTCATGTCAGATTATACCCCACGTGGTTTCCCATGCACTTCCACCCCTTCCCAATGTTGCCTCATTCCACCTAGGACTTTCCAGCCACCTGCTTATTGTTCCTCATGTCCCCTATGCCTGGTGATAGCAGTTCCATGCCTAATGGCCCACTGCACATTTTTCAGAACCAATGAACCCTATAGTGTACAGTGGGATGTATTTTTTTAATGGATAATAAAGTTTATTTACTTGTGTCACTGCAAGTTACTGTGAAAATAAATCATACATTTGAAAAATTTCTCCTATATTTGAAACAAAACATCTAATATACAAATCTAACATCTAATTTGAAACAAAACATCTAATATATAATAAGAATGTCAATCACCAGACTTTTGAAGTCTCAAAAACACAAACCCTTGAAACTGCTACAGCTTTTTAAAATTCATTCTTTCACAATATGTGAATATCTCTGCCAAACCAAAGTACTTTTGAATTGAATCGCTCGATTATCTATTTGAGAGCAGTTAAGAGTCAACCACATAGCTGTGGGTTTGGAGCCATACGTAGGTCAGACAGGGTAAAGATGATAAATTTCCTTCCCTCAAGGATGTTAGTGAACCGGGTGGGTTTTTATGATAGTCTTATGGTCGCCATCACTGAGATTAACATTCAATTCAGATTTATTAATTGAATTTAAATTCCATGAGCTGCTATTGTAGAATTTGAATGGATATTCTCCAAGCTTGATGTTTGACTTATTAACTCAGTGACTTTACCACTGTGCCACCATCTCCTCCATTATTATAATAATATCATTATTTGATTGATATTTCAGGTGCTGTGATCTCGATGATCAATTTCACAATGTTTGTTTATACATTAAGTGATTTCAAGGGTCATGGGGGCCATGGGGAATGTTTGGGGGGCGAATGAGCATGGAGGACAGTGGCAAGGGATGGAAGTTCTTTGTGTTTTGGCTTTAGTTGAGACAAAGTCCCGTGGCAGTGAGGTGAGCCTTATTTTAACAGCGCTTCATTCTCTCTTCCCCCCACTACCCACTCTGAGGATGAAAATCCAGACCAATGTAACCATTTTTTCTTTTCAAAGACTGCAAAATATTGGTTGTTGGGTAAAAGTAGGAACTGAAATGGCCTCAAATTGTGTCTGCATTTTATTAATAACAAGGGCATGCATTTTCTCTCGAGCAATATTGGCAGCATGTGTTATATGGTTATGCTCTTTGATCCTCCTATTGTAAACTCATTTGTTGAGTAAATAATGAGAAACTAGTGCAGCAAGTATAGTGATGGATCATGAACAGTGGAGCCAATGTCTGGAAAAAAAAACCCAAGGTACTGGAGCTGACACATTGGCGGTTTGCTTTTACATAGTGTCTTTTACACATTAAATCTTCCAAAGTGACTCATGAAATGTGATTTAGCACAATTTCACACTTGAGCTGGGTATGGAGAGAGAGGAAGCAAGTCATTTTCAAGATAGAAATAAGATAGAGAAGTGGAGAAGTTTTTGGAGTGAATCTCAGCTCTTAAAACCTTAGCTGAAGGCATTGGAAGAATTAAAATAGTGGAAGCACGCACGGCCATAACTTAAGGAGCACAGGTATTTTGGTGAATTGTAGGACTGGATGAAGTCACAAAGATAAGGAAGGATGATGCTATGGAACATTTTGAAAACAAGTGTGAGAATTTTCAATCGCAACGAGAGCGTACATACTGAGAGAAATGAACTTTCTGCGAGTTTAGACCTGGTTAAGAGATTTAAGTGACTTCAAGTTTACTGAGTGGAAGATTGAAGGTCAGTCAGGAATGTGCTGGAATAATCAAGTCTCAAGGTAACAGTTGTTTGGGAGAGGAATTCTGCACCAAATGTTCTTGGCTAAGGGAACTGTCATGAAATATTAGAGATGTCTGATATATAAAAACATTGCTCATACTATTTAATTCATTTATGGGACATGGGCGTCGCTGGGTGGACAGCGTTCAATGCCCCTCCCTGGTTGCCCTTGAATAGGTGGTGGTAAGTTACAGGTGGTGCAGTACATGTGCTATGGGTTGATGTTAGGGAAGGGATTCTAGGATTTTGACCCAGCAATTGTGCTGGAATGGCAATATATTTCCAAGTCAAAATGGTGAATGACTTGGAGGGGAACTTACGAGTGGTGGTGCTCCCATGCATTTGCAGCCCTTGTCCTTCTAGATGGAAGTGGTTGTGGGTTTAGAAGGTTCTGGCGAAGGATCTTTGGCAAATTTCTGCTGTGCATCTTGTAGCTAATACACACTGTTGCATACTGAGCGTCAGTGGTGGAAGGAGTCAATGTGGTGCCAGTCAAGCGGGCTGCTTTGTCTAGATGGATGCGGATGTATAGCTGGAAGTTCATCTTTGATTTGCCAAGGCTCTGAGCAGTCTGGTTAAGTTGCAGGGAGAAGCATGGAGTAGGTGGTTCGGAAGTGGAGTTGGTGGTGGGAACAGAAGACAAAGACTGTGGTGTTCCCAATATTTAGTTGGAGAACATTTCTGCCGAACCAGCATTGGATGCCAGGCAAGCAATCGGACAATTGGAGCCCAGAGTTGTGGTGGTGAGGTCAAGCTTGGTGTGTCATCAGCATATGTGTAAAAACTGACGCTGTGGTTTTAGATGTTAACACTTGCAGTTAAGACATGTGAGGGGACACATGAGAGCAGTAGCTGTAATCTGAGAACATAGGGGTGTACAGCCAGCACGGATTTAATTTGATTGATGAGTTTGTACTGACACTCTGGTATAAATATATGCAGAAGTATTCCAAAGAGCCCTGTGTGTATGGGGTTGTCCCTTGAACTACATGCTAGCCCTAGTTGTATTTCTTTACTAATTACAATCATGCTGGATGCACAAGAGTAATAAACATGAAGATAAAATCATCAGCTGTCTAAATTCAGAACATGGCTGCCTGTCGAGCATTTATTTTGCCGCGTAATTACAGTATAAGTTTACAATGAAGTTCTAAGAGTAAGTTAGTAAATATATTATCAGTCATGGAGGTGAATTTTCCTGACCTGCCCATTCACAGGAATTGTAGCGGACGTGGGGCAGGATCATGGAAAGGTCCATTAGTGCGGGTGAGATTTTCCAGTTTTGGAGTGAGCATGGTTGGAAAATCCCACCCCTAGAGTTCTATAGCACAGAAAGTGGTCCTTTGATGCTTGGCACTGACGTGATGGGCCAAACATCTCTCTATTCTAATCTCACCTTCACTGAATGGTGATACATTTTCAGTCAGGATAGTGAATGATTTGGAGGGGAACTTGTAGGTGGTGGTATTCCCATGTATCTGTTGCCTTGTCCTTCTAGATGGAAATGGATGTGAATTTGGAAGGTTTTGGTGAAGGATCTTTGGTGAATTTCTGCCATGCATCTTGTAGATAGTACACACTGCTGCTACTGAGCGTCAGTGGTGGAGGAAGTCGATGCTTTGTCTGGATGGGTGCAAATATTTAGCTGGAAGTTCATCTTGAGTCATCAAGGTTCTGAGCAGTCTGGTTAAGTTGCAGGGAGAAAGATGGAGTTGGTGATTCAGAAGGATTCTTTACGTTGAGTCATTGCGCTACAGAAGGAAGTCATTTGGTCGATCGAGTCCAAACATGGTGTTCCCATGAACCTGTTGTCCTTGTCCTTCTAAATGGAAGTAGTTGTGCGTTTGGAAGATTCTGGTAAAGGATCTTTTGGCGAATTCCTGCTGTCCACCCAGCTGCTACTGAGCGTCAGTGGTGGAGGGAATTGATGTGGACTCTCCGAAAGATTCCCACCATCCACCAGATGAAAAAGTTTTTCCTCAAATCCGCTCTAAATCTCCTGCCCTTTATCGTTAAATCTGTGCCCCTGATTATTGACCCCACTACTAAGGGAAACGATTTCTTTCTATCTGCCTTTATCTATATCTCTCATAATTTTGTATACTTCTCCTCAGCCTTCTCTGATCTCAGGAAACAACCACAGTCTAACCAGCCTCTCTTCATAGCTGGAACTCTGGTGAATCTCCTCTGCATCCTTTCTAGTGCAATCACATCCTCCCTATAGTGTGGACACAGAACTGCACACAGTGCCCGAGCTGTGGCCTAATGAGTATTTTATACAGCTCCATCATAACCTCCCTGCTTTTGTATTCTATGCCTCAGCTAAAAGGCAAGAAGTGTCCCATATGCCTAGTTAAGCACCTTCCTTACCTGCTGTCTTTGGGAGCCTCGGGACACGCACCCAATGTATCACTGGTCCTCTGGATGTCCCAGTCTCCTACCATTATTTGTACATTCCTTTGGCTTGTTAGTCCTCCCAAACTACATCATTCACATGTTTCAGGATTGAATTCCATTTGCCACTGTTTTGCCAAGACCAGCCCATCTGTATCATCCAGTAAACAAGGTTTTCCTCGTTATTTATCACACCACCAATTTTAGTATCATCTGTGAACTTGCTGATTGCTCCCCCCACATTTACATCCAGATCATCAGTGTACACTACATCCAGCAAGGGACCTCCAGCAATTGAACATATTGCTGATTCTAAGCCCTCCCGTGCTGATCCTTAACAAACCAAAGTTATGGTAATCGTGGTATAATTTCGCAGCTTCGTTTCCCCATTTATTTCAATAGAGTGAGGAGTTATGATGATTAGTTGTTATACATTATTGCTGATGGTTTTTATAGAATAATGCAGAAACGGTATGAAATAATGAAATGCCATAAGTCACTCAAAGAACACAATACAGAGATAAAAGCAAAATACTGCGAATGCTGGAATCTGAAAAGAAAACAAAAAATGCTGGAAAATCCCAACAAATCTGACAGCATCTGTGGTGAGAGCTCTAACATAGGGTCATTCAGACTCGAAGCATTGGCTCTATTCTCTCACCACAGAAGCTGTCAGACCTGCTGAGATTTTCCAACATTTTCCGTTTCAATTGTCCAAGGAACTACAGCACAGGAACAGGCCCTTCAGCCCTCCAAGACCCTGCCGATCATGATGCCCGAACTAAACTTAAAAAACTGTCCTTTGTTCATATCCCTCTATTCTGTCCTTATTCCTGTACCCATCCAGATGCCTCTTAAATGTGGCTAAGAGTTAACCACATTAGAGTCTCATGTAGGCCAGATGAGGTAAGGACAGCAAATTTTGAGATTTACAAGGATGTTGCCTGGATTGGGGGGCATGCCTTGAGAACTAGGTCTCTTCTCCTTGGAGAGACAAAGGTTGAGAGGCGACCTGATAGAGGTTTATAAGATGTTGAGAGGAATAGGTAGAGTGGATTCTCGGAGGCTATTTCCCAGGGCTTAAATGGTCGTTACGAGAGGACACCAGCTTAAGGTGCTGGGGAGCAAGTACAGAGGAGATGTTAGAGGTAAGTTTTTCACTCGGAGGGTGGTGAGCGAATGGAATCGGCTGCCATTGGTGGTGGTAGAAGCGAACTCTCTGGGGTCTTTTAAGAGACTTCTGGATGAGTACGTGGGATTTAATGGGATTGGGAGTTACAGATAGTTCTATGGCCTGGTCTGTATAGATATGATCGGCACAACTTGTGGGCCGAAGGGCCTGTTTGTGCTGTAGTGTTCTATGTTCCTTCTGCAAAGGACATTAGTGAACAGGATGGATTTTTGCACCAATTGAAAATGGTCATCAGATTTCTATTGAATTCAAATTTTACTATTGGAATTTAAACCTGGACCACCTGAACATTATGCTGGGTCTCTGGATTACTAACCCAGTGACAATATCACTATGCCACAGCCTCCTCTAAATTTCTATAAATCATCCATAAGTTACCTGAAATTTTTGTGCCGTAACAATGGTATGTAATATAGAACCACCATTCCTACATGCAAACTTTTAGCAAATTCATTTTACAGATGAAGTCAGAAGAATTTTTTTTTCCCTCCAATCTCAGCATATTGCCAAACCTGGATATGTTGCTGACTGTTGAATTATGTAAAAGCACGCAAAGTACTGACTGCAAAGGGAGTTCATAATTTCCTCTGAAAAACAAAATTCTGCATGTGATTTGTGTGCCATAAGCTTGTAATTCTGAACAGACTTCCAATGTGCTGCTGCTATTTTCTTTGGTTGAAACCAAGTCAAAAAAATTGTTAACCCTTTCCAGCAATAGACTGGAGAAGTGGTCATTGTACAAATCACATATAAATCTATCTTCCATCAATACACTGCAATATTTCATATTTTTATTGAAACATGCCATTCTCTTATATAGCTGTGCAGTTCATGGTGGGATTTCATTTATAAACTCCTATGGAAAATAAATCTGTGATTGGAGCTCCCTCTGTTCTGTGTTAAATTGCTTTGAAAATTCTATCTTCAAGCTACCTGATGTGCAATGTTTGCACAAATTCAATTATGAGTGCTTCCCTGATGATTACATTTGTTTTGGCAAATTGAATTATAATTGAGCTTAACAGTCAAGGCTTAAATAAACAGTATTAATTGGCTAAACAGGACTTGAAGTAGTCACCAGGGCAACACCAATGTGACCACGCACTATTAGTCCAAACACTACAGTTGGGTGCAAAAAAAATATTGCGAGAAGGTCTTAAGTCACATTTTCAGTTGATGTAAATGCAGGACGTGATTTTGTCTCTCCCCATCAGTCGTGGGCTACGTTTCCTGCCCTTCAATCTCTGGAATCTCATTGTAGTATGTTAGCATATCATTATTTGACCCGTACATTGGAATCATTCCTCATGTCGGATAATGTTTCCAAGATGGTGGATATATGACTGGCTTCAAAAGGCATGCCCCTAGTGAGCAAAACTTTGAGGAGAGACTAGAGTAAATGCACTCACATTGGCAGCTCTACATCTTTCGGGATGGTGTAGAGATTGCAGGGACAGCAGGTGAGTTGGATCGGGATTAAGTAGGAGGGATGCAGAGGGCAGGGGATTGGAGTTAAATGTGCGGTGAGGGGAAGAGTTGGGGGGGGCGGTTGTCAAAGGATGAAGTTGAGTGCAGAATATCCCCGGGTCTGGCAGCTATCACTTCCCAGTGAACTTTGAAGAATGCTGGCTGTGTGCAGGAGTGGACTTTCAATATGGTGCCTAGGTCGTTGGTGTGTAGGAATGATGATGGGGTGAGCAAATCAGAAGCCACCTGCAGGTGATATCAGGTGGAAGCTGTGCCTGCTAATTGTTTTCTTCAAGTCACACACAATATGGCAGAAAATGCCACCATTTTCTATCTGTAGCCTCAATGCCACTTCTGCCACCCGACATCAGACTTTGCCAATTACTTGAGCTGATTCTGCACTATGTGTAAGATTAACAAATCAAAAAATCTGGTTTCCCGATCTTCCACCAATTAATTGCAATCAATTAATCAATGTTAATAGATTGAAATTTGATGGCATGAAAAATAGATATTTAATTCAGTTAAGGTCATAATATTAATTGAATGTTTGGCTACTTTTTTAATATAAAAATACATTGGTTGAAATCTTCTGTTCTCTTGCCACGTTTGGAAGCTGTGGGGAACATTTAATTAGACAGGGGTGATGGTGGGTGGTGACCCAACCACCTTCCTATCTTCCTATCGTCACTGTGACACCAGTTGAAGCTCTTAAGTGTCCCTTATTCAAACGCATCCAGTGCCTGACTGAGGAGGCTGGGCATTGGGAGCCAACCCTCCTTACACCCCTTTTCTCATTCCCCAGCCACTCACGAATCCTGTCTGCCCTCAGTTATTTCTAGTTAGGGTCTACCTCTGTAACTCTGAGCCTTGTTTGGATGTCATTTTGGCAGCAGCCACTACCTCCCAGTGATGCTGCTGAGCAAGAGTTGTAACCTCCAGTTGACTGTCAACTTTTGGTTGGCACCAAAATTCTGTTCTTGTTCAAGGTCCTCAGTAGCTTCTTAACTGACTGGCTTGTAATTTTTGGGCCTTCCTGAAAGATGGTAATATAGGCCTCTCACCAGCTCTCAAGTGAGACCTCTGTCACCTTCATAAGATTTTAGGATCTTCTTCCCTCCTATTGTTCAGGGAATTACTTACTGTCAATTATTTTTTAAAAAGTGAAGTGTTATTAAAATGTGTTTTAACAGAAACTCGCACACTGCATTGTTTATCATGAATATTTTGCCTATTTTTATTATTTCCATGAGGGCTCAGGTGTCACAAAGGAAGCTATTAAGAAAATCTTATTTAGTTTAATACTTCTGATGAAGTTATGGACTTGGTGGTGTTCTCAACACAGCTGAAAGCACTGGAGGGATAAATTTAAATTGGCTCCTCACTGTTAGTTTGATAATGCCAAATAGAATGTACAAAGCAGGAACTCTGCCTTCTCCAAGGCAAAATACGGAACACATGGGTCTGGAATACGATTGATTTCAGGCTTGTTTATTTTCTGCTGACTGCAGCTTTGCACAGTTTTATGGGTCCATGTAGATTTTAACAATTTCATTTTATATACAGAACATCATGATGCTGAATAGGAGCACAAATAAGCTACTTTTCAATGGAATGGAGGGAGTGTCAGTGTAGGCAGCTATTGCCCACTCTTTAGCAGAGCCCTAATAATTAGTGTGCTGTGTGCTTTGTCAATCTGGAAAAAATGTATGGTGCAGAGAATTCTGAAAGGAATATAAAATATTTCTTACAAAATTCTGCAGTGAAAAATTGTAGATGTTTGCAACGAGGTGTAAGCTCCGTGCAGGTTATGATGCAGGATGTCCACTTTACGCAATTCCAGCCGTGTTTAATAAAAAAAAGTTCTGCAACAAACAACTTACAAAAGTTGCAAGTAGGCTTTGAAAATAATACTGTTGTGGATTCCCACTGGACTGAGCCCAATTGAATGTTCTTCTTGCATCTACTTTGAAAACGGGCATATTGAAAAGCCATTATGCTCACTTATTTGCAAAGTGTAAGTCCATATGATTAAAGGGGCCATAGCAGGATGGAAACAAAAATGGCCAAGAAGTAGAACACTTATGCAAGCTGTCAACCATTGTCTTTCACAGCGGACAGCAAAATACAATGGTGTTCCCCGAAGGACTGCTCTCTGTGCACTGGCTTGGATTTAGATGCATAAACAATAATGATAAAACGTTCTTCCAGTCCTTGCGCTTCACCCCCACAGATTTTCTGAATGCTCTTTCCATGCCAATCTATACCTTTCCACTCATCTCCCATTGTCCCATATTCCCATTGGCAACTTATTGCTTCTGTACCCACCTGCATGACATCCATACTTCCTATACCTATTAATATCCCTCTATCTACCCCAATATTCCATATCCCTACCAACTTAGTGACAACCCATGCCCATCACCCATCACCACCCTGTCTTCCCACTCCCTCCATGCCATCTCACCTAGTGTCCTTAGATAGTTCCTTATCAGCTTTAATACTCCCAGGATAATTTTGACAGGTTTAATAGCTAGACATATGTTGAATATTTTCTTGACAGCGGGTCAGTTTCTGGACAGTTGAACAGCTCTTTGACAGCTTAATAGTTTCAACGATCTGGTGTGCAGACAGTGCATATTCATGTTCACTTTTAACAATCCCAAAGGGTGTCTTACCTCTCCCAAAGGTGTCCCAAGATAATATTGAGAGGGCGACAGTACCTCTCCAAAGGGGTGCCCTAGTTATCCAAACATATCCACCAAGTTCAAACTTCCTCTCATATATGTTCCATTCTGCACCTTCAGTATTATATATTCCTATTCTCCCAGAATCCAACTTAAGTGAGACTGCTGATGATCTAAGCAGCTAGTTGTCTCAGTGAATCATGCATAGATGAACCTGGCACAACTTCAGTCCTGTCTCTGCAAAGATGCAAAATGCTGGGTTCAGGGACAGAACTTGGATTTTTCCAGACATCTCCAGAATTTCCACCATAACAGAGAGTCTCTTTGTTGTAGTGAAATTTTAAGCTGCACTTTATAATTGATAACGTGTATGGGAAGGAAAAGACGAAAACGTAGGGACTCCGTACTAGTTAAGGATAGCATAATAGCAGTAGAAATAAGTATGTAACTGGCAACAAGATAGAAATAAAATCCATATGGCTTCAATTAAAAGATGAAGGATCCATCACCCTAATTGAGAAACACAGTAAACTACCAAATAGTAGAAGTGAATTAAAGGAAGAAATATCTACCAAATCTATTAGCTGAGTAGAAGGCATAAAATGATAGAGAGGTTTTAACTACTTACTAAATAAACTGAAGGAAGAATAGTTAAAATAGAAAAGGGACAAGTTTTTAAATAATGTATATTTAAATATAGTTCTTGGAGCTAAAAAGATTAAGAGATATGGGAGGAAGGGGGGGGATCAGCCATTTGAATTTGATAATCAGCCATGATCATAATGAATGGTGGCAGAACAGGTTGAAAGGACCCAAGGGTCTACTCCTGCTTCTAGTATCTATGTATAAAAGACTACTTTCTCACTTAATACTTAAGCAGTTCATCAAGAAAATAATCGTTGCATGACTGCATACTGGATAATGGACCAGAACAGAGAGGACAAGAATGAGCTGGGGAGTATTTTAGTAACAGTGATCACAACATAGTAAAATATTAAGATCAAGATTTAGAGTTAACAAATTGAGTAAAATTTAAGGTATTAGATTGAAAAGAAAATATTATGAGGAAATGAGGTGGAAAAGCTAAGACAAATAAAATGGGAAATTTTTAAAGCAGAAATCTATGCGTTCAAGAGAAATTTAATCCACTAAAAGCCAAACACAATTTGATAGCAGAAAACAAAACCAAAGGGAATACTTAATCTCATTAAAAGATGTAGCAGAAGTGCTCAGATATCAAAGAAGACAAAGACCTTCAGAAGGAAGTTTGAAAAATTCAGAAATCAAAAGAAAATTATTAAAGAAAATTGTTAAGAGATATCAGAAGAACTAATAATGTTCTATAGACACAAATAAGAAAAGGAAAATTAAAGTTGTTTTTGGGCTCATGGAAAGATGAGCAAGGCAAATTTGCAGGTATTGACAAGAGTATTGAATAACAAATCTGCTTCGGTTTTTATTAAAAGTCAATAAGAAGGTGGACACTGCAAAATGATGCTCTTAAACAGAATAGTACTGCTGTTGGGTTAGAATAGGGGAAAATAATTAACAAACTAACAAAATGAAAAGAATGAAATCCTAGGTCTAGATAGCATAAACAAACTGCAACTAAATAAAAACTTTGAAAGCTCATGTAGATGAATTGAAAACAACTCGTCTACACTACACCCATTTCTATGACAACATGTCATGCTTTAAGTTGTCTTCAAATTGATCTTTAGATTAATTACAAAAGCAGAAAAATTCAACAGGTCCAGCAGCATCTGTGGAGTGTGCAACAGTACTAATGGACAGGAATTTCTGGTCTCGCCCATCATTACAATTGTCATGGGTGGAAAGAACCAGAAAAAGGTTACTTGTCTTTGCACATTCGCAAAACCAGAAAATCCCACCCAATGTTTCAAATACAATATGACTCTTAGTAAGTAGTTCTGAAGAAGTGTTACATTGGACTCAGAACATATGTTGTTACTCTCCCTAAAGATGCTGGCAGACTCTACTAAGGTTATGTAGCACTTTGTTTTTATTTCCAAATCCATGGTATTCTGATTAGTTACTTTAAGCCTTCTGGACTGAACATTGAGTTCAACAACTTCAGAGTATGAATTCTCTCCTCCACCCCATTTCCATTTATTTTATCTTATTCTCTATTTTATCGCTCCCCTTCTTTTCACCCCTCCCCCACATCTTCAGTCAGCTGCAGCATTCCTCAGACAAACCTTTAACAAGCTGTACCTTTGTTTTGCCATTAACACATTCTGAGCACTTAATGGATACTTTCAACACGTTCTCTGCCTTATGCATGCCTATTCTCTTTGTCCAATTCCACCATTCACCTCTACCCTCATCGTATAAATCTTTGCCATCTTTCCCCTCAGTTTTGAGGAAAAGTCATCAAGACACAAAACTTTGGCGCGCTCTCTCTCTACAGATGCTACCAGACCTGCTGAGATTTTCCAGCATCAACAATATTTTGCATTTACCTATGTTATTTTGCTTTTATTTCAGATTAATTATCACTTATTTACAATTTATTCTTTGATCCGATGAAGTAAATGGGTTTTACAAGCTTTCAGGGTTTTGAAAGTAATTTAGCTCTACCTACCCAAATGAAAAAATCTTTCTGGACAGTTATTACTGCAAAGATTGCAGAAATCATGCCTCCAGTTCTTTAGCAAACACATTTGTTGTTTAAGAGCTCTGGCTGTGCTATTTTGAACTGCCATTTCCTTAGGTAGTCTAAAGCTGAGCATTTTATTTACTTTACCAATTTAATTACCTGAGCAGTTGATGTCATATACATGGATTTTAGTAATGTTCCGCATGGTAGGCTCATGAAGAGGATAAGGACATGTGGGATAGAAGGAAATTTGTCCATTTGGTTAAGTAACTGGCTTGTGGTGGAAGGACAATTTTCAGACTGGAGGCCAGTTACCAGTGGTGTACACAAGGGTCAGTGCTGGGTCCTCTGATATTTGTGATTTTTATCAATGACTTGGAAGAGGGGGCTGAAGGACGGTTCAGTAAGTTTGCTGATGACATCAAGATTTGTGGAGTAGTGGATGAAGTGGGGGGCTCTAGCAGGCTGCAAAGAGACATTGATAGGATCCAGAGCTGGGCCAAAAAGTGGCACCTGGAGTTTAACCCTGATAAATGTGAGGTAATGCATTTTGGTAGGACTAACTTGAAAGCAGATTACAGGGTCAATGGCAGGGTTCGGAGGAATGTGGAGGAACAGAGAGATCTTGGAGTTCATACCCTCAGATCTCTGAAGGTTGCCATTCAAGAGGATAAAGCTGTGAAGAAGCTTATAGCATGTTGGCGTTTATTAACAGGGGATTTGAGTTCAAAAGCCATGAGGTTATACTGCAACTATATTGGACATTGGTGAGACCACATTTGGAATATTGAGTTCAGTTCTTGTCACCTCACTATAAGAAGGATGCGGAAGCATTGGAGAGAGTGCAGAGGAGATTTACCAGGATGCTGCCTGGTTTGGAGCGTCGGTCTTACGAGGAAAGGTTGAGGGAGATGGGACTTTTCTCTTCAGAGTGGACGAGGATGAGAGGTGACTTAATAGAGGTTTATAAGATGATGAGAGGGATTGATAGAGTGGATATGCAGAGACTATTTCCTCGGGTGGATGTAGCTGTTACTAGGGGCATAACTATAAGATTCATTGGAGGTATTGAGGGATGTCCGAGGTAGATTCTTTACTCAGAGAGTGGTTGGGGTGTGAAATGTGCTGTCTGTTGTGATAGTGGAGTCGGACACTTTAGGAACTTTCAAGCGGTTATTGGACAGGCATGTGGAGCACTCTAAGATGATAGGGAGGGGATAGCTTGATCTTGGAAATGGATGTAGCTTGGCACAACATCGAGGGCCGAAGGGCCTGTACTGTGCTATAATGTTCTATGTTTAACTTCACAATTTTAATTTTCCCAGAACTAAAAATTACTTCTAAAATATTAACATGCACCATTAACAAGACATTTGCAACTGGTACAGTTAACATTTCTGGAGTTTGTACGCTATTCTCGCAACTTTGAAACAAAATTCTTAATGATACTTGCACCCTACATCATCAAAGTCCTTTGAGTTTCAGTGCACCTGTAGGTTAACAGAACCCGCTTGTGTTTAGAAAAAATAAGCATCTGGAATGGTCTTCCCATTGCCATGATACTGTGAACAATTTTGTGTGCAAAGCTAGATTTCATGTAGATTGTGTTCTACAAGGTTGTATAGTTATTGTCAGATCCTGAATTGTGCAGCACTGAAACACATGCTCTATTTCACATTTCACACATTACGTTTTCTGGTTAGTATTGATGAATGCATTTAACAACATAAGTAGAGGACATCTTTAATTTCTAATGGCAATGTACCGTTTTAAAAATAAGCTCATAAAGCTATGATACAAATGGACAACATCTGACACTAATTTCTGCTGATGTTTTCTGTTGGCTTTATGCTCTGGATGAAGCAACTGAATTCCCCACTGTTCGGCATTATTTCAAATTAACATGATCCTGACATAAACTGATGCAAATGTTGGTGCAAGTTTCTCTTAAATTCAGGGCACTTCTGGGCAGTCTTCACTCTAAAATTAAGAATCCAGTGATGATCATGAAACCATTGTTGATTGTCAGAAAAACCCATCTGGTTCACTAATGTTCTTTAGGGAAGGAAATCTGCCATCCTTGTCTGGCCTATATGTAACTCCAGAGCCACAGCAATGTGGTTGACTCTCAACTGCCCACAGGCAACTAGGAATTGGCAATAAATGCTGGCCAGCCAGTGACGCCCATGTCTCATGAATGAATAAAGAAAAATAAGCCGTGCAATCATAGGGTAACAGGGAATGTGTCGTGCATAGCATTGGTCACTTAAGATGTGTGCATGCATGGCTACACTTTCACATTAAAGGGACTATGCAGTGCGACAAACAAACTGAGCAAAGGGAAATTAGAGACAAAATGTTCCTAAAGTAGATTTTTCAGCACGTTGCAATGCATTACTTGGGATACTTAGCAGAGGTTAAATCCAAGCATTGAAAATACTTGACAGGTCTGGCAATATCTGGTGAAAAGAGAAACAAGAATTATTCAACTCAAAATGTTCAATCTGTTTCTCTCTTCGCGGATGCCAGCAGACCTGCTGAATACTTGCAGCACTTTGTTGGAAAACTGAAATAAAAATATCCAATATTGTGTTTTTATTTAGCAAAGGATTGCATTTGTGAGCTTGGAACCATTTTAAACAGGGTGCAGTTCCCTTTAAGATAGGAATGTATTCAGAATTACTGCTGGTACTAATGTTTACGAAAAATGGGGAGTCATGTTAAATGTCATTTGGTCATGTTTATTATTTTAGTGCATTGAATTTCTTGGCATTCTGCCAGCTCTCTGCTTCTGTTTATATCTTGTATTCCCTCTGCAACCGTGACTTTACTGTGACTTTCTAGCTTTATATGTAGAATTCTTTCTGTTTTTCTTTTTGAAATGGGCATGGTTCTTCACTAACAGTGTGAGATCGGTGACACAATAAGAATTACCAATTCTGAATGAATCAGGATGTATGAAAATTTTTACAGCAAGCCTGTGGGACAGTCAGAGGCCAAGTTGCAAAAATCCATGGGTGGACTCGTCCTGTGTCCAGTCATTGAGGTTGTGCTTCCCTGTGTATTCTCACTAGTGTCTGGAAAAAATTTCAGCCAAAGCATACATAGTCTGAGGCAAACATAAGGTTACAGGAATTTGCGATTTTCATCCAATAAGATATTTTGTGGGGTTGCAGAATTGATGCTCATTTGATATCAGGACAATGCCATCTTAAAATGTTCTATTCCTGAGAATAGAATTATGAGAGATGGCAAATCACAAGTGTAATTTGTTGCATCCTTATCACAGCTTGGTATCACTTCTGTCCTGACCAAGACCACAAGAAACTAGAGTTATGAACAGAGCCCAATCCATCATGCAAACCAATCTCCAATCCATTGACTCCATTGAAATTTCCCACTGCCTCAGAAAAGCAGCCAGCATAATCAAGGATCCCACTCACCCAGGACATATTCTCTTCTCCCTTCTGCCATCAGGAAAAGATACAAAAGTCTGAGATTAAGTACTAACTGCCTCAAGAACAACTTTCCTGCTGCTATCTGACTTTTGAATGAACCTACTTTATATTAAGCTGATGTTTCTCTACACACTAGCGATGACTGACTGTAACACTGTCTCCTTTCCTTCTTCCCTATGTACTCTATGAAAGATATATTTTGTCTTTACAACACGCAAGAAACAATATTCTTCATGGTATCCCAAAACACAAGACAAAAATAGTAAATCAAAATAAATAAAATCAAAATATTAGCTAATCAGGTAAATTTAAGTTGTTTGCCAACAAGAAGTGAACTCCTTGACCTTGAGTTGATGAATTAGATTATAACTTTTGCTGGTGGCAACTGAAACAAAAGCTTCGATTGTAAATTTTGAAGAGCCAAACAAGTGGGATTGACTTGCTCGAGTCTGTCAAAATACTTGAACAAAAGTTACTCGTGTCAATTGATACAAGCGAAAGATGGTCACAAAACAAAAGTAGCTACACAAAGCCAAAAAAGGGGATGTGATAGTCAAAATTTAACTTCAGCCAAGTAAGAAAAATGATTTTTTTTTGTCATGTCAGAAAACTTTAAATATAGTACATTGCGAACCAATTTCCAGTGACAGTCACACCTCGCATCTGGAGGAATCCATTGCATCTCTCCCATGCAGAAGGAGACCATTCAGCCCATCAAGTCAGCACTGGCCCTTTTCTTACAGAGCCTTATCCAAGTCCTTTGTCCAACCCTTTTCCCATAATGCAACATGGTTACCATCTAATCTTGACATCTCGGGGCAATTTAGCATGGCCAATCCACCTAACCTGCACAGCTTTGGACGGGGAGAAATCGGATCACCCGATGGAAACCCACGCGCACGCAGGATTAGCAAACTCCACTAGCTCCTGGTCCATGAAACTATGAGGCGGTTGTGCTTGCCACTGTGCACCCCATGTGCATGCATAGCAAACCTTATACCTGCTGGAATATGCATGAACACTGCACTAGACACACATTAATGTTGCTCAATCCACAGTGCAAAATGTTGGCGTAATTTCAGACAGAATGGGAAAAGTGCTTTAATGGAGGTAGAAACGATACCAAAATAGTATAATAGACAACGAGACTGTCGATGTAGCACAGATGAACAAAGCCAGTTCGATAGAAAGCAAATTCTCTATGAGTAAGTGTATTTATCATTCTAAGATATTGTTTTGTCCAATGATTTAATTGCATGAACAATCTGATTTTGGACTGAGAATATTTCTGATATTGATTTAAAAAAAAATTAGATGAAAGGTTTTTTCTTGATAGCTTGGTTCAATTCATAAACCTGCTCTTAATACGAGGGAATTTTGGTTGAAAATGTTTGCTTGTCACCTCAGCAGCTATAGAAAATTGAAGGTGGAATGCTTTTCTGTACCATGCATAATCAGCTGCAAGAGTTCACGTAAAAGCATTACACAAGTGTGCTATGGCTCAAGCTGCTTCTATTTTATACCGTCATTCCCTGTTTTAAAATTGTAACCATATGTTGGCTTACATAAACATGATCGAAGTGGGGGGAAAACATATTGCAGAGTACCCTGAAACACACACAATAGCCATTGCCCATTTCTATCAGCTTCATATTCCACCGATTGTGGAAAAAGTAATTTTAAAAATAGTGCTTTTATATCAACACAAAGTACACTGAAAACCACATATGATGCTTATTAAAAACCATCAGTTATTGGGAAGAAGCAGATGGAACTAAGCACTGTTGAATATCCTCGAGTATCTGGATGCTTGAAACATCAGTCAAAAGGAAAATTCTACAGGGCTCAAACCTCGTTTATAGGGTTTCCCACAGAGCCTTTCCACAAAAGAGTCAGGTTACATCCACTTGAAAGAGATGGAGGGACGTGGCAAGCCCCAAAGATCACGGATTTCTCAACCCTTCACCTCACGACTGTGTATAATAGTGGAAGATAGGGAGGGAGGGCCCTGAGCTTCAGTGAGACAAAAAAGTTTACTGTTGGCAAATTCGGACAGCTGCATCGGACACAGAGGGTAGCACAAACTGCTCATTGCCAAGAAAGTTTCCACTCTTGTCATCAGTCTTCTGGCAACATCATTTTGTTTTTGTTATTTTTTTTCAAGGGATGTGGGCTTTGCTGTTTAGGCCAGCGTTTATCACCCAGCCCTAGTTGCCCTTCAGCAGGTGATGGTAAGTTGCCTTCTTGACCCACTGCAGTCCATGTAGTGTAAGTAGACACACACTGCTCTTCGGGAGGGAGTGCCAGGATTTTGACCCAGTGACAGTGAAATAAAAGGCGATATATTTCCAACCCACAAAAGTGAAGGAACGGTGATGTATTTCCATGTTAGAATGGTAAGTAGCTTGGTGAGGAGCTCCTAGTTGATGGCATTACCTTGTATCTGTTGCCTTTGTCCTTCTAGATAGTAGGGTTTAGAGAGTGCTGTTTAAGGAGCCATGGTGAGTCCTGATGTGCATCTTGTAGATGGTACACACTGCTGCCACTGTGCATTGGTGATGGAGGGAGTGAATCTATGTGGGTAGGATGCCAATTAAATGAGCTGCTTTATCTTGGGTAGTGTCGGCTTCATTTGTGTTGGAGCTACATTAATCCAGGCAACATTATGTCACATTCTTGTCTTGTGCATTTGTAGATCGTAGACAGACTTTGGAGAGTCACAAGGTGAGATACTCACTGCAGAATTCCAAGCCTTTCACCTGGTTATATAGCAACAGTATTTTTTTATATAGCTAATCTAGTTAAATTTCTGATCAATTGTGACCCCAGGATGTTGAAAATAGGGATTCAGCAAATGTAATTCTGTTGATTGTCAAGGGGTATTGATTAGATCTTCTCTTGTTGATCATGGTCACAAACGTTACTTGCCACTTGTCAACCCAAGCCTGGATCTTGTCCTGGACTTGTTGCATTTCGACATGGACTGTTTTAGAATCTGCAAAGTTGTGAATGATGCTGAGCATTATGCAATCACCAGCGAACATCCCCACTGCTGAGCTTATGATGGAAAGAAGATCATTGAAGCAACCAGTTGAGCCTAGAATACTATCCTGAGAAACTTCTGTAATGATGTTCTGGAACTGAGATGATTGATGTCGAACCACCACAGCATCTTCCTTCCTTCCAACCAATGGAGAGTTTTCTGCCTAATTCCCTTTGACTCTAGATATGTTGGTGCTCTCTCTGTCACACTCACTCAGATGTGGCTTTGATGTCGGGGCACTCATTCTCATCTTACCTCGAGTTCAGTTCTTTCATCCATATTTGAACCAAAGATGTAATGAGGTCAACAGATGAGTGGCATCTTGGCAAAATCCAAATTGAGCATCAATGAATAGGTTATCCTTAGCAAGTACAACTTGCTAATACTTTTAATGACCCTTTCCATCACTCTGCTGATGGTTGAGATTAGACTGCTGGAGTGGTAATTGACCAGGTTGGATTTGTCCTGCTTCTTGTGCACTGGACACACCTAGGCAATTTTCACGTTGTTGCATAGATGTCAATGTTGTAACTGTACTGGAACACCTTGATTAGAAACATAGTAAATTCTGGTGCACAAGTCTTCAGTACTATTGCTAGAAAATTGTCAGGGCCCATAGCCTTTGCAGTATCCAGTGCCTTTAGCTGTTTCTTGATATCACATGGAGTGAATCGAATTAGGTGAAGACTGACATCTGTCATGCTGGAGATGGAGGCTGAGAAGAATCATCCACTTGGCACTTTTGGCTGAAAGTTGTTGCAAATACCTCTGCCTTAATTTGTGCACTGATGTGCTGGACTGCTCCATCATTGAGGATGGAGGTACTGGTCAAATTACCTTCTCCAGTGGATTGTTTATTTGTTCACCACCATTCACAACTGGTGTAGCAGAACTGCAGACTTAGATCTGATCCATTGATTATGGAATTGCTTAGCTCTGTCTATTACTTGCTGTTTTTGTTGTTTGGCATCTTGTGTTGTAGCTTCATCAGGTTGACACCTCATTTTTTAAGTACGCCTGGTGTTGGAATTGGCATGCCCTCCTGCACTCAGCATTGAACTAGGATTGACTCCCTGGTTAGATGGTAATGGTAGAGTAATAGGGGTTAGGGCGAGCTATCAGGTTACAGACTGTGGCTGAGTGCAACTCTGCTGCTTGTAATGGCCCACAGCACCTCTTGGATACCCAGTCTTGAGTGGCTAGATTTGTTTGAAATCTATCCCATTTACCATGGTAGTAGTGCCACACAACACATTGCAGAGCATCCTCAGATAAAACATTTTACGTGTCTGCAGAAGACAAAGTAACAGATTGCTCAGACAATCTAAAAAATACAATGACGCTGTTAATTCTGGTCACTTTATAAAATTGAATTTATGAAGAATACTTCAAGTTTCAAGAGTTGCACATCATGTTCATCAGTAAACATCCAATTCTATCAAACAACAGTTTGGGTTTGAATAATATTTGGCATCCTTTTTAAACTAATATATTGTTTTAGAGTTGATGATTATATGTACAGTGAAATCTAAAATAAGTTTTTATTGTGTTGTTTTTCAATTCCACATAATACAGCAATCATTTCTATGGCCCTGAAGAAAATAAATTATAGAAATATGCCAACTAATTTTGTTTCTACTCCCACTGATACAGGCTTTTGATTTTTATTTTAAAAGGCTGGGAATTCAAATAACTCCAGGGCCTCCATTTTTGCACCATTTGCTAACCCAGACAGGCTGGTTTTTTTTTCAGTTTTTAAAGTGCTGAGGATTTAAGTAACTTCATGAAAGTTCTGCAGACCTTGTCCATCTTTCAACAGCATTTATGACAACACCAAAAACCTGAAACTCCCCCATTGTGCTTTGAGATTCTTGTTACAGCAAAAATGTTTTAGAAATTAGCATCAAGTTCGAATGGCTTTGCTGAGTTTGGATAAAAGCAAATTGCTGCGGAAATCTCAAACCAAAAGAGAGAAAACACTGGAAAATCTCAGCAGGTCTGGCAACATTTTGTAAGGACAGAAAAGAGCTGAATTTCAAGTCCAGATGACTCTTTGTCATCAGCAAGGAATAGGAAAAGTTTCTTTTACATCTGCAAGCACTTTGACAAAGGCTCATCTGGACTTGAAACGTCACCTCTTTTCTCTCCTCACGGATGCTGCCAGACCTGCTGAGATTTTCCAGCATTTTCTCTTTTAATTACTGAGTTTGGCGTTGCCTCAGGCATAACTCACACCCTTGCCTCCTTCTCAGTCAAGGAAAATGCAAACCGCCAGAAATGGGGTCAGAATTTCCAGGTCCCACCGCCATTCTGATGTCTGAGTCCAAGAATGTCCTAGTCCCTCTGTTTGCTTCTGAATCTTGTTCCCATTTTAAAAGGAATAATATAAATTTAAAGGAGGAAACACTCATTCGGGTCTTTTAGTCACACCAAGTCCAAAGATGGTGGATTAGATGGATTGACCATGCTAAGTTGTCCATTAGTACCTGAGGAATAAATATGTGGAGTCATGGGGATGGCAGGGATTGTTGTCGGTGCAGATTCGATGGGCTGAATGGCCTCCTTCTGTACTGTAAGGACTCTAGGGAATGGAACAAGAATATGGAGAAGCATCAGCATAGACAGCACATTAGTAGAGTCCAGTAACAGCACAATATGACAGAATTTCTGTGTAGCAGAACAGTACCATTATATAATTAATATTACTTGATGCCAATGTTATTGCACATGCAAGTCAGTTCTATTCTGAGCTCATTACTTTGTAAAACATTTTCTTTGAAGAAAATGTACAAATGAAACAACTCTACTGATGTGTCAAACTAATGACCAAATTTTGTTATATTCACTAAACTGATACCAAATATGATGAAAGCTTTAAACATTTCAAAACCATTACTTCTGCCACAGTGTCAAGCCAGCTATCATAATTTGAAGAAATTGTAAGTGCTTCACTTTGATTTATTGTCAGGTCTGGAAAAGGAAACTCATCTCATGGTTCACAGTGATGGAAAAATAAAAATGTGGCCTTCCTGAGTGCCTTTCATTGTTACAAATAGTGTATGGTATATGTATGTCATTATTCACACTTATCTAAATACATTTTCAGAAGCCAAGTCCCCCAAAAAGCTCACATTTCCCATAGATTGAAGTTGCAAACACGTCTACAAAGTCATTCAGCATTGTGTGTAGCACACCCTAGGAAACAATAAAGCCATTTACTATCCAGATTACATTTAAGGATTCCTACTATATGCCAGTGACACTTTAGAAAACAAATCAATGTTAGTCACGTCAGAAACTTTGTCCAAAACATCCAAATAATTTCATTCATAGTCATTTACGACAATAAGTAGTAACAGTGAGTTACTGAATGCAGTTCAAGCTAAAGCAGCAGCCTTGAAGCAAGTCATGCGAAAGTTATTAATATATATCTACGTTGTAAAAGTTGAACAGATGTTTCTCAAAGAACTTATTCCCAAATTTACTCACTCTTCTCCTCTGGCTCATTGCTGAGGTTACAGAACTTATGGAATTATTTTCATGCCACACCCAAATGGGCATTTTTCATGTATGAGTAGGCTATTTAACAATAAAGAGCATGATTTAAAACTTGCGTCACATTTTTCTCATAAGTAGTGCTGTTCTAATGGATTCATCCTTGCAAGGACTCACCAGCATGTTGATACTACCCCCATAACTAATCACATGTCAGTGTGATCCTAAAGCACACCCAAATCAATATCAAGTCTTTTACATCCATTTTTTAACTGTGGGATATGAGTGTCACTGCCATTTTACAGGAAGCAAATGAATACATGTAGCTGAATAACTGTAATGAAATCCCAATTCTTCAATGAGCCTCAAACCATTCTTTATGAAAGTTAATAGATCTTGCAGCTGTGGCTCTGTTTGTAGTACATTTGCCTCTGAGTCACAAACTTCTGAGTTCAACTCCCACTCCAACACTTGAGCACTAAAATTATGGCCAGCATTGCAGGGCAGTTTTGAGGATGTGTTGCTCTATCTGAAACCTTTTGATAAGACATTGAAACAAGGTCCTATCTGCCTGGTCTAATGAATGTAAACGGTCATATGACACTATATTTCAAAGAGAGTGGATGGTCATCATGGGGTTCTGGTCAATATTAATCCCCCAGACAATATTATAAGAACAGATTATCACTTCCTTGTGTTATGGCAATTGAGCAGAAATTCCAAAATACAGTATAAAGCCTGGCTAGACAGCTTTTTAATTTTGGTATTAGTGTGAGGATAAGGCGTTTCACTCCAGGTGCGATTCTATAGATATATTAGGAAGCTTTTATCAAATGAAACTTTATTTAACAATACAGTATAGCTTTAACAAATTAATTAGCTTAACTTTTACCAATTGAAATACTTAGATATGATGAGATGCAATTTTAACTGCTAATCTATCTCAGTTCCAATTCAAGCAATATTCCTCTTATAGACTTAAACGCCTCTTCAAAATCAGTTAGCAATGCATATGCTTGGACATTTTTATTTGTTAACAGTCCTAAAGCTTTCGAACACCTCCAGAAGGAGAGAGAGAGAAAGCAAGATGTGTCTTCTAACAGCAGGAAAACAACAGCCTCCAGAGTAAAGACAGAGATACCTTTTATTTCTCCAGAACAAGCAAAATCAGCTTTTCCCTGTAAGCTTAGCACCTTCCATTAACACATGATTCTGCTTCTTTTCAATAAACTTAACCAAATCCTACTCTGAAACTCCACTGGCAAAACTAAAATAAACAAAAATAATTAAATCAAATTGAAACAAACACCCCATTAGCTAAGATCAATTGTTAACTTGGATTCTCAGCATGAGTTGCCTGATACTGACAAATTGGCACCATATAAATAGAACTAAATTTTAAACATGGCCTTCAGGAAACATGATATAAATACATTCCTTAAAGGCGCAATATCTTAACTTGGAGTATTGTGCGCAGTTCTGGTTGCCTCACTATAGGAAGGATGTAAAGGCTATTGAGAGAGTGCAGAGGAGATTTACAAGGATGCTGCCTGGATTGGGAGGCAGGCCTTGTGAAGATAGGTTGAGGGAGCTGGGACTCTTCTCACTGGAGAGACGTAGGTTGAGAGGCGACCTGATAGAGGTTTATAAAATGTTGAGAGGAATAGATAGGGTGGACTCTCAGAGACTATTTCCCCGAGCTGAAATGGTCACTACGAGAGGACACAGATTTAAGGTGCAGGGAAGCAAATACAAAGGAGATGTCAGGGGTAGGTTTTTCACTCAGAGGGTGGTGAGTGAATGGAACCGACTGCCGTTGGAGGTTGTTGAGGCAAACTCGCTGGGGTCTTTTAAAAGACTTCTGGATGAGTATATGGAAATGAATGGGATAGGGAGTTATAGATAGGTCTGTGGATTGGTAGATGTGATTGGTGCAACTCATGGGCCGAAGGGCCTGTTTGTGCTGGATTGTTCTATCGTTGCACTTAGTACATTGTTCTTCGTGTGAACTTGCTGCGTGAAAATTGGCTATCCAGTTTACTAATTACAACAGTGACAATCAGCAGAACTCTACCAGCTCACTCGTCACAGAATCGGAGTGGGCAAGGGTACAACAACGGAAATGTCTGTCGAGTGGGAATTTAAGGTCTCGTGTGAGCGAGGCGGAAAATCCTGTCCTAAGTCTCAAAAGTACTTAATTGGCTGTAAGGCACTTCAAATCATCCAGTAGTTGGTGGTCCAATCCAAATCAACTTCTCTAATATTCTGGTTTAATGTTTATTTCTTGCTTTTAATTGTTGAAGAATAAGCAAAGCGATAATCTGATATAGCTTAATGCAGCAGTTTCAACCATTTCTGTGATCAAATAAATGAAAACAGTTGCTATAAGTGCTTTATGACCTCACCGGCATGATTTAGTTCACTATTTATTGGCTTTCCGAGAGAAGAGGGTGACTGCCGCAGAGTTGTTCGTGAGAAAGTTGTCCAGTATCATCAATATTTTTAAATTCGCATCTTGTGATGCCTTTGCCATTTCTCCTGCTTCATGGTTCAATTTTTCTAAATTGTCAGGCTCCTCTGTGGCGTTGAGTGCTGTTGTACTGGGTTGAGCTCTGGGTCTCGTGAGCGAAATCTGAGTATGTGATGTCCTTTTGAATAAATTATTAACAATGAAATTATTATTGTTTATGTCCTGGCCAAAGCTTCATTGAAAAACCTAGATTAATCATAATTTATTAATTTTATGAACTTTGTACGAATGTTTGGCATGGAAATGAAAGGATTTTTCTTTGGTCTTTCTCTGAAACAGTTTTAATTTTATTGAGAATTGTGAACATCTGGTACAAATATTTAGCTTAGACAGTTAGTGTTTACATATTGTGATTTACTGGCAAACTCTGGGCATTTATAATTCATTTTGAGATGAATGTTACATTGAAAATGTCCAATGTTCAAATCAGTTAAAATAATGAAATGTTATAGTGCGCTAATAATTACAACATTTAATTGGAGCAGCAAATCATTTCCAAGTTCTGCTTCAAAAGAAGAAAACAACTGTATATTGTGGACTTTGAGTCGCATTGATACATTATTAGATGATACCAATGTTGTTTCAGTACTGCTTTAATACCGGACTTTTTCACCAGCACCAGACCAAATAACAAAGCATCTTGACTTGGTCATATGTTGTCATATCTTTTTCATTGCTGGGTCAAAATTCTGAAACTCTCTGTTTAACAGAAGTGTGGGAGTACCTTCACCAGAAAGGCTGGAATGTTATGACTGTTCACGCTGGCAGCATTTTCCACAGGTGCCAGATTCTCTTTGTAATGGGAGAGTGGCGTGAACAGCTGGTAAGATCATGCATATTGACATCTGTTACCACTATCTTCTTAAGGGGAATGAGAGATGGGCAATGAGTGCTGGCCTTGACAGGGATATCTACATCCCTTGATAGAAGGAAAAACAATGTATTGCAGAATGGAAAGTAATGCCTAATTCGCCTTGTGTGGATGAGTAATGTTTCATGTTGCATTGTTGGCTGAAGCTGGAAATTTCTGGCCCGAGCGAAGTGGGGCCCTTCTAAACCCCAATGTATTTTTTGGCAGTACTAGATGATCCCAGTAGCATGTGGGGCTGTAAAACCCCATCCTGATTCTCAAGATTGTCATAATGTACAATTGCAAGATCCATAACAGTAATATTGGTTGATACCTAAAAATAACTAAGGCCTTTTACACCTCTTTCTTTCTCATTTGCTTAGTTGCCCCTTTTTTAAAAGGGTAATCAATCTGTTTCCAGACCCCTTCATCTCTTTAGACTCTCCAAGAAATTCCTGTGAAAAGAGCAAAGAGCTGACATAACAGACACTTCCCTCTGTTTTTCATCCAGAAACTGAAGGCTGTGTGTAATGCAGAATATAGAATTACTTATACAAGCCGTTTGGCCCGACAGCTCTGAACCAGTGTTTATGATCCTCAAGGTACTTCTCCCAGCTCGACCTCTAACATATTCTTCTGTTTCTATTTCCCCCATCATATGTTTAACCATTTACCTTCATAAATGCATCTAAACAAAATCAGTCTTCAGATTGATTTGAAAAAGATACAGTGATTGTTTGGTGCTGTCAGTGCAACTTAGTCTGAGCCAAGTTGTGAGCCAAAATATTTATTCCAGCTCGAGAGCAAGTTTCCCTTCGAAAGCTGCTGTTGTGTAATTTGCCTAATGAGAACAAGTAAGGGTTTGCAGCGAAGATAAGAAAAGTACAGGGCTAGGATTCTTTAGGGAACGTGTATTCCACTCTCAGTGGCACAGTGGTTAGCACTGTTGCCTCACATTGCCAGAGATCCGGGTTCAATTCCTGACTTGGGTCACTGTCTGCATGCGGAATCTGCAAGTTTTCCTTGTGTCTGTGTGGATTTTCCACGGGTGCTCCAGTTTTTTCCCACAATCCAAAAGAATTGCTGGTTAGGCACATTGGCAATAATAAATTCTCCATCACTGTTACCTGAACAGGTGCCGGAGTGTGGCAACTGGGGCATTTTCATAGTAATTTCATTGCAGTATTAATGTAAGCCCACTTGTGACATTAATAAATGAAATTCAAATTTAAACATTATTGATTTGTAAGGGAGATTTTACAATACCAACAACTGTTCTGAGTGGGAATCCTCCAAAGCCATTTAAAGCTTTTGTTTAGTAACAGTGTTGTTCTGTGTATTTGTTTTACGCTTCTTTTATTTTGTGTTTAAGCAGAGGATAATCCTCATAGTTACATTTTGTACTAACGTATTCTGGTATTTTTAACAGTGAATCCATAGCTTTGTATCTTTTTTTAATCAGTGTGACAATAGGAACATTAAGCATAGTTAGCTTTTTATGATGAAGCAGCTTTTAGTCCCTGGCAATCCTTTAATTATATTGAGTTACTATCTGGAGCTACCTATTTATGTTGGGTTATTGTGCCTTTTTGATTTTGTATTCAGAAAATTGTACTTTAATTCTGGCATGGTGGCATGGTCCATGCTGCCCTTATTTTTTTTAAACCCCTGAACTAATTCCAATTGCCCGCATTTGGCCCATATCCCTCTATACTATCGTACCCATGTAACTATCTAAATGCTTTTTAAAAGATAAAATTGTACCCGGCTCTGTAACTACCTCTGGCAGCTTGTTCCAGACACTCACCTCCTTCTGTGTGAGGGAAAAAAATTGCCCCTCTGGCCACTTTTGTATCTCTCACCTCTCACCTTAAATCTATGCCCTCTAGTTTTAGACACCCCTACATTTGGGAAAAAATATTGACTATCTATCTTGCTTATGCCCCTCATTATTTTAAAGATCTCTATAACGTCACCCCTGACACTCCTATGCTCCAGATAAAAAAGTCCCAGTTTATTCAGTCTGTCCTTGTAACTCAATCCATCAAGTCCCAGTAGCATCCTAGTAAATCTTTTCTGCACTCTTTCTAGTTTAATAATATCCTTCCTATAATAGGGTGACTAGAATTGCTTATAGTATTCTGAGTGTGGCTTTAATGTCTTGTATAGCTTCAACAGGTCGTCCCTGTATTCAGTGTCCTGACTGATGAAACTAAGCATGCCAAATACCTTCATCACTCTGGCCACCTATGACTCCACTTTCAAGGAGCTATGAACGTGTGCCTCTAGATTTCTTTGTTCTGTCATTCTCCCCAACACCGTACCATTAACTGAATAAGTCCTGCCCTCGTTCAGTCTACCAAAATGTGTAACCTCGCGTTTATCAAAATTAAACTTCATCTGCCATTTGTCAGCCCACTGGTCCAATTGATCAAGATACCGCTGCAACTGGAGATAACTTTCTTCATTATCCAACATGCTACCAATCTTAGTGTCATCTGCAAACTTACTAACCATACACCCTATATTCTCATCCAACACTGAACCCTGAGGCACACCACTGGTCACAGGCCTCCAG
This sequence comes from Sphyrna mokarran, assembly GCA_024679065.1. Classification (NCBI taxonomy): domain Eukaryota; kingdom Metazoa; phylum Chordata; class Chondrichthyes; order Carcharhiniformes; family Carcharhinidae; genus Sphyrna; species Sphyrna mokarran. The sequence continues at coordinate 38,545,189 of JAGIQG010000017.1, forward strand.
TTTGAAAAACAACCCTCTACAACCACCCTCTGGATTCTGTCAACAAGCCAATTTTGTATCCGTTTAGATAACTCACCTCAGATCCCATGAAATTTAACTTTATGCAACAACCTGCCATGCGATACCTTGTCAAAGGCCTTGCTAAAGTCCATGTAGACGACATCAACTGCATTTCCCTCATCTATGTTCTCGGTTATCCCTTCAAAAATCTCAATTAATGGTAGGACATTGGGGAGAGTTACAAAACAAAGAGATCTAGGGGTTAACGTTCCTGCCTGTCAGCATCAGAGACCCAGGTTCAATTCCTGGCTTGAGTCACTGTCCGTGCAGAGTCTGTGTGTTAACCTCTTGTCCGTGTGGGTTTCCTCTAAGTGCTCTGGTTTCCTGCCACAGTCCGAAAAACATGCTGGTTAGGTGCGTTGATCATGCTAAGTTCTTCCTCAGTGTACCTAACAGGCACCGGAATGTGGCAAGTAGGGGATTTTCACAGTAACATCACTACAATATTAATGTAAGCCTATGTGTAACACTAATAAATAAATCTTGAAAAACTTAAATGCTTGCATGGCAGAAATGTTTGCCTACTTCAGGAAACTGCATTGATGACCACTGAACGCAGAAACTTGTGTTTTCAGTTCATAAGAAAGACGTCCATCAGTTCAATGTTTTGATGAAAATAGGAAATTTATTTGGCCTTATAGAAAAGGAACACACACATTCTGATTTTTCGACTTAATGCTGTGTGACAGCTGTCAGTTGCCCACCCACTGTCACTTGGATTTTGACCTGACCATGCAAGGCATTAAAAACACTTCAGAGAATTTAAGGAAATACATTTTCATGGCCATACAAGGCCGTAGAAAGGACAGAGCAGGGCCAAAGTATTCAAGGGTTTTGCTTCCAATTTTGGATTAAGTGAACCCATTCTTTACCCTTGTCTGTTTATTCAGTTGTCTAGCAATGCTAATGAGCTATGTCAGTACAAGTGGAGCAAACAAGCAATGACAATTACAAATCTAAATACAAAAGTTCTATTTAGAGTAATTAACGAAATTGTACATGCTGCTTTACTTTCATCCTTGTTAAGTGCACAAATTTCCTTTCAGCACTGGATGGCTGGAGTTCATTTTTAAAACAAGAAAAAGGAAATTCTGCTGAAATAGTTGATGGTAATACATTGTGATCATTTTTACTTTACAATTAAAATCATGAGCATAAAAAGCACAGAAAATAAGTTGCAGGGGAAAACAAGATTTATAATTGTGCTGCACGTTACTGCGGTAACATCTTTGAAAAGAACTTAAAATGATTACTTGGAATTTTTTTACAGTTGAGCTCTTTTTATTGTTTATTTCTTTTTGAAAAATACTGACTGGATATATTTATTTAGTAATGTGTACTGTGATGAGATACTCCTGAAGAAGGCTGGAATTGTGCTCAATGTGATTATTGGGCTATTATTCATTTTGGGTATTAAGACTATAGATTGACAATGGGCTGCATTTTCCCTTTGGGATAGTGGTCCTGATGGTGGGACCAAATGTGTGTGCCAGCACGGCACTGTGTTGGGAACAAGCACCCAACAGCAACCTTTTGTAGGATTGACCAATGAGTGCCAAGAGGGCATATCCAATATAAGGTGGAAAGCAGGTTACTGGGACCGGGAGGGCCAATTAAAGGTCTATGAATGATGATCCACCAGCAGTGTCAGTGACCAAAAGTAGGAGCTGCTGATCCCAACACAGAGAGAAAGAGGAAGATGGAGTCAGCTGATTTTAAAAGTTCGCGGCTCCTTTCCTCCTGTCACTTAGAAGGGGAGTTCATTATCTATCAGGCCCATGGTGAGATTTATTGACAATCCCATGTGGCCATTGTAACAGCAATGGTTGGAACCTAAACATGGAGTAAAACAAGTAGGTGAGATTCGGATAAAAGGGCTTTTTTTTTCACTCTCTTGTGTTCTTGTTGCTTTTTTCCCCAGCTATTTATGTGCCCCTGCTATTGAGTAATTTCTTTGACTCTTCACACATAAGAAGGCCCTTGTAAGTTACTGTTGGACAATTGCAGGCAGTGGCGCTTGTGATTTTCCATTGTGCATTCATAGCATTGTTCAATGCATCATTAGATACATCCAAAACATTTCATGAGACAAACCGTTGATCCTAACCTAATTAAAGGCAGGTGGTGTGTGAAGAAAAATGACAAACACCATTAGTCTTCTGATAGAGGACCAGCTGATAATACATAGGACATTATTATTGAACCCAAGGCTCTTCATCATATATTGCAGGGGGAATAAAATTTAAATCTTCTCACTTTTGTGTAGGAACCAGTTGACTCTGTGTACCATGCTATAGTTGGACTATTTAAATTTTTTATTCTGCTGCACCGTAGCTTTCTAAGGTGACCTTGTCTCCTTTTTTCCAGCTGTCTGCACCATTATCCACTCATTAATCAACTATCAAGCCATAATAAAGGCTGTTGAAAGAATGTACAAACTGTTGATGTACGTTATTTCAGTGATACGCACAGGCATACCTTTAGAATATTCCTTCACTGGATTTATATGAACGGTCACAAATGTGTGATTATGATATTACAAATTTTAAGGATCACTGAAGGCCATATGGCTATTTACAAATTTTTAGATTGGGTGGAATTCTCTCAAGCATTCACTGGCAGGTTTACGAATGGGAGGTGGGGCAAATTCAGTGGGAGGTCAAAAATCAGTTTTACACTGGCGTGAATTTACAATAGGATTTTGTGCTGGTGCCTGCCATGCAAAGATGGAAACCTGCTGCAGCCTAGTATGAAACTTATTTTCATCCTGCTAATGGAATTGTAGAATGCCAACAATGCAGAAGATTGCTGTTCGACCCATTGACTCTCTGACAGTGTATCTTACCCAGGCCCCCTTCCCCACACTATCCCTGAAACCTCTCGCATCTACCGTGGCTAATCCATCTAACTTGTATATCTTGGGACATTGAGGGACAATTTAGCATGGCCAATCTGCTCATTGTTAAATAGAGAGAGGAAACCGGAGCATCTGGGGGAAACCCACACAGACATGGGGAGAATGTGCAAACTCCATGCAGTTATCCAAGGCTGAAATTGGCCTGTTTTCTGGCACCGTGAGACAGCTGTGCAAACCACTATGCCATCGTGCTGTACAGGTGAAGGCCCAATCACCCATGTCTGATTCTGTGCAATGCCAGTGTGAAAACACACCAGTGTTAAATGTATTTGGAACAATGTGGTATGCAGATGTCGTAGCTCACCAGAACAACTCCTGAGGTTTCCTTCAAGCTTCAAGTGGAAGGTGCTGGCAACCCTGGAATACCACAGCAGTGAGTGTGGGGAGCATCTGTAATGACTTTTCAGATTAGGCACCCTAGAGGGGATCCATTTTCCAGTATCAGAGTGTTCCTGGAGATCCATCTTTTTTCTCAGGAGGTCTCAGAGTGCTCCCAGAGATTTATCCCCATATTCTGGAGCTCAACCTTTTTCTTTAATAATGGATCAGTGGTGTTGGCACCTCTTCAATATGACACCCGGATAGGACAGTGTACTGTACACTTCCATGCCTACCCTGGCACGATATATGACACAAAATATTCAGTTGCCTAGTTAATGAGGTTGAGGCTGCATGATACGGCATATTTTTTCACCGGCCTGGTCAGTGGGAATCACTCTTTATGTTCCCACCCCTGCCATGGGATTTAGTCCCTAGGTGGGAGATTCCACCCACTGAGTTTAAAAGCTTTCTTCAAAAGCAAGTATAGAGAGACAATTTAGCACCCTTCTGTATCATTTAAACCTTGTAAGAAGTCTTCTTACTGTGTTTACCCCAGTCCAACACCAGCATCTCCACATCATCTAAACCTTGTCAGACTCATTCTCCAGAACTGGCTACGGAGAGTCAGTAAAAGGTCTCATCCAGGAACAAACATTGTATCCTCTTAAAAAAAAAATACTGAAAATCCTTTGGCTTCTGAGAGAACTGGAGACCGGAAGAGACTTCTGAGGACTGCAACGTAATTAACCTTTGCCCAGTGAAACAGTGACTCCTTGAAAATTAACACAGCAGCCAACTTTTTGTTTATTGAACTGAAAATAGGAGGCTTAAGAAACCATCTTGTACTGCAATGTGAATGGCAATACTAAAGTTTATTTATTAGTATCACAAATAGGCTTATACTAACACTGCAATGAAGTTACTGTGAAAATCCCCTAGTCGTTGCACTCCACACCTGTTTGGGTGAAATGAGGGAGAATTTAGCATGGCAAAAATATCTAACCAGCCCACCTTTCGGATTGTGGGAGGAAACCAGAGCATCTGGAGGAAACCCATGCAAAAATGGGGAGAATGTGCAGTGTCTGCACAGACAGTGATCCAAGCCAGCAATCAAACCTGGATACCTGATGTTGTGAGGCAGCAGTACTAACCACTGTGCCACTGTGCTGCCCCACAGCTTTCAGCTGAAGCAGCCAGGAACCCCAACAAGAACATTCAAAGACATCAGAAGGGTTTTCCCTCTCTGCCACCAGATAGCAAAGAGAAAGATATTAACAAATTAACTGCAGTTCTGCCGAAAGAGTCCAGGCAATCTTCAAATATTGTAACTACAGAGCTCGTGAGGAAGAAGAAACCTTCGTTCTGCCTGGCAGAATCTGATGTAGAGATGCCGGCGTTGGACTGGGGTAGTAAGAACTCAGTAAGAATTTAGCAACACCAATTTTAAATCCAACCGATTTATTTGATAAATAAATTGCGAGCTTTCGCAAAGACACTCTGTGTCTTTGTCAGGCAAATGCAGTGTTCTGGTCTGCAATAGCACACATCAGCACAGACAGTCACAGATTGCTGATTAGAATGCGAATCTTTACATCTAACCTGCTATTCAAGTGTTAAAGTGGCTAACAATGTGTGTGAAGGGAATCCTGAACATTGGTTAGAGAATTGTGTGTTTTCACAACAGCACAGTAAGTGAGGTTTTTTGCTAACCCAGGCAAGTTACAGGGGTTACAGATAGTGTGTCATGAAGCCAAGATGCCTATTAAGACTGTCCTCGTGCGCGGAACTTGGCTATCGGTCTCTGCTCAGCGACTCTGTGCTGTCGTGTGTCACGAAGGCCCCCTTGGAGAACATTTACCTGAATCTGCAGATTCTGCACAACCTGCTGAGTCCGCCTGAAGAAAGCAATCGACAATGAGCCAACTGCAGAAGTCATCACAGCTACTAACCTGAAACTCTAGTTTCAATCCCTTCACTGCAGAAAGAAGAATTCAAATAACAGACCAACAATGACGCCTCACAGAGACTGATTTAAAATCTCTAATTTAGGTATCTTTTATCTTTATTTGTTTTTAATCTGTGCATCTGTAACTCAGTTGATAATGTCATCACATTAACCCAAATAACTTTCAACCAAAGTCATATAACAAAGCTAACCTTTATCTTGTTCAAGAGTGAAGCTCGCTTGTTGCGTTATTTTCAATTTGAACAATTTATAAATTAAAAGGGTGCAACATGCACCCATGCGCATGAGTTCTGAGTTCACAGACCATTTTGAGGAAATGCCTTTTTATGTTATCCGGATAAAGTGAAGAAAGAATTTGTGTTTATGCAACAGTTTTTTATTCTTCAGAGGTACGTCACATAGAATTCCAGGGACTATTTAAGGCTAATTACATTGGATAAATCATCTTCCACGTACTAAGTTTGGTATCAATTGTCTATGGTGACAAGGTGAATTCCTTGAAAGATGCTACTTGGGAAAAGTAGTTTTCATGTCAGAAAAACCTACATTCTGTTTAGAGCAACTTTTCATTTAAATTAATTTCTACACTGCAACATTGCAGTCAATTATTGACATATACATATATTACTTTTAGCAGTCAGTCTATTGTTGCAAACATGATTATTTCTTTTGATATGAGAAATGGGAAGACCTCTCTCTTATCCAAAAATCTTATGACAATCGAGCATATGTTGTACTCAAGTGCTTTTGTACCTTTACAATAGAGGGAATTTTTCAACTTCCATATCTCATATAATAAAAGCATCAAATTCCGAGAGTGCCCATTCAGTCCATTGAGTATCTTACTTGGGCCCTTTACCCCACCTAATCCTCATAACCCTACCAATTTACAATGGTGAATCCATCTAAACTACACATCTTGGGACACTAAGCATAATTTGGCATAGCCAATCCACCTAACCTGCACACCTTTGGAGGAAACTGGAGCATCTGGGGAAAATCCACACAGACACGGAGAGAATATGCAAACTTGGCACACAGTCATCCAAGTCCAGAATTGAACCCAGGTCTCAGTGCTATGAGACATCAATGCTTGCCACTGTGCCACCATTGCTAATTACATCACCTTGTTTTGAAATATCATTTAAAGGTTGACACAGTAATTCTTTTCTCTTTGCTGTGGGTTAGATTTTATCACAAGGCCCCATCTGTACTTAAAAGATCACAGGCGGAATTTTCCCATCCTGCCCGCCATGGGAATTGTACAAACAAAGAACAATACAGCACAGGAACAGGCCCTTTGGCCGTCCAGGCCTGCATCAATCATGTGTTCCTAACTAGACCATCCGTTTGTATCCTTTGTTCCGAGCGGGGAATATAATGGCAGGGACACGGACCATACAAAGTTCTTGTTGACCTCGGGCAGATTTTCCTATCTTGGAGCAAGCATGGCCAGAAAATCCTGCCCTCTGACTCAGACCAAAGTGAGGGAATTCCCAGGTCAATATTTACTCCTCAACCATCATCAGCCAATGATCTGATTATTACCTCATTGCTGTTTCTGAGAGGGTGCTCTGCATAAATGACCTGCCATGGTTTGCTGAATAACAACAGTGGCACTTGAAAAGTAATTAAATCGGTTGTGAAATGCTGAAGCCATGACACTTATGATATAAATCCATGTTTTTCATATGTTTATTCCCTGATTATATGGAAAAGTTCAATTGCACCAGATTTTCAGGTTATAAATTATTACTATCAGCACTTGCACACCCCAGTTGACAGCCAGATATTTTGTACGATATACTGTGCCAGGGTAGGTATGCAGATGAATAGTACATTATCCTAACTGGGTGTCATATTGAAGAGGTGCCCAATACCACTGACCCACTATTTTAAAAAAAAGGATGGACCTTTTGAATATGGGAATAAATCTCTGGGAGCACTCTGTCAAGAAAGACACACCCTTTACTGGTAAGTGGCATTGGCTGTTAACATAAAGTAAATCAAAACGGTATTACTCGTTGATTTTTGTTTGGTTGGCAGATGTTAGAGAACAAGATTACTAACAAAATGGGCTGATTTTTCATCTTTGGGGAAGAAAGAGAAGTTGGGACTCCCAGGAGGGAACAGAGAAGCAGGAGTAGAAACAATTACTCAAAATAAATGGCTCTCTTTCTGATTGGCAATCAGTGACTAGTGGGATTCTGCAGGGATCTATGCTGGGACCCAAAGGTTCGCATTATATAGCAATGATTTGGAAGAGGGAACTGAATGAGTGAGAGGAAGATGCAGGGATGCTTCAGCGTGATTTAGACTGGCTGAGAGAGTGGGCATATACAGGGCAGATGCAACTTGGTGTGGGTGAACGTGAGGTTATCTATTTCAGTATCAATAATAGGAAAACAGATTTATTTATTTGAATGGGTGTAAATTGAGAACTGGATACTCAATAAGACCTTGGTGACCTTGTGCATCAGTCACTGAAATGAAGCACGCAGGTACAGCAGGCAGCACAGAAGGCAAATGGTATGTTAGGGAAAGGATTTGAGTATAGGAATCGGAATGTTTTATTACAATTGTATAGGGTGCTGGTAAGACCACAGAATACGATGTGCAGTTTTGGTGTCTTTATCTGAGGAAGGATGCCCTTGCTATAGAGGGAGTATGGCGAAGGTTTACCAGACTGCTTCCTGGGATGGCAGGTCTGTCATATGAGGAGAAACTAAGTCTGCTGAAAAAATATACTGTTGTGAATTTTGTGAGGTAACAAGGTGGAAAAAGCAAGAGTCAGAATTTATTCTGTAAGGTAGAAGCCTACTCTTCTGATTGGTGAAGAGAGTCCCAATTTGCTTCTGTCCGGGAGGCCTGAATGCTTACAAAGTTGGTTTCAGGAAGGATTCCAGCATTTGCATGACAGTTATCCCATTGAATCTAGAGGGTGTTGCAGGTGAAGGCAATTTCTCTAGTGCTCAATGCAATACAGGAGCATGCTGATCACAACCACTCATATTGTAAGATCTTTGTTGACTTGTGGAGGTCTCTGTTGTGAAAGACTCACTGCTGTAGTTTGTAGAAAACTGATCTGGCACAGTCGTTGGATCTCCTTATCAAAGGTGGCCTTTTGAGAGACATGCTGCCAAGGTATGGACAGTGCTCTGCATATTTAATTATGTATGGGCGCTTGAGTATTTGGCTGATCAGATCTGGGTTAATGTGGTGAGTTTTGGCAGTGGTAAGGATAGACTGAATCTCTTAAATGCCGAGTCAAAGAGATCAAGAGTGTTTGCAAATATAATGCAAAGCAGGCACCAGCACTGCATTGATTCACAAACTCTATCATATATGTCTATGTGGAGAGCTTAGCTTTACAACAGAAGCAACTGTGGCTCCTTGTGGTTTTGTCTATGGATGGCACGAGCAGGACAATTGGAAATCCCATCTTCAATGGCTTTGGAATTTGCCTGAAGAAGACACAGGGGTCGAAAGCTCGCTTTTTTACTATCAAATAAATCGGTTGGATAATAAATTGGTGTTGCTAAATTCTTACTGAGTTCTTACCACCCCAATCCAACGCCGGCATCTGTACATCTTAGAAATGAGCACCAGACTGAATTGTGAATCCTAGCCCTTTACCTGGTGACAACCAAACTGTTTTATAATTCCAGACCCGTGTCTGGGAGAATGATAAGAGAGCATTTAGAACACCTAGAAGATAAGAGGGGAAAGATGGAGTGAATTATGCTCCAGAAGAGGCCATATGCATTCTGAGTGTTCTAGAAGAAAGTAGAAAGTTTATTTATTAGTGTCACAAGTAAGCTTACGTTAACACTGCAATGAAGTTGCTGTGAAAATCCCCTAGTTGCCACACTCTGGTGTCTGTTCGGGTACACAGAGGGAGAATTTGTATGACCAATCCACCTAACCAGCATATTTTTTGGACTGTGGGAGGAAACCCACGCAGACAGTGACCCAAGCTGGGAATCGAACCTGGGCTCCCTAGCACTGAGAGGCAACAGTGAGCAGCACCCACTGTGCCACCCCAATTCACTATCTGACCCTTTGTGATGTGTGAGATGTCCGTGCTTCAGTAAGGATATTTTCATTTAAAAAAGACCTCCTTCAGTCACAACAGCACCCTTACAGCAGGACGAGAGCTGCAATGCCAGCGGCTTGGAAGATGACCATGGTGATACACCTTTTATGCCCAGATTACTTTTGGGCTGCAGCTTAAAATATTTTGCAGCTTGCCATTCACTGTTGTATCAGGGAGATCGCTAGACTCTGAGAACTAACTTTCAGTTCATTCTTTCTCACTGGAGGTTTCTCTGTGATGCAACATGTCACAGAGTGCAAGCACGTTGCTTTGCGGGTATCACAACACTGCTATTTGATGATGCTGAAAGGGATTTAACACCCTCGATGTCCAGCTGGTATGTGACCATTGGTAGTGAATTATACAGGTCAATGTCCAGCATTCTGGCAGCAGTTCTGAGGTATTTTTGAGTCACCGCAGCAAGTGAAAAACTAGCTGTGAACGACAGTCCTTTGATGAAATGACTGATTTTATCCGATCTATAACCCCATGTCTGTTAACCACGCAAAGGAAGAAAACACAACATGTTGCAGAGGAGACATTGCCATGCTGAAATAAAGCTTCAGCTGCCTGGACTATTCTTGGGGGTGGCCTGCATGCAGTGCTCAGCACAGCGGGTGTTGAACTTTTGTTGTGGTCTGCTGCGGACTGTCTAATCTCATCATCAGGAGGGGAGAGTCTTTGCCATTTATGTGATGAGGAGCACCAATAGGAGGAAGTAACCATGACGGCCTATTTCAAGCTGGTGTGCCTGTGCAGAATTCCATGGGTGCAGTGCCAGTAACCACAACAATTCGCCACTCGCTGACAATCCCACAACTTAACTTCCCTCCGTCACTTTCAGTCACAGCTGTTGTTTGGCCATGGATAAAGGAACTGCTAAAGAAACATTCCAAAACAAATTCTTCAATGAAATCGTGTTGCAATGCAAACAAATATCAACTGATCCTACTTTTTATGCTTTCCGGTAATGCTGGCTGCCTGCATGTGCAATTAGGGCTGGGTAATGAGCAGCAAAGCATTGTGAAATGTCAAAGACGAGGACAGAGCCACCGCCACTCCCCCATGGCAGGATCTTAATAATGATAGTAACTTGCTGCAGAATGGTTTGTGGGACTGCTGTCACACCCTGCAAACCCCTTTGTACATTGCAATCCTCAGCAATGCTGGCAGTAGTCCATGCTTCCACTGCAGCACTCTGATGTTGGTGGCTGCTATTTGTGATGCAAAGAAAGTTCTTGCATTTGCCATCAAACTCGGCACCAAGGTGGGGTTTACCTTGCATGGACACTACATCCATGCTGGAAAGAATGGCTCAATGCACAATCCTACACCGAGTTAGTATTGACTCATCTACATTCCTTGGTATTATGTCTTGGCAGGCTTCTCAATACACAGACTTTTTTGTTTGTAGGGCCAAGAATACAACAGGTAGGGCAGTATAGTGGTAATAAGTTCAATTCCGGCCTTGGGTCACTATCTGTTTGGAGTTGCACATTCTCCCTGTATCTGAGTGGATTTCCTCTGGGTGCTGTGGTTTCCTTGCACAGTCCAAAGATGTGCAGATTAGGTTGATTGGCCATGCTAAATTGACCCTAATATCAGGGGGATTAATAGGGTTGCGGGACTGGGGCCTAGATGAGATTGTGGTCAGTACAGACTCTATAGGCCAAATGGCCTCTTCCTGTACTTTATTATGTAGGAGAGGAGATCATATGACCTGTCAAGACATATCATCAACTCCTTTTTCCTACCTACTCCCCATATCCCTTCACTCCCTGAGATCAAAACTCTGTCTATCCCAACTTTAATTATATTTGGTGATGATGCATCCACAACTCTTTGGGATAGAAAGTTCATAACTCTTGAGTGAAGAAATTTCTTCTCGCTCTATCCTAAATGATCATTCCTCTTATTCTGAAGAGGATCATTCCTCTTATTATGCAGTCCCTGCATTTTAGACTCACCAACCAGCAGAAACCATTCTTTTGTGGCTACTCTGTCAAGCCCCTTCAGAATTTTGTAGGTTTCAATGAGATCATTCTTCCATTCTTCTAAACTACACTATAAGCCTAACTTGCTCAGCCTCCCATCAGATGACTTCTCTTTCATCGCAGACATCAATCTGATAAATCTTTGCTGTCACGTGTCTCATCCAAGTATATTCTAGGGTACCATGCACCCTTTTGTGAATTGTGATAATGTCTGCTTTGAATTGGGACAGGGCTGCAGAGAGATACTGCATAAAATACCAGAGAGAGATTGACACTGGTGGGGCTGCAGACCAGCCTCTGAAATGACAGGAGTGCAGGCAGAGACCTAATTGTTGCTGGACAACCAAGAAACAGATTATTTCTTAGTACTGATGTTCAATGTAGGTCAGCTGGAGGTCATTTGGCCCATTGAACCTATGCTGACTTTTTTGAAAGTCCAACTTCTCCCACTCCCCTGTTCTAAACACACACAGGTGAACTGGTTCATTGGCCTAACGGGAATCTTTTACTCTTTGCATCCAGCTATCAGATTCTAACTCTTCTTCTGTAAGCTGCCAAAATACATAGTAGCAGAAGTATGCCATTCGGTCCATTATATCTGCTCTGCTATTCAGTGAGATCATGATTGAAGCTCTCAAATGAGCCTTCTACAATAGAGTTTAGTGTGATCTCTCCCTCCAGCCAGTTTGCACCTATGCTATCCTGGACTCTGGCTGAAGGATAAACGTGTTGCTGTCTCATCATGCATATGCTATCCTCAAAATTATACTTATTGTCAGTCACTGAGCTGATGAGTGTGAAATCAAATGAAGGTGCTGGGTCTTCATCATCACTCTCCACTGGGTTGATCCTCCCCTTCCTGGTCAGCTTGCTCCTTTTAGATACCTGAAAGGAGCAAGATTCAAGATTAAGAGTGTGCTGCAGGAAGGGCTGGAAACTGAAGGGTGCATGCTTACACTGTTGGCAGTTTGGGAATAAGAACAGTGTGTGATGAAGGGATGGTTTGCTGTGATAGGGAGAGGAAGGCACGAGAACACTATCATTCTTAATGGATTCTGCTCCTCTTCTGGTCTCAGCCTCAGCATCCCAATAATGGACAGCACCATTTACTACATAGGAGTCTATACACTCAGACAGGCCGCTATCCCCACCTGCTAGTTTCAGGAACTCTCAGTTGTGTATTATCTTATGCTGCAATAGAGAGAGAAACAAGAACCGAGATGAGGAGGAATTTCTTCAGCCAGAGAGTGAAGCCATGAAATTCATTGTCAGAAGAAGACTGTGGAGGCCAGTTCATTAGGTTCATTTAATTCAGACATAGATAGCTTTTTGATTGGTAAGGAAATCAGAGGGAAAAGGTGGAGAATTGGGGTTAAGAAACTTATCGGCCACGATTGAATGGCGGAGCAGATTCAATGGGCCGAATGGCTTAATTCTGCTCTATCTAATGTCTCGTATATCACTGCCATACAATGTATCTAGATAATGTGGCTATCATGAAGTGCTGGCTGTGTGCATGAGATGTGGCTATGAGACATCCAGCAGTGCTAAGTATTGGCGGGGGGTGTAGTGAGGCGAAGCATGTGAATATCAGTTATGAGCCTGAAATAAGTATTCGTGAAGATGGGGATTGGAGATGTGATGGATCAAGTACTTTCTGAGACTATTTTGATAGATGACACTTGAAGACACATTCACTGACTTTGACCTCTCGTGTGATGTCGTTGAACTTCTTGTGTCCCTGCATTCAGATCTTTGGGATGAGACTCTTGGTAGTGAGCTTCACGTTTATCTGCTTCCACTGCCTGGAGGATCTTCTGCCCCTGAGTGTACATCTCCTCATTCTCACCTCCCCAGTGGAGGCCCCCAGTGCCATGTCCATTCATCTTGGAGCCTGCTGTCTCCCTTGTGCCATCATTCAGTGTTTCTCAGGTTAGAATCATTCCTAGTTGCTTACCAGCACCTTCTGTAATCTGACAATACTTTTCCCTAAGAGGTACAGGCTAGCTTTAGGAGGTGTTAGGCATTCATAACAATGGCCTTTGTTGATACATCGAGTCAGCTAACAGCAATAGGCAGGATGGTATAGTGATTAGCACTGCTGCCTCAAAGTGCCAAGGATCTGGGTTCAATTCCAGCCTTGGCTGACTGATTCTGTGGAGTTTGCATGTTCTCCCTGTGCAGGGTGAGTTTCTTCCGAGTGCTCAGATTTCCTCCCACAGTCTAAAAATATGCAGGTTAGGTTCATTGGCCATGCTAAATTGTCCCTTAATGTCCAAAGATGTGTAGGCTAGGAGGGATTAGTGGGGTAAATATGTGGAGTTTTGGAGATAGGGTCTGGATGGGATACTCCATCGGAGTGTCGGTGCAGATACGATGACTGAATGGCCTGCTTCTGCACTGTAGGGATTCTATAAACTGTCTGGATTATTATTAAAATGAGCCAATAGTATAAAGTTGGCATTACTGCATGGACATAGGTTAATAGTGTGTTTTTTTCAGGTGCTTTTGGAAGTAATCTATGTGGTCATAGGAATTAGAAGATTTAGAAAGCTCACAGCTGATCTAATTCAGACCACATCAGGCTCAAATATGCTTTCTCCTTTAACAAAGTGGTGCGTATTTTGTGTATCTCTGTATTACCATCTTTGAGGTTTCACCAAACATTTTCTGTTGTCATTGGCTGGAAACTTGGGTGACACTTGCAGAACCAAATGTATCCTGCTCTCCTTGCATGCAACCTTTAAAATATTTATCTCTGGTCTTGTCTAAAATAAGTAATTGTATTACTCAATCTTTTCTAATTCTAAGAGTGCAATGCAGAAAACTGGCATCACTGCCAGGAGCAAAAGTTTCTCCAATTCTGCATTAACATATCTGTTCGTCCCTATTAACTCCAACAGTCAATTAATCATGAAAACTGTTATCACTTTTTATTCATTCTTGAGACATGGACATCACCAGCATTTATTGCCCAGCTCTAATTACCCTTGAACTAATGGTTTACTAGGCCTTTCAGAGGGCAATCGAGAGTCAACCACATTGCTGTGGCTCTGGAATCGTATGTAAGCCAGACCAGGTAAGGACAGCAGATTTCCTTCCCTGAAGCACGAGTGAACCAGTGGATTTTTGCAAGAATCGACAATAGTTTCATGCTTGGTAGATTCTTAATTCCAGATTTTTAAAAAATTAATTCAGATTTCACCATCTGCCCTAACAGGATTCAAACCCAAGTCTCCAGAACAGTAGCTAAGTTTCTGGATTAATAGTCTTGGGATAATACCACTAGGTTATTGCCTAACCTCTACTAAAGTGCCTCCCTGGTGAATAATGGTGAGTTGCACTATTGACCAGCAGGCTGCTTTTAACAAAGTGGAATGGATCATCTCCGGTGGTCACGGCCACCTCTGTGTGCTGCACTCATTCAAATAAAAATTAGTATTGAACTTATGAAGGAGTCTGCGAAACATATGCTTCTAGCTGCAAAGTTAAAGTAGGCTTACACTCACACTGTAACGAGGTTACTGTGAAAATCTTGTGAAGTCGATTATTTCAGGATGAGGAAATGCAGTCAATGCGTCAAAAACAAGTTTGTTTTAATGTGCAGAAGTGATTTTGTTTTTAAAAAAGTACCTTTTTTTGCTTGAACCAGAATATAATAGAACTTCTTTTTCAGCTGTTTATCATAATTTATACAGTAGTAACCAGTACAAACCCAGATAACAAAAGGCCCTTTTACGGTGAGGGAACAATCAACTGAGAAGGCCTGTAGGCAATAGGCAAACTACTTTGGAAAAATAGAGCATGGTGGTTTCCTTATTCCTTGTAATTGGTGACCCACCCTTATAATGAATGGTGGTTTTAGAATTTAAGTACTCAAGTGACCCTGGACAATGTGAGATAAAATGTCTGCAATAACAAATCGTAGCACTTTACCTTGACAGTTTGACCAGAATTCGTTTCTGAAAGTTTGTCTAGCACAGCTTGGGTTGGTTTTTGCTTTCCCACCTGGGAATTCTGATTAGAAGGCATTGTCTTTTTTACTTCAGTTGTGCTCGAATTTGGCAGAGTGTGCTGTTTTGAGTTTAAATTTGGAAGACTGCCTGTCTGAATTGCTGACATGTTTGCAATTGTGATTGTGGATTGGAGAAAAGCTTCTGTTTCAAGTTTCAGCTCATAAAATGCACTTCATGGATAACTGGGCAGAGGGAGAGAGAGAGAAAGAAAGACTGTAAGCAAAACATGAGAAGTGCAATGCTCCTTAAAGAGACGGAAGGGGGAAAAAATAGCCCCAAGAAGAATGTAAGAGTTGCAACATGATTTTAATTTTTGAAGAATGCGAAGTAGCCAATTCATGTCACTTGGGGGAGCAAAAAAATTCATGATTTATTAACCATAGTTTGCATACTGTACTGGATGTTCACTGTAACAAATGGATCATCATGCTATAGTTAATGTGTCACGGCAGGGTGCTTACCCCTGCCTCTGCGCTTAGTTTTCAAGGATTCCTTGCCTTTTCTAACATGCCCTGCTTTGAACGCAACATGGGGCACTAATTTGTCATGCTGTCTCAACTATTTGCAGCTGTCGAGCAGCAGGGAACACAGGTGCCAAGTCTTGTTCTTGCCCTCCTCCTGACCACCACCCTGCCCTTTACAGTTGCTGCGAGAACATGGCCTTTTTAATTTGAATGGCATCCTTCTGCATACACTATCATGCAGCCAACGCATGGATTCCAGAGCCCCACCTCCTTTATACAGGCTGACTCCAGCCTTATGGACCAGCAGAATTAAAATCCTGGTGTGCCCTGGTAAACAAATCACTGCGATTACCAAAATAACATGGGTTGGATGTCAGATTTCGGCTGTTTTAAGAATGCAGCAAATTGAACCTGATGCACCAAGTTCTACGGAGAAGTGAATTGAAAATTCTCTTAAAATATCATTTTACAAATCTTTATTCAAAGGAAATACTTTGGACCTTCACTTAACTGTCCCATCAGTACTCCAACTAGTTTTTAGGTCAATTATGAATGAACCCAGTATCACTGGACATTTGACACTCATGATTTATAGTGTTGTGTGATTTTTTTGATGGATAGGACTCAGTTGCTCAGAAATGACATTTTTATAACAATGCAATGTGTAAAACAGATTTATTGGCAACCTTTGGATCTTTTGAGGGTTGGGACTGTACTGTCTAGACTCACTTCCCAAATGTGGTGAGGTAAATTATTTTGTTTTTCAGTTAATCATACACATTTTGAAAGCAGTTTTCCTCTTGCTTGTTTCCCATGTAATGGTATGAGGTTAGTACTCCATGTAGAGAGAATCATGCTTTGATTATCAGGAAAGATAAAAAATACTTCCCTGCAAAGTGTTTGCAATTAAATCAACTGAAGTAGAGAAAACTCTTAGTGCTGAGGGCAAATATTTTCAAAATAAAAAAGCTACTATGATTGCAAAAGTTCTGGTACGGTATAATTTGAATAATTTTTACAGAACATAGAAATTAAGCTAGGAAAAAAACTCTCCAGATAGACAGTTTTGTGTCCAAATGCGCTAAGAGTAATGATATTATACTGTTGAAAATTTTAAACTAACATGGCAAAACTGAATGGTCCCTGAAGAGAGTGTGGGCGTAGTGATGCATTGTTAACCTTTTCATTCTGAAGTGGGCAGTATATGAATGTAACATGCATGATTGCAATATAGAATCATTGAATTCCGCCAGTGCAGAGGGAGGTCATTTGGCCCATCAAGCCTGCAATGACAACAATTCCCTATCCCTGTGACCTCACGTATTTATCCTGCTAATCCCTCTGACACTAAGGGGCAATTTAGCATGGCCAGTCAACCTGACCTGCGCATCTTCTTTGGAGTGCTTTTCTCTAAGTTAGTGATATGGGCTTGTTGATTTCCACTTGAAACTATAGATAGATCCATTGGTTAACATTTTATCTGACAGACAGCTCTTTGAACAGTGCAGAACTTGCATGGAGGGACCATTTAGATTTTATGCTTCAATCCTGGAAATGGAACCTGAATCCACAGCATTCTGTTATCACTCAGCCACACCGACACTCTGATTCTCCTTGTATGCTCTTTTTGAAAACAAGTAAATCGATAGAAATAAATAACTACAGGGAGTGACAGCTGCTGATGAGGTCCTGTAGCAAACCAATGCTGTTTACGCTCTTTCAATGAAACAAAATGATCAATAAGTTGAACCAGAAAGGGAGGATGGTCCCTGGCGGGGCACCCTAACTGAAACAAAAACGTCAAAGGAAACCTAACAAAACCAGAATGTGATTTCCAGGGATGATAATGCATCCTTATCTCCAGGGTGCCCACAACTTGGAGACACTGTGTGCCTCTTCTCAAGGGCTACCCAGCCACAAACATAGCAGCAGTAGAGAGGCAGATAGTCAGATGAGCCCTTCAACCACCTGCTGACTGGACCTGTTGATGGTCACCTTAGCGAGACTCATGAAGAGGTTCTCTTCCTTCCTTGCTTCCCTCCTCACAGGATGACTGAAGAATAGGGCAGCAGTGTGGTACGGTGGTAAGCATTGCTGCCTCACAGCCCCAGGGAACTGACTGTGATTCCAGCCTTGGGTGACTGGCTATTTGCACATTTTCCCCATTTCTGCCTGGATTTCCTCAGGGTGCTTTGTTTCCCTGCCATAGTTCAAAGATGTGCAGGATATGGCCATGCTATAATTGTCCTTTAATGTGATGGGGATTAGCAGGGTAAGTACATGGGGTTAGAGGGATAGGGTCTGGGTGGGATTGTTGTCACTGCAGATTCGATGGGGTGAATAACCAATTTCTGTAATGTAGAGATTCCATGACTAGAAGCATAAGGCTGAATGCAACCAAAAATTCCCAGCTTGGGTCACTGTCTGTGTGGAGTTTGCGTATTCTCCTCATGTCTGCGTGGATTTCCTCCGGGTGCTCCGGTTTCTTCCCACAGTCCAAAGATGTGCGGGTTAGGTTGATTGGCCTTGCTAAAATTGTCCCTTAGTGTCCTGGGATGCGTAAGTTAGAGGGATTAGTGGGTAAATGTGTAGTAATATGGGGGTAGGGCCTGGGTGGGATTGTAGTCATGCAGACTTGATGGGCCAAATGGCCTCTTTCTGCACTGGAGAGTTCTATGATAGTTCTTTGTATGAAAACGTGTGGGTCTGGGAGTCAGTGAACCAACTCAGCCTCTGATGGAGTGGTACTGCTGCATACAACACCCTCTATGCCAGGCCTGATGGAGAAAGGAAGGACTCCCACGTAGAATGTCCTCCACTGCCAAATGGTAGAATAGAATGCAAATAATCACAGATGAAACTTAAAGAAGTGATTTAAAGGGGTTGATAGAACTCCCCAATTCCCACAAGGCACAGAAGGCCTTAATGATGATGGTGGATACCACATGCTCCCTCTCCAATACCATCTGGTTGTGGTACAGTGGCAGACAGTTCAGCTCTTTGAATGCCCATGTCTGGCACTAGTAATGGTCAATTTGACCAGGCCCAAGACAGCTGACTCTATCTATGCTCTTTTAATTAAACAAACAAATGATCAATAAATTAAACAAGAGTAAGATAGAATGATAGACCCCAGTAGGAAACAGTAACTGAAACAAAATCTCAAAGGCAACTTAACAAAAGCAAAATGATGCCTCTCAACCCCTACAGAACACTCCAGTCACAGAAGAACTGAAACGTGCTGGTGGACATCGCATGTGCCTCCAAGACCACCTATAGCTGCGATAGATGGGCAGATAGTCAACCCATTCACTCGGACTTGTTAATTGCCAACTTTGCCAAACCCTGGAGCTGCCTCTCTTTATATTTGTTCTCAGTCTTTAATCAAATGATGCTCATCACCTGTGTATCTTTAACAGCATAAGCAAGGAACCATTATCACAGAGGACCCAGAACCTCAAACCCAGCCAGATACTGCAAGAGAGTGGGAGCAAATAGCTGCCATGGTCAACGCTGGCAGTTTCGCTTTGAGTATGCAAAGAAGTTGAATGTCCTCACCTTTGAGATTGAGGTCAGCGAATGCATCTTCAAATGGCATATCCTTACAATGAATCATTGGACATATGCATATGTGCACACACATCATACACGTGCCTCTGAAATCACCTCATCCTCTCCACACACCTGTCAACAATGTCCTGTTCACCACAATGCTAGTGATTTATTGGGGTGGCACAGTGGTTAGCACTACTGCCTCACAGCTCCAGGGACCCAGCTTTGATTCTCGGCTTGGGTCACACACTCTGTGGAGTTTGTGCCTTCTCCCCATGTCTTCTCCGGTTTCTTCCCACAGTCCAAAGATGTGCAGGTTAGGTGCATTGGCCATGCTAAATTGTCCCTTAGTGAACTAGGATGTGTATGTTAGAGAGGTCGGCAGGATAGATATGTAGGGTTTTGGGGATAAGGCCTGGATGGGAATGTTGTCAGTGCAGACTCGATGGGCAGCTGTGTGACATAAGTTTAAAGCTTGGAGCAATCCTAAGTATAAGTGGGTGTGACAAAGCTTTGAATATGAAGCACGGGTTCATAAAGCAGGAGGAGGCCATTCGGTCCATTGAGTCTGCGTTGACAACAATCTCACCCAGGCCCTGTACTATTCATGGCAGCTATATTAACAAAATATATTGTATAGCAGTCTTTGACACACCTTCCTCTCTTTTGGAGGATAAGTTGGCAGATAATTGGAGGCAGCACAAAGTTGCAGATGAAAGATGGGCATGGCTGAAGCTGACCAGATGTTTTGTTTAACTCCAAAATGAGCTTCTGACCCCTTCCCACTCCATCACTGAGAATACTGACAGTCAAAACTTATTTCCCATATACAAATCTACGAACACAAAAAATAAGAGTAGACGTAAGCCATTTGGCCCCTTGAGCCTGCACCATTATTTTATAAGGTCATGGCTGGTCAGTTTGTGTTGAGTCCCACATCCCCATCTATCCTTGATAGTGGGAAGTTATCTATTTCCTTTAGCTTCTGAGACAGTGAGTTCCAAAATCATTCAACCTTTGAAAGAGAAAAAATCTCCACATCTGTGTCCAATAAGGGCGACCTCTGATTTAAAATCAATGTTCCCTAGTTCTAGACTCATCCACAAAAGGAAACATCGTTTCAACGTTCACTCTGTTAATACTGTTCAGGATCTTATAAACTTCAATCAATTCACTCTTCACTCTGAACTCCAGCAGAAACAAACCTGATTTGTCCAACCTTTCCTCATAAGACAATCTGCTCATTCCAGGTAAATCTGCTCATTCCAAGCTGGTAAATATCCTCTGAACCTCCAAAATATTTGCATTTCCTTAAATAAGGAAACCAAAACTACACACAGTATTTGGGATGCAGTCTCATCCATGCTCTGTACGTTTCTCATAATAAAGAATACATTCCATTAGCTTTCGTGATTACACACTGCATTCACATACTAATTCTTTGGGACTCAAGCATGAGAACACCTAAACCCCTTTGCACATTGGCGTTCTGCAGTTGTTCTCCATTTAAGTAATTTTTTTAAAATATTCTTACTGTCTAAGTGAAAAACTGAACACTTCTCCCCCATTATATTTCATCTGGCAGATGTTTGCCCACTTATGGGCAACATGGTGGCACAGTGGATAGAATTGCTGTCTCACAGCACCAGGGACCTAGGTTCAGTTCCTGGCTTGGGTGGCTGTGTGGGATTTGCATGTTCTCCCCATGTCTGTATGAGTCTTGTCCAGATGCTTGCGGTTTCCTCCCACAATGCAAAGATATGCAGATTAGGTGGATTGGTCATGGTACAATGCATGGGCTACAGAGAGCAGAGGGATTGGGCCAATATAAGACACTGACTTGGTGCAGTCTAGATGGGCCAAATGCCTCCTTCTGCACTGTAGGGATTCTTAACTTGCCTATATCCTTCCACGAGCAGTATGTGTGTCTTGACAACATACTTACTCACCTATCTTTTTGTGGATTGCAAATTTAGCTGTCGTGCTCCCCTCATCGAAGTCATTGACGTAAATTGTAAAATGTTGAGATCCCAGCACAGATTCCTGTGAGATTCCATTCTTTGCATCCTGATAATCAGACAAACATCTCTTCATGCGCACTGTCAGTTTTCTGCCAGCCTGACAATTTTTAGTCCAGACTTTTTAACATTTGCAATTATATTTGATATGTCATCTTATCAAATGCTTTCTGGAAATCCAAGTACCGCACATCTACAAGCTTTCCTCTATCCACAGCATCTGTTACTTCTTCAAAATATTTGAATAAATTGGTTAAACATGATTTCCATTTCATAAATTTAAACAGACTCTTTCCAATTGTCTTGAGCTTGTCTGAGCGCCCAGCTTTAACCTCTTTCATGATTAATTCTAACACTTTCCTCACGATAGATTTCAAGATGCTCCTTAAAACTCAACTCTTTGACCAAGTATTTGGCCATCCAGTCTAATATTTCCCTCTATGGCCCAGTGGCATTCTTGTTAAGCATCGTAGAATATGTGGCTATGTTAAAAATGCCATGCAATTGCAAGGTCCTGTTTTTGTGCTATATTGATATGACAGTTGGATATGGATATATTTTATTAGATCTTAGTGTGAAAAGCTCTGGGTTCAAAACATGAAGCTGATGGGATCAGGTTGAAAATGCTTTTATTGTTTGCCTAGTCCAATTTCACTTCCATTGACTTCAGTTTCTTTCCAGGCAGGTTAGATTAAAAAGCCCCCAAAAGAGAAGCACATTTTTCACTTGGCTAAATGTAGCCAAGTTTCACATGGAAATTTATATGAGAACTTTGGAATGTCGGATTTTATTCAAAATATATCATGGTTGACTGTTTCTGGCTGTTTGTAATTCAAGATGACATAGAAATTGTCCTGCCAATATACATCTGAAATTGGTCGTTGCACATCTGTATTCAAGGTTGCTGGTATTTATTGGACGCATGGGAAAAGGTGAGGGGGAGAGGGGATTGGGGAAGATTTAATAGATGAACAGAGTTTAAAAGGTTAAAGTAAAGAGTCTTTCGAACAGCAGTTTGAATATTTGCAAATGTTATTGCAATAGTTTTTTTTAATTCATTTTTGGGATGTGAGGCAACACGGTGATTAGCAGTGCTGCTTCACAACGCCAAGGATGCAGGTTCAATTCCAGCCTCTGGTCACTGTTTGTGTAGAGTTTGCTAATTCTCCCGTATCTGGGGGCGTGTCCTTCGGGTGCTCCGGTTTGCTCCCACAGTCCAAAGATGTGTGGGTTATGTTAATTAGCCATGCTGATAGGGTAAATATGTAGGGTTACGGAAAGGGGGCCTGAGTGGGATTGTGGTAGGTGCAGAGTTAATGAGCTGAATGACCTTCTTCTGCACTGTAGAGATTGTATGATTCTATGTGCTTGTCGCTGACTAGGCTGGCATTCTCTAATTGATCTTGAGAAGATAATGGTGAGCTGCTTTCTTGAACTGCCACAATCGTGTGGCGTAGTTCTGCCCACAGCACTGTTCAAGAGGAGGTTCCATGACTTTGACCCAGTGATGGTGAAGGAATAGTGATATAGAATCATATGTCATCGTTTAGCCTGTCAGGACTGCACCAACTTTCTGCCAGAGTATCCTCCCAGGCCTTATCCACATACCCCATGTATTTAACCCGCTAATCCACATAATCTACACATCTTGGAACACCAAGGAACAATTTAGCATGGCTAATTCACCTAAACTGCACATCAAATCAGGATGATGGGTGACTTGGAGGACAACTTCCAGGTCGTGGGGGCGTTCCCATTTATCTGTCGCCTGTCTTCTCAGATAACACCTTCCAAACCCACCATCACTACTATCTAGGATGACATGAGACTTAAATGGAGAGAAGGTCATTGATAAAGCAGCTGAGGATGGTTGGGCTTAGGACACCACCCTGAGGAACTCCTGCAGTGATGTCCTGGGACTGAAATTGTTGACCTCAAACACCCTGTGTTCTGCTAGGTCTGTCTCTAACAACAGAGAATTTTCCCCTAATCCCCATTGACTCCAGTTTGGCTTGAACTACTTGATGCCATATTCAGTCAGATGCTGCCTGGATGTTAAGGACAGTCACTGTCACCTTATCTTTGGAATTCAGCTGTTTTGTCCAGATTTGGACCAAAGTTGTCATGATGTCAGGAGTGGAGAGGCTCTGGTGGAACCTGGACTGAGCATCAGTGAGCAGGTTATTGCCAAGCAAGTGCTGCTTGATGACATAGTTGATAATCCCTTCCATCACTTTATTGATAATTGAGATGATGGGGTAATAAGTGGATGGGTTGGATTTATTCTACTCTTTATGTACAAGACATATTTGGGCAGTTTTCCACATTGCTGGGTAAATGTTAGTATTGTAGTTGTACTGGAACACCTTGATTATGTAATGCTTGCAGTTACATCTACACTTTGATGCTATTGCCCACTTAATATTAGACTACTCATTGCAGCATTCTTGAACATTCAGTTAATATCAAGAGTCGATAGTTTCTTAGTACTCCTACAAAAACAATCCTGACATCTTGTAAAAATAGATACAGGAGATCACAGCTAGGCAAAGGCTGAAACAATTAAGCTGTCGTAAGACTTGTAAGATCCAGGCACAAGTTGAATACGTATCCAGATTGCTATTGTACAGCAGGGATTGAATGTTGTATTGTCAAAATGCTGACCTAATGTAAAATATTAAGATAAACCCCTGTTCATTTAAATCAAAGCAAATTATTACAGTTGCCGGAAATCTGAAATGAAAACAAAGTGCTGGAAACATTCAGCAGGGTCTCGCAAATATGACTCTTCAGAATTAAAGGAAGGTGGAAATGTGATGGGTTTAATGCCACTGAAAGGAGAGAGGAAGAGCAAAAGGGAAGGTCTCCCACGTGGTACCTAAAAATCAGTCACTGAGTTATTATGCTCAGAAGAACCAGGAGCAGGAATAGACCATCTGGCCCCTCAAGTCTATTCTGCCATTCAGTAACATCATGGCTGATCTTTTTGTGAACTCAGCTCCACTTACCCACCTGCTCACTATAGTCCTTAATTCTTTTACTATTCAAAATGTTATCTATCTTTGTCTTAAAAACACTCAGTGAATAGCCTCAATTGATCTCAGTTAATGCAGAATCCTGGAATTTGCTGATATTGCCAAAATGCAGCTATCAACAAGGCTGGGTCTTGTGAAGCTTTGTAAGAAGTCTGACAATACCAGGTTGAAGTCCAACCGATTTATTTGATAGTAAACTCACAAGTTTTTGACATTTGCCTCTTCGTTAGGTAAGTGGAGAGAACTGTTTACCCCAGTCCAATGGAGGCATCTCCACGTTTTGTGAAGCTTTGCCAGTGTTCGGTTACTGCTGTAATGTCCTTCAGTATTGATGGTTAATAGGGAGTATTAAAACCTATAGCTTCTTATGGGAAGACCCATGATGAGCCATCTCTTTGAGTGTAACTAACCACTTGGCCATTACTTACAGTTTTTATTCACTTGAAATTGGACAAGTCTATCAATAATCATATATGCTTGGGATATCCGCCCTAACATAGAACATTACAGCGCAGAACAGGCCCTTCGGCCTTCGATGTTGCGCCGACCAATTAGGAACAAGCAGTGACCCTCTAACCTAAACCATTCCCCTTTCATCCATAAACTTATCTACTAACCTCTTAAACGCCACCAAACTTGGCGCATCTACAACTGACGCAGGCAAGGCATTCCATACCCTTACCACCCTCTGGGTAAAGAACCTACCTCTGACATCTGTCCTAAAACCACCACCCCTTAATTTAAAGCTATGTCCCCTCGTGCCAGCTTTCTCCATCCTAGGAAAAAGGCTATCACTGTCCACCCTATCTAAACCTCTAATCATCTTATATGTTTCAATAAGGTCTCCTCTTAGCTGCCTTCTTTCTAACGAAAACAACCTCAAATCCCTCAGCCTCTCTTCATAAGACCTGCCTTCCATACCAGGCAACATCCTGGTAAACCTCCTCTGTACCCTCTCCAATGCCTCCACATCTTTCTTATAATGCGGGGACCAGAACTGTACACAATACTCCAAGTGCGGCCGCACTAGAGTTTTGTACAGTTGCAACATGACGTTGCGGCTCGAAATTCAATCCCCCTACCAATAAAAGCTAAGACTCCGTATGCCTTCTTAACAACCTTATCGACTTGATTGCCAACTTTCAGGGATCTATGCACATATACACCAAGATCCCTCTGTTCTTCAACACTATTAAGAGTCCTACCATTAGCCCTATACTCTACACATTTGTTATTCCTGCCAAAGTGAATTACCTCACACTTTTCCACATTAAACTCCATTTGCCACCTCTCGGCCCAGCTCTGCAACTTGTCCAAGTCTCTCTGCAAACTATAACACCCCTCTTCACTATCTACCACTCCACCGACTTTGGTGTCATCTGCAAATTTACTAATCCATCCTTCAATACCCTCATCCAGATCATTTATAAAAATTACAAACAGCAGGGGCCCCAAAACAGACCCCTGAGGTACACCACTTGTCACCGAACTCCACGATGAATATCTCCCATCAACCACCACCCTCTGTCTTCTATCTGCTAGCCAATTCCTAATCCAATTAGCTAAATCACCCTCAATCCCATACATCTGCATTTTCTGCAGAAGTCTTCCATGGGCCACCTTATCAAACGCCTTACTAAAGTCCATATATACCACATCAACCGCCTTACCCCCATCCACCTCTTTGGTCACTTTTTCAAAAAACTCAATGAGGTTAGTAAGGCATGACCTACCCTTCACAAAACCATGCTGACTATCCCCAATCAATTCATTTCTCTCTAAATAACTATAAATCCTATCCCTAATAATTCTCTCCAATACTTTGCCCACAACAGAAGTAAGACTCACCGGCCTATAATTCCCCAGAAAGTCTCTCTTCCCCTTCTTGAACAATGGGACCACATTCGCTATCCTCCAGTCTTCCGGCACTATACCCGTAACCAACGACGACCTGAAGATCAGAGCCAGAGGCTCTGCAATCGCCTCTCTCGCCTCCCAGAAAATCCTAGGGTAAATCCTGTCCAGCCCAGGGGACTTATCTAACTTCAAACCCTCAAGAATATCTAGCACATCCTTCTTATCTACTTCAATACTTTCCAGTTTGCAACCCTGTATCCCAGTGTTCTCCACAACTACATTTACATCTCCCTGTGTGAATACCGAAGAGAAATATTTGTTCAGTGCCTCTCCAATCTCTTCAGGCTCCACGCACAACTTCCCACTGCTGTCCATAACTGGCCGTAATCTTGCCCTAACCAATCTTCTATTCTTAACATACCTAAAGAAAGCTTTAGGATTCTCCTTGATCCTATCAGCCAAAGTCTTCTTGTGTCCCCTTTTAGCTCTCCTCAACTCACTCTTTAGCTCCCTCCTGGCTAATCTATAGCTATCCATTGCACTAACTGAGCCTTCAAGCCTCATCCTGACATAAGCCTCTTTTTTCCTTTTAACCAGCGAATTAACTTTTTTAGTACACCATGGTTCCCTTACTCGACCATTTCCTCCTTGCCTGACAGGGACATACTTATCAAGGACTCGCAGTAGCTGCTCCTTGAATAACCTCCACATTTCAGATGTGCTCAGTCCCTGTAGTTTCCTAGTCCAACCTATGCACCCTAATTCCCTCCTTATGGCCTCATAATTACCATTCCCCCAGCTATAACTACTGCCCCCAGCTTCGTGCTATCCCTATCCATCACTAAGGTGAACATAACCAAATTGTGGTCACTAAGGTGTGACCTACCCTCCAATCTGGGCCCTCCTCTGTCTCCAATTTGTTTTCATGTCTCCACTCATCTGGGACAGAAATGGCATTTATTTTAAGGTGGGCTTGCCCACTCTGGGAGTGGAAATTTGGCTCTAAAGTTGCAAATTGTCTGGTTCAGTCTCCAACAGTTGCTGGGAGAGAGACAGAGTCTGTTGCTAGGGAACAGAGATTTGACCAGTGTCTGAAGTTGATGAGCGGCACAGTGTTTAGTGCTGAGTCCTCATTGTGCCAGGGACCTGGGTTCAATTCCAGCCTCAGATGACTATCTGTGTGAAGTTTACACATTCTTCTTGTGTTTGTGTGGTTTCCTTTGGTTGCTGTAGTTTCCTCCCACAGTCCAAAGATGTGTAGGTTAAGTGGATTGGCCATGTTAAATTGCCACTTAATATCTCAAGATGTGTGGGTTATAGGTATTAGTGAGGTAAATATGTGAGGTTACAGGGATAGGGTGGGGGGAGGGGGAGATGCTCTGTTGGAGAATTGGTGCAGACATGGTGGGCCAAATGACCCACTTCTACACCGTAGGGAGTCTATGATTCTATGAAGACTGAATAGAAACCTTACAATGCAAAAGGAGCTCATTCAGCCCACTGAGTCTGCACCAACAATAATCCAATCCAGGCCCTATCCTGATAACCTCATGCATTTATTCTGCGAATCCCCCTGACACTGAAGGGCAACTTAGCATGGCCAATTATACCGAACCTAAACATCTTTGGACTTTGGGAGGAAATCAGAGTTTACCCAGAGGAAACTCACACAAACACAGTGTGAACCACTGTGCTGCTGCCAACAACGTTTTTCTCAATGTTTGCTTGGAGAAAATTTCTGCTCATTCAGTGCTGAATGTTGGATCAACACTGACAATTTAGAAATGATGGAGAGAGGTGATGGTAAGGTAGATCGGGGTGTTGTCCATGATTCTGTGCAAACTGACCATGTTTTCAGATGATGTCACTGAACAGCCATATGTAAATGAGAATAGCTCTCTAAACACAGATCCTTGAGCAATGCCTAACATAATGGCATAGGATGGAAAGGGAAGTCAATTTAGGTGATTCTTGACTACAGTTAGTTAGATAAGAATGGGGTTATGTGAGTGCAATCTCACATAACTGGCAGACAGCGAAGAGGCCCTTGAAGAGGAATTTGTGGTCAATCATGGTAAAGGTTGCTGACAGATTGAGAAAGACAAGGGTAGATGTTTTGTTATAGGATAAGGTTTATGATTTGTCCCAAAACACCTCTTGTTCAATGTCGGGGTGAAATCCCAAGGAGAGGGATTCAGGTGCAGAGTTCTGAGAAAGATGCGCATGGATTTGGGAAGTGGTTGCACGGTCAAGGACTTGAGGGAAGGAATTGGGGGATCAAGGTGGGGTGGTAATGTACAGGGGCACTCTAGTCAAGAATTATGATTCCAGGAGCAAAGGCATAATGAGCCAAATTACTTCTCTCGTGTACAATTCTACTGGTAAAACATGATATCAATTGATAGTAAAGCCAGATGAACTATTTACAAGTGTTTAGTGGAGCTGTAAATAAATGTGCAAGTAAGCTTATGCATGTTGGTGCCAGTCCTCAGCCTACGGAGGGTATCTGGTTGTAACAACCATCTGCCAAATCCAAAACTGATGGTTGAAAGTGATCAACCTGCTTTGTGGTGATCCCTTATAAAACTGAATGAGGAGCCAACCAGTGGTGCTGAGAGGAGCATTTAAGTTGACATTTGGATTTTCAAAAATTCAGACTTTGCTAGCTGAATATTTCAATCACTGCACCAACATTACCATCAACAACAACTGGTGACGGCTTATTTACTAAATGAGTGAATTCTGTAAGCATTAGTACGCATATAATATTCGTGCACCTACTTTCAACTAATGTCATGCACTTCCATTAATGTACAAATGTAACACGCACGCATGCACACGTATGTGCCATCTTTTGGTTCCTTGTGAATATACATGGGGCAATCATTCTGATGCAGTTGAACATCCTGCAACTTTTTGATGGAGACTGAAAGCTGTTTCTAAACAGAGCTTATAAAATCTGCAACTATGGTTGAAGACGCTACAACACAGCCCTCTTCATTCTCTTACAATGTGGGCCACACAAGGAAACTTTGAGTCAAAATGCAACATATAGCAAACATATATTGTGCAAGATGCTGGGAAACTACCACTGTTGCAGGGAAAATCTGGACATTTATAGCAATAAACTGCCTATTACAAAATACTGTTATTGGCAAAGTTACGTTTCTGGACTTGGACACCAGGAGACTGGCCACTCCAATCAAGGAGGCCAGGATACCAGAGAATGATTGTGGTATAGTGGTAATATCATTGAACTAGTAATCCACAGAAACAGACACCAGTTCTTGGAGCACTGATTAAAATCACAGCTGGTGGAATTTAAATTCAGTTAATAAGCTTGTCTCTGTACTGGTGACCATGACTGTCATCAATTACTTAAAACCCATTTGCTTTTCCTTTAGAGAAGAAAATTTGCTGTGCTGAGCTGATGTGGTATGTGTTGACTCCAGACTCGTAGTCATATGTTTGACTCTTAACCACCTTCTGAAATGGCCTACAGCAAGCCAGTCAGTTTAATGACAATTAAGCATGGGCAACAAATATTGGTCTTGCCAATGACACCCACAACCCGTGAATGAATAAAGAGAAAAAAAAAAGCTCTTTGCTCATTTGTTTTTTTTTATTCATTCATGGGACATGGATTAACTGGCTGGCTAGCATTTATTACCCATTCCTAGTTGCCCAAGGGAACTGCAACTGAACTCTGTTATTGCCTACTGAATATATTCATATTGATTCAAGTGGTATTTGACATATATGATTTAGTTCATGCAAAGTACAATAAAATTTAATTATGGATATAAAACTATATTTTACTGTCCAATGAAATACTAAATTGCAAGGTATATTTAAAAAAGACATATCCCTGCTTAAACTGAATGCAAATGCCATGCTTACAGTACTGCCTAATTTTCTAATTGAAAGTTGAAGGAAGGAACCAAGCTATATTCAAAATAACATGCCCTGCTGTGATTAGTTGCTTGTACTGCTGTCAATTAAAGTTGGATATATCTAACACTTATTCAAATCTAGGAATCCTTCACAGCTTTTACAGCTTTATTTTAATGAGTCTAAAAAGTTCAAAACCTGTGAATTGTGTTTCAAGCTTATATTGAAGACATTTTTGCAAAAAATGGCTTTGTGTGCAAATCATGCCTCTTCACTGTTGGTTGAAGAGTTGGTTATTATATCTACTGTGAGCCACGTTATAGGAAAGATGTAATTGCACTGGAGGAGGTGCAAAGGAGGTTCGCCAGGATGCTGCCTGGAATGAAACACTTAAGTTATGAAGAGAGGTAGGATAGGCTTGGGTTGTTTCATTGGAGCAAAGAAGACGAGGGAAAGCCTGATCAAGATGTACAAGATTATGAGAGGAATGGACAGAGTGAGTAAGGAGCAACTATTTCCCTTACTGAAGGGAGTCATGAGAGGATATAGGTTTAAGGTGAGGGGCAAGAGGTTTGAGGGGATGTGAGGAAAAACGTTTTTACACAGAGTGGTGATGGGTCTGAAATGTGGAGGGTTGTAAGCCAGGTTGCCTCACATCCTTTAAGAAATATTCAAATGCACGTCGTAACATTCAGGGCTTTGGGTCAAGTGCTGGCTAATAAGATTAGGTGGGAGTTCAGATGTTTCTAATGTGTCGGTGTGAACTCAATAGGCCAAAGGGTCTCTTTGCTGATTTTATGATTCTATGTGCATGGAGGTCTGTGGAGGTCTTGAGGCACAGTGGGTAGTCTTCCTGCCTCAGACGGTCCTGGTTTGAGTCTCACACCAGGACTTCAGACCACAAAGGGTGTATTTGTGATGTGGCCAATCAGCTTGGTGGTTAACTTGCAAATCCTTCCAAAATGCACCAGGTGGTAAGAGTAGGAAAGATTTCATAGAATCATAAAATTATAGAAACCCTACAGTGCAGAAAGAGGCCATTGGGTCCATCAAGCCTGCATCAACCACAATCCCACCAAGGATCTACCCCATATCCCTTATACACTTATCCACAAATCCCTCTAACCTATGCATCTCAGGACACTAAAGGGCAATTTTAGCATGTCCATTCAGCCTAACTTGCACATCTTTGGACTGAGGGAGGAAACCAGAGCACCTGGAGGAGACCCTTGCAGACACAGGGAGAATGTGCAAACTCCACACAAATAGTGACCCAAGCCAGGAATCGAACCCAGGTCCCTGGAGCTGTGAAGCAGCAGTGCTAACCACTGTGCTACTGTGCCTCTGATCAACCGTGCAATAGAAAGTAAGTTGGAGCCTCTGAACCATAACTCCAGACTACAATGTGCATGTAAAAGTGCACGTTGACACAGCTGTTCATGTCCCCTGAACGATTTGTGTCAAACCACCATGTGTGTCATATCACTTTGTGTATCTGTTCATATTTTCTTCAATAAATTTGTAGATTTAAAAACCTAAAATGAAGTCTAGTGTTGACAACTTGAAAGCTTCAGCTGATTTTCAAAGTCAAAATCCTTGTAGAGTGGGGTTGTGGCAGTGGGAGAGTGCGGGGGTGGTGGTGTGGGGAGGTGGTGGAGGGAAACGCTTTTGGCTGCTTTTGGTGCTCAAGGAATTAATGAAGATGTTTTTGTACTTGCTGTCCTAGATGTGCATTTGGTGGTTATGTTGAAACATGGGGCTGTGAAGAAATTCTGAAGATTACTTGGAGCTTTGACGAAACTGTGAGGATAATCTAAAAATACAGAAGTCAAGATAACTTAAGAGTGAGCACGTTGATAGGGAAGTGCTTACATTTTTAGTCAGTGAAATCTGACATGTTAACTAAAAATCTTGGAGGAGTAACAAGAAACACAACTTTTAATCATACAGCTTTTAGCAGTTAATCACTACCAACTGAATTACTGTTCGTTCCTTCCTCCCTTTTTAACAGTGATATATATGTTTCTGTCCAAGCAAAAATATTCATTTACTAAACTTAATCAAAATAGTGCAAATAAATTGACTAAAGGAAATAAAAACAATACCGTTCACCAGATTTTATTTCACATATTAAGAGTGTCGGAGAAGGCAGAGATTTATGACCATGTGGTATCAGCTGGGCAGTCTTGTATAACCTGAATATTGTTGGCCATTTCCCAACACTCAGAATATATGTGATATGCTCTGTGAAATTAATATTGGAATTTAAGATTCCATAGGTACAATGCGGCATATTTAAAAACCTGTATAAACATATCAAAAAAAGAAGCTTGAGACTATTTTACTTCATTGGTGAATTAGGGCTGTAGCACTAACATGATCTGAACATTAATGGCTGCATTAAAATGATGTATTTATAGTCAACAGCATATGGTATCTTGAACATTGATTTAGAAATATAGCAACGAGAATCAGATTGGAGGGTTTCGCTGTCACATTGCAGTTATAAAAACGCAGTTTGATGCTGGAAGGATGGGATTTGAAGTTTACCACAGTATTAGCATTTGTTAATGAAAGCAAGTTAACTTCATATCTCTTTCTACTTGATGAGAACCACATTTTAAAATATGCTTTTTAAAACAGAATGTCAGTAATAGCACGATGATCACTCCCGTATGGCCTAGTTCCGTGCCGTGGGCTTACAGTTGCAAACAACAGTGCATACAGTGTTTAAGTTGAGAAAAAAGGTTTTCCACATAGCTCTGTTCTCATCCTCCAATTGCATTTAATGAGCTACATTTTAGGAGCTCTGATGAGAATGGGGAGAATGGTGCTAGTGTGTGTGGAGCTGGAGCCAGCCCTTGGAAGGACATTGTTTCTGGGCTGCCCTTTCCCACCACTTATCAGCAGAGGAGGGGTTGGGAGGAATCTGTGTAACGCATACTGGACAGCTGGAGAACAGTAAGGCCTGAAACTGTGCTCTAAAACAAAGTTCCCAAAAGCTTTATGGAAGCTACCCCTTAATTAGACTTAATTGATAAAGGTTAATGAATGTTAGTATTGGAGTATGCATTCTTTGAATAAGTTTATGATTAGTATATCTATTCAAAGAAAGCAAGATTCCAAGACGGAAATGAATGACTCTCTGAGATAAAAATAAAGGGGCAGTGCTGGACTGAAAATAATGTGGTTAGCACTGCAGCCTCACAGCGCTAGAGACGTGGATGCAATTCCAGCTTTGGATGACTGTCTGTGCAAACTCTGCAAATTCTCCCCATGTCTGCTTGCGTTTCCTCCGAGTGCTCCGGTTTCCTCCCACAGTCCGAAAGATGTGCAAGTTAGGTTGATTGGATGCGCTAAATTATCTTTAGTGTCGGGGGATTAGCAGGGTAAATACATTGGAATACGGGAATAGGGCCAAGATGGGATCGAAGTTGGTACAGGCTCGATGGGTCGAATGGCCTTCTGCACTGTGGGGATCTGTGAAAGGAATTGTGAACACAAGGACTCTAATTTTAATCTGAACAAGGTGAGCAATGGGTTAGAGCTCAGCTGCTGTTCCAGAAATGTCAGGTTGCATTTAAATCCTGCCAGCAGAAATCCTGGGAGAAGGGCGGTCTAAGTTTCTGTTGTGTGATAGAGAGGAATATAACTGCTCTAGCTGGATCCAGAAGGAGAAATTAAAAGAAAACAAGTAATTTTGGGCCTGATCAGATTGTGACACTTCTCATTGTGAGATTAACCAGTCCAAGATTCTCACTGCTGCTATCCATTCATATTGCCTCTTAGCAATCATAGCAGTTGGATCCCAAATGTACATGTGTTGAAAATGACCCCACTGGCTTTGGATGTGTAGCTTTTACCCAGAATTTATTAAAATCCTGAAGGATCTGCTGCTAGTTATTCCAGGATTTGTGACATGTTGATCATAGCTGTTTACTTTAAAGATAAAATTATCTTTGGCCCAATTTGTCCATGCTGCCTTTTTTATTCAACCCCTAATTAACCCAATTGCTCGCATTTGGCCCATATCCCTCTATACACATCTTACCCATGTAACTGTCTAAATGCTTTTCAAAAGACAAAATTGTACCCAGCTCTACAGCTACCTCTAGCAGCTTGTTCCAAACACACACCGCCCCCTGTATGAAAAAGTTGTTCTTCTGGCCACTTCTGTATCTCTCTCCTCTCACCTTAAACCGATGCCCTCTAGTTTTAGACTCCCCTACTTTTGGGAAAAGATAGTGACTATTTAACTGATTTATGCCCCTCATTATTTTATAGACCTCTAAGATCACCATTAAGCCTCTTCCACTCCAGAGAAAAAATCCCAGTCTTTCCACTCCTCCTTATAATCCAAACTATTAAGCCCTCGGTGCATTCTAGTAAATCTTTTCTGCACTCTTTCTAGTTTAATAATATCCTTTTTATAATAGGGTGACGAGGACTGTAATACAAGTGTAGCCTTAATGTCTTGTACAACTTCAAGACATTCCAATTTCAATTCCTGTACTCAACGAAGTCAATCATGCTGAATGCCTTCTTCACCATCTGTCCACCTCTGACTCCACTTGCAAGGAGCTATGAACATGTACCCCCAATCTCTTTGTTCTGTAACTCTCCCCATTAAAGCCCTATCATTAACTGAGTAAGTCCTGCTCTGGTTCAATCTACTAAATTGCATCACTTCCCATTTATCTAAATTAAACTCTGTCTGTCACTCAATGCCCACTGGCTCAATTGATCAAGGTCCCTTTGCAATCCGAGATAACCTTCTTCATTGTCCACTATGCCACCAATCTTGGTGTCATCTGCAAACTTAGTAACCATGCCTTCTATATTCTCATCCAAATCATTAATATAAATAATGTGTACTGTGCAGATGTAATAATTCCAAATAATCAGGTTCTATTCTTTTGTCGCTGATAGCTCAGTTTTCTGTAACAAAATTAAATGTGGAGCAATCAAATTTTCTAGTTCGTGGGAAGTTTTGTGGCACAATTATCAATCAGCGATGGCTTTAACACTTCCAGAAATGGAGTAATATATGTGCAGATTAACAGTGCTCCTATTTTTGCATGACTGCACACCACATTGGTATGAGAGAAGCAGACAGAACAGCAACAGAAGCACTTTATTAAAAATAGATGTGAAATGTGCACATTTTCTGCCAAGTGGACACTGGTATTTTAGTAAACTGTTGCTATGAATATGGAGATTCATCAACATTTTGCAAATCTATGGCTTTTCCTTTAATAATTTTGATTGGGAACACTGCACCTCCAACCAAGGACAGAAATAGCAACACCAGTTGTTCAAATATAATGAAATCCCTTTCAGTATTGTTTTCATTTTGTCACATCAATTTTTCTACCCAAGTTTATAAAATTGAAAAATTTGCAATCGTTGCATCAATGTAGTTTGTAGTGCAGCTTCTAAACTTCGATCAGATTTTCAGAGAAACCTTGAGTGGGCCTTTCCAGCAGCGTGCAACCAACTTGTAAAATTGCATCTTGCTTTCCTAAAATATGTAGGTTAGGGAATTAGTGCAGTAAGTATGTGGGAATTGGGCCAGGATAAGATGCTTTGTTGGAGAGTCGTTGCAGACTCAATGGGATTCTGTGATCCCACCAGTGGAAAGGGCTGGAAAATCCCACCCCTCATCTTCTCGTTGAAAATAATTCCACTTCATTTGACCCAAGCTCAGAAGCCAACTCTTGAGGTAAGAAGGAAAATTGTTGCCAAAGGGGCTGTCATTGCTAACCATTATGGATTGGCCATGTCTTGGTACTAAAGTCTCTTGTATGAGGATCTGATTTAGAGTCGTAGACAATACAGCACAGAAACAGACCCACCGGCCCAACCAGTCCATGCTGCCCTCCCAGCTAGTCCCAGAGAGAGTCATTTATGTAGTTGATGATCAAATCTAGTACATAACTATATATGTACTAGATTTAGTACATATATCTGTACTATATATGTACTATAGTATATATATATATACTATAGTATATATACTATATACTAGTGTCAGTGTCAGTGTCAGTGAGTTGATACATGATCCAGGCAAGTAATTAACCAGCTGGACTGACTTATTATTTAGATGCAGACAAATAGTCCCATCATTATGTGTGGAATCCTTCTGCTCAACGCCATATGACCTTCCCAACTAATGCTCTACTTGCTATGATAGTCTGGGCAGTTCACTGAACAAACAGGTTAACTGTTAAACCTCAGAACACATTTTGGGTTTTAAGTCAAACTGAGCTCTTAGGCTTGCATATGTTAGATGTGTTTTAATGGAAGACTATGGACTGAAATTCCCCAGCCCCATGGAGATGGGATCTGGGAGTGAATGGAAAGGGAGTGTAAAGGGATGGTGTGGGAGGGAGGGATGGGGTATGGTGTGTAGGTGACACTGGGGAAAAAAGTAAGGAGGCAGGAAACTTTCCAAGTGACAGGTAGGAAATGGATCTGACTACCCAACTGTAGGCTGGCAGTGTCAGTTTGTGATGGTGCTCGTATTTGAGTGATCCCTTACCACGTGCAGAGAATGTCAGCTCAGGCAAGGTCCAGACTTGCAGGTCGGCGATCCAGTGCCCCAGTGTGGGCAGAAAAGGCAACATTGGCAGCTTGAATGATCCTCTGCAGTTTCATTTTTGTTCAGAAGGCTTCATGACTTCATTCATCACCGTTTTTAAATGTTATGAAGGGTCTCCGGGATACCTCCCTCTTCAGGTCTCTGCAGTGTCCATCTTTCGCCATTGGATTGGCCAGATTCCAGAGCTGCCAGTCCTCTGGACCAGCCACATTGAGAGAACATTGCTGATAAAGGTGGACTCATGACTGTGATTTGGTCCTGCAATCAGGATTCCAAAGCCCATGGGAAAATCCAACCCATTCTGTTCTTTGTATTGGACAAATAAAAATTCTTTTATATATGTTGACTTTAAAAAAAAGATTGGTTTGGACAGTGTAAACAAGGTGATAGGCAAGTCAAAAACCTGGCTAACCATAAAATGCAATATTTTCACTCCTACGTATCACTTAACTTACGAGGGAATTGCAGTAAAGACTGATTAAATTCTTTAAATTCCTAGTGCTTGTGGTCCACGTGACTGTTCACCAAAATGCAATGCCAATGATTGAAAATGATTTATATCTATCACCACCAATCTACATGGCTTTCTTTCATACAGTTCAGAACGTATTACTATACCACAAGGGGAGGAAGGGATGTAAGTTTTGAATTGTTACTAGCTCTTCCTTGTGTGCTTTACAACCACTATTTCAGAGCAATATTGTTCGAAGCTGGCGAGTAGATTGACTGCACATGTTACTCTTTAAAAACCAAGCTCAGACCAGCCAAAACATGAAGAACTGAGATTTTGTTTCCTGTCAAAAATTATAAAGGTAAAAAAAATGACCAAAGTAACTTGAGATCTTCTACCTTTTGCAGACCTCATCTTTGTATTATACATTAATAAGGTTGTTCACATTTCTATTTAACAGACAGACCAAACTGTATTAGTGTTCACAATGTAAAACATGCTTTCTTTCCCTTCTCGAGGTCATTCCTTTTTGCCTGCCCCATAAATGTGCATCTTGTTCTTGTTACGATGCAATAAAGGTTCTTCACTGTCCCAGTCATCACCACGTAAATGCCTGAATAATTTGGACTTTTTTTTATTCTAATGAACTGCCGTGGGACTTTGAGCTGCGTGCATAAAGGAGCACTTGTTATCGCATCACTGTGGACTGTGCTCTCCCATTGTGACAGTATAGTTTGAGCTCCAACCACCTGTGAAGCATACCACGTGCCACTGTCCTTGCTGGACAGCACTGGGAATGCTTTAATGAGGCTACTACAGCGAATTGCAGACTGCCAGTAAATGTTCGTTCAGTCATGCCCCAAGCAAGTTGGAGGACAAAGGTTCTTGTTGATATGAATGTGGCATTCAATTAAGATTGGCAGTTAATGAAGTGAGTGCTGATTTTGTTCTTTTTTTAATTATGATGTCATGAATTACTGATTTGAGTTTATGCCTTTTATTTGGTTGATTTATAAAGTACTGTGAAGGGTATGGCCAATTGCTGCTCACTTGACAGAGAACATTTTTGTTCTTTCATGGCTTGATGTTCGAGCTCTTCAGAGACCTGGCTGTTTAACACACTGTGCCCTTTATGTTGGACTGGTCACAGAAGAGAGTGGTGCTTTCATTTACATTTAAGATTTATTCAACATGTCATCCTAGTGCTCCAGTTCCTCAATCTGAGATGAACACATGTACAGAACGAGGCGCAAGAAAATGCCCCAAGTCTGTCAAATCCTTATTCAAAAATGCACTGTTCATTGTTTGAATGGTAATTATGACTTTATTTTGACAACACGTTGGATTTTAGGTGATAAGTCTTTAAAAAAAAGGATTGCTATTGAAGACGAAAAATGAAAGGCTAAGTTTCAGCATGTGAATACATTTTGTGCCACTCAAGAAGAGATTTAAAGGCCCTTCCAGCTTCCACTGTTTACTTAAATGTTGTATTTTTAAATGAGCGGATTAAACATTCAAGAAATCCACCTGAATACGTGTTTCAAATAAAAATGATAGATTGGGAATCAATCTGATCAACGTTTTCAGCATTCATTTATAACCAGTGCCTATTTTTAGTGAACCGAGCTTTTTTTAAGATGACATCTACGTAAGTCAGTTTTCATTAAAAGTAATTATCTGGTAGGTGCAGTGTTGATCCCTATTTCCTCCACGACTGTTGTGGATAGATGATGCAAAAATGACAAATGAAAAGTGTGTTTACTCATTTTCATCTCACAATGTAGTATATGGGGCAGGACTTTTGCTGAGGATTTTAAATGGAGGCCAGAAACTCATGGAGTGACAGATGGGAAATAGCTGGAACTGACAATTAATGAGCAGGGGATGAACTCACTGTCTGATTAAGGTGGGCTGTTTAGGTTCGAGATCCAATCAGTTGCCTTCCAGCTTGGAAACAGCAAAAGAATGAGCTGCACAGTAGTTAGCACTGCTGCCTCACAGCTCCAGGGATCTAGGTTCAATTCCAGCCTTGGGTCACTGTCTGTGTGGAATTTGTACATTCTCCTCATATCTGCATAGGTTTCCTCTGGGTGTTCCAGTTTCCTGATGTGCAGGTTAGGTGGATTGA
The DNA here is from genome assembly GCA_024679065.1 of Sphyrna mokarran. Taxonomy (NCBI): domain Eukaryota; kingdom Metazoa; phylum Chordata; class Chondrichthyes; order Carcharhiniformes; family Carcharhinidae; genus Sphyrna; species Sphyrna mokarran. The sequence goes on from JAGIQG010000017.1 coordinate 38,584,556, forward strand.
CAATGCTAGATTGCCCCTTAAGTGTCCCAAGATGCATGGGTTAAGAGAATTAGTGAGATAAAAAGGGTTTTGGGGTTAGGAGGGATGGTCCTAAGAGATGCTATGTTGGAGACATGGTGCAAGGTTCATGGGCTGAATGGCCACCTCCTGCACTGTAGGGATTCTGAGGATGTGAAGGCATCCCCTCTCCAACAGTTTTTAAAGTGTAAGTTATAAATACCTTTTTCAACCAAACCTATACAGGAGAGGAGGTGGATGAGGGTTGCAGTGGGGTAGGGGTGTGCAGAGGGGAGGACTCTGAACTAGGCCACCTGCAACTGAGGCTGTGACCAGGCCAACAGGGAGGCCTCTTGAGCCTGCTGGAGTGCTGGCCACCAGGAGGCTGTCTTTAGACAGCTTAACTGGCCTCTGCTGCTCCTGGAACATGGCCGACTGGGAAATCCCAGCCAGCTACCCTGAACAAATGGGATTGTATCCCAGCTGCATGCAGACGGGCAGCACTGCTACTCCCTGCCCAATGTGAAGATGGCCAAGATGGGATGGAGCATCTACTATTGGCCCTGGCAGCAGCTGCAAATCAAGTCCACTAAGTTTATTGTATTTATCCAATAGTGAAAAACAATGACCTCTACAACTTAAGAAGAAATTAACTCGTGAGATGTCTCTAATTCCTAATTCCCTTGAGAAGATCTTGGTATGCTGTCTTCTTGTAACACTGCAGTCCATTTGATGTCAGTATATTAGGGAGAAAGTTCTAGGATTTTGCCTCAGTGACTTTGAAGGAGTGGTTACATACTTCAAGGTTGGGAAGATGAGTGGTTTGGAGAGGAACTTTCAGTTGATGGGGTTTTCAGGTGTTTGCTGTCCTTGATCTTCTGGATTGTCCTGCAGTTTCACTAGATTGGCATTTCATTATTTTTCAAGTTTATCTAGTGCTGCGTCTGGCATGCCCTGCTGCACAACTCATTTAACCAGGGTTGATAGACTGAGGAATATGTTTGACCATGAGATTACAGATTGTGTATGATTCTGCTGCTGATGATGACCCAAGATGCCTCATGCATATCCAGTTTGGATTTGCTAGATCTGGTCAAAGTCCATTCCACTTGTTATGAAGCTTTGCCACCATACTACAATGGAAGGTATTCTCAGTGTGGACTCGTCTCCACAAAGACTGCAGTTGTCACTCCTATTGTAAACATCATGGACAGATGCATCTGCAGCAGACAACTTTATGAGGATGGGGTCAAGTAATCTTTTGCATTTGTTGGTTCCCTCGCCATTTGCTTTGGACCTAGTCTAGCAGCTATGACCTTAAGGACTTGGTTAGCTGGGTCATTCATGATTTTCATGAGCCACTTTTTGTGATGAACATTGAAGTCCCCACCCAGAATACATTCTGCACCCTTGCCCCCCTCAGCGATCCTTCCAGTTGGTGCTCAACATGGAGAAGTACTAATTCATAAGTTGACTAGGAGTGGGGTAGAGATAGATGATAATCAGTAGAGGGTTTCTTTACTCACGTTTGTCCTGAAGCCATGAGGCCTCATGGGGTTGGGGGTCAATATTGAAGACTTCCAGGGCAACTTCCTTCTGACAGTATCTCACAATGGTGCCATGTCTAGTGGATCTGTCCTGTCAATGTGGCAAGATATACCCACAAATGGGTGATGGTGGTACCTGGTGCGTTGATTGTAAGGTATGATTGTGTGAGTATGGCTGTGTCACACTGTTCATTGACTAGACTATAGGACAGCTCTCCCACTTCTGACACAATTTCTCAAATGTTAGTCAGAAGGACTTTCCATGGTTGGCAGGTCTGGGAGTGCCATTGACATTTGCAGTGCCAAAATGAAGTTTCACCAGGTGGTTGGTTCCCCTTTCTTGTAGTTGGGTGTTTTGTTGCATGTGGATTGGGATTAGACCACCCAACAAGCAGTGAAAGGGGCCGACTCATTCTGTTGATCTTCAGGCAGTCTGTACTGCAAAGCCAATATTCTGACTCGATCTCACACGTAGCTACAAAACTACCATTGTAATCGCTGAGCAATTTTAACAAATAATTGAATAGTACAGTTCAGAATAAATTACATTTATGGATGAGGAAGGGCATTTGGCCCATTTTAGTTAGTGCAGCCTGAAAGTTATCCAATGTTTTCTTATCTGAATCTAGTAGGATGTTTGTCTCCACAACTCTGTCTGGAAAATGTCTTGTATGTTGATCGTACTTTGAAAGAACAACTTTGTAATGTTAGTCTTCATTTTTCATTTTGTTAACTTGAACTTGTGGCCTCTTGCATTTGTGTTGCAATTTAATTTGAAGTACTTTTCTCGTATCATTTACTTGTATTTATATCTCAATAAGAACACTCCCACTGAAATCCAATTTCTTTTGAATCTTATGTAACATTTCAATATTGAACTGGGGATCATCCATATGCCTCTGCTTTTAGAATCATAGAACCTGACAATGCAGAAGGAAACCATTCAGCCCATTGAGTCTGCACTGACCACGATCCCACTCAGGTTAACCCCATAATCCCATGCATTTACTTTTGCTAATCCTCCTAACACTAAGGAGCAATTTAAAATGACCTAATAACCTGCGCATCTTTGGACTGTGGGAGGAAACTGGAGCATCCAGAAGAAACCCATGCAGTCACAAGGAGAATGTGCAGATTCCACATAGACAGTGACCCAAGCCTGGAATCGAGCCTGGATCCCTGGCGCTGGGAGGCAGTAGTAACACCCACTGTGACACCGTGCTGTCTGTTTCATTGTTGTCTTGGCTGAATTTCTCTCAGGTATTTTGGTAATCATTGCAGGGTGCGCAAGACACTTGACTTTGTTGTGAATGAGTTTGATTTGTATTCTGTGATATAGTTTAACTTTCTTATTGGCTCTTTTGATTGCAGCTCCACAATGCACATACATATGGAACGTGGAGTATACTGAGATACCTTCATCTCCTTCAACTTCACCTCTGGCTAGTTCATTACTATTCTTGGAGCACATGTGTCACCCACTTACTAATGTTCAGCACTTTACAATTTGTGATGATCCTAGACCAAATCCCAAATTTTATTACAATCCTGTACAAGACCATTTATTTTGTGTGGATTCAGATAGGAAGCGGTAACTTTTTTCAATGTTAGAACTGATGGGATTTTAAATTGCAGCTGTTTTATTGAATGCAAATTCCACTATCTTTTATTCACTTTTTTAATTCATTCATGGGACATGGGTGTCGCTAGCTGAACCAGCATTCATTGCCCATCCTTCATTGCCCTTAGAGAACAATTGAGAGTCAACTACAATGCTGGAGTCCTGGAATCACATGTAGGCCAGACCGGGTAAAGACAGCAGATTGCCCTCCCTAAAGCACATTTGTGAACCAAATGGATTTTTCCAATAATCAGCAATAGTTTCATGGTCATCAGTAGATTCTTAATTCCAGATTTTTTTTAATTGAGTTCAAATTCCACTATCTGCTGTGGTGGGATTTGAACCCAGGTCCCCCAGAATGTTAGCTGAATTTCTGGATTAATTGTCTAGCGATAATACCACTAGGCCATCGCTTCACTTACTGGAGGTACGATGATGGAATTGAATTCAATACAAATAAAATGATGTTGTGAGACTTCTTAATGTTCCAGGTCAGTGACTTTTTATCAGAATTGATGATATCGGAAGAGATCTATTTAGCAGTGTTTGTTCTCTTTGTATGCAAGGTAATAACTTATACTCAGGAAAAATACAGGGTGAGATCTTCTGGCTGTTTGTGAAAGGTTCTGCCAGTGACATGTTGCTGCCAAAGGCTTTCTGGTGATAGTGAACAGATTCAGTGAGAAGTCACATTGATAGATAGTAATAGGAGCAGAAAACCCAGCCTCTTGCCGCTGCGAAACATGTCATGAGGGACCAGAATATTCCACCCATAATTTGCTCATCAATAGAGTGCTTCCAGTATTACATCAAAGAATCATAGAATCCCTACTGTGCCGAAGGAGCCTATTGGGCCCATCGAACCTGTGCCGACAACAATTCCACCAAAGCCCTATCCCTGTAACCCCAAGTACTTACCCTACTAATCCCCTGATCCTAAGGAACAATTTAGTATGGCCAATCAATGTAACCCACATACTTTGCTCAGTTTCATGCAGAGAAATTGATCCTGTATTCCGATGGTGAAAAGGACATGGGACTTTTTGAGTTATAAGCAGGATTTTCCCCTCCAACTTTTGTCAGATTAGTTTGGTGATGGGAACAGAGAATCTCAAGAATTCCCAAATCTCATTTTATTCGATGTAAATGTGTGAGGCCATTGTCCTCCCTAGAAGTGGGTGCTGTAGAGTGTTTCCTAATGCATGAATATAATTTGAATAAATTGTCATCTAATTGTTAGGCCTCTTCTACGCCTGAATCATCCCTGCAGCTCTGTCAGAAATTCCATTCATGTCAGCATGAAGGCGCAAATAAAAATTGGTCTCCAAAGGTGTGCACTTTGTGAGCAGAACTCCCAGGAGAGCCACTGTTGTGTCAGGGTTGAGGGGTGCTGGGAAGGCTCCACATTAACTTCTTTACACTGGGATGGCTTTGAAAAATGGCACTCTGATCTTCAAGGGACTAAATTGCTGGTGGGTTGGGTAAACCCAAGGCAGCATGACCAGCATGCAACACCACCCCCCTGCCATGGAGGTTTTTGTCCATGTCTAGCATTATTTTGCAAATAAAGTGGCCACTGCTGTCTATGGCTTCAATGCTGCTTTTCCTGCCTGCCATTAACCTTTGACGAATTCCAGGAGAAATCTGACTACAAAAGTATAAAAAGGTCCATGGATTCAGTTCTAACATGCTCTTGTGGTTTTTAAATAAGGTTGGAATTGGGATCTGTGATGCCTTGCATTGCCAAATGGCTGGCTCACTCATGAGGAGCGTGAAGAGCGAATGTGTCGCCCTAAATGATTTGTCACAGACTCTGGATGTGCAGTGCAAATTACTGCCTTATAGGGGAGGGAGCAAAAGTGTAAATTGGGGAAAACTAAGAATGCTACAGAGCAGAAGGAAGCCATTTGGCCCATTGAGTCTGCACCGACTATAATCCCATCCAGGACCTATCTCCATAACTCTGTGCATTTACCCAGCTAATCCCTTGACAATAAGTGGCAATTTATTATGACCAATCCATCTAATCAGTACGTCTTTGAAGTGTGGAAGGAAACTGGACCACCGAGAGGAAACCCATGCAGACACAGGGAGAACTCGCAAACTCCACACGGACAGTGACCCAAGCTGGGAATTGAACCCAGGTCCCTGGCAGTGTGAGGGAGCAGTGCTAATCACTGTGCCACCATGCCTATAAGAATTGGCGACATAATTTCAAAGGAATGTTTAAGGAAAGTTTGACCCGATTGTTTCCACACAGATAAGCAGGATTGGCTGCAACTGATGACAAAAAATAAGCTGTAGCCAATGAGGAAAACAATTGAAAAACTAAAGCGACTTGTGCTTCGTATTACTTGTTCTTCTCTTTGCTTCTAAGCTGATGCTTTTTCTCAAAAATAATTAGCAGTCATTAAATTTCTTTTGTAGAGTTTTTCATCCTTTTCGTTTGGCTTACTGCTATTTTAAAATTAGAAGATATCAGTGGAAGAAATTATAGCATGTGCTGCCACTCAGATGAACCTTAAATGCCAGTCCTGTAAACATATGTTGTATATAAACATATACATCACATCGGAAGCCTGGGAACTGTTCTGACCATGAAATGGCAGGATATTTACAGAAAATGTAGACTGGGCTTTGCATTTCTTTTTACATGCCATGCCAAGCAAAATAACATATTACTGATGAAAAAAATATTAAAGTTATATAATTCACATACTTTTTATGGTTTTAAATTGGGTAATCTATATTTCATGAAAAATAGTGTGCATACTATGTTTTTTCCTACTATAATTTTTTATTTTCATAATGACTTGGAACTTTTCACTGTCAATTCATCAACTTGTAACTTGTACAAATTAGCTCTCCAGTAGCACCATACGACCCTTCTCGTACAGATGGCTCAGACTATATTCCAAAAGGCATCATTAGCTAGTTTCTTTTCCCCCGAGTAAGTGAAGAATTTTTAAAATAAGGATTTGGACAAAATATGAATATAGGAAAAGCTGTAATAGTCAACATAACATTACTGCATTTATACATCAAATTATCCTTTTAAATAGCGTTTGCATAGAAATTTTTACTTGAAGGTCTCAGCCTCCGACAGAGGTTTGGGTTCAGGCTTGATAGTTTTGTCTGGAGCTAAATTGACTGAGCAGTCTGAGAATATGAAATATATCCAAATTGTCAGGATGCATCTGTATAGTTTAGTCTGCATTGATGGAATGTTTTCGAAAGTTTCCATCTGTTTCTACAATATTATTTTGAGCAGATTTTCAATATTATTTGAAGAAAAGTTAGAAAGCATATTTCAAAAACTTTAATTCACGTAGTTCATATTGATTTTTTTCTTTAACCTTTATGTCATGGGAAAGGAAAGACGTTCTTGTCACAGACATTCTTGTTTCATGGTCGAGAACATTCAGAAAGTGCATTAAGCTATGGGAGAGAGCATGATCCTGTTTCCTTATCCTATTTCTTTACAAATATAGGGTGGAATTTTCCCAATGTTCCTGTTAGTGTGTTCAATGGTGGATGTTGGGGGGAATGTGGTGGGAGGCCCAGAAATCGGTTTCATGCAAGTGTGAATTTATAATGGGATCCTCCACTGCTGCCCACCATGGTGAGTTGGAAAGCCTGCCAGAGGCTGGTGTGAGCCTTATTTACATCCCATTAACGGGATGCAGATCAAGATCCAAACCTCCCCATATCCAGATTCTGACAGAAAAACACGTTGGTGTGAAACTCGTTCAGAACATGTGACACATAAATGTCAGGGCTCTTCTGAAGGTTGCCTGAAGAGTTTTGGATGGAGGCAGACCAGGACCTTGGACTCTGGAACGTTACAGCCATGAGTGAGGGGGAGCATCTATAGGGGGAACTTCCAGATTAAATGCCCTGGAGGGAGTCCATCGTCCACCCTCAGAATGTTCCTGATGATCCGTCTTCATTTTTAGGTGGTCCACCTTCTTTCTTCAATAGTGGGTCAGTGATGGACGCCTTTTCGAAATGGTTCCCAGATAGGACTACACAGCTCCCCGCTTCGTCCCATTACTGAATAAAGCGAGAAAACCCAGGTGCATCGTTAATGAGGTCAGGGCCGGAGGACTTGGCATGTTCTCCTGCCGACTACTGCAACAGTTCCTGCCCCCACCACGGCACTGGGTCTCAAAATGGTGAATTCTGCCCTCAGCTGCACATTATTTTCAACAAACATTATCTTATCCCCCATTATCACCTGTGCTCTATTGACTGAACAACCTTGAATTATAATCTCATTATTATCTCATTTTCAGTGACTTAATGCGGAATGTTCAAATTATCATGTGTTTTATTAATATTTATTAATTCAAATAGTTGCATTTTTCCACGACTATGAAGCAGAGAAAGAGAGAGAGAGAGTGCGCGAGTGACTCAAAGCACGGAGACAATATTCAAAAGCCAAAAAGAAATCAATCACCAAATACCAAATTTGAAATTCACTGAGATCCCTTAGAAAATTTCAAAATGTAGCTTTCAGGCATAGAGGGGTGGGGGTGTCTGGTCCACCCAGTGTTGTTGGATTCATGTCCCTTCTATACCTTCACTCCTGGCAGTCACCAGGCATCCACTGGTGAGCCAACATTACGAATGGGATTTTCCAGCCATGTTCACTCCTAAACTGGAAAATCCCACCCAAGATCAAATGGATCTTTGCATGGTGCTCCCCCTGCCTGCTACAAAGGTGAGTGGGAGAAGTTAGACCATACCACAGTATTTACTCACAGTATTATAGTATTACTCCTGCACCTATGTTCCTACTTCCTTTTGCAATGGTGTCGTTGTTTTAGGGTTCCTTTCCTGTTCCACCATCGACACCAATCAGTTCAAACTGTTTGAATGTTCATGTATGCAGACGGTTCAGATTTGGTAAATATCTCACTGCGGCATCAATCATTTCTACCTCAAAGAGCCGATAGTTAATTTTAACCAAGCATGCTGAGCCATTTTGCTGCAGTGGATCTGCCGTCTGCTCTGTTGCCAACATGGCAAACACTTAACGAACTTATCAGAACTTTCTGCTGCAAGAATTTAATGATGCTCAGACTATTCCCTAGTATGGCTCCATCTGTGAAGTTTTGGTTTTATCTTGGTTACATATTCATTTAAAGCAGACAGATCATCATGATTATCAATTGGGCACAGTGGTTAGCATTGCTGTCTCACAGCATCCGGGAGCTGGGTTCAATTCCAGCCTCAGATTACTGTCTGTATGGAGTTTGCACATTCTCCCCATGCCTGCATGGGATTCCTCTGGGAGCTCTGGTTTCCTCCCACAGTCCAGAGATGTGTGGGTTAGGTAGATTGGCCATGATAAATTGATCCTTTTGTACCAGACGGACGAGCAGGATAAATGCATGGGGTTAAAGGGAAAGGGCCTGGATGGGGTTGTTGTTCATGCAGATTTGATGGGCCAAATGATCTCCTCCTGGGCTATATGGATTCTATCTATTCTATTCCTACTGTTTCACTACACCTGGTACAGCAAGTAATGTAATGTTCTGCACACTTTAATGTCTGGACAAAGTTGTTCATACTTGAAATAGGTACACTGCCTCAATTCTCAGTCATTTGGGACTGGCACTTATATGACTGGGGTCTTGCATGCCTCTTCCCTCCCATTACAAAAGTTGGTTTCAAAGCAATCAACTTAACCAAAAAGACTACACTACACGCCCAAAACACACCCAGAATGAGACTTCTAACCCATGACAGCTGCCAGACAAACTGATAGGCTGGCAGCTCCAGCAATGGACATTACTAGGACTGTAAGCAGTCCCGGATAAGAAGAGGAATGGAGCTGGGTCAGTGCTGAGCCCTGGGGTTTTTTGGGTCAGAGGGGATCAGGTATTCTTGGGTGGTTGTGCGGGAAAGTTGGGGAGTAGGTTTTGGAGATCAGGCGAGGGGACATAAAGAAATGGGGAGAAGTGAATTCTTGGGGTAAGGAGGCAATTTGCTGAATGTGTACAGGGAAACTCCCAAAGGATTCCTACTCTTCCTGCTTTTTAACCAGTTGAGTTTAACAAAACAGAATTCCAATTCACACTTGCCTACCTACTCTAATGATATTATAGTATGGACAGTGTAATATTTGGGTAAATTGGCTTGTTAACAAATTTTTAAAAATATATCAGGGTCCATCTGCCCATCCACCTATTCATGGGAGCAGATCAGGGTTGAGGTGGGAAGATGATTGGCTAGCTATCCTTCATGTTTTAAGTGTCCCTCCCACCGAAAACATGACTGTTGGGATGGCCCCATGAAATCCAGCCCTAGTGTCCTTTAAATCATTATTGCTGGCAACCTAAATAAAATGAATTTGCCATATTGTTCAAAATACTGCCAAATATGGTTTGGTTTTGCGGTTTTATTTTTAAATAGTTTCCTGAGGAGTATTTAACATTATTTTGAAAACTCCCAGAAATATGAATTATTCACTATACATAATGTTACTTGGCCCCCAAATAGACTTGTGTTTTACTTAAACCTCGTTTCCAGTGTATCAAAACCACATCTTTGTTTTGTAAAATTTTTGATCCATACCGTGATCCTCGCATGAAATGACCCTGAGTTCCTGCATCTTAATGGCCAGCACATGAAAGTCAGTCCAGTTGCTGCCAAGGTGTAATCACGTTTGTATTTCTTTTCTTTTGTGCGAGTGAAATTGCTGACTGCATCATTAAATAAGGCTGTGGCACAGTAATGATTGAATTAGCTATTTTTATTCAGTTTACAGAGATTTCGATCCAAGCATAACATTTCTTGGTAAGCTAGTATGGCAGCTATCAAGATTCAACTATGTATAATCACTTCAATTTATGGAAAGACCCACCCACACTTAAAGCAAACGCAGTAATTCAACCTTTCTTTATAAAGTGGGTTCCGTTGATCAGCCTGTGAGATTAAAGCAATCGGCAATGATTTCCACAGAACTATTTTCATTATTTTTAAGACATCAAAGAAGACTTCAGTTTTCGAAGCAAAGTGCAGCTGTTTTGCTTTCTGCCACATATCACTGGAAATCATGCAGACCAAACACTTGCCTAGCAACCACACCAAACGCACTGGAGAGAGCCAAACCCTAATCGATAAATACAGCCTCTGCTTTCAACCATGACAACCGCCCCATTCACAACTCACCCTTTAAACAGGATTTTGGTTTTACTTAAAAAGATAAAAATCAGCAGTTCCTGTTGAGATCCATGGTGAGAAATGTGAAATACGTCAGGGTCGGTCGAATGTGGTATTCATCCATTTGGCAAACACAGCATTGAATGAAAGACGATTCTGTGCCTTGATTGCGGAAAGGGTGCTGCAAATACTACCACAAAACTGAGCTAGGTGAATTACTTTATACAGATGCCTTGTAGGGTGGATTATTGGTAACCCAGTGGAGGGGATGTGGAATCTGGCCTCCCTCTTCTGTGGCCTGCCAATGTTCATGCATTCTTTCCTTGGTATTCTGATCACTTGCAATCTAGGTGATACCTTAGTTATTTTCAGATTTTCTGACCACCTTTGCTGAAACCAAAACCCCAGAAAATCCGAAATATTTATTTGTGGTGATAACAAAGAACTTGATTACTATCAGAATCCTTTTTCTCAAATGAAGATGTAGGAATGGAAGTTTTGGAGTTTAATGCCTGTGCATTATTCTATGCTGGTCCCCTATTTCGCCTTGCAGGAGATTTCAGGTTGATATTGGCAAACACCTCCAGGTGTTAGACTTGGAGGTGGGTGAGCACTTTGGTGATAGTGACCACAATTCGGTTACGTTTACCTTAGTGATGGAAAGGGATGGGCACATACTGAATAACAGTAGTTATAGCTGGGGGAAAGGTAATTATGAGGCTATTAGGAGAGATTTAGGATGCATAGGGTGGAGCAGGAAATTGCAGGGGCTGGGGACATCTGAAATGTGGAGCATATTTAAGGAACAGCTTCTGCATGTCCTTAATGAATATGTACCTGCCAGGCAGGGAGGAAGTGGTCGAGTGAGGGAACCATGGTGTACTAGGGAAGTTGAATCTCTGGTGAAGAGGAAGAAGGAGGCTTATATAATGATGAGACGTGAAGGCTCAGTTAGGGCACTGGAGAACTATAAATTAGCCAGGAAGGAGCTAAAGAGGGAGTTGAGAAGAGCTAGAAGAGGACACGAGAAGACTTTGGCGGATAGGATTAAGGAGAATCCTAAAGCTTTTTACAGGTATATAAATAATAAAAGATTGGTTAGGGCAAGATTAGGGCCAGTCAGAGATAGCAGTGGGAAGTTGTGCGTGGAGCCTGAGGAGATGGGAGAGTCACTGAGTATTCATTCACGCAGGAGGAAGACAATGTTGTCGAGGAGAATACCGCGATACCAGGTTGTAGACTGGGCAGGATTGAGGTTCATAAGGAGGAGGTGTTAGCGAATCTTGAGGGTATGAAAATTGATAAGTCCCCTGGGCCAGATGGGATTTACCCTAGGATTCTCTGGGAGGCTAGAGAGGAGATTGCAGAGCCTTTGGCTTTGATCTTCATGTCGTCGTTGGCTACAGGTATAGTGCCGGAAGACTGGAGGATGGCAAATGTTGTCCCTTTGTTCAAAAAGGGGAGTAGGGACCATCCTGGAAATTATAGACCGGTGAGCCTGACTTCTGTTGTGGGCAAAGTCTTGGAAAGAATTATAAGGGATAGGATTTATAAGCATCTAGAGAGAAATAAATTGATTAGGGATAGTCAGCACGGTTTTGTGAAGGGTAGGTCGTGCCTCACAAACCTTATTGAGTTTTTTGAGGAGGTGACCAAAGAGGTAGATAAGGGTAAGGCAGTTGATGTAGCGTATATGGATTTTAGCAAAGCGTTTGATAAGGTTCCCCATGGTAGACTACTGCAGAAAGTGCAGATGCATGGGATTGAAGGTGATTTAGCAGTTTGGATTAGGAATTGGCTAGCTGATAGAAGACAGGGGGTGGTGGTTGATGGGAAATATTCAACCTGGAGTGCAGTTACAAGTGGTGTACCTCAAGGATCTGTTTTAGGGCCACTGCTGTTTGTCATTTTTATAAATGACCTAGATGAGGGTGTAGAGGGTTGGATTAGTAAATTTGCTGACGATACCAAAGTGGGGGGAGTTGTAGACAGCGAGGATGGATGTTACAGTTTGCAGAGGGACATAGATAGGTTGCAGAGCTGGGCCGTGAGGTGGCAAATGGAATTCAATACGGATAAGTGTGAGGTGATTCACTTTGGTAGGAATAACAGGCATATGAAATATAGGGCTAATGGAAGGACCCTTAATAGTGTTGTTGAGCAGAGGGATCTTGGGGTACAAGTACATAGCTCTTTGAAAGTTGGCACCCAGGTTGATAAAGTTGTTAAGAAGGCGTACGGTGTGTTAGCTTTTATTGGTAGAGGGATTGAATTTAGGAGCCGTGAGGTTATGTTACAACTGTACAAAACTCTGGTGCGGCCGCACTTGGAGTATTGCGTACAGTTCTGGTCGCCGCATTATAAGAAAGATGTGGAAGCATTGGAAAGGGTGCAGAGGAGGTTTACCAGGATGTTGCCTGGTATGGTGGGAAGGCCTTATGAGGAAAGGCTGAGGGACCTGAGGTTATTTTCATTAGAGAGAAGAAGGTTACGCGGTGACCTAATTGAGGCGTATAAGATGATCAAGGGATTGGATAGGGTGGATAGTGAGAGCCTTTTTCCTCGGATGGTGATGACCAACACGAGGGGACATAACTTTAAATTAAGAGGTGGTAGTTATAGGACGGATGTCAGAGGCAGGTTCTTTACACAGAGGGTGGTGAGGGCGTGGAATGCCCTGCCTGCAGCAGTTGTGGACTCGCCTACTTTGGGGGCATTCAAATGGTCGGTGGATAGGCATATGGATGATATTGGAATAGTTTAGGTTAGAGGGTCCGCTGGCTGGCGCAACATCGAGGGCTGAAGGGCTGTACTGCGCTGTTATGTTCTATGTTCTAACACGTTGTAACAGGCCAGTCACCGATCCTCTCACTAAGGAGCAGCGTAGGTGAGAAAACATTAGAGGCGAAAGAGGAACAGAAAAGTTTAGGAAAAAAAAACTACCTTTCCAAAAGCATTTGTTTATCACGAAACACTTTACCCAGACTAATAAAGAACAAAGAACAAAACAGCATGGGAAACAGGCCCTTCAGTCCAACGAGCCCGTGCTGCCACCCCGATGTTCCCACCTCTACCTGTGATCCTTGTCTGTTTATAGATCTATGGATTAAAAACCAAATTTGAGACAATTTAGGGAGAATTTGTTCTGCCAATTAGCCTAACAGCACATTTTTGGGATGTGGGAGGAAACCGGAGCACCTGGAGAAAACCCACACAAGCACGGGGAGAATGCGCAAACTCCCACAGGCTCAAATCCATGTATCTGCACAGCACAGCGATAGTCACTGAGCTGTTGTGTTTCCCATCAAATGATCCAAGTCAAGCGTACACTAACGACGTGAAGCACTAGAATACTCCTGAAATCCAAGAGCAGCTCTCTCACGACCCATCGCATGTATGCCCTTTGTTAGATGACAAGGCTGACCAAAGTACCTGCAGGATAAAATCAAGTACATCAATATCATCTTCTATTTACACACTTCCCAGGGACTCCCAAGGCTCATGATCCCTATTTTAAATCAGTTTTCTATACCCCTCCATTCCCATTCTGTTCATGTGCCCATCTAAGTATCTCTTAAATAACTCCAGAGTGCCTGCCTCCACCACTTTACTTGGCAGCACATTCCATACCCCCACCACCCTCTAAGAAAAAACTCCCTCTAGCATCCAAATTATACCTTACCTCCCTCACTCTAAGCCTGTGACGCCTCGTGCTATTTGAGTCCATCCTAGGAAAAAGCTTAATCCTGTTTATCTATACCTCTCAATCTTGTACACCTCTATTAGATCTCTTCTAAGTCTACATCTTTCTAAGGAAAACAGTCCCAATTTGCCTAACCTCTCTTCATACTCAGACATAATTGGATATACTCTCTTCCTTTTGGAAAAAGATACAAAAGTCTGCGATCATATACCAACTGACTCAAAAACAGCTTCTTCCCTGCTGCCATCAGATTTTTGAATGGATCTACCTCACAGTAAGTTGATTTTTCTCTACACCCTATCTATGACTGTGACACTACATTCTGCACTCTCTCCTTTTCTTCTCTATGAATGGTATATTTTGTCTGTATAGTGCACAAGAAACAATACTTTTCACAATGTACTAATACATGTTACAATAATAAATTACTTTCTGAACTGTAGTCAACTGCTGTATCTCAAAGATATCTGGAATGAAGAATCTACTGATGATCATAAAACTATTGCTGATTGTCTGGAAAACCTATCTGGTTAGTTAATGTTCTTTAGGGAAGGAAACCTGCTGTCCTTACCTGATCTGGTCTGCATATGAGTCCAGAACCTCAGCAATTTAGTTGACTCTCAACTGCCCTCGGGGTAATTCGGAATGGGCAATAAATGTTGGCCAGCCAGTGACGCCCATTTCCCATGAATGAATAAAAAATGCCAATTGGCATATAGCAAGATCACACAGACAGATGAATGATTAATCAGTCATTTTTTTTGCTGTTGTTGGACATTGCAACAATGTTCTGTTCATCTTAGAGAAGGGAGTAAAACCTGGCATGAGCTTTCCACTTTCTAGTGTAGATGTAAGTGTTTTACTAATTAAATCAAGCTGTCAGCTCAGTGAATCCTACCCCCAAAACCAAAATAATTTAAACCGTTGATGTATGACTTGGTTTGGCAATACTGGATTGTAATATTCTGTTGCATTCTGTATAACAAAAGTGCTAGAATTATAGAATTCTAATGAGCATAACCATATTAAAATAAATTAAGAATTTTAAAAAATACCAGATTGGCCTATAACAGGTTATCAACAAGTGTTTTGTTTTTCACCAAGATTATTGATGAAAGGTAAATGCGAGGGTTGAACATTACGAATACTCAGCTCACTAGTTTTCTTAATGTCGGGAACCTCTCCAGCATTCCTCAAATAGTGACAGAGTCTCAAATTCAGAAATCCCACCTCTGAACACAGCACCTAGCATGTTTGCAAGGAATAGGGGAAATGGGAGCAGGTTCTAAATTTCACACCCATGGTTCACATGTTAAAATGTAGATACCTCAGGCTGATCTGATTTCCATTAGTGGGATATCCAGAACACTTCAAATCTGTTGGGAGAAGGTCCAAAGCTGCCTAGACTTTCTTGAGAGATAGTGTGTCCTTTTGGAGAGACCAAGGCTCTCTGGGATTGTTAAATTTAGACATGAATGTGTGTAAAAAAAACTGTATAAGGAACTGTCACAGGGACCCCTGAAACAAGCTGTTGAAAGGGGTTGTCAAAGGAGCGATCAGTGAAGCTGTCAAGCTATAAAGAATTTAAAACTCCTGCCCTTTATGTATTTGAAAATCTCTGCATAGTGTTTTAAAAAAAAATCAGTGTTTGCTATTTTACACTTTGTTGAGGTAAGCCTGAATGTTATAATTTCAGGATCCACTTCCTCTTTTGTAAACAGTTGTTTTAAAGGAGTCGCAGACTGTCAATCAGGCTTAGACTGTCAACATTGTTGATCAGTGGTGTACTTGAGATCCATTCAATCATGAAGGGAAATGAACACAAACACAGGTGGCTGGAGGATGATAAAAGTCCCTTGAACTGTCAATGAAATCTTTCTCAAAGCACTGCATGGTGAATTTGTTAGGGATCAAAGGGTTCCGTTGGAATGGGAAGGATTTCAATGCTTTTAAATTGCTCAGAAACCCCAGAGGCTTTAAATAAAAATTATGCACGTACGTTGGAACTGAGTGCACAACTATGCAGATTGGAGTGATACAATGATTTAAAAGCTTGCCAGGTGATTAGGGGGCATGGTGATTAAATTGACCTGGCCAGTTCAGAATTTCCACCAGTGTCAGGCAGGAATGCAAATACTGATTGCAGTGTCTGCCTGAAATCACCATGTCTACAGTGATCTTATGGTCTGTCAGGCAGAGTGGTAAGGTCAACTCTTTGTTTCCAGCATGAGCACCCAATTCTCCAGGGCCCTTCTTCTGCAGCCTGGCAGCAACAGAGGAGCAAATGACCCCTCAGGGCCCAAGATACCAGACCATGTTGACAGTGCCGGGGGCAGTGCGCCATTGGCACTGCCATGGCACATAGCCTGAAAGGGAGGGCTAAAGGGGAAGAGGACCTGAGCAGGGAGCCGTTGGGAGAGGTGAGCTTAAGTATGGGTGGTCAGTTCAGGTCACCTTCATGCCTGTGTGCTGAGTGGGGACCTGTTTGGGGGGAGGGGGTGACTCGATATTTGTGAGTGGTAGGGGTAGTACCTCTCTTTCGTGAGGGGTGGAATGGCCACTGTTTCAGTTCTTGAGGGGAGGAGCATTTGCCTTCCGGTCCGGAGAGCAGTCACCCTTTACAAAGGGCAGCCTAGCCTCAGAACAGTGAACTGGCCAGTGAGTTGCTTGAAATTAGCTTATTTGCAACTTTCAAGTGGATGAACACTCCTGCTTTCTGGCCAGCTGGGCACTTAGTCTCAAAATGGGAGAAATCAGTCCAGAGTTTTAAGATAATTCCTTGAAATGGCTTATTTGGAAAGAGCTCCACTTAAATAAACCTAAGCAGTAAGATTTGAACAAGGTTTACAGATCCTGGAATACTAGAACAAGCAGCTTGAAGTTTGGCCACTATTATGCATAGTAAATGATTGCCACATAGACTCCATGGAGTCTGCTAAATAAATCATGCTGAAATAGGGAGATATATTATATGGATTAAAAAACCTTTAATAACAAAAATTGTGAACCGTTTTCTGCCAAGTACATCGTGGAACATTTTGGCTCCAGTCCTGTTGTCCAGAGTAGCTCCCTCAGCGAAAACACATCTAAAGAATAACAGATGACTGTTAAGTTTTAGAAAAAGGCATTTGAAGAAAAGATATTTAGTCCAGTAAAGTAAGCCAACCCCCTTTATGGGATTCATGATTGTAGTATGATCATTTATACTGATTTTAAGAGTTTTCCCAATTTACTTAACAGAGATGTTATTAAAGCAAGAGAAGCTCTTAAGGGAGGGAATCTCACTGATCATTAAATGTAACAGGCAAAAATCCACAGAATTTCAACTTCAAACCAGAGAGGACACAGCAGTTAGCACTGCTGCCTCACAGTGCCAAGGATCCAGGTTTGATCTCTGGCTTGGGTGACTTGTGCGGAATTTGTACGTTCTCCTAGTGTTTGCGTGGGTTTCCTCTGGATGCTCCAGTTTCCTCCAACAGTTGAAAGATGTGCTGGTTAGGTGCGTTGGCCACGCTAAATTCTCCCTCAGTATACCCGAACAGGCGCCGGAGTGTGGTGACTAGGGGATTTTCACAGTAACTTCATTGCAGTGTTAAACTAAGACTGCTTATGACACTAATAGATAAACTTAAAACAATGAACCAAGTCACTGAATGCTATATCAAAACAGAAAGCAATGGAAATACTCAATAGCCCTGCCAGAAAATTGGATTTAGACATGTGACAATCCTGACCCAAAATGTTAATTTTTTTTCTCTCATCAGCTGTTGATGCATTGCACATTTTATGCTTTATTTTAAATTTTCAACATTTGCTGTGTTTTTACTTCAATCCTGAGTGTTCCATTCCATAAATAACATTCTCATGTTCCCAACAGCACTAAAACCAGAACATTCCATGATGAACTTGGCAAACAAATAGGAAATGCTTTACAATTTTCATTATTAAAAGGCTTTTCCTTCGATGCAAATTAAAATCAAACAATCCCGCACTTCATAACATCCAAAGACCTTACCAAGTAGAATGAAGCTTTCCTCTTTTATATTCTAATATCCAGTGCTTCTGCTGCCATTAACACATTATCCAGATCAGGACAGCTAATGAACGTGAACCTTGATCTGATCCCTGTTCCATATACATGCTGTCATGATGATATGTGACCTGATGGTCTGTGCCTCCAGTTCTATCTTTTGTACTAATGGCCCAACCCCTCTTAGTTGCTCAAGAAAAGAGAAGGCAAGCTTTCCGACCGTTTGTGCTACGTTCCCGCTGTAGCAAAGTTGGAGAATTTGGTGGCCAGCCAAATCTCCGTTCACTGTGGCTGGATGGGTAAATCCCAGCGGCATGAATGGTAGTAAGATTCTGACTGGAGAATGGACTCCTTCCTTGTTTATGATTAAATAAAGGTTTTCAGGATTGAGAGTAAATTGAGAGATTTTGTTATTTTAAAAGCTTTATATATATTAGCAAAACAAATTCTATGCCAGCAAATGCTGCTGTTACTAGCAGGACCCTGTTGGGAGAAATCCTTTAAATTTTGCGGAACATCAATATGCACAAGAAAGTAAAGAGTAGATAAACAATCAAATGTCAAGAAAGTGCTAATATCCCGTTTCCCTGTGTTTTAAATTCCCAACTGAAACTCTGTTCAGGGGAAACTCTTTTAGTTCCTGGAGGAGGGGGTTGAATGTAGGAGGTGGTGGAATGTAGGTGTGAGCTATGATTGTGGCTTTAGGAGCCATCAGTTCAAAGCAATTTAACAAGAATTTCAACTCTTTGGCAAATAATGGAAAGGATCCTTGTCTGAACGAATCTGGCCACTAATCCTGCATCAATAGGCATGTACTAAATTTAATTTGATTTATTATTGTCACATGTATTAGTATACTGTGAAAAGTTTGTTTCTTGCATGCTGTATAGACAGAACTTACCGTTCATAGAGAAGGAAGAAGAGAGTGCAGAATGTAATGTTAAAGTCACAGCTGGGCGTGGGGAAAGATCAATTTAATACGAGGTAGGTCCATTCAAAAGTCTGATAGCAGTAAGGGAGAAGCTATTTTTGAGTCGGTTGGTACGTGACCATAGTTTTTTGCATCTTTTTCCGGATGGAAGAAGATAGAAGAGAAAATGTCTGGGGTGCATGGGATCCTTAATTATGCTGGCTGCTTTGCTGAGGCAGCAGGAAATGTAGACAGAGTCAATGGATGGGAGGCTGGTTTGCGTGATGGATTGGGCAACATTCATGACTTTTTGTAGTTCCTTGAGAACTTGGGCACAGCAAGATCATACCAAGTTGTGATACAACCAGAAAGCATTTCTATGGTGCACCTGTAAAAGATGGCCAGAGTTGTAGGTGACATGCCAAATTTCCTTAGTCTTCTGAGAAAGCAGAGGCGTTGGTGGGCTTTTTTTCACCATCTGTTGGCTTGGGGGAACCAGGACAGATTGCTGGTGATCTGGACACCTGGAAACCTGAAGCTCTTGACCGTTTCTACTTTTTTCAGTCATGAAAAGGATCGGTTGTATGTTTCTTACTGACAGTTGCAACTTTCGGCAATGAACTGAACTGGAGAGAAAATACTGTGGTGACCAAAACTGTTATTTATATTCTACAAGCTGCAGCATGATTAGGATCAAGATCTTGCTGTTTAGAATTGCTGCTTTTGCTGACAGTTTGTTTTTTTTCTGTGTTTTAAGAGGGATACAGCTTGAGCCGAAATGTTTAGCTTCGTGCACATTTAAATGTCCAGCATTTTTGTTATATAAACAGTTCTGAAAAGCAGCTACCCAGACACTTGTACACAGACTAAATTGTGTGTCAATGTTGTGCATGTATGCTGCTTTATGATTGGCTTCATGTGATTTCATGCATGTGTGAATTGGGGACATTGAAGTGAGTTTCAGACAGGCTTTTGGCTTGACAGGAGTTTGCAGTTCTGTTTTCCATTAAAACTTTTCAAGTGGCCAAGGACCTGGCATTATTCCAGTTCAGATATCTGCTTACAAATTGTCTTTTACCTTTTTAAAAAATAATGATGTCATTGAATGCTTTTTGTAAAGTTTGGGCTGATTGCCACTAATTCTCACAAAGGATCTTGTTGACACAGTTAGAAACATACATTGTGTATATGCTATCCATATTTAATATTGGGATATGAGTGTTGGCTCTAGCATTTTGTTCAACCATAATGTATTTTAGCCGTCACTTGTTAGAACTAAGATGAGGTGGGATTTCTTCAGTCAGAGAGTGGTGAATCTGAAGAATTCATTGCCACAGAAGGCTATAGTGGTCGGGATGTTGAATATAATTTAAGGTGTTGATCGGTTCTTTGGTTGAGGATCAAAGGTTACAGAGAAAAGGCAGGAGAATGGGGTTGAGAAATCTATCACTGTGATTGAATGGCAAGGAGACTCGATGGGCCGAATAGCCTAATCCTGCTCCTTTCCTAGAATCCTTACAGTACAAGAGGAGGCATTCTGCCCATCGCGTCTGTACCTACCACAATTCCACCCAGGTTCTATTTCTGTAATCCTATGCATTTACTCTGCCAATACCCCTGACACTAAGGGTCAATTTAGCATGGCCAGTCAACCGAATCTGCACACCTTTGGATTGTGAGAGGAAGCTGAAGCATCTGGAGAAAACCCACACAGACATGGGGAAAATGTGCATGCTCCACAGACTGTGACCCAGGTCCCTAGGATTGTGAGACAGCAGCACTAACCACGATGCTGCCTATATCTTATGGTTGCATGCACTCCCACATGGATGATGTACATCTCAATATCATAGAACCCCAGGCTATGTGGTGAAATGTAGTGACTGTTGTGATAGAATTTGGGCAGATCCTTTTCTTTTTCCGATTCTCAATGCTTAGAGTTTGTCCAGCTGTGGTCTCAGTGCCTTTGGGCTATGAGATTACGTTATCAAGTAAGACAAGGAACTGATTTATATTTCGGGCTGGTTCTGCCTGAACTCAAACAAAATAATTGTGATCAGGAAATCAGGAGACAAATACTTTCTCCTGTAAACAAATTGCCATTCCTTGAGAACTTCCAGATTATTTTTGGTGTTTAACTGATTGCATCCTGTTAGGAAATTGATAATCTGGATTCATGTGAACTTGGGGCCACTTACCAACTGGTGATTTCTTTTTGTTTTAATCCATGTTTTCAGAGATTATTTTTCCGAGTCTCAAATTTTATGGTACTAGTGAAAATCGCTTGGTCAGTTAATATAATTGTATTTGTTAGTTGACTTACTGATAAATATTAGATTGTAACATTACTGTTAAATGATAGCTTTCAAAAATAATCATTATGGCCAAGAAAAGAATCTTCTGAAAAGATTTTATAAGAGAATTGAAACATATGATGTTGCATTTTATACTTTTGTGCACGTTAAATCAGTAGCCACTTTTCAAAGGAGTGGGCGTCAGCAGGAACATTTTGTGCATTTGATTTGTTCTGCAAATAGTTTGAGAGTTTCCTAAAGACTGCCAGAAATTTCTAGAAATTGAAAGGAGATATGATGCAATGAAATTGTCCAGTCAACTCAAGTAAGAATAGGGATGGTGTGAGCACAGTGGTTAGCACTGCTGCCTCACAACTGCAGGGACCCAGGTTCAATTCTGGTCACTGTCTGTGTGGAGTTTGCGTGTTCTCCCCGTGTCTGCGTGGGTTTCCTCCAGCTGCTCCGATTTCCTCCCACAAATGTATGCAGGTTATGTTGATTGGTCATGCTCAATTGCCCCCTTGTGTCAGGAAGGCTAGCAGGGTAAATATATGGGGTTACAGGGATCGGTCGTGTGGAATTGTTGTTGGTGCAGGCTCGATGAGCCAAATGGCCACCTCCTGCACTGCAGGGATTCTAAGAAGTGAATTGTCTATGATTTATATGAAGAGCATATTACACTCTCATAATGATTGTAAAAAGAAAACTGGACTGATATTGTTGAAAAATGGAAGGAAAAAAGGATCCAGCTACCAAATATGTTGAAGAATGTCAAACATCACAATTATCAGAAAAGCATCTCAAGTTAAAATGTGCCTCCTTATAGCAGTCTAACGAGACAGACCAAGATTCCAGAGCTGCGAGCTAAATAAAAAGATGTTCAAAGTAATAAAATAGTTCAACTCCTCTTATGTTTATAAGCATTTATATTAAAATGTTAACTTTATATTGATATTATTGAATCATACTGATCCAGAAGTATGGCTTCACCTCTAGAAGAGGAACGCATTTTCTTCCTGATGAAGACAAGAAAGTTGTTTTGCTGAGGAAAGAGAGGAACTCATCATCAGCCTCTTTTTTTCATATTTATTAATATCACAAGTAAGCTTATATTAACATTGCAATGAAGTTAGTGTGAAAATCCCCGAGGCACCACACTCCGGCACCTGTTTGGGTACACTGAGGGAGAATTTAGCATGGTCAAAGCATCTAATCAGCATGTCTTTTGGAGTGTGGAAGGAAACCAGAAGACCTGGAGGAAATCCAAGCAGACACGGAGAGAATATGCAGTTTCCACACCCACACAGTGATCTAAGTGGGGGTTGGGGTAGTGGGGTGTCAAACCCAGGATCTTGGTGCTGTGAGGCAGCAATGCTAACCACTCTGCACCATGCTGACTTGATTCAAAAATGTGGAAGGAGAGGATAGATGAGAAACCTGAAGTATCTGTGATTCAATGTTCAAGTGTTGTTGATAGTTAGTTAGAAAACTTGAGGTGGAAAGATAACTTACTGAATTTCTGGATACTCAACAACCATCCCAGAAAAGACACAGAATGTATGGAGAGGTATCTGAATCAATATCTGGAGCATTTCTCTCACTAACACTTGGTACATATCATGATCCAGCGGGTTAAAAAGGTGTGCTTTGGGTCTTTAGAGCACCAAAATTATCCAGATAGTGCCCCATCTGTTTTATAGACTTCAATATTAAGGCTCACATCATTTAGAAAGTGATTATTGCAGCTACAGCTCTGCTTGAATGGAAATCTTTGAAAGACCATGATGATGACTCATAATAAATGTGCAGTGCTGCTGTATGAAGCCAAAATGATTTTTTTATTTCAAGCACTACCTGAAAGTCCTTCATTGTAATATTCCCACACATCAGTAAGAGTGCTTCTACTCAACCTTTTAAAACAATAGTGTATGTCAATTGCTTTCCCTCATTTCCATTTTTGTATACCAGCAACTAGGTAAATAATCTATCTGAAAATAATCTGCCAAAGCACTTTTTTCAAAAAAAAGGATTGCTGAGTGAGTCCAATCTGTAAACATGGGTTGTTATATTTTACAATGGGCATTGTCAGCAATAGTCATTTTATTCTTAATTGCATATTGGAGGAAAGGGTTCACTATTTTCCACTTTCTGCCCCCTTTCTGCTAGTTAAGAGCCTTGAATGATTCCAACAAAAACAATGACAATTTCACACTTTAAAGATTCATGCATTTTGCAATGACTGTTAACTATATTTGGAGCCAAAGTGTAGATTGTGGACCCTGCAGTTAGTTTGTGGATGCTTTATGATAAGGCAAAGCTGTCCGACAATTGGCATTGTTCAATGTTCCTTTTTAACTTGGTGATCATGATAGTAATTTAATAAGCAGCTAATAATCCAAATTAAATTTGCAAATTCAGTAAACATTATGGGCCAAAATCACCACAATATTCTTTAGTAATAGCAGAAATGATTATGCGAATGGAGTATAATTCATTAGCAAGGATTTTTTTTTTATTCATTTTCCAGCATTTGTTGTCCATTTCTAATTGTCCTTGAGAAGGTGGTGGTGAGCTGCCTACTTGAATCACTGCAGTTCATATGTTATAGGAGCATCATAGTGTTAGTGATGTTCCAGGATTTTGATCCATTGATAATGAAGGAATGGCAATGAGCTTCCAAGTCAGGATGGTGAGTGGTTTGTTGGGGAACTGCTAGATGCTGGTTTCCTATGTATCTGTTGCCCTTAATCCTCTAGATGGTAATGGTTTGGAAGATGTGTCTAAGATGCCTTAAGTTGATGTTGTGCATCTGGTCAATGGAACACACTGCTGCCACTATGTAGAGGGGGTGCTGTTTGTGAATAGGGTTCCAATCAAGTGGGCTGCTTTACCCTGGATGGTGTTGAGCTTATTGGAACTGCACTCATGCAGGGAAGTAGAAAGTATTCCATCACACTCCTGACAGTGTCTCCAAACACATTCCAGAATGTGAGCAAGTCCAATGTATTGCTATAGGACACATGGACCACTCATTCACTGATGTTGGCAGGAAGCCTGAACAACCTGCCCAAGTTCTCACTGAAGGCCAAAGTCCTGATCAGCGGAGTGGAAGGAGGATGTGAGTTTGAAGCTTTCCATGTTTAAGGCCTTGTCACCGATCTCTGAATTGGCAGTAGCAGGAATTGAATTTCCTTCTTGGAGAAGATTCGGCTGGCAGCAAGATATTAGCCTGCAACGAAAAAGAGGCCAATGTCAGCTGTAGAAGAGGCAATGACTGGGGAGTCCTGGGGCCCAAAGGGGTGAAATAGCACAAGTAACCACTTGAGTGTAGCAAGGCCCCAGCCAGGCCAGTAAAGAGGAAACAGCCCCATTGGAAATATCCCCAAATTAAACAGGAACAGAGTAGTCCCAGAGCACTTCCCACCACAGTCGAAGAGCATGAAGGAAATCAAACTGTTTAAATCTGAAAAGACAAATTTCTGGAAATATGGCTGGCAAAAACCTTTTGTCAAGTATTAAATAGAGATAAAGGTAGTGCCCAAACTGATGAGCTTGAAGAGGATCAGATCCCTCCTCCAGTGGAAAGGCCACAAGCGAGTATGGCTGGACCTGAGGGCAGCAGTGTTCCAGGAGATATGGTGCAAGTTCGGAGAGTGCCCCCTCCCAATGCAAAGGCACCAGCTGAGAAGCCATTGGTTTGGCTGGCAACATTATGGCAAATTTAAATGTGGACTAAGAAGGTTCCCAACTGGCCAAGAAAGAGTGAGAGTGATGCCTCACTTAGTTGAAAAGTCACTGGGTGGTACCACAAGAGCTGATCAGCCACCAGCTGGCAGTAGAGTTCGAAATGGTGGAGCTTATTATTCATTCGACCAGCATTGGTTTTCTATCCAGATTTTACCCCATACTTGCCCATCTTCATGGAGGATTGCCCCCCAACCCTTGCGCCCACCCCCCCACCACCATCCCAGTTGATTTTTTTTTCCTCCCCCTACTCCCAATTGCTGCCCCAACTGATCATCAAATCACCTCCCCTCCCAATTTCACCCCCCCCCCATGCCCCTCCCTAATGCCCATTGGTGTGAGATGCACTCTGTGGAAGGCTAAGTGCTGCTGGGGAGGGTCAGAGGAGAGTGGGTGCTGAGGAAAGGGAGAGTGCTGGCTGACCCTTCCAATAGGGATCATGAGCCTTGGGAGTCCCTGGGAAGTGCGTAAATAGATGATGATATTGATGTACTTGTTTTTATCCTACAGGCGCTTTGGTCCACCTTGTTGTGTAATGAGGGGCATACATGCGATGGGTCGTGAGAGGGCTGCTGTTGGATTTTTTTCGAGAGTATCCTAGTGTTTCACGTCATTAGTGTACGCTTGACCTGGACCATTTGATGGGCAACACGACAGCTCAGTGACTATCGCTGTGCTGTGCAGATACATGGATTTGGGCCTGTGTCTGTGGGAGTTTGCGCATTCTCCCCGTGCTTGCGTGGGTTTTCTCCGGGCGCTCCGGTTTCCTCCCACATCCCAAAGATGTGCTCTTAGGCTAATTGGCAAAACAAATTCTCCCTAAGTTGTCTCAAATTTGATTTTTAATCCATAGATCTATAAACATATACAGGGATCACGGGTAGAGGTGGGAGCATCGGGGTGGCGGCACAGGCTCTTTGGGCCGTAGGGCCTGTTTCCCGTGCTGTTTTGTTCTTTGTTCTTTGTACTATGCTCTCTCACGGAGACAACCACAGTTGGGGAGACCTGTTTTGAAAAAAAGACATCAGTGGAACAACCAAGCCATGAGCGTCTAGGCAACACAATCATACACAGCCCTCAATGTCCAGACACGTATTCATTTTATTTGAGCCCTGATTTTCATCCCACCCTGGATTAAGGTTGTAGCTTAAACTGGAACCTTAATCCAGTAAAGGCAGAAGGACAATGTGAAACCGCTGTTTAATTTAAATTGGCGTTTTGATTGTCGTAGGCTGGCTTCCGACTCAAATTTGCCTGCCAACCGAACTATCACATGAGGGCACCCAGTGTCTTCTTGAACAAATTTAATGCAATTTTGGCTTGGGGTGCCCCCTATAGATTGCACGGACCAACTTCAAAGAATTCAAATTGAAATCCAACCCAGGCTGTTCGAAAGGAATCTGGTCAACCACTGGGGCAAAGGGCCAGGTGTCCCAACACGGGCCAGCGATGGTGAACTGTCTTCTTGAAGCACTGCAGTCCATGTGGTGTAGGTTCACCCACAGTGTTGTTAGGGAAGGAGATATTCGTGCTATTTAAATTATGATTTCCCCCCCCGCCCCAAAAAAAAACCCTTTGTCTCTTAGAGTGGCCTTTTCTGAGTTGAAGTCCTTGCACTTAAGACCATGCCCTTGGGGCGGGGGGGATGCTGGCAGATTGACTGCTGACCCTTATCCCCTAGTCTGTTGGCAACCCATTCATACTCAGTAATTCACCACGTGCTCAAGATTTTCTACTAAGTTTAAACTTTTTAATGTTTATTTATTAGTGTCACAAGTAGACTTACACTAACACTGCAGTGAAGTTATTGTGAAAATCCCCTAGTTGCCACACTCTGATACCTGTTTGCATACACTGAGGGAGAACTTAGCGTGGCCAACGCACTTAACCAGCATGTCTTCCGGGCTGTGGGAGGAAACTGGAGCGCCCGTAGGAAACCTATACAGAGAGAGGGAGAAGGTGTACACTCGCCACCAACAGTAACCCAAGCCAGGAATTGAACCCTGGTCCCTGGCACTGAGAGGCAGCAGTGCTTACCACTGTGCCACCATGCCACACAGCACTGTTTAAGAAATATATAGATATAAGACATTGTCTACTGTCAAAAGTATGCGTGTATTATATAAATTGTCAGTATCTGAGCTGGTGGCTGAAAGTGTCTGAACATCTGATGGTGCTTCTTTATCGAAAGCTTGGAGTGGCTTTGACTCATTCTCATGGGGCTGCAGCAGCTAGATCAGCAGACATATCTTTAGTAACTGGAAGCAGAATTAGAGAAGGAGAAGGTTGGAATGGGGTGAAGTGCAAAAAATGCCACCCATCTCGGCTAGCAAGAGATGAAGGATGTCAATATACTATCGAGCAGCAGCTGAAAGCCAGCTAAGAATGTTGTGGATGAGAAGGGTCGGTTTGCTGTCACCTTTCTTTCTCCTTTTAGCCCTTTATCTGGTTCAGAAAGTGCCAGGGCTCAGTCAGAGCTTTTCTCTTGAACATTTGTATAGATCTATATGTGCTCGTGCCCAGTTAATTCTGCCTTTCCTGCTGCAATACTGACACAAGTGGGCTCCACCCCCCGCCCCCCACTCTCCTCCCTTTCCACAACCACAATAGCTCAGGGAGCCTGTCTTCAGTTTATAATGAGCTTCAATTCAGGAAACTGGAATGGGGTCACGGTGGGTTCAGAACAACAGATGGAAATTCCATTCTGACCCAACCCACCTTCCAAATGCAAAACCACTCTTTGTGGACCATGTTGCTGTTCTGTATTGATTGGGCACGTTCACACAAAGCAATAGAGGAAATCGTGAGCCAGCTTTAAAAAAAAGGAAAATGGTGGAAACGTTCAGCAGGTCAGGCAGCATCTGTGGAGGGCAAAACCTCTGTCCTTTCTCCCACAGATGCAGGCTGACCTACTGATATTTCCAGCATTTTCTGTTTGCGTTCATGATTTCCAGCATCCCCAGTATTCTGCCTTGCTTTTCGTGATAACACTGTATAATACTCTGGTCAATGATCAGAGTGACATTCAGTTTTAAATTTACTTATTAATGTTACAAGTAGGCTTATATTAACACTGCAGTGAAGTTATTGTGAAAATCTCCCAGTTACCACACTATGGATCCCGTTCAGGTATACTGAGGGAGAATTTAGCATGGCCAATGCACCTAACCAACGTGTCTCTCGAATTGTGAGAGGAAACCGGAGCATCTGGAAGAAACCCACACAGACACAGGGAGAACGTGCAAACTCCATACAGACAGTGACCTTTGGTGCGGGGAGTAAAGTCAGGGGGCTGATCCTGTCATCACAAATCTGTACTGTGAAGGAATGAGTGAGAGACTTGCCTTTATACCTTTTCAAAGGAGGTGTCATGTAAGACATGATCTTGCAGAGAACATGATAAATATAATATTAAGAATAATAAGTACAATGGAAAAGATTAACCTTTGTGATAGGACCAGGGGAAAAGGATCAAACAAACAAAAGTAAAATTTGAAACTTATGAGCACTTTACACAAGCTATGATAATATATGGAATGGAAAGTGGAACAGAATTTGAGGAACAGTATTCAAGGTCAGAATCACACTTCAATTATTATGTGTCACAAGTAGGTTTACGTTAATACTGCAATGAAGTTACTGTAAAAATGTTCTAGTCACCACACTCCGGTGCCTGTTCAGGTACACTGGGGGTAAATTTAGCATAGTCAGTGCACCTAACCAGCATATCTTTCAGACTGTGGGAGAAAATTGAAGCACCTGAAGGAAACTCGCACAGACACAGGGAGAACATGCAGGCTCTGCACAGATAGTGACCCAAGCCAGGAATCAAACCGAGGTCTCTGGTGCTGTGAGGCCGCAGTGTTAACCATTGTGCCACCTGGAGTATTGTGTGCAATTTTGATGCTCTTATCTGAGGAAGAATGTCCTTGCTATAGAAGAAGTGCAGCAAAGGTTTACCAGGCTGATTCTTAGGATGGCAGAACTATTGCATGAAGAGAGACTAAGTCAGTTAGAATTGCATTCGTTGGAGTTTAGAACAGTGAGAAGGGATTGCATTGAAACCTGTCATTCCCAATAGAGTTGGATAGATAGGGTAGATTCCCCTGATAGTGGAGGAGTCTAGAAGTAGGGGTCATAGTTTGAGAATAAAAGATAAACCTCTTAGAACTGAGGTAAAGAGAAATTTGTTCACCCAGAGAGTGGCGAATATGTGGAATTCACTACCACAGAAAGTAGTTGAGGCCAAAAATTTGTGCAATTTCAAGAAGAAATTAAACATAGTTCTTGGGGCTAAAGGGGTCTAGGGATATGGGGAAAGACAGATCAGGATATTGAGTTTGATGATCAGCTATAATCATAATGAATGAAGGAGTAGGCTTGAAGGGCTGAATGGCCTACTCCTGATTCTAGTTTCTATTTTTCTATTTACAAAATAAATGCATGTGGGACCAGTCCTGAGTTCAAGTCTTACTCCATAGCTTGGGCACAAAAGCAGGGCTGACACTCGGGTGCATTACTGAGGGACGCTGAACTTTTGGAGCTGCCATCTTTTGGATGAGACACTAAACGCAGGTCCAGTTGCCTGTTCACATGGACACAAAAGGTATCACGGCACTATTTTGAAGAAGAGCAGGAGTGTTATTCCCTGGAGCTTACAGTGCGTGCGCTGACTGTGGACTTCCATACATTACCCTAGTGATTGCACTTCAAAAGTACTTCACTGGCTTTGAGATATCTGCTGCTTGTGAAAAATGCTGTATAATTACAAATCTTTATTTTTGGGATCTAAGGAATTTTCTGGATGGCTGAGCTAAAATGGACCAAATGCTTTTTCTTTTTCCCTCATCTTATTATCTTGTAATCCTGTGATTTTCTCATGAGCTACTTATCACCACACAGCATCCTTTAATCAGGAAAAAGGCATGATCTGGCCACAGACTTCTGTCAGTGCTGCTCGTATATAAATATACATTATATGAAAGAGGAAACACGTGCCTTCATTGCAGTAACTGTCAGGTTTTCCTTTTCCCTAAAATGTTGTATCCACCCACATGGTGTTTAAAGAATTGATGTTACTTGATTTGAATTGCCAATGCTGGGACCTGATGTCAGGAAGCTCCAAGATTCAAACTTTCCATTTGTTTTGGGGGGTAACAAATGTCTCTAAATTGTCAGACACTTTGTATAATATTCAGTACTGTATTAGCAGCAATTTCCTTCAACTAAATATTGGGAAAGACCAAACTTGTTGATTTTGATCCATGCCACACACTCCTTTCACAACTTCATCCCATTCCCTGGCAGCTGTCTAAGGCTGGACTGGACTGTTTGCAAACTGAACCTTGAGGTGAGCTTCTGACCACATCTGCACCATTGTTAAGACCACCTACTTCCATCTCCATAATTACATCTAAATACATATGGGCAGTATGGTTGCATCTTGCTTAGCGATAGTACCTCAGGGACTTGAGTTCAATTCCTGGCTTGGGTCACTATGGGGAATTTGCACCTTGTCCCCATGCCTGAATGGATTTCCTCCATGTGTTTTGGTTTTCTCCCACAATCCAAAGATGTGCGGGTTAAGTGGATTGGCCGTGCTAAATTGCCCCTGGGTGTCAGAGGGACGAGCTAGGATAAATGCATAGGTTAGGGGATAGCACCTGGATCAGATAGTGGTCGGTGCAGATTTGATGGGCTGAATGGTCTCCTTCTGCACTTTCAGATCCTATGATCTGACAGCACCCTTACCTCAGCTCATTTGATACTAAAACCCTCATCCATGCATTTGCTAGCTCTGAACTGATTATTGCCATGCACCCTTGGCTAACCTCCATCTATCATCCTGCAGAGGCTTGAGATCATCTAAATATCTGCTGCTCATATCCTAATTCATGTTATGAACAAAGAATAATTTTAAAGTGACTTTTTATGTCTATATGAGTTTGATTTTGTTTACGAACCTTGGTGCCTGGATGTCTGTATAGATTTACAATGAAACAGTCAGGTATTTTGGATTTGTTTGTATACATAGATTTTTACTGAAATCTTATAACCTCTAAAGTTAAAGAGCTGGGTTAAAAGTTCAGTGATTCTAGAAACAAAAACTCAAAGTATGAAATCTTTACTGCTGCGTCACGACAGTGATTCAGTAACGCATCACAGAGAGGGTAGGAGTTGAGAGGGAGCGGTCAGAATGTGTGTCAGAGAGAGAAAACAGGGATTGTAAGCTCTCTGGGAAGAAAACAATACTGCAAGGCTAATGGACCAGTTATGAATAATCAGTTATGGGACTCAGTAAAACTATCACCTTAATGGAGATATAGCTGGAAAACTGAGTTCAGGGAACTCATTTGTTTGCTCTGCAGGTAAAGATGCAGTGAATCTAGAGATATAGTCTTTGGGTGTCTTCTGGAGACATACAAATTTGAAAGAAGCAACAGGTGAATGCTCAGGAATTCACCAGAGGAAAAGTGCTTGAAGCTGTGCCAGTCCCAGTGAGAAGTCTTTGTGTCAAACTAGTGGTAACTCTTCACTGGCTCATGTGTCTGCAAAGAAATGCGGGGATACAGGAATTATGGGAATTTGAATTGTCCTTTTGTGTTTGTATTGAAACCTTTCCAATCTTTTTCTCTGATGTAATTTAGTTTACTTTTCCTGTTTTAATGAATATTTCATTCTTTGTATTGTAAGTTCATCAATAGATTCCTGTGAATTTGTTCAGCAACTTTCCTCTATAGTTTCTGAGTAAAAGTTAGGGTCTAGCAAATCAAGTTTCACTCTGGGATCAGAATTATCCAGTATTAACAGCAGCTGAGATCTTAATGCTTGCTCTAAACCCCAAATACACATCAGTATGTGTGCTCACTGACCCACACTGGCTCCTGGATGAATGGTGCCTCAACTTTAAAATTCTTGTTTTCAAATCCCCTTTTTATCTTGCCCCACCCTATCTCTGTAACCTCATACAACCCTCTAATATATCCGGACTCCTCTAATTTTGGTCTCTTGAGCGTGTCTGATTTTAATTGCTCCAACGCTGATGTATAGGCCTTTTTGTTATTGGTAACAAAAATAAACTACTTTGGATCAAAAGTTTTGACAAGTTATTGACCACCTAAACATTGTTGTATTTGAATTGGTATAATTCTGCCTAGTTCAATGCCAAAATGAAGGACAAACGAGGCCTGTAGCTCTTCATCCTATTTTTACTCATCTTTATAAGAGTGTCGCAATTGTGTGATTGACTGAGGCAGATGCTTCTGTGAAAGATTTCTTGGACTAAAGTGGGAAGAGAAGCAAAATGAGATGCTTAAAATGCAAATTACTTTTGACATGAGACCAGTGAAGTACCTATCACATTATATAGCTCTGGACAACAATGACTGCCTGACATGAGACTAGTTGTTGTTTTGGAGACCAAAGTTCAAAAAGGAGGTGCTTAAACTGAACAACAGAGTCTCTTAATTGCAATAATTACGTCCTTTCTTGTTCCCATTTCCCATGAATTTTGTTGTGCCTCAGTGAATATTGCAAGTAACTATTAATATACAGTCTATCTGTGTGAGTGGCTAAATAGTATGAATGATGAATGGAAATGTGAACAATTCCTGCTTTTATTGCTACAGACCTATTTAAATGAGCCCAGTCTGCAAGAAACAGCATATCTAACTGTTTTTGTGTGTTCACTGATATGTAAAAGAATATCGTTTCAAAGGGCACTCAGACATATTTAAAATAATGATTATTTCAGTTGTTTGTTGGCACATTTTTTCTCCGTATTTTAGATCACTAAATCCAATCCTGGGAAGGAATTTGTGCCTTAACTTCTCACCACTAGGGGCCACCATGTCTTCTCTGTTCGAAGGGCTATTGTGTGTTATGGCTTGACTTGTGATCTAGTCTATAGCTGCGGGATACTTGTTTGACAGAAACCTGGCTGATCCATTAAACAGATGTTTGGTATCCTTATGGGTTTAAATACTTGTGCTGTGTTACTCCAAATACTCTGTAGGACGGAAAAGCAATAGACAGTGTTTAAAAATTTCCTGTTCGGCTGGATTTTTTTTTTAACAACAGAGTAAGATTTCATACCTGAAAGAGAGTTTATAATTGACAAGCATGTTTCACTCAATGGTGGAGAGTAACATTGTCACAAAATTATAAACAGCTGGGGAGGCCTCCTAACAATCTAAGAAAGTTGTTTTGGGATTGAAGGGAGGTGTTTAATCTCAAGGCTGTGTCACAACAGAGCAAGGCTAAAGATTAACTGGATAAATGAACACAAGCCTCCACATCCATACACAGATGTTCCAGATTTTAAGTATCCTATAGCAAGATTGTGAAAGATTTCTTGGACTAAAATGTGGATGAGGCAAAATGAGATGTGCAAATGGAAATTGATTTTGACAAGTGCCCGATGAAATATTTATCACTTCACACAGCTGTAAGAATCGGTGACTATCTGACGTGAGATCAGTGAAATTTTAAAATGTGTGCTACTGAGGAGGAACAATAATGTGTGGAACATGATGCCCTTCCCTTACCCCCACATGCTGGTGAACTTGGTGGCAGGTAGGGACTGCATCTTCCTGCCTTTACTCCAATTAAGTCCATGACAGGAAGGGTCTCAAATCGCTGCTGCTGGTATTGACCCAGTAGCAGGTGGGGGTCTCACCATGCAGGGCACTTGACAAGCACATTGATGCAGGGAAGTTGCAGGGAGTACTTGGGAGGCGGCAGGGAGGGGGGGCAGTGGGCAGTTGTAAATAGAGTAGGGCTCTCTCTTTCAAACACATACACTGCCTGATCAAAGAACCTGGCATCAGGAATAGGTGAAGAGGAGGCACTGAGAGCCACATAACTCCACATGATACTGAACCGATGATCTCAACATCATGACTCTCCAACACCAATTCTGCCCCCGCCCCCACCCTCACCCTCTCCCCACCAATCGGTCACCTATGACCTGGGATGCAGACAGACTGGACCCCCAGTTGATGTCTGCTTCCTGGGACCTTGATGCCAGGAAGGGCCTGCCACTGTCCAATGGCACTTAATTTGACTAAACACCTGAGGCTTCTGCTGGCTCACTAGCCAGTGGGTGCGATTCCTTTGCCTCCATTAGATCCTGCCCAAAAGTATGAGAGTTAAGTAGCATTTTGTTTCAAAATTTTGAGACTAAATACCTAAAGTTATTTTTAGCAGTACTATTGTTCAAGTGTCCAGATTATTGCTGTGATGGAGAGCCTTGCCTTTCTAGGAACTGCCCAGCTATCTAGAAGATGTTCAGCTGCTTAGGAACTGTCCCGCTGTCAAGGAAATTCTAAGTGTTGCCCAACTGTCAAACTTGTTAAAACAACCTAGGAAGTGTCAAAGCTGTCAAGCAACTGCCCAAGGATGCTAAGTGAGTTGGAAAGATGGATTAGGGGAAGAGGGGGAGGTTGACATATGTCAGCATTGAGATGGTCTGGAAGTATGGGAGCAATTAGATGGACAGAGGAGCAATAAATTGGCAGAAGGATGTAGAGCCATGAGGAGTGGTAGGGTATAACTAAGTTGGCATTGAGATGTATGGGTCATGGGGTGAGTGTGGGACATGGGTTGGCATGGATTGGGCATTGGGAGTACGCGAAGGGAAAGGTCTGGAGGGATTTCTTTGTTTTATCATTATTTTTCATAGTGCCGGGTTATAGTGGCAGCCCAACTCCATGCCCTGCAACCTGTGAATTAATATTGGGGATTATCTGTCCCAACTCAGAGTTCCAACAACTGAGTATCTGATCTGTGGGTGGACACTTTTAAAGGTCAAGCCAGGAAATCCCTGATTCTGCGCACCTGAACCAGGGATAGAAATCTGGGCCAAACAGTAAATGGGCGTGTATTAAATTGTCTGAGTTTTACTGATAGCTTTGACTAAGTTACAATAAGGAAACTAATTCTCTTGTTAAAAGTTGAGAAAGTAATTTGATAGATGCATTGAATTCATGTAATGTCATTTATCAACTGCAATTTCCAGGCCATGGTTGTACTTTTTATTTCTTTACAAATTTGGATAGAACTATATAGATTTATGTAAAGTTATGAACAGAAAATTAAAACCCATGTCCTCCCTATTAAATGTAATGTCATCTTTTTCCTGTAAAGCTGACTTCACTAGACTATTAAAACGTAAGACAGAGGAGTTAGGATTAGGCCACACAGCACCTATAGCCTAATTTGCCACGGAATAGGATTATAGCTAAGCTTCAACCTCATCCATTTTCCTGCCTGATCCTCATATCCCTTGAATTCATTCCATAGTAGGGCAAAGCCCAGGCAATGTGCTCTGCAAAAGGAGAGGAATGTATGGAAAGGGTTAAACAGATAGCACTACAGCATCCACACTCACTGCAGGCAGGCAGGACAAAGTACAAATAACTATATCTCACATGGCAGTAAAACAGTCACACCTCAGGTGGTATCGCTCCAAGTTACAACAACCATATGAGAATTGATATCAATTATCAAGGCTCCAAAAGGTCTAGGAGAACCATTGTGCCCCCGGAAACTTAATCAAATATCCAGGACTTGGGACAATTAACACTCCATCAAATTCAGTTAGCCAAATATAATGCTTTAATATTGTAAACAGGTAGACAAGAGATGTCAAGAAGATGATTAAAGCTAAAGTACAACACAAAAGACACAAGACAATGGAACCATATAATGTAATCAAAAACACAACTGTAACTAATTCAAAGTAACTATGACAAACTGCTATAAATGTAATGTAAAGAGAGGGATATAAGAATCTGTAAGATCAATTCTCAGTAGAATAGCTCGGAAGCAAGCTGTAGTCACAAACACGAGTTCTGCTCTCCCTCATGCATGTTGAATAAGACCATTTTTGTGGAAGTTCCACATGATCTCGGAAGACTCAGTTCATTTCACCAGGAAAGTATCTATTATAAACCAAGGATTAATAAGTGAAGATCTGATAACAGGTGTTCAAAAATCTGAAGGGTTTTGATTTAATGAATGGGGGAGAAACTATTCCCACTAGTCAGTGAGTTAGTAAGTGAGGACATACATTTAAGAATATCTCAAAAAAGCAAAGAACAGATTAGGAAATTGTTTTTCATGAAACACTGGTGCAAACAGAATACATTAAATATTTGAAAAGGCAAGTGGATCATTATTTGAATACAAATAGCAAAAAAAGAGTGGAGAAGGCGAGTATAGCCAGTGCGGACTTGATCTAAATTGTCAATGGTAACATAGTGAAGAGGATAGCTAAGATTCAGAGAGAGCTTGTTAGACAATTATAGCAATGTAAGACTTTTATTTGGGATGGATAAGTTAAGGTGGGCCAAAAATATCTCTTTGATTTTAATTATTTTATAACTTTTATATCTCTTACAATCCGCAAAATGTCGATTTTTGATGTTGAATTTGCACATGCTTAGTCTCTTTTACATTTCTCTTAGTATCTTTATATAACCCATGTTGTGCATGTGCCCTTTATTTTTTATTTCCAAAACATATCTGTCCATCTTGAACTTTGTCCATCTCCGATTAATCAAAGTGTGTTTCAGGATATAGATATTTTTCTTACTATCCTAGTTGATGATATTCACTGTTGGCTAGTGTTTAGATCTGTGTTGATTGATTCCTTGCCTGTGTGGCCATTACTTGAAGGTGTGTGTACGCAGGCAGTATTGCAGACATGCCTAATCCCACGCTCACTCAAAATCCACATGCACATGTTTCCATCCAGAGAACAAATGAGTAGGAACCCCAACCCAAGGCTATGTGACCAGTTAAAGCATTTATTCCATCGTTCCGACCTGGGCTAACCTGCTTCACGTCGCTGATTGAACCTGACCTTCCGATCGTAAAGGTTCCGCTATGCTGAATTAATTCAAAGAGCCATTTTGTAGTTTTTGAAGTGCCTGATATATAGCACACATTTCTAAAAGATCCAAATATTTACTAACACTCATTTTAAAATTGGAAATGATTTATTTTATAAAAGAAAGCCAGCTTTGAGTTGAGATATGTTTTGATGCAGTGGTTTGCTCTTCCACTGAAAAGATGGTCAGCTGTAAAGGATCAAGTCTTTTAAAGATAAACAGAGTCTACCATTACAGGTAAACAAAGGCTAATTCCACAATTCAAATCTAATTTTAACTGGATTATGCTCATTTTATTGCTTTAGTTGTGAAAATCCTAGTGACTTTTCTATTCATATTCCCAATGTTCAATCATAAGGGAAGGTGGGTAAAGTGCTTAATTTCAGACACTACAGCCCTGATTACACATTTTTTGCACATTTTTAAAATTATAATACCAAAAAAAAGCTGTACCTTTGCACCTGTATAACCAGGACATTTCCAGAGATACACTTATTCAAATTCATTCAAGATAATCTACAGGTGAAATGTATGTTATGTGCTCTATTTATAATGCAGTACAATAATTAGTGAGCATCAGATATTCAGCTTGATATGAAAAGTTGAAGATAAATGCAGCTCATTCAATACTTTGTTTCCTAATTATTATACTCAGTTTTATAACCACATAGCTTATTATTTCAGATCAATGTTCAGGAAAGAAACACCTTAAATTAATGTAGCAGCAAACCAAATTCACTCGGGGTATTTGCTCTGTCTGCATGTTATAGAGTAATTTATACTGTATGTGGCCTTTCAAGGTTGCAATTCCATTGAATGAGATCCACCAACATAACAAGCTATGGAAGCATAGCTCCCAAGGGCTGGGGTTAGCATAATTCCAACCTAAAGTTAAGGTCTTCAACTGAATCTGCAGTCTGCCATGGTTAACGTAATACCTAACAAAATTGTAAATTGAAAAAAATATATCTGACAACTCATGCCGTTAGGATTACACAGTATGCTGAGGGGATGAGCACTGCAGGAGTGTTAGTGACTGAGAATGATCAGGAAATAATATATGTAATTGTGCTGTCAGTAAAGGAATTTAATACACTTTTTAATTGACAAAGCCATAAGCAAGCTTTTTTGGAAAAAGGAGTTTTTCGCTATGATTAGTATGCCGTGTGAGCTGTCCTCAAACGTGGAGGACAAGACTATTTTTTAATGCAGTGATCCATTGTGTACTTTTTGTGTTCTGTGGCCTTCAGAGAAGTATTTCATTTAACGCTACAAAACATTGTTCTGCACTGATAAATAAAACTGCATCATTTTAGGTTTGTGGTTCTTGTTTGCATATTGGGAGTTCACTGAGGAGTTGGGCAATAAATGGTTCTTATGGCAGAGAAGCTCCTTTCCTCCCTCCACTGATTAAGGAAATAGCTTAGAATGCACAAATGCCGCAGTAAAACCCCAGCTGATCGTAATTGGACTGTGTAAGTGGAATTTGGTTTAAAGATAAATTGTATAGCAATATAGGATAAAAGCGTTGGGCTGAATCTAGTGACCCCCATGAATATCTTCAAATTCCAGGGGCATCAACTCGTAAATTACATTAATATTTTCTCTACCTGTAACACTGTATTCTGCACCCTCTCCTTTCCTTCTCTGTTATATACTCTAGGTGCAGTATGCTTTGTATAGTATGCAAAAGACAATACTTTGCACTGTGTCCCAATACATGTCACAATAATGAATCAAATCAAAAATCAGCATTGTACTGTAAGTCTCCTTTTTAAGTTACGGCATTTTAAATCATTTTGAGCATCATGGATATAATTGGGCATTTATCGTTGGAATTTGTTTTACCCAGATTTCATGCATGGCTGATTATAGTGCCATGTGACCCGATCAGCGGTATTTTGGAATGGTATCTCCTACTCCCCAGTCCTCCTACTCACTGCCTTTCTCCCACTTACTGCCTGTCTCCTACTCACTGCCTCTCCTGCCCCCTGACCCTCTCATTTCTCTCGTTCCCTCGATTACTTCCTCCATCTTGCCATCCCGCTGCCAAAGTTTCCTTGGAATTCAAAGCACAACAGTGCTGTGCTGCAAAGCTATACAAATAAAGATCTCCAGCTTCTAAAGCCTGTGAAATTCTCACCTTCCTCGCAACCTGCAAGTCTGATTCTTGCTCCACTTAGTTTAGAAAGGGCGGCCTGCAGCTCAAGGACAGTGTTCAGTGTTGAGGGCTCAGAGAGGAAAGCAGGGAGTGGCTGGGTCGAGGTGGGCAAGTGAGTGGGAGAATCAATCAATAGGTGAGCAGTGAGTGGGAATGGGAGGATTGTTGAGTGGGTTGAATATAAAGTTAAACAGAAAGAATTAGCATATTTTTATTTTATTTTTAAAGCCATTTCATTTGTAAATTTAGTAATGTGCAGCATTTCAACATAGAAGGTATAATATTTTAATGTTCTTTTCAGTGATGAAGGTCATATAAAATCTAACCAAAAGGGGTTTTTGCATTGCTTGTAATGGGGAAAATCTGATTCAGTTTGTTGCATTTAAAGTTGCATTTTTCACGGATGTAGCTACAATATCAAGTGAGGAAATACTATCTTGCATACACATTGAGTTGTCAGTGGACAAGGAGGTTTTTTTAAAAAGTTGGATCTATATCAGGAAGCATGATTATATATTTATGTATTCAGGTTACAAGTAGGCTTACATCAACACTACAATAAAGATAAAAATCCCCCGATCGCCACACTGTTTGGGTACGCTGAGGGAGAATTTAGCATGGCCAATGCACCCAATCACCTTTTGGACTGTGAGAGGAAGCTGGAGAACCCAATGTAAACCTACAAAGACACAGGGAGAACGTGCAGACTCCTCAAACAGTGACCCAAGCCAAGAATCTAACCCAGCTCCCTGGTGCTGTGAGGTACAGTGCTAACCACTGTGGCACCCCATGTGTACAAAAATTAGTGATTTCAAAAATGTGTAGTGCTGGGCTAACAATACCACACACCAGAATTGGCTACTGTCAAATGAAATGCGGTTAAAGATAACTTCATTTAAAGGAGAAAACCTGCCCTTGGTTCGTATCTGAGAAAAATCGATTATATTGAAGTATTGTCTGCTTGAGCCTAGAAGCTGAATGAATGTCGTATCACTCTGGTAATATACACTGCACTAGCTCAACTTGCAGATGGGTTAAAAAGGTCGTTGTACTGATGGATTAATCTGTTACATCCAATCAGACACACACACTCCCTGAAACTCTTGATTCTAAGCAAGTGGAGAGATTTTGAAGGTCCATTTGCTGCAGGTGCTAATCCTGTTACGGCTGCAAGTTCTCATGACTTGGCCACAATGGAGTTTGAGATGGGGAGATTGCAGTTTGAGATCTTCCCAGCCTATAACGGCAACATGATGAAATTGACTAAATTCCAATACCTTTAATTAGCTTTACAATATAATTAAAAGCCATGGCTTCCGGGAGTGCTGAGTGCTGTACCTACTTGTGTGACTTCGTGCCAATGGGAATCACTGCTGGTCTTTAACAGCTGAGATGACCAACTGAGGTCAATGTAGCACTGCCAAGGGGTGGGGCAGTGCTTGGGAGTTGTGGAGAGGACCCCATTATGTTGGGTTGAGGACCTGATGTTACTGAGGATGGTGTTGGATCACCGTAATGCCCGCACGGTATCAGGGGATATATTGCCCATTCCTGCTGAAAGTTTGGGAATGTTCCCCTTATCTGTGGAGATTTGCGATGTCTGTAATGGTGGGTGAGGGGGGCCTGTCACTTTATTTTGACATTGGGGTGTCATTTAAAAATGAAACTCTAATTTCCGTGGAGCTATCTTGCTAGCTGTGAGCCCCATCCCCCAGAATGATGGCGCACAACATGCCCACTGCTTTTTGTTTTTGATGAAGTGTCAGAAGATCTGGGATGAAAATCTGTCTGTATTTCTGGAGAGAAACATGCCGTTTTCACTCAGAACCTGACACTGGCCTTTTTTTTTTTGAAAATGATGCCCTAAGAAGTCCTCTGCAATCTTTTTACTAATTCATGGAATACAAAGTATCACAGGCAAAGCCAGGTTTTACTGCCAATGAGAAATGCCATCTTGAATGACAGCAGTCAGTACAGTGTAGGCATATCATCTTATGACCGGGTAAGAAGTTTAGTCAACCTTCTCAGTTAGTCACAACAAAGGTTTATATTTCTTTTCTCACAAGGCCTTTTCTGAATCAAAATATGTTTTACTGTTTAAGCTGAGAGCAATAAGGAGCCAATCAAACAAGGCCCATGTACTCCCAAACGTGCACACGTACATGCGTGCGTGCGCACGCACGCACACACACACCAATTTGGGTTACCCAGCTTTCTGCACATGGTCAGATGTAGAAGGTGTTGCAATTATTAAGACGGCCAAGATTTTCCAGCCATGCCCATAACAGGGATTTTCTAGTACTGCCAAAAGTTTGTGGTCTTCTAGCTGGCTGTCTGAATTTTTCATACCTGTCTGCTGTGGGCCTCACAGGGCATTGCAGGCAGGGTTGGTAAATCCCAACCAAGTCCTTGTTTTCTATTAGACGTCTGGTAAAGTTGGCCTCTTGAACCAGGTGACATACAGTACAGAAGAGGGGGGGAGACAGAGAGAGAAAGCAGCCTTCAGCCTGTTTCCTCTACTGAACACGTTCTTGACACTGCCTATATCAGTTGAAATCTCTCTCTAGTGGCTGGACAGCCTTACCTTGAAGTACTTCACCCATTGTATTTTCAAGAGTTTTTGAGTATATCTGTCTACAGCAGCTTTTGGGTGGAATTTTACAGCTTGTCCAGCTGGCAGGATTTTCCCAGTGGATTTTTGAACAGTATTTCTGGGCTCTGGAGTCATAAAATTCTGTCCATTGTTTCAATATGAATACTTTCTAATTTTTTTGTCTATTCCTTAGGCAATTGTGATCTTTGGGTGTCTGCATTATTGGAAAGGACTCTCTCTTCACATTCCCCTGGGGTGATTTGTTTGTTTCTCACCTTCACCTTGGAATAGAACATAGAACACTACAGCACAAACAGGCCCTTCGGCCCACGAGTTGCGCCGATCACATCTATATCTACCAATCCACAGACCTATCTATAACCCCCTATCCCATTTGTTTCCATATACTCATCCAGAAGTCTTTTAAAAGACCCCAGTGAGTTTGCCTCAACAACCTCCGACGGCAGTCGGTTCCATTCACTCACCACCCTCTGAGAGAAAAACCTACCCCTGACATCTCCTTTGTATTTGCTTCCCTGCACCTTAAATCTGTGTCCTCTCGTAGTGACCCTTTCAGCTCGGGGAAATAGTCTCTGAGAGTCCACCCTATCTATTCCTCTCAACATTTTATAAACCTCTATCAGGTCGCCTCTCAACCGACGTCTCTCCAGTGAGAAGAGTCCCAGCTCCCTCAACCTATCTTCATAAGGCCTGCCTCCCAATCCAGGCAGCATCCTTGTAAATCTCCTCTGCACTCTCTCATAGCCTCTACATCCTTCCTATAATGAGGCGACCAGAACTGCGCACAATACTCCAACTGGGGTCTGACAAGAGTCTTATAGAGCTGCATCATTACATCCTGACTCCTAAACTCTATTCCTTGATTAATGAAGGCCAGTACACCGTACGCCTTCTTGACCACTTCCTCCACCTGCGAGGCCGATTTCAGAGTCCTATGGACCCGGACCCCAAGATCCTTTTGCTCTACAACACAGCTAAGACTCCTACCCCTTATATTGTACTCCTTCATCCCATTATTCCTGCCAAAATGGACCACTACACATTTATCCGCATTGAGGTCCATCTGTCACTTCTCTGCCCAGTCTTGCATCCTGTCTATATCCCGCTGCAACTTTTGACATCCCTCCAGACCATCCACAACACCACCGATCTTTGTATCGTCGGCGAACTTACTAACCCATCCCTCTACTTCCTCATCCAGGTCATTTATGAAAATGACGAACAGCAGGGGTCCCAGAACAGATCCCGAGGGAACTCCACTGGTGACCGGCCTCCATGCAGAACAAGACCCATCCACAACCACTCTGTCTTCTGCCGGCAAGCCAGTTCTGGATCCATGAGGCCAAAGCCCCTTGGATCCCATGCCCTCTCACCTTCTCCAGAAGCCTTGCATGGGGGACCTTATCAAACGCCTTGCTAAGGTCCATGTACACTACGTCCACCGCCCTTCCTTCGTCAATGTGTTCAGTCACATTTTCGAAGAACTCAACTCGGCTCGTAAGGCATGACCTGCCCTTGACAAAATCATGCTGACTGTTTCTGATCAGTCTAAACTTCTCCAAATGTTCATAAATCTTATCCTTCAGAAGCCTCTCCATCAACTTACCAACCACTGAAGTCAGACTCACTGGTCAGTAATTTCCTGGACAAGAATGTTATCTTGCATCTTTAGGCAGTTTACTCCTCAACTCGAATAGTTTATTTTCCAGTTAATTCACAAAATCATAGATTCCCTATAGTGCAGAAAGAGGCCATTTGGCCTATCGAGCCTGTGGTGATGACAATCTCACCCAGATCCTATACCCCAGTCACACATATTTTTATCCAGCTAATCCCCCTGTCACTAAGGGGCAATTTAGCATAGCCAGTTCACCTAACCTGCACATCTTTGGACTGTGGGAGAAAATCAGAACACCTGGATGAAACCCATGCAGAAATGGGGAGAATGGGTAAACTCCACACACAACTGGAATTTAATCCGAGTTCCTGGTGCTGTGAGGCAGCAGTGATAACCATTATGCCACCAGTGTTGAAAGTTGAGAAATCATATTTTCAAAAATATGTGATGAACGCGTGATAAACTACAGTGCTGTAAAGGAGTTGCATAAGTTTAATCTAGAGATGATGAAGGCAAAGCGATTGTAGTTCAAAGTCTCAAAAAGAAGGGTTCAGATGTTATAGATTTTACTTTATTAGTTAAAGAACTTAAACACATTAGATAGTAATATACATCAGAAAGATATCTAGCCATGCAAATTAATGCATTACAGTACACAGTTGGCTTAATATTAAGGAGCCTATGATCTTGAAATTAGACTGTAACCTTACTTCAAATTATTTTCTCCTATCTTAGTTGAATTATTAACTTGTTCAAAATAAGTGGGTTATCAATTGTTAAAATAACAACAATTTAAATTCAATGCCTTAATTGTTCATGTTTTTTATTCATGTCTGTTGAGTACCTCAATTATTTATGTGAATATTTTCCATTTGGAAAAGTACATTTTGTAAATGTTTTAATATGTTGTCATCAAACTGGTCATCTAATAAATGCAAATCAATTTTTAAATAAATCTGAGTCCAGTGGAGGTTACGTGCAATCAGTGACATACAGTGATAGGCAAGATTATTCCGTGATTAAGGAAATCTTCATCACTGATGAATGGCAAGTTGAAATAGTGATCCCCATGGATGGAGTAAATTATAAAGCAGTTTGGAAGATGTTTCATTATCCCTGTGAAAATTTGAAACAAATG
The DNA here is from genome assembly GCA_024679065.1 of Sphyrna mokarran. Classification (NCBI taxonomy): domain Eukaryota; kingdom Metazoa; phylum Chordata; class Chondrichthyes; order Carcharhiniformes; family Carcharhinidae; genus Sphyrna; species Sphyrna mokarran. The sequence goes on from JAGIQG010000017.1 coordinate 38,628,997, forward strand.
TCTGGTTTTTCAAACATGCAATGTAGTTATGCCACCAGTAGAGTGCTTTTATGAGTGCTGTAAAAAAAAAACATGTAACCTTTGTGTGCCATTATGACATCAATAACAGAAATGATATTTAGCTTTTCCTGAACCATGTGAATTAATCTCCCTCTCCAAAGAAATATTTTCTTTCCATTTGGTTTATTTTTCTAGTTTTCAAAGTTGAACATTATATAAAAAAAATGGCTGCTTGTTTCTGTAAGGCAGCATCACGCTGAAGGGTCATAATTCCCAACTCTGGCTGTCCAGTGGCTGATGCATTTGGCTCTTCTCAGTGAAATGTCGGGACCCAATCCAGAACAGCTGACTATGGAATGCATGGTGTGAGGAGAGACCTGATAGAAGTCTATAAAATTATGAGAGGCATACATAAGGTTGACAGTCAGAATCTCTTTCCCAGAGTTCAAGGGCAGGATTTTCTGACTGCACTCTCCCACCACCCCCCCCAAAAAAAAACTGAAAAATCCCACCCCAGGTCAACACACACCTTTACGTGGTCCATCCCTCCACCATCTACTATTCCCGTGGTGGGCAGGATAGGAAAATTCTCCCCGAAATGCCTAACACCAGAAGGCTTCACTTACAGTGAAAGGGGAAATGTTGACAAAAAATGTGAAGGGTAAATTTTTTACACAGGGCATGGAAGGTGTCTGGAACATGCTGCCAGGAGTGGTGGTTGGACCAGATACGATGGGGGCATTTAAGGGGCTTCTAGATAAGCACATGAATATGCAAGGAATACAGAGATATCGACCAAGGACAGTCAGAGATTTGTTTAATTTAGCTTCGTGTTCAGCACAATATTGTGGGCCGAAAGGCCTTTCTTGCGCTGTCCTGTTCTGTGTAACAGATCTTACAATTATGTAGGTCCATAAATTTTGGAAATTTTCCCAAGGAATTTCAATTCTATCCAGACTGCACAAATAGTTTATGGCAGTCCAGATGTGAGCACCCATTTAATTCCGACTAATCCCATATTGGTATCCTATTTTAGGTGGTTGAATGTTGGTATTTGTTGTGGCCATTGGTTTTGCTACTAGGCTTTTGCCCTTAGTGCTTTGCCTGACAAAACCAAATCCAAGCTCAAATGCTTATCCCTGGCATTAACTGCACTACATCAAATTGGCTGTAAATCTGCAACGCAGAATAAATTGAAGATTTTTAAATTGTTCAAGAAAGCTTGTTTTTTCCTCTCATCTCTCTGAATTTGTAAGGAAGGCACAAAAGAAATTCTTCCTTGCTGCTGTGAAAACAAATGCATGGCGTTTAATTTAAACCACCATATTTCACTCATTATGCTAAGAAAACAGCTCATCAACCTATAATTAATTTTTCATTCTCCTTTGGTCTCTCCAGGGATTTGAAGAATAACTTGATTAGCAACATTGAGCCTGGGGCTCTCTACGGGCTTCCAGAATTAAAGCGACTGTAAGTAGACATTCTATTTGAATTGCCTAGGTCCTGTCACCTTAAATAAAGTCCTGTTAGGGGACTTGGGGTAAGCTAAGGGGTACTAACCCCAAGTTTCTGATGAGGAATATTGAATTTTTAAATAATTGACATGTTTGCACAAAGCATATTGTTCAGTGTTATTTTTATTGGTGTATTTTCAGTGAATCAAGCAACACAACATGTTCACTTAAAACAAAAATGAATTGACAGAACTTCCCAGGTCAAATCTGAAAGAATGCACTCTTTAGTTTGATAATGTTCTTTGTAAATTTTCCAGAGAAAGGGAAATATTTTGGTTTGCTAACATATTTGGGGGCAGGGAGTGGGGGTTGCAAATTTATTTTTCTGTAGTCTTCAAATATTCATATCCCTGTTGCAGTAATAACCTGCTGGTAGTGAAAGTAACCCCCATGGGTGAAAGTATATTAAACTGTCTTCAGTTTCACAGCTTAAGGGATTAAATTCTTTTCCTTTTTTTTCCAGTTTAAAGGCTTCACCACCTGTTTAGAAATCTGTTTTCCCTTTGCATCTTTTAAATGAATTCCATTTGAGGGGATTTAGGCTTCAAGGTCGTAAGGAATTTTGAGAGTCTGATTTGGGCATGTTTCAAGACTTTATGAAGAGTTCCCTTTAGCAATGTGGACTGAGAGATAGCAAGAGAAAAATAAATCCGGCAAATGTTTGAACTCGCAAATTGTTTTCTTCTGCTGCGCACTGTTTTCGAAAAGTCTTTGACATTTAGAGATTGTAGGCTGCGAAGATTATGGTCTGAATTTTCATGCAGAGGGAATGGCAAAAATGGCACAGGAGGCCTGAATCTGGAAATCCTGCCCCTGAACCCACCCGCCACCATTTATTCAAGGGGGGTGGGGATGGGGACAAGTTGTCCTATTCACATTTGTGGTTCTTGGAGGCAGCTGTTCTTATTCCAGTACAGCTGCCATCAAACAAATCCAATTTTGGCTAGTGGACTGTTCAAAACATGACTTGTGCTTTTTCAACTTATCAGGAGAATGGCTAATGGTAGCAGAGTTCTTTGAAGTGAACAGGTTATCTTTTGGATAAGTCTAGAGATGTTTATGGGAGAACTAAGGGGACCTTTGGGAGGGATAAGTTTTCCACTGAGATTGTTGAAAGTAAACATGAATATGCTAAAGAAAAAGCTGATAAATTCAATGGAAATGTCAAGTTTGTTGAAATTGAAGGAATGTCAAGGGAGCTGTCACAGCTCATTGCAACCCTTCAGCTTTCAAAGGATTTAAATTTCCATGCCTTTAAATTAAAAGAAAAAAGCCTATAATTTAAAAGTGATTGCTATTTCACTCTTAGAACATAGAACATTACAGCACAGAACAGGCCCTTCGGCCTTCGATGTTGCGCCGACCAATATAAAAAGCAATGCCCCTCCAAACTAAACCATTCCCTTCTCTTCCATATACTTATCAACTAACCTCTTAAACGCCACCAAACTTGGCGCATCTACAACTGCTGCAGGCAGGGCATTCCACTCCCGAACCACCCTTTGGGTAAAGAACCTGCCTCTGATATCCGTCCTATAACTATCACCCCTTAATTTAAAGCTGTGTCCCCTCGTGCTAGCTTTTTCCATCCTAGGAAAAAGGCTATCACTGTCCACCCTATCTAAACCTCTAATCATCTTATATGTTTCGATTAGGTCCCCTCTTAGCCGCCTCCTTTCTAACGAAAACAACCTCAAATCCCTCAGCCTCTCTTCATAAGACTGCCCTCCATACCAGGCAACATCCTGGTAAACCTCCTCTGTACCCTCTCCAATGCCTCCACATCTTTCTTATAATGTGGGGACCAGAACTGCACACAATACTCCAAGTGCGGCCGCACTAGAGTTTTGTACAGTTGCAACATGACGTTGCGGCTCGAAATTCAATCCCCCTACCAATAAAAGCTAAGACTCCGTATGCCTTCTTAACAACCTTCTCGACTTGACTGCCTACTTTCAGGGATCTATGCACATACACACCAAGATCCCTCTGTTCATCAAGACTACTAAGAATCCTACCATTAGCCCTATACTCTACACATTTATTATTTCTGCCATAGTGCATTACCTCACACTTTTCCACATTAAACTCCATTTGCCACCTCTCGGCCCAGCTCTGCAAATTGTCCAAGTCTCTCTGCAAACTATAACACCCCTCTTCACTATCTACCACTCCACCGACTTTAGTGTCATCTGCAAATTTACTAATCCGAATTAGTAAATTCTTGACATAAGCATGACGGTTATTATTATAGAATTTATGCTGCATTACTGATTTTACAACATATTATCACACTGGGTGCCTGTCAATTCATAATTTCATTGAGAGCTCCAAGAGCATATAAAGTCTTTGATGTGGGTCTGTGAATGTAATTGCTTGTTGTTATAAGGGACTAAATAGTTGAATGAAGTTAAATGTAGCAATTTTTTCATTAATTAGTGTGTTTCTTTTAAATAGTGAATTTATCAATAAATACTTCAAACTTTATTTTCTCTCAGCATGGATACTGAGATCTGCCCATAGTGTATACAGGGTGAGTTGACATGAAAGATGCAAGGTTGGGGGAGGGGGAAGGCAGTGCTTTTAGGGCAATTGTTGGCAGTAACTTGGAGAGTTATATGGGAAACAGGAGATTCTGTGATTGGCATGGATGGGACATAAGGAGTGTGTGTTGTTGGGGAAGGGGAGGGGGATGAGAATTAGAGGATGTGAGGCTGTTTTTGTAGTTGGGGTAAAGTAACAGATGACTGAGGTCAGCCTCTTACCCATTCCTTTATGGAACTGGCTGCCCCTGTTATGCTGTCTTCAAATTGGTTATCGGGGCAGTGGGCCCAACATTCATTAGAACTTAAATTCAGTCCACAACCCCCCCCCCCCTCCCCCACCCCCACTCACTTCCCCCATCCTGTTTCCTTAGACCCTGGAATGAAAATTTCAACTCCTGAGGCAATTTCTCAGGAGTCAGGTTCATGAGGCTGGGAATTTTCCCAACCCTGTGCTCCAAACCAGAGAGGGAAAATTCAGGCCCCTGTATACAAATTGTGTGTTCTGCATTGGCACCTATTTACTCCCTAATAAATTATAGTAGAGTAAGGAAAGACTGGACTATATGATAGTCAGTGAGTAAAAATCAGGATGCGGATTGCATATGCATACTTCATATACAGTGACTGTGCATTTCTGTTCTTCAATGAGTAACATGTTTTATTTGTGCTAGATGTTGCATTCAATAAAATGTTTCAAAGCTTTATTAGCCTGAAAATTAATTTCTTAATACTTGCATGTGGATTTTCTATATCTGATATCAGTTTGCTCGGGTTTAAGTCTGTGCACATGGATACAAAAATGCACAAACATAGAAACAACTCGTTTAACAATCACTTTGATAGCCATGAAGATGGTGAAATGGACAGAAGAAAACAAATATTTTTTGAGCTCTTGATTAAAGTTATTCTGCATGAGACTCTTCAAAGCAGCCAATCTTTGATATTAAAAAAATTGTACTTGTACTGCTCAAGGTTTCAGGATTTAAAAAAAAGTCAGAACATCCCCATGGACTACTTGTAGCTACAAGGAGCAGGACATGTGTATTAGCAGTGTGGGGATGGTACTTCCAGCAACTTTGCAACAGCCACTAGCAACAGGAGAATTGCTACAAATTCCTGCATTGTGCAGCTTGGCGAGTTCGAATCACACTGAGTGATGTTTGCATCAGAATTTGCCCTGGGGTCCACTTTGTGCAATTCATCATGGCTCTTTGCAGGAATGAAGAATAGCTGCCTCGGAATGGATTCTGTTCTTCATTGTTCGACTAACGTTCCCAGTGGGTCAGTCAAAGAAGTGTCATTAATGCAATCTGTGGAGTTGTCCTGTGGCACATTTCAAATGTTCAGAATTACATTCTCCCTGTCCTCAAGCATAAGAACATGTGATATAGGAGCTGGAGAGGATCTGCGATGTCATGACTGATCGGACTGTGGTTTCAACTCTTGCCTGCAAGCCCCACCCCTGTATCACATGACTCACTTGCAGATCAAACATCTGTCTCACTCGGCCTTGACTCTATTTGATGATCCAACCTCATCCCTCTCTGAGTTGGGGAGTTTCAAAGACGAATGACTGTAAATTGATGACCCTTCTCTTCAATCTACTACTCCCCGCTGCTTCACAGTGCTATATTCTCCAAAAGGGGAGTCATCCTATTGAAATTCATCTTATCAACCCCGTCAGAGTAACAAATAAAAGGTGTTTTGAAACTCCAATCAGCATAGCCCCAACTCGCTAAATTTTTTCTTATAAGATGATATCACGTGACAAGATACCCCACTTCAGTTTCCGAGGTCACCACATTGGTGAGGGTTGGAGCGCAGGCCTTCAAATTTGCCTGTGCTCTGAAATAGGCCAATTAAATTTGTTACCTTATTGTTAAAGTTGGATTCTGCAATCTTTTGCAGTCTCCTTGGGGACTAACAACATTCTGCAGCTGTTTAAATCAGGCTAACTGGAGGTAGGCCTGTACCTTGCTGAGGCTGAGACATGGCAGCAAGAAAGATTTTAATTGTAAGTGTTCAGACTTTCATCAAGTTTACCCCTTGGAAATTAAAGTATCAGCAGCCCTTCAACAGTCAGGGAAAGATTCAGCACAAAGAACTTTGTCAGTTCAAGTGGTTGTCACTTCCCTGGCATTGTCCAGGCATTGGAATACTGGGTAAGATTCCAGCTGGGCACCAGGCAACTGGAACTAGGGGCTGTGCCTTCAGAAATTGAGGCAATTGAAAATGAGGAGCAGCAGCCTTGGGCATCAAGCGGTTGGAGGCAAAGGATATACAAAGGAGAAGGATATACTAACCTGGACACACAATCTACAGACAGAGCAAAAGGGACTTGGGCATGAAGGAGAACCAATGCTGAAAGGGATTGAGAGTCTCTAGGCAAATGGTCATGAACATCTGTTCCCTTGTCAGTGGCGGACGTCTGCAATATCTCACAGGCAGTTGCACGTTGATACATCAGGCAGGTGACAGATGCTGTCATCACTGAGATTGGATAACATAGAAGATTCACAGCTGATGGAGCATCCTCCACTCAGAGGGCACTGACTCCAGTGCTTGGATGGTCTGGTATCGTAGCTACAATATCCTTCTGTAAGGGTCTTGGTCATTTGCTGGTTTCCCACACTCACCATAACGCAGAATACCTTAAGGTGAAGCTCATTGGAGGAGAAGTAGGATATACAAAAGGAGGAACTGGAGGGACAGGGAGATAATGTAGAACATTGAAGTGCTTCTATTGATTGACAAGCTGCATTCTTTCTGTCACCCTCTGGAAGAGTAACTCCCATGGTGGCATAATGATTAGGATTGCTGCCTTACAGCACCAGGGACCCGAGTTCAATTCTTGGCTTGGGTTACTGTCTGTGTGGAGTTTGCATGTTCTCCCATGTCTATGTGGATTTCATTCAGGTGCTTGAGTTTCCACCCACAGTCCGAAGATGTGCGGGTTAGGTAAATTGGCCATGATAAATTGTCCCTTTGTGTCCGGAGGAACTAACTAGGGTAAATGCATGTGATTGTGGGAACAGGGTCTGGGTGGGATTATGGTCGGTGCAGACTTGATGGAGTAAATGGCCTCCTTCTGTACATATCTTGCTTCCCAATGATGCAATGGCAGGCTCTGGCATAAACTCTCCCTCAGGGCAATCAGTGCCCTCAATGAAGGTTGTCTTTGTTATCTTCTATTTTTTACCCCATCAGCCAGGACATCTATCTCCATTTCAGGAATTAATTCCTGCAAAAAAACAAACTTGAGTCAGTTTCCCATCAGAGAGAGGTTACTGACACAATCAGGCCCACTCCTGGTTCACATTCCATAACCAAACACAATCCTTTATTTTCTCTTACAATTTGCATTCCCACCATTTTATTACTAGCAAATTTGAATACAATACACTGCATCCCTTCATAAAAGTCATGAAATATAATGTAGATAGTTGAAACCCATTACTGATTGTTGTGGCATCCAACCTGAAGACGATTACTTTATTCTGACTATCTTTCCATATCAGACAATCCTCTCACCGTACTTATATGTTGCTCCAACATCATTAGCTGTTTCCAGTATTTTATGTGGTAATCTTTTGTTTGGTACTTTATCAAATGTTTTTTTTTGAAAGGCTAAAGTCAATTCTTTTCTCTTTTATCTATCTTCATTAAATCCTCAAAATATTCTAATAAATTTGTCAAACATTTAAAATCCTGTTAACTCACAGTTTCTAAATGTCTTGCTACTACTTCATTAATAATAGATTCAGCGTTTTCTCAGTGACAGTGTTAGGCTGACTGACCTATAGTTTCCTGCTTTCTGTCTCCTTCTTTACTTGAATATTTGCATTATATTTGTGGTTTTCATTCTGTTGGGACCTTCTCAGAATTTTTGACAGATTTCAACCAATATCTCTGCCACAACTTCTTTTCAAACACTGAGGCTGGAATGTTACAGCATGTCAGGTTGGCGGGATTTTCCTGTCCTGCTGCAATGAATGGAGATTTGGCTGGTCATCAAATTATCCAACTGTGCTGCAGCAGAAGTGCAGTGGGAACAGCCAGTAAGAGCGTGCACTGGGTATCAGGCCAGCAGATCCAGGGCACTTAGTTCCACAATTTTTCCTTGCACTTTTTTTCTCGTGATTGTGATTATTTTGCATCACAAAGAATACATCGCAAGAGAGCCAGGGATCTGCCAGCCATGAGAGAGAGAAGGGAAGTCCCTCTTCCAGATGGTGTCCTTTGCCTCTTGATTTCTTACTAATCTTAAGATTCTTTAGCGTCTTCTATTTTCCTTTATTTTTTTGTGGGATGTGGGTATCACTGGCAAGATCAACATTTGAGGCCATCAGTGAATGCTCCTGAACTGAGTGGTTTGCTGGGCTATTTTGGACAGCACTTCAGAGCCACAGCAATGTGGTTGGCTCTTGAGACACATGTAGGCCAGACAGAGGCCTGAAAGGACACTAGGTGATTTTATTTTTTAACAACGATTTTCATGGTCACTGTTACTGAGACGAGCTTTCAATTCCAGATTTGTTAATAGATTTTAGATTCCTCCCATTGCTGTGAATTTGATTTGAATGTGTCTTCCTGAAGCATTAGCCTGGGCCTCTGAATTACTCATCCAGTGACAATGCAACCATTTCCTACCATGAAGACAGAAACAAAATATTTGATTCAAATTTCTGCTGTTTGTTGGCTTCCTATTACTAATTTCCCACCCTTACTTTTGCCAATTTGATTTGTCCTATCTATAAGTGGATTAAAGTTTCCCATGATTATTACAGTAATTTTCTTCCAAGCTGCCAATTATTTCTTGATATGTACTCTCTTGGAACAGTATAAGTGCTTATAGTGGGCCTGTACCACTTCTTTCCTTCTCTATTTCTTTTTTCCACTGAAACTGGCATGGTGGCACAGTGCACTACTGCCTCAGAAGGCCAGGGACCTGGGTTTGATTCCTGCCCTGAGTCACTGTCTGTGTGGAGTTTGCACTCTGTGTGGGTGGGTTTCCTCCACGTGCTCCAGTTTCCTCCTACACTCAAGATGTGCAGTTTAGGTGGATTGGCCATGCTGCATTGCCCCTTAGCATTTTTAAGATGTGTAATATTTTTTCTTTATTAAATCTCATGTGTCTCTTGCTCTTCAAGTCCTGCTCTTGACCAGCTGGCAGTTCTATGGTGTATGTGGAAGGATAAAGGCTAAGGTTGGGGTTAGTGAAGTAGGGGAAAGTAAGAGGTGCATAATTACACCATATTTAAAGCACGAGAGTTGGTGGGATGAATTCAAAGTTTATTTATTAGTGTCACCAGTAGGGCTACATTAACACTGGAATGAAGTTATTGTGAAAATCCCCTAGTTGTCCCACTGTTTGAGTATACTAAGGGAGAGTTTAGCATGGCCATTGAGGGGGAAGATTGATGAGAGATGGTGGTCAGACGAAAAAGATAGAAATGTCTATCTTTGAAAGATAGATTGAGAGTATGAAAGATTGAGAGTCGTAGTGTGCTGCGTTTTGTGCGTGTGTTAAAGTTCAGTATTGTGTCACTGAATATGGGTATGAGTTCATAAGTTTTCATGAACTGATCGAATGTCCAAAGTTTGCTCCATTTTTGTCAATCATTTATTTTTTTCATTTTATCCTTTCTTAGAATTCTTTGCCTTTTTTTATTTTCTGCTCCTACTCTTTGGTACCATTGAATTTTTGTGCCTATCATAGTGGCAGCTGACAATTCGGTCTCGCTTCATACAGCCATTAGTAAGTCCTGCAACATGGGATTGAAACCTTGGCTCCAGCTACCCTTGGTTAGGGTTGATTCAACCATCCCTGCTGCTGGTTACTTATGGCATGCATTCCATATCTGGGCACTGAAAAATGAAGAAGAATGTGATCACTGGCTTTTCACTGCATGGAACCAGGACACACAAGTCAGATATTGAAGAAAACTGTTTGAATCCTAGAATCGTTAGAGTGCACAAAGAGGCCATTCAGCCCATCCCATCTGCACCGACTCTCTGATAGAGCATCTTACCCTGGCCCACTCTCCTGCCCTCCTCCCCTTAACAACACACATTTACCACAGGTAATCCACCTAATCTACACATCTTGGTTTACTAAGGGGCAGTTTAGCACTGCCTATCCACCTAACCTGCACATCTTTGGAGGAAACCGGAGCACCCAGAGGAAACCTATACTAACTTGGGAGAACGTGCAAACTCCACGCAGACAATAACCTGAGGTTGGAATTGAACCTGGGTCCCTGAAGCTGTGGGGTTGATCAGTGGAGTTGAGGGTTGGGGAAGGTGGAGGTGATTAGATCAATGGTGTATCAGGATCTTCCTAGTTTATTCCATTCAGAAGCATATCACTTATCTCACTCCAGCCCATAGTTAAAGTTTACAATGAAATTATTTTGTGTTCTGTTTACAGGGATCTGTCAAACAACAGGATTGGATGTCTGAGACCTGAGATTTTTACAGGCCTCATCAGCTTGTCTAAACTGTAAGTATGTAACTTTTCAGTTGCTTTTCATCAGTGTGTAAAGATTCTCTTTAATAATTAAATAAGTTTTAAGTTGGTGTCAACAGTCCACTAAGCATTTATGGGCAGCCTTACTTTGAAGCAATTCTATTATAAAGGGTATAAACCATCAGCTGGAAGACTTCCGGACTGAACATTGAGCATAACAATTTGAGAGCATAAACCCCACCCCATCACCACCACTCTACCTCCACTCCATCTTCATAAATTTTATTTCACGTCTCCTATTTCATTTCTTCTTTTCATCTCAGTCATCCCTTTTTATCATCTTTCATTATTACTTCTATCTTTCTACTTCTCCAATCTCATTCTCCATCATGTCTCCAAACACCCCACCTTCTTCAGGGCAACTGCCATTCGGCTCAGGTAGTGCTTAACAATCTGTACTTCTTGTTTTGCCTCTCTTATATTCAAATCGTTTAATGGACACTTTTCTCACCCCCTAGCATCACTATTTACATTTTCTTTGTCATATTACACTCCCCTTCCCCAATCCCTTCACCCTCATAGAATAAATGTTGTCTGATTCTTGTTGTTCTTAAGTCTGATGTAGGATCACCCAGACTCAAAACTTTGGCTCTATTCTCTCACTACAGATGCTGTTAGACCTGCTGAGACTTTCCAACATTTTCTGTTTCTGTATCAGCTATCAGAATCTGATACCTCTTTAGGTCCACAAATGCTGTCATGGAGTTGGCCAGTGATTCCAAGGTAGAAAGAATAGATTTCCAGGTCTATGCAAAGTCCTGTATCAAATTATGTTTCAAAAATTCCAATAATTCCTATACATGTGTGTGAGAATTTATACATGTATTAATTGATATAGTTCTCTGCCAATGGCCAATCAGTAAGGTAGAGCAAGAGGCTGATCATCCAAGCTGTCCAGTGAACTGAGCTAACAAACCCTCCCCCCCCCGCCACCCCACCAGGGGAGCCTAAGTTGCTTTAATAATATACATTTTTATATGCATATCATAGTCTCATGCAATAGAAGTACATACTCCAATTTTCTTCATGTCACATGGCTAAGCAGATATATTGCCCACTTTTAATGTCTGTTGTTGGTGTATATTTAGCCATATTATGAATTCGTCTTCCATCTAGTTCTGGAGCGGGACTGGAATTCGAACCTTCTGGCTCAGAGTGCCACAATACCCCATCTATTTAGAAACAAAAATTAAATATTGATTAACTGAGAGAAGTAAAAGTGATTTTGCAGATGAGAGAATTTCTGTACATTTATGGATCTCTGTTTTGTGACATTAAAGGATAAAAGAATTAGAGAGTGGTTTGAATTTTTAGGATGGTTAGCATTCAGTGCCCATCATCCCAAGAGTTGGAGGGGAACACAACTCAGTCCACTCTGACAAGCCACACAATTGAGCATTGATTAACAGCAGATGGCATGTCTGTCCATACCTGGCTGGAAGTCCCAATTTACAGAGTTCTTGGTCAATCAAATCTACCACACCCTGCTACACCTCACCAGTTCAGAACCTACCAGGAGAAGGAGCATAAAATTCTGGTCAGTGAGAACCATGATTTAATCCATTAAAATATATATTGACATCAGCATTTTGTAATGGTTAACCAATTGAATAACTGAGAATTGTATGAATGTTTATGCTCCAAAACAAGTTGCCTAATTTGCAACAAATTATGAGAAGCTTTGCTGATCGAATCACTTGGATAGCCTCTACAAGAGGAATTGGATGTACCTGCCCTCCAGGAGTAATGGGCTGACTGATCAAATCTTCATTTCACATTGCGCAACTTGCTCCCAAAGAAAAATGATGAACAGTAATGTTTGTGTTTGCATTGAATGATATTAATTCTGGAAAATTATCACCACTCATGCTTATCCACTGCCTTGACACCACCTGCCCTACTCCCTCTTGAACTCGATCCTCCCTCTCCCTAACTCAAACCAACATGTTTTGAATGTGAGTGTTGATCAGTAAATGTTGCTTTTTTTGTAGGAATTTGTCGGGGAATATTTTTTCAACACTTCCTAAAGGGCTGTTTGTTGAGCTTGTTGCATTGAAAGTCTTGTGAGTATGCCATTATAATCCGAAACTCTAGGGGACTGGGGATCCGTTCTGTTAATAAGGTCATGTTGTATTACTTAATTATTGAGTTTCAAAAATCCTACATACATCAATCAATCTATCTAAGTTCATGCTAAAGTTTTTGGAACTTTCTGATCACAGATTATTACTGGCATGAATTCCATCTGCTCATTAAAACCCAGGCACAATTTTTAGTTGACTCTTGAAAAGATTGAGCAGCCTGTCTACTTGAAGCAGGTGGAAGGATGCTGAAAGATACAAATCAAGGTCCCACAATGTTTGTAAGATCTTGGTTCTAATTTACCATCTATCTGTTCCAGTTATCCAGTAGCCTAACCTAACAGTTTTGACTGTTGAAGGATGCTCAGAAAAACGGCCTAGGAGGATTTTTGTTTTTAATGGGATCAGGAGGAATGTGGGGCTCGTGGAATTTGGGGACTCCATATTTGAATATTTTGTAATGAACAGCCAGTAACATTGAGTGCATTCATTGAAATATTAAGATGGAAACCAGTGATGCCCTTTACAGAACAGGACGGTGTCCCGAGCTCGAATACACCATCAAAATTGCTGTTTTGCTGATTTGATGTGACAGAAAACATCAGTAAATTCAGAACCTATTTGATGTGCATTATTTGCTGGGGTGTGCAGTTTGTAGTGTGAAAAGCACTTAGAGTCAAAGAAGTTTACAGCATGGCCCCTCAGCCCAACTTGTTCATGCTGGTCTGTTGTTTAACCCTAAACTAATCCCAATTTTCTACATTTGGCCTATATCCCTCTATACACATCTTACCTATGTAATTGTCTAAATGCTTTTTAAAAGACAAAATTATACCCACCTCTACACTACCTCTGGCAGCTTGTTCCAGACACTTACTGTCCTCTGTATGAAGAAATTGTCCTTCTGGACACTTTTATATATCTCTCCCTTCTCACCTTAAATCTATGCCCTGTAGGTTTAAATTCACCTACCTTTGGGAAAAAATATTGATTATCTGGCTGATCTGTGCCCCTGATTATTTTATAGACCTTGAAGATCACCCTCAGCCTTCCACATTGCAGAGAAAAGTCTCAGTCTATCCAGCCACTACTTAAAACTCAAACTATTAAGTCCCAGGAACATGCTAGTAAATATTTTCTGCGCTCTTTCTAATTCAATAATATCCTTTCTATAATAGGGTGACCAGGACTGTACACAGTATTCCAAGTCTTACCAATATCTTGTAAAACTTCAACAAAATGATCCAACTCCTGTATCCAATGTTCTGACCAATGAAACCACGCATGCCGAATGCCTTCTCCACCACTCTGTCCCCCTGTGATTCCACTTTCATGGACCTATGAACATGTAGCCCTAGATCTCTTCGTTCTGTAACCCTACCCAGTGCCCTACCATTAACTGAGTAAGTCCTGTTTCAACCTATCAAAATGCATCACCTCACATTTGCCTAAATTAAACTCCATCTGCCATTCGTCAGCCCACAGGCCCAATTGATCAAGATCTCATTGTAATTGGAGATGATTTTCTTGATTGTCCATTATGTTACCAATCTTGGTGTCATCTGCAAATTTACTAACCATGCCTCCTGTATTCTCATCCAAATCATTAATATAAATGGCACATAACAGTGGACACAGCACTGATCCCTGAGACATATCACTGGTCACAGGCCTCCAGTTTGAAAAAAAAACCTGCAACCACCCTCTGGCTTCTATCAAGAAACCAATTTTGTATTCCTTTAGATACCTCAGCTTGGATCCCGTGAGATTTAACCTTATGCAACAACCTACCATGTGGTACCTTGTCAAAGGCCTTGCTAAAGTCCAAGTAGACAATATCAACTGTGTTGCTATCATTTATTTTCTTGCTTACCCGTTCAAAAAACTCAAATTTGTGAGACATAATTTTCCACACTCAAAGCCATGCTGACAGTTCCTAATCAGTCCTTGTGTCTCTAAATGCCTGTAGATCTACCTCTCAAAATACCTTCTAACAACTTACCCACCACAGATGTGAGGCTCACTGGCCTGTAGCTCCCAGGCTTTCCCCTGCAATCCTTTTTAAACTAAAGCACTCTCCAATCTTCAGGCACTTCACCCGTGACAATCGATGATTCAAATATCTCGGCTAGGGGACCTCTAATTTCCTCCGAAGCCTCCTAAAATGTCCTGGGATACACTTTATCAGGTTCCAGGGATTTATCTACCTTGATGCGCTTTAAGACTTCTAGCACCACCTCCTCTGTAATATGTATACTCCTCAAGACATCACTATTTATTTCCCCAAGTTCTCTAACAACAAGGCTTTTCTCAATAGTAAATACTATGAGAAATATTCATTTAGGATCTTACCCATCTCTTGTGGATCCGCACGCACGTAGATGACTTTGTTGATCCTGAAGAGACTCTACTGTCTCCCTTGTTACTGAATAAACTGGAATACTAAGGAGAAGTTAAGTAAATTCTGGAAAGCTGTGGCATACCTTTCGGGTTGCTTCCAGCGAAAGTGAATGAACAATCAAGATTTCGTAAGACAAGGGAACTCTTATGGGGAAATAAAAATATGCTCTGAGTTCATAATAATTAAAATTTTAAACTGTACTGTTAATAGTACACAATTGTTTACTTCATTTTGATAAATAACAAAGTATCAATCAAAATCAAACAATTAGGTCTTTCCACCAATCAGTCAATATCTTCTCTTCATTCCTCTTCCTATTGCCTGCAATGGATAACGCTGATTGTTCATGCACTTCAGGTTTTATTCCTTCAGTGGGGTGTGCTGGAATGTTCTTTTCAAGTGAAATAGATGTTAGTTACTCAAATACTTATTGTTCATCTGCTGCCCACTTTCTCCTGCAATGACATTCTTTTGGGTTTCCTGCCTCCATGATTCTCGGTCTTTATATGTACCTTTTCTTGGAGTGGGTGCCCACATGTCTTGACTATGTATTTCAAGTCAAACATAATTTTGTTTATTGGTAGCTTGGTGCTGATCCCCTCTAGGTTGAGTGATTCAGGCAAAGTACACACTGTAATGGTCACTATGGAATGTTATCACCTCTGTCATCAGTAAGAACTGCTGGATCTTTTTGGTCAGATCATGCTCAGATTGGATTGGTCAGGTAGCACTCTCAAACTTTGGACCAAACTGGGTCGTGACTACATCATTGCATGTTGGTTCTGGTGTGTGTTCTAAACATGGCATTTGTTGCACCATCCAAATCCCTGAAACTTTGGATCACACAAATTAGCTTTAATTTTCAAAGTTATATTAATTTAGATAACTTTTGGTGTCAGCTAGAAAATGTATGTGCGCTTGCCGGAGGCAAATGTTGCTTTCCTAATGAAAATTTACATAACGAAAACTTTACCTGATGGAGACAGAAATATAAATTTCAGAGCTTTGCTTGCACCTGATATTTGTTTAGGATTGAAAATTTACCAATTACTGACACTAAAGCCCAGATTGTGCTTGTATTTTTATTCTGCTTCTATCTTTAATCTTTGCATTTCTCCAATTTAGATACATTTCTTTTAAAGCCTTGCTCAACCTGAGACCAGAAAATCCCACCCAAGGTTAACGGACCTTCCCATTTTACACGCCTTGCCTGTTCTGACTCCCTGGCGAGAAAGCCGGTAGAATTCCAGCATATCAGTTGGAAGAACAATTTTTTTTTCCATTTTATAAATATGAAGTTTGATATTTTGTAAGTGAATACATTTAAATGCAGTCAAGAATGTTAGTGGTTAACACAAAAATATCGATCTGTTTGATTTTGTTATGAATCTTGTTTGGAATTGTTAAAATTTAAAGAATGGGTTTGAACACCTATCTTTTAACCAACAGAAATACTCACGATATTTTACATTCTTAAACCAAAACAAACTTTATTGTATATCAAAATAAATTTAAAAACTGTGCACATTAACTTAATACAACAGTGTAAAACTTTGTTTATTATGAACTCAGATCAATTTTTTATTTCCCCTTAAGAATTCAATTACCTTTCACAATCTTGATAGTTTATTCACTTTTGCTGGAAACAACCTGAAAGGTACACCATAGTTCTCCAGAATTTGCTTTATTTCTCTATACTATAACAACTATTCCTCAGAGATATAATTCCAGGAAAATTCTCCTTAGTCCTTCAACTATTTCTCAGAGGTAGGATTCTGTGGGGCATCTTTTCATTGGTTTTGGCTATGTAATCTCTATCTTTTTCTTTACTGTTGATGCTCAAGGTCTTGGTTCAGCCAGCAGATATCCAGTGCCTTCTCGCAGATTCCCAAATGAACACTCTGTTGACAGCTTTCCACCACGAGACTTTGTGAGGACTACAGTAGATTTCTTCCATAGCTGCAAGATATAGCAATCTTCAGTTGCTTTTCCTTCATGAAATCCAAAGTGAATGCAAGTCTAACTGACTAGTACCTTCTGTTGACTCTCATAATCCAATGAGATGCAATCTTTCCCAAAGCAAAGCAAAGGAACAAGCATCTCTCAGTGTTCCTAAACTAAGCTATCCGCTTCTGTTAGCAAACACACACTGATAATTTAAACAACAGAATATGTTAAGCAAGGCTGTACCCTGAATCATTACCTCAATGGCAACTTGACACAATGGCCACTTTCCAGGTAGTAATCTCTACAACACTTTTAGTTCCAATATTTTCTTTGTTCATTCTGCAGTACTTCAGTTACAAGCAATTTTTTTATTTTTTTTTATTTTTTTAATTTTAAGCAACACAGCACGGGAAACAGGCCCTTCAGCCCAACGAGCCCGCGCCGCCGTCATACTATATAGTAGCAAATCCATTATCCTATTTTAATATTCCTATATAATATATATATTATTCCTAATATGGAAAATTTTCACCATTGGGACAATTTGTTTCCCAATCAGCCTAAGAGCGAATTTTTGGGTTGTGGGAGGAAACCGGAGTGCCCGGAGAAAACCCACGCAACCACGGGGAGAACGCGCAAACTCCCGCAGACACCGTCCCAATTCCAAGTGTCTGCACAGCCACATCGATAGTCTCTGAGCTGTCATGTTGCCCTTCAGATGGTCCACATAAAGCACTCATTTACGACATGAAGTACCAGGCAACCCATGAATCAACATCCAAGAGCTGTACTCGCACCACCTGCCGAATGCATGCTCAATGTTGGTCAAGTATGGACCGAATTACCTGTGGGGAAAAAAAGCCGTAGTTAAACAGTCCTACTATATCCCTCTATCTGCATACCGCTCCTGTGGCTGTCCAAGAGACCCTTAAACAGCCCCAGCGTGCCTGCTCCCACCACCTTACTCGGCAGTGCATTCCACACCCCCACTACCCTTTGTGTGAAAAACTGCCCTCGAATATTCGTCCTATACATAGCCCCCCTCACCCTATGGCCATGACCCCTCGTCCTATCCATTTCTAAAGGTGGAAAAAGTTTACCTCCATTTACTCTATCTATACCCCTTATAATCTTATACACCTCTATGAGATCCCCTCTAAGCTGACGTCTTTCAAGGGAAAACAACCCCAGTCTATCTAATCGTTCCTCATAAGACAATAAGAGAACTAACTTCAGAAGGTAAATCAAAGAAAAAGTTCTAATAAAAAAACTTAATTACTCCAAAACTTGGGGCCATACATAAGCTCCCCATTATTCCCATCTGCTGCTTATTTATAGTGAATCAACTAGTCAGCTGACCACCACATCGTTTTTGCCATTGGTTACATTGTCTACCAGGTCAGCTGATGATATTATAACAGATCCAATGTTATTATTGGTTACATAACATTTCTTAAGATTGGGAAGCCATGTGAATAATTTATATCCCGACTGGATGTTTTACGGCCCTCTTTCTCAGAATGGCTAAACTTAAACTTATTTTATGGAGATATCAAATGTTACCCTGACCCTGCCAGAGGGTCTAGAAATGGGTAATGTGCTGTTCAAGGTTTTCACTGTCAATGTTGAACTTGAAGATAATTATAGGTTGACTTCTAAGTGTAATCCACTCCAAGTTTATTTGAACTGCATTTACTTCAGAGTTTTACTTGAATGCGGGGGGCTGAGAGACAACCTGATAGAAGCTTACAAAATTATGGAGGCATGGCTGGAAGGAATAGTTTGGAGTCTTTTTCCTAGGGTAGAAATGTCAATTATTAGGATACATTGGTTTAAGGTAAAATGGGATAAAGTTTAAAAAAGATGAGAGAGGCAGTTTTTTAATGCATAGATGGTGCTAAATGCCTGGAATGCACTGCCAAAGGGGGCGGTAGAAGCAGATAACCGGGCACTGCCTGCTCCTGCCCTCCCCAATCTCATGGTGGGCATCAATAGCTTCTGGTCTTACTGGTGAGGTCATCACAGTGGGCACCGTACGTGGTCCTTGCTGATGAGGACCTTGATCAGCAAGGTCATTAAGATAAGTGATCCTCGACAATTACATCTCAGGCTCACTAATCTTATTGAAAATATCTCATAAATATTGAAATTAGCCTTGCATCTTTTCCATGCGTAAAGCTGATTACGCTGGAAGATTGGGGGCAGTATCATCATGAGAGGCAAGAAATCGGGTGCAAATCTGGTTTTTCACTTTTACTTGTTCCTCTCGGGTCACCACGCTGATCAACCAGCATGACAAGTCAATTAGATCGCCCCTTCGTACCCACACCCAAGGGACTCTTTTCTCACGTTAACCCCCTCACAGGATTTCCCACACCTTGACTGATATTCCCCGTTACCCCAATATCAGCACCCCTCCACCACTTTGCTGACCTGAAACCCCATCCCCATTAATCAACTCTATTCCCTTCAATACTTCCAGCTGCCCTGGCACGTCTGACCTGATGACCCAACTTAGTGCTACCTTCGGCCTGAGTACTTGACCTGAAAATCCCACCATGCTCCTATCCACCCCTGCCCACTTTTGAACCACTGCACCTCTTGCACCTGAGTTTTGAACTCATTCCTGTCGCAAACCGCTGACCACCCATGACCCTGACCCCCTCACCCTCTCGACCTCAGACTACCATCTCTACCTCTGACTATTCACCACCTAACCTGGAAACCCACCCCAATGTCAATCCCTCCCCCTGACCTCCTCCACTTCTGATTACCCACCCTGCAAACCTTGACCCCAACATCTGACCTTCTCACCTTTCATGCACCATCCCTGTCATCTCCAACCCCTCTCCCCACCCTGGATTTCAACCCCTTTGACTTTCAAGCCCTGGCCTGTGATCATTTTGATCGTCTGACCATCAGGAAAGCTGGATTGAAACTTGAAGAGAAAATCAAGTATGTGAGGGCTTGTAAACAGTACCCAGAATATGTATTGCTTGTTTTAAATCCAACACAAAGAACAGCACAATATGCCAGTATAATGTTTATAAATGTAGTAGTATTAGTAGTAGTATATTTTCGTATTAAAATCGAATTGCTGCAGACATTGGAATCTGAAACCAAAAGAGAAAATGCTGGAAAATCTCAGCAGGTCTGGCATCTGTAAGGAGACACGAGCTGACATTTTGAGTCCAAATGACTCTTTGTCAAAGCTTATTTTCTTGTTTTGCTTTGTTGCACTCTAACCCAACATCTGCTTCTCTTGTCTGATCATGTTATGGGAGACTGATTGCATTCAGAAGAATTTAGATCAATTTAATTGATTGTCTTTAAAACTAACAGCTGTGTAGTATGGAAAGTGTGTATTAATGTGCATTCATATTCAATAATATATTTAGAATTTACAGCTGCACTTCCGCATAGAATAAAATGGAAAATGATTTGGAGTTGAAACCATGAATACTGGAAATACCCAGCAGCTAACATAGCAACTGTGGAAAGAGAGAGAAACAGAGTTAACGGGAGTGATTCTCCCAAAAGTGTTGAACTGGTGGGAACTGTTTTCCCACAGCTGTCACAACTGTTTTTTAAGGCCAACTTCAGATCTGAATCTCCCCATTGTGTGCACTGCAGAGGTCACAATCGTGAATCCCTTTAAAACTCAGAGACCAGGGCCAATTCATGCTAAAGAGCGTGGAATCGATGGGATGAGTGGGAACCTGTGCATGTGCACTTTGCTGGGAGATCATTGAAAAGATCTCCCAGCACCCAGCTCGCTGCCATCCAACCCCCACACACAGATATCGCTGGCCTTATTGCTGACTCCCACAACACCCATCCCCCCCTCCCACACACACATTGCTGATCTCATTGCTCCCCCCCGCCCTTCCCACACAGACATTGTTCCCCCCCCCCCCCCCCCCCCCCCCCCCCCCCATGCAGATATCACTGGCTTCATTGCTGGCACCCACAACCACCCCACTGGCCCCCCTGCCCAATACAGACATCACTGCCCCTCCCGCCCCCTCCATCTTCCCTGCGTATAGTCATGGCTGCCCACTCACCCTTTGCCCCTAGATGATGTGGGTACCCAATCCCTCCATCCCTTGAACATGTTGTCCCCACTGCTGCCCTGTGGACAACTTGCTCTGTGCTGACATGCACAACTCCAGCTTGTGATCATCCCCCTCTCTTGAATGGGAACCTTGAGTATTGCACCCACACCCCCTTGGATACAACAGTTTATCGATCAGGAGCCTTGAGAATTGCATCCTCCCTGGACACAGCCGCCGATTGAACGGTAGCCAATCAAACTCCAAGGGATGCATGACAGTCAACTGAATGAAGCCTTCAAAATTTCTCGCGAGTATTTGTTGCCAGCGGATCCTTGACAGACCGCACTCACTGCACCTGCACTCCCCTAATAAGCCAGAACTGTATATAAGCTGCAGGAATGGACACACAGCCAATCAAGCCACAAAGATTCTGTGCACAAACCAGATTCGCAGAAGCAGACGAGGAGCACTTGCTGGATCTGTGGAGGAGATGTGTGAATGGACCCTCCCCGGCCAGGGCCCAAACCCAACAGGTGCATTTGCTACGACATTAGGAGGAGGTGGCAGAAATGGTGAATGCCAGGTGTCTTGGAAAAAAAAATGTACGACATTCTTCGAACAGCAACCTAGAGAATTGTGGAAGGACATTCTTCGAACAGCAAAGGTGAGTGAGCATCCCACTTGGGACCCTACACATCGTAGGCACAAATCTCAAATTAGACATCTGAAGGGCACACAACAAGTGACCCTTCCCCCAGGGACAGAATCTAATCCCTTTGCCTCACCCCTGAACGAGCACTCCTCAGCAGTGACTGCTTTCCCCAAAACTGTTCAGCACAATGCCCAAGACACAGGCACGCGTTGTGCACCATGCACTGCAATATGTTAATGCTTGCTATCCACCTTATGTTCTCCCAAGAAAAGAAAATCCCTAACGCATGGGAGAAGACACAGACTGATGATGGTGTTCCTGATCTGCGGCAGCTGACCAGCATTGAGGAGTGAGCCATGGAGGGGGTGATGGGCCATCCTGACTGGTCACACATAGCCAGGTTGGTGTCCAGCATGCAAGTGAGCAGAAGTGCACCCTCAACCTAGGTCCTCTTCAAAGTAAGTGTGGTGCTTGATAGAATGTTTTGCCTCCCTCCTCCTAACACGTGTTCTTTATTGTGGCTCTGGACCCAGAGGAACCTGGCCCTGCAGGTGTTGCTCAAGAGCAAACTGCCCAAGATCCCCTGGATGACACCTCAGTGGGAGGCACTGAGGAATCCTCTGACAGCAGCACCACTAAAACATTACTGGCATCTATTACACAATTCACCAACACAGAGACTATCACCGTGTTGGATACTTTTTAGTGTTGAGGCTTCTGGGTCACAAATTGGTGAGCACATCACAGACACCGATGCACATTGGATGGAGGCAGGCACATCTGAGGGCTTGGGCACACTAAGGTCTGCTGGAAGTCAGGATTCATCTGTCCCCAAACCTGCTGCTGGGCCTCTGGCTTTGTTCCTTCCAAGGTTGGTGAAGATGCATCAGCAAAGTTGGGGAATTGTGGAAGGAGTGTCAACAACCATGCTACAACTGCTAGACTGTTTAGAGGACTCTGACAGAGTGTTATTGCAGGGTGTGGCACCAGCACAGTGTGAAATGCAGGCTAATACTGCAAGGGTGGCGACTGCAGTGGAAAGAGTAGCTCAGGGGTCTGTCCTCATGGGTATAGAGTCCAGGCCATCCTGGAGACACTACGGCCATGGGCAGTGCATTCCTGGCATCCAGGAGGCACAGCATTCGATGGTCATGGGTGTTGGAAGCATATGGGGAGACGCTGCTCGCCGTGGCTGGGACTCTCGCTGGCATTCTGGAGAGAGAGCAGGCCGTGACTGTGAGCCTTAAAAACTTAGCCCAGGCTCAGAGGGCTACTGCTGAGGTGCTGCAGATCCTGGCTTGCTCACAGAATGCTGTAACGGAGGGGCTCCAGAGCTTGTCCTGGTCTCAGAGGGCCGGGGCTGAGGGATCACGCATCATGGAGCAGATGTATCTATGCCTCAGGACTGGCAGAGCCAGGTGATGTCGGAGCTTCTGGAGCTCAATTCAGCTACCCTTGTGTACCATGGAGTGTCCCCAGGGCTTCTGGGCACCCTAAACAAGGAGGAAGGGCTTGAACTATGCTGGGATCTTGGATCTCGTACGTGCTGAGACTTTCCGATTCCCCTCTTCCTCACAGTGGAGCATCTCGGGGCCAGCAAGATGAACAGGTGACACCAAAACAGTGCCATCTGCAAGTCAGGTGGGGTCCTCTGTATCCCGGCCACCAAAGAATATCTGCCAAGAGCATCACAGACAATGTGGTGTGCATCATAGCTGGACGCCTCCACCTCTGATGTGCATTCTGGGGTAGCACCTAAAAGAAGCAGAAGACCGCACAAAGTAAAAAAAAAATTATAGCTCACTAAGGGAGCATAGGCAAAGGTCACCAATAGTCAGGGTTTATTAATCAACGATGTTAAGAACACAAACTATTAATTGCACTTCATAGCTGATGCTCTGTCTTTCTCCTCCTCCCACTCTTCCCCCCTCCCTCATACAGCTGAGTGTTCCCGACTCCCAAACATAGAGGTGCTCTCTGTTGAGCCTTGCAGATTCATCCACGTGTTTCAGAATGCCTGCCCTACCCTCCCCAACATTCACCAAACCCCTGGTATAAGTGTTCTCCTCACCCCATTGGCCAAATAATATGTGTTCCCAAATCTGCAGCCCGCCGGTTTCTGCTTGGTCATAAACGCTTGGAGGGAACCCACGAAATAGCCGACACACGTCATCCGACCCCACCCACCAGAAAATTTGCGGGTCACAGTAGGATAATCGCCCCCAACATTTCAAGTTAATGATGTTTTGTCAGAACTCTAAATTTGTGCTGTTTCAATTAAATATATCAACTCTGACTTTTCCAATAGTTTAGTTAGTTAAAACAAGGAATAGGTGAGACTTTCTGACCATCATGGTTCCTGGCCATCTTTCCGACCATCGTGGACTCGCCTGATGAAGGGGCAGTGCTCTGAAAGCTTGTGATACCAAATAAATCTGGTAGACTTTAACCTGGTATTGTGACACTTCTTATTGGCCCACCCTAGTCGAACACTAACGTCTCCAAATCATCAATATCCCCTTAAAATTGACTTTAACATGAATTAACTTGGCTGATATAGGTTTATTTGTTAATGTCACAAGTAGGCTTATGTTAACACTGTAATGAAGTTAGTGTGAAATTCTCCTAGTTGCCACACTCGCCTGAGGGGCATCATCAATGCATCTAACCGGCTTGTCATTGGGACTGTGGGAGAAAACTGGAGCACCTGGAGGAAATCCACGCAGACGTGGGGAGAGCATGCAGATTACACAGACAGTGAGCCAAGCAGGAATTGATCCTGGGTCTCTGGCGCTATGAGGCAGCAGTGCTAACCACTGTGCCACCATGCTGCCCATTTTTCCATGATAAAATAGGTTGTTACTGTCATAATATGAGTTCTTTGTGCTGTTGTAGTGTGGCTCATTGATGAGACATTGAGGCTTGTGTGTTTAACAATAAACACCTTCATTGGTAGGCTTTAACTATTTACAGCATGGTGTTGCATGCTGGCTAGCTGCTTACAGAATGTCCCTCTGAACTGTTTTCTGACCATGTGGCTACATACATTACACTGTAAGTAGTGCCACTTTCCAGGCTCACCTTAACCCTTGCTCTGCTGAGCATCTTTATAATGCATGTAAGCACATATCATCACAGTTAAATCACCCTCAGTGGGCTAAACACATGAACGGTTACCAAAGGATAACTAGCAATAGCTTTGATGTGACCCAACCTGTGATCTTGGAATGTGGGATATAATTGAAACATGACGACCTTTTTTCTCTAAAAATGTTAATTTTTGAGAGCACATCGTTGACGTGTAATGGTATGTGTAAAAATTTGACCAAGGCCAGTCCTCGGTATCGTACTTTGTTGAAATAAAGAAAAGGGCTTTGTCTGGGCTTACAATAACTCAAACCAGTGTTTTGGACTATAATACCCTGTCTAAGCTGTGACTGCAGATTTCAAACTAATGTCGCTCACTCAGTAAGGAAGGTCGTATTCCATGAAGTCCATAAAAGAATCTATGAATGATGTCCCGTGTCCTTCACTAGAGCAGTAAGTGAAATAGTTAACTCAATGTGACAAAAATGAGTCAGAGGCATATGTCTAGTTTGGTTATAGAAGAGTGCCCATGATCTATTGACCTTGAGTTTGCATTGTTAGATTACATTTCTTTGTTGCCAACAGAAAAAAATTATACAATGTTTTTTGTGTGACCAATATCAGTGGCTGCAGCAATAATAGTATGGAACTGCCATATTAACAATGCCCTTTGCAAGCTGAGCTATATAAGTGTGTATTAAAAACACCTCAACTCTAGCCATTATCAGTCTTTTGAAACTGATTAGAGCAAGATGCATTATTACACTTGTAATGCTTGCTTTATGATGAATATCTGAACATGAATATCTGAGAAAGTGTTTTGGATGCTAGTCAGAATGTTTTCCTTACTATTGCAGTCCTGGTTTATAAATTCATTAAGAAGAGAAATTATGCTGGGATCATTGTCAGTTAGTAACTTTTGCCACCGACTGCCTTTCGGGTGTGGGACCAATGGGAGGCCATCTGAATTAAACATGGGCAGCAGGCACCTGTCTATGAACTCTGGAAAGATTCAAAATGTGTGTACAGCCCAGGATAAGCCTTCATAAAACAAAGACCAGAGGCATTGGAAATAGTGTAGTGTGGAGCATTGACCAGAGGCATTGGAAATAGTGTAGTGTGGACCATTAAACAATAAAGAGAAATGGATAGAATGTTGATGGGCAAAATCCTGATAAATGCATTTCAAAGTAGATAAATGCCAGTTGGATCCTCAAAAGGATCCTTTTGAATTACTTTTCAAATGGAAAAAGGGGAGATCCACTGATATTTGGGGGTCCCTATTTATAGTCAATAAAATGTCATGAACATTTGCAAAAAATAACCAAAAGACTGATTAAATGTTGGCCTTTACATCTGAAGGACTGGAACATGAGATGATAGAAGTTATGCTTTTGCAATATAAAGCTTAACTGAGATCAGCACGGAGCAGGAAGCATATTGGAATTGCTACTTCAGTCTAATTAACAGGCCCAGGATGGTATTTGTATGGCTTGCTTGCGAGAGGATTTACAACTGGTCCCCATCAATGGGTCCAGTCGTGATCACCCTGATTATGGGGACTGAAGTCCCACCAGGCAGTGTCAAGAGGATGGGCCTACTGCAGGGGTAAAGACTACTGAAGACTGACCAGAATGATGCCTGTACTCCAAATTTTAAATCATGACAAGAATATTATATAAACCAGAATTGTATTCCTTGAAATTTAGAAGGTTAAATGTGATTTGATCAAAGCTTTCAAGATATTAAGGAAACATTTAGGGAGTGTAGAAAGAAGCTGTATATACAGATTGTGGAGCTGAGGAAAATTGGGCACAATACAAAAACGTGATGAAGAATCACGTAATGAATAATGAAGAAATACCTCTGTGAGATGTTATGTGGGTATACTTTTGAGAAAGGTGTTTTTAAATCATGCAGTTTACAGCTTCAGTGATGTCATTGGGGGTTAGAACTCAGCAACTAGGTGACAGGGGTTTTTCCTTTGGGCTTTTAGTTTTGTTTTGGGGGAGTGTCTGTTGGAAGTAGTTTAGCAGCAAGCTAAGAACAAAGAACAAAACAACATGGGAAACAGGCCTTTCGGCCCAACGAGCCTGCACCGCCACCCCGATGTTCCCACCTCTACCCGTGAAGAGGGGAAGAAGCAGTCTCTTTTTCTCCTTGTTTTTCTCTTTGGCTCTGAAATTATTTTCAATTAGTTGAATGAAAGGCCATTTGCCACATTGCTTTAAAGAAACGGCATTTTGGGAAACAGGTTCAACTACAATTTCTTCTGAGTTTCTTCACAAGGGATTTTCAACATTCAACCCAGGAAGCGGGATACCTGTAATAAGTAGGGATTAATCTAAGCTGTGTCTGTTTAGGAGGTTTTGCGTATTAGATATTGACATTGGTTGGAACACATTAGAGATATTTCCTTAAGAATTATACATTATCATTATTATTGTGTTTCTTATTTGTACTTATTAAAAGCTCTTGCCAATTGTCTTACTATAAATGTCAACAATATTCTTACTTAAACTTTGTTTTTGATGAAAGCTCTTCATGGGTCAGTTGAATCACACCTGGAGTGAAACCGCCTCAAAGTCATCCTAGCCAAATTCAATGCAAAACATTACAGAACACTTTGAAGTATCCAACCTGACTTGTAACAGTAAGGAGTGCATTTAAAGTTTGGACTTCTCTTCTACAAACTGCAATTGATGCTAGATCAATTTCTCCTCTTAAAACTGAGGTTGATAAATTTGTGTTGGCCAAAAGTAGTAAGGGGCATTGGACAAAGACAGTGGGGCAAATTTTCTGGTTGTTCACACCAGTGGGATTCTCCAGTCCTGCTGGTATCATAACCTTCCTGTGAGTTTTGCAACGTTTTCGGATGACATCGGTGGGAAATCTCTTTGACAGTGACAGAACCGGAGCATCCTGTTGCCAGCGGACAGTGCACGATCTCCCGTCACTGAGAAATGTACGGCTGAGAAGCCAGAGAATTTCCCCAATACATGGAATCAGGTTACAGATGGTTTCCTTGAAGCTAAATAGGCAACTCCTGTTCCCTCCAGTCACCAGCCAACTTATTCTTGGGAAACAATCAAATTGACCATAAATGACCTATTTTGTAAAGATTTGGGTTTTTTTTGTTAAATGACTGAACTCAGATGTTTAGGAGATTCAAGGATACATCAGCAACCTGGAGCCCCAAGTTGAGCCCCAAAACCATCAAGACTTTACAAGACTGTGGTGACTTGTAACACGTGTCCCTGACCTGAGAAGAAGAAAGTGGAGGTCCTGTAGGTTCTGCTAGTTCAGAGATACATTTTCCACTGGATTGCACTGAAAGAACATCGGAATTTCAGTGTCTTTATTTTCAAAGCTGAAATGTTCAGTTAACAGGCAGAATCTTAGCCAAGGGTCTTGGACACATTAAAATAGCAAATTCAGGTTTAATAAGGGAAAATGCCACTGTTATGGTAACACACGGGGTCAATACATTTTGCATTTCACTGATGCAGTGTGTTTTAGTGCATTCCCTTGCAGGAAGTTATACAAAGCTAAATGCCTTTCTGTAGGAGAAGCAAACTTTGTTCACTGTCCTATTCTATCAGGCTCTGTGAAAAATAATGAAAAATTAAATAATCCTATTTGTTGAAATCTGCTGCACCCATCAAGCCCTTGACCTGAAATTACACACAAGCCTTAATATATATTCTGAAATCACACATTCTCCAACTCGTGTTCTGGAGAACAGACATGATTTCAGTATTGCAGTTCCAAGAAGTGTGATTTTATTGAATTTAACTGAATATTCTCACATTGATATAATGATCCAGCCTTGTGCTGGGCCTGAGTGACACCTTAAAGAACAACAGCAATCTGTGCTTAATTTGATATGATTGACATTTATCATAGCAAGTGTGTTTTTTTTATTGTAATCGGGCAACATTGTCCTTCATCTTGGGTGAAATGTGTACGGCAGAGAGCGAGGGGCAGGGGTAAATTTGAACTCGGGTTTGCCGATAGCGTAAGCGACAACATGGACCCAAAATTCCAGGAGAGTCAGGAAATAGAATTCTCACTGGTGAGATCTTCTTTCTTGATTTTTTTTTTTCCCTCACTTCTCATCAGTCATGTAACAAGGAAGCTCATTTCCATACATGTTAGGAAATTTCCATTTAATTAAAGGTTTCCCAGTTGCATGAACCCTCCCTTGCTGAATATCCATGTTAGTGAGGTTCTTAAGTGCATAAGAATAAGAATCAATTACAGGTAACCTGCTGGGATATCAAGGGAATTATAGCCGCTGAGGAAGAGGGACATTTTCGGATGCTGCCACCTGGCATAGGTTGGCACAGCGTCTGCAGTGTCACCCTGACAAAGCCAAGAGGGATCCCATGGGGAGTCCTATCAGGGCGAGGGGTGGTTGCCTTTGTGTTTTGGCAGGAGATGGGAAGAACTAATGTCTAGAATGGATATACTTCCAGGGAGGTGCTGGGGGAAGAGTCCCTGGTATTTGTGTGGTTTTGGAACGAGGAGCAGAGAGAGAGTCCCTGATATGTCCATGGTTATGCGTGTGGAAACCCCTATATTTTCAGGGTTGCAGAGAGTAGGGCAAGATCCCCTAACACTTCTGCGATTGGAGGGGTCACTCTGCTGTTTGTGGGAGGAGGCTTTCAATGTTTGTTGGGGGGATTTATTTTCAGTGCAAATCAAGGTGCCCTTTAAAGATGGTGCTCCGATCTCTGTGGAACCAGTCTTATCGACTCTATCAGGGTGATGACATAAACCAGACCCCAGATCCTCTGTGTATTGGGTGCCACAAAATTTGAAAGGTGATTCTCCAGCTCCGAGCATGCAGGCACGAATCGTGTTATACCAGAGAGTCTCACGAGAGTGGTCTTAACACTATTTGTGTGGGAGAACAAATTTTGACATTCTCCCCACTTCTGGCTAGCAATGGAATCAGCACTGAAACATGCATTTCCTGTTTTAAACCAGATTCACCCAACTCCTGGAACGTATCCACCACCAGTGCGACATGAAACCGACGGGATCACTATGGTCTCCACAAACTGAGACCAAACGTGATGACCAAGCTTGGAATCTGTTGGAGTCCCCAGATGGTCAGGCGTAACTCGGCAATGTCAGGTTGGCACCACCAAGTGGCAGAACCTGACAGAGGAGCATGAGGGGTGGCCTGAAAGGATAGGGGGCATGAGGGAGGGCCCTAGTGTGTGGGTAGTGTACTTCCCACACACTAAAGGGAGTAGTGTGGGGGAAGGGCTTTGGTGACTCATAGCAGGCTTTTGCCCATTTGGGGAGTTAGGGATGCTGAGCAAGTGAGTCATAGAGGGAAGGGTCTGCAGGGTTGTCTGCAGATTGTGGTGCTTTTCTAAAAATGGCATTCCAGTTTCTGAAAAGACAGCCTTGCAGGTGTGTTTAGATGGACACATCTCTTCCCCAGTGTGAATTATCCCAACTTCCAAAAATAAGTTTTAAGTGCACATGGATTGCGATCTGCATCACACAGACTCACCCAATGGGGATCACATCACTTTTCCTGCCAGGGCCAACGTTTTAAAAATTTTTGGAAAGAATTATGCCCCCAGTTTCTAAACATGGCTGTGCGACTGGAGGGGTACAGGTGCTTTTCAGTCTGAATCTGGCACCTGATTTTGGGAAAACTCTGCCCACTGTAATCTCTCCATCGGAATGTTTGAGAGCAAGTCATTTTTGGGTGTTGGAATTTTCTGGATTATAGAATGGCATTGGAATGCGCAACAACATCTATGTGAACTGAAAGTCAGAATTGGTAAATATAACTATTGACCTGAAGCACAAAATAGTGCTCAAACATTGTAAAGTATTAATAAAAAGTGCTTCACTTATCCAAATATTGAACCTTCGATTCTTCTGCTTTCAAAGTACTGGACTAAAACAATACCATGAACTGCTTGGGTCAGCTCCAAACATTTCTGGACAATTGGTGTTTTTGAACAATAGATTTCCATACTGAAGAGGTTACAGTGAATTGTTCTGCATCTAGCTCCAGATGAAGAAAAAGGAGTGGGCTGGAGTCATTTATCTCTTTCATTGTTTGTGGAGCTTTGCAGTCCACAACCTGCACTTACCAAGGCTGCAGAATAAATGGTTGCCTTTGAAGTGCTTTGGGCTTTCTTCAAAAGTCCATTTCAAGGTAACTTTTTGTATTTCTCAGTCTAACTTTTTTTTATTGAGTTCACTTTCATTAGTCAAATTGCCTAGACAGGCACTGATCTTAATATAGTTAATGGATTAGCATACTGTTTGAAGTTATTTTAATCTAACGTGAAATGAACTTTAAACTCTCTGCAGGTTAAGGCAGTTTTATTTTTGAAGTTATTGTAGTGTTTTCCTACCATTTGCAGCTCTGCTTTTCTCCAGGTCACTTCATGCTTTGGAAACAACATCAAACTAATCGTGGACTGACTGCTTACATCAATTCCATATGATTAATTTCTCTAGGCTATGCCTTTTTTCAGCAAAATATCTGTATTCAGACTGCTGGACGTGTGATCTGTGCAATAATGATTTGATGTTTCATTGATTCGAGTAACACATACAGCATGAAATGCCAGTTACAAATAATCTAATTACCAACATGAGCAAAACATCAATTATAATTTCACAAAAGTTTTTCCAATATTTTCAAATATATAGATTATATTAATTTGCCAAAGAAACAGCTGACATTCAAGAACCAAAACAGTATAATCAAAACATTGCTTTTAACAGAGGTGTGTGTGTGTATGCGCGCTTCTGTGATATTTCTGTGGTATATGTTTGTGCCTGTCTGTATTTGCATGCCTATATTTCTGTTGCATGTGTACTTTTGTGATGTTTGTGTGTGTGTGTATATAAAATATTTATTTATTTATTTGTGTGTGTATGTTTCTGTGGGGTGTGTGTTTATGTTGCTGGTCTGTTTGTGCATCTGTTGGTGTGTGTATATTTCTGTTATGTGTGTTTCTCTAATACTTTTGTGCATATAGATATATTTTATATATATATATATTGTATTGCTGTGGTTTGTGTTCGTGTGTGTACATTTCTGTGATGAGTGTTTGTGTGTGTATGTTTCTGTGGTGTTAGTGTTGGTGTACATATATTTGTGTGTGTGTGTATTTTATTTTGACTATTTTTATCTCGTATCTGTTCTTAAAAACATCTTCATTTTCAAGTTTATTTATGCTTTTTGCAGGCACTTCAGCACTGAATCTCTAATGTGTGACTGCAACCTTAGATGGCTCTTGCAGTGGGCCAAGAACTCCTCCGTGCGAATAGCAGATGAAACCTTATGTGCCTACCCAAGTGCTTTGCAGGGCCGGCCATTCAAAACTTTGAAAGAGAATCAGTTGTCGTGTGGTGAGTGAAACTGCAATTTTCAAATTATTTTGAATTTAGTTTGAAAAGTATCTGCTGGTTTAAAATTCACTCAAACTTGGGTTCATGCGGACTTGGAACATTAACTTTGTTTCTGTCTCCACAGATACAGCTGAGTTTACCTATACTTTGTTTTTATTTCAGATTTCTAGCATCTGCAGAATTTTGCTTGTGTGGGTGTTGATGTGGGTTAAAGTTCAACTGAAAAGTCTCTTGTTTGCACTGGTCTTTAAGTATTATTGAATAAAGCTGTGCAGTTTTCTTATTTTTTGGCAGAGGCATGGGCAGTGCTTGAGGCTGTGACAGGGGGTCATGCAAGGGGACTGTATCGTTGGACATTGCTAGGGGACAGAGCTGGGGAGTTGTGCTAATCAATGCCATGGGGCAGGGCCAGGGGGCAATGTGCTGGGGGCAGAAGCAAGGAGCCATGCTGGGCAGTGTTGGGGAGGGCAGTACCCAATGGCAGTGCCAGGGAACAGAATCAGGAGGCTATGCTGGTCGGTACTATAGGGCAGTGCCAGGGGGCGTTGGCAGGTTCAGTGTCAGGGAGACGCAGGACTGTGCCAGGAAGGAAAGCTGGGGATCTGAGCCAAGGACCTGTGCTGAGCTGTGCTAGGGAGCATTTTCCAGTGGTAGTGCCAGGGGCATTACCAGGATAGGACGCAGTGCCAGCGTACAGGCTGTGCATGGCGCTGTCCCCAGAGAGATATACTCATCTGTAGGCCTCTGGCATGAGGGTACACTGATGTGATTGGACAACTCAACGTGTGTTGGAGAGTGGGTGGAGTTGCGATCAGGCTTAAAGGTCTCATAATTACATATAAACTAATTCGAATGGAGATCCCAACATTTGGCTTTGGGATTCCCATTTCATCATTGGTGGGGAGGAATCAATTGAATTGGGAAATCCTGCCAGCGTAAACTACATTTTGGGACTCAGCAGGGTTACCTGCTCCCGCCACCACTCATTTGCCCCTCAAACGGCAGTGGAAAATCTCCCCCACCCCCTAACGTTTTGTGAACAGGACTGGGCGATTGCAAGGTTTTTTTTTCCTTGATTAAAATGGAAGTGAAAGGAATTGAGATCAGGTGAGATGTCTTTTTGGGGTTGTCGATTCATCACACTGGCCTCTTGACCTTAAAGGTTGTTCAAGCCTGACTCTGTACAGTATTCACAGTCTTGAATCATCTCTCTTCCTGGCTGAGAAGGAATTAATTAAAGTTTAAAAAAAAAAATCCATTTCTCCTTTCGCAGGCTGCACCAACTCGTTTTCCAGCTGTTCTGTCGGTGACCGTCCTGAATGACAGCTCGTCCTTCTGAAAACCCGAAACACACACACACTTTTATTGCTGTGCTTGGGAAACTGCAAGGTGTTTTCACACTGTTGAGTGCTCAGTTTCTCCAAGAGAAAATACTGAGTCTGCTGGAATATTCATAGGCTTCACCTTTCGTAGGAGACCTTCCTGTGTATACTGGATGTCAAAATGGCACTAGCTTTTGAATGTTTAACCTAGTCAGAAAATCTGCCTTCATTGTGTGGAGCTGCTGCATTTTTACTTACAAATGTTGACTCTTGTTTCTCACAGACTTTAACATATGAAGAGGCGATGGCTATTTGAATAAAGCTGTGCAGTTTTCTTATTTTTTGGCAGAGGCATGGGCAGTGCTTGAGGCTGTGACAGGGGGTCATGCAAGGGAACTGTATCGTTGGACATTGCCAGGAGACAGAGCTGGGGAGTTGTGCTAGTCAATGCCATGGGGCAGGGCCAGGGAGCAATATGCTGGGGGCAAAAGCAAGGAGCCATGCTGGGCACTGTTGAGGAGGGCAGTACCCAATGGCAGTGCCAGGGAACAGAATCAGGAGGCCACCAATGATGAAATGGGAATCCCAAAGCCAAATGTTGGGGTCTCCATTCGAATTAGTTTATATATAATTATGAGACCTTTAAGCCTGATCCCAACTGCACCCACTCCCCAACACACGTTGAGTTGAAGAATAACATCAGTGTACCCTCATGCCAGTGGCCTACAGATGAGTACATCTCTTTGGGGACAGCGCCATGCACAGTCTGTATGCTGGCACTGCGTCCTGTCCCGGCAATGCCCCTGGTTCCACTTCTGGCACTGCCAGAAGAGCTGGAAAGGACTGGGCCTCTATATAATGTTCCTATGGTAATCATGAGGAGGCGATGGCCTAGTGGTATTATCGCTAGACTATTAACCCAGAAACTCAGCTGATGTTCTGGGAACCCAGGTTGAATTTCGCACTAGGGTACAGTGGAATTTGAATTCAATATAAAAAATAATCTGGAATTATCAATATACTGATCACCATGAAACAATTGTCAATTGTGGTAAAAGTCCATCTTCCCTAATGTCCTTTAGGGAAGGCAATCTTCGGTTCTTACCTGGTCTGGCCTGCATGTGACTTCAGAGCCACAGCAATTTGGTTGATTCTCAACTGCCCTCCAAGGGCAATTAGGGATGGACAATAAATGCTGGCCAGCCAGCGACATTCATATCCCAGGAATGAATAAAACAAAAACTGAGAGGACAAATGTCATTTTTCACCCATCAAGTGTTGCAAAGTTAATGATGTGGTAACTGGATGCTGAAGTGCATATTTTTAAACACTCATTTATTCAATTATTAATGAACAATAGCTAATTTTATACCCTTAATTTATCTGCCTCACTGTATTATTACATCCTCGGGTGTTTCTATATCATTCACGATAGTAAAATGGACATTTATGCAGAGCTGATATACGGAGAACGTTCTCCTACTTAACATTATCAAAGAGCATTCTTTTATCATAAAGTAGGGAAAATAACACATTTTAAAAAAGCAGGTACTCTTGAGCATCTTAACTACTTGCCTGCCAATATTGTTAACACTACATTCTTGGGCTATTGTGCTGAAAGTTGTCAGAAGCTGAATCTGTTGGGGATTTGCAAATACAAATCTGAAAGTTGTCAGAATTGATTTTTGCCTGGATTTGGGCAGTGACTTGGTCCTTCCAATCATAATCTCTCACAGAAGGATATCATTTCAGCCTGTTTTTACCAGATGGGAAAAATAATCATCAGCAGAGAGCAAAATTCTTCTTCAGATATGCAGATTTGGTCTCAATTATATAATCATGGCCTAACTGCAGTTTGAATCCCATGTCTTTGGACAATGTGGTTACAAGGCCAGAAGAAACCCATGATTGCCTGTTATTTTCATTTTTCTTTGTTTTTGAGCCAAGAGAAGTACAAATCCTCCTCTGGGCCCTCCAAGGAAGCCCCCTTTTCCAACAGAAATACCTCCTGACCCCTAATCCCTCACCCACTTTTTCACCTAACCCCATACCTGACAGCCCAGTACTGTCTCTACTGCCCACTGGCCTTCTAGCAATTCTTCTGGGAGGCCTCCATTAAGGCAAGGGCAGGAGTTAAAAATCAGTTGTGCCTCACGGCATGTGGGATTTCACTGGTCACCGTTCATCCCAGTCCTCTCTCACAGGCCTCCGACTGCGAGGTGAAATCCTGCAGATATATCCCTGAAGAAAATGTCTTATTGTGCATGACTTAACATCCTCTGGAGGTTAGCTTTCCTTCATAGAGTGCAAGTGATTTGTGTTTGGAGGCAGTAACTGTGTGTGAAAAGAACCAAAAGAATGCAAAACAGATGTAGGTTTGATCAGATGTGAGTTAAGAGTCATGATGCTCACTGTGGGATTTGTTATCAGACGTACGTGATTAAGTGGCTTTGGAATAGCTAGTGTTTGGTGGACTATCGTTTACTTGGTCAGGCTATTGAAATGTTTCATACTAGTATTGTTGAGGATTTGTGGGGAGTGGGGGGTGGTCAGGGAAGTGGGGATAGTCACGATGGGTAACAATTTTCAGCACTAACTATTTTAAGTCACCCAGCTGGATAAATCGCAATGCTAGGAAAGAATAAGTGCTGCAGTTGGGTAGTATTGAGTGTTGCAGCTTTCTTCATAATTAGCACAGTGGTTAGCATTGCTGCCTCACAGAGAAAGGGACCTTGGTTTGATTCCCGGCTTGGGTTACTGTCTGTGCAGAATCTGCACGTTTACCCAGTATCTGGATGAGCTTCCTCCGGGTGCTCTGGTTTCCTCCCATGTGTTGATTAGGCCATGCTAAATTCTCCTTCAGTGTACCCGTACAGGTGCTGGAGTGTGGTGACCGGCAGATTTTCTTAGTAACATTATCGCAGTGGTAATGTAAGCCTACTGAATAAATAAACTCAAATATTTTCTGTCTCATGCTATCTGTTTATTGAGGCCTTACTTGCAAAAAGCCTTTTATTTCCCCCAAGTAATGTTAGTGTTGCTGCAATCATAATTGAAAGTGTCAGAAAAATTGACATGAAGAAACGTAAAAGGCAGCGCTGAAAAGTTGATTGCATGCAATTCATAAGGTGCACTTCGGTAATTGGAATCCATGTGTCTGACTCTGCTATGTCAGAGTACAATTGTACCAGTGTAAGGTATCATGCCTGGAAACAACAGAGTCCAGATAAAGAAAACAGTTTGCAAATGTGTTATTGTAATGAAAGCAGTTAATGGCTGTGTGACAGAGCGTCTATTGATTGCAGCTTGTTTAACAGCTTGCAGCAGGGTAACAGGTTTCAGTCGGTATGTTAGTTTATCCTCAGCTGCGTTCTCGAGACTTTTAGGGATAGATTTTTTTTTAATTGGCACAATTTGGCATGCAAGAGCCAGGAAATGACTTGTTGCAATATTTTACTTTCTCCCTATGGCGTTATTGCATCGTTCTATTTCCTGTGGATTTTCCTGATGGTTGGACAGCATTGACAGAGAATATCCTCCTTGGATTGTGGAAGGACTTCAGAATCCATAGAGTCGATAGGAGGAGGCCATTTGGTTCATTGAGTCTGCACCGACTACAGCACCACCCAGACCCTATTTCCATATATTTGGGGCTACAGCCCCACATATTTATTCTGTTAATCCTCTGTGACACTAAAGGGGAATTTAACATGATTAATCAACCTAACCTGCAGATCTTTGGATTGTGGGAAGAAACTGGAGCACCCGGAGGAAACCCACGCAGACATGAGGACAATGTTTGCAGGTTAATTCAATTTGCACAACCTCAGCTAACTGAATAGCAGGGATGGTGACTTATATCATTAGCATCTTTGCACCTGGCTCCTTCTATAATGTGTAACAGTCAATCAGCAGGGAATCAACAATCAACAGTCAATGCATCAACATGTCATAGGTATTTTCTTCAGCCAGGCAATGGAGACAATGATGTAGTGGTATAATCTTTTGTGTCTACTTAAGCCACAAAAAAAGGGCAAATAGTTTAATATATAATCTCAAATGCACACCTTCAGTGCTGCCAACCTTACACATATATTGAAATTCTGGAATTGGACTTGAGCCACTATCTTCAGACTCCGAATCAGCCAGACTGATTAGATATTGCAAGCAGAAAAGGCATTTTGAGACGCTGAAGATGTTTGTATAGCGGGTATGGATGTGCGCAGTAAAGAATGAAAGGATGCTGGAAAGATGTTTAAGGGAATTGAATAGAGCAACAGGAAGCATAATAGAAATAATAACGAAAGATGCTGGAAAATCTCAGCAGGTCTGACAACATCTATGGAGAGAGAGTAGAGTTAACGTTTTGAGTCTGGATGACCCTTCTTCAGAGCAGTTGCCAGGCAACAACTTGTAGTATGAATGTGCAATCTATGAATGGAATTGTTGGGTAGCTATGCTTTCTTACATTTCTTGGAATGTGCCATCACCTTCCAGATAGAGTCCAAGGTAATTTGAAATTACCAATTGGATTTTGGATCATTTGCCATCTCTGCTGCGCATGTTGCAGTTTTGTTCCTGGGTAGCCTATCCTGTAGTGACAATTGCTGCAGCGATCTTCAAACTCCCTTCATGCAAAGCACCTACATTTAGTTGAACATTGAACATTTTGTGATCCTTTTCCACAGACCCTGCATTTGTTGTTTGTGTTAATGGTTTGTTTATGGACACTTTTTAATCACGTTCATAAAATCAGAGAATCCCTATGGTGCAGTAATAGGCCATTCGGTCTATTGAGTCTGCACTGATCTCCAACAGTGTGTCCTAACCAGAGCCTATCCCCATTACCCCATGTATTTACCTCACTAACCCCCAGAGCTTACTAAATTGCCCTTTAGTGTTCAAAGATTTGGATGGCTATTCCACCTAACGCAGACAGTCACCCAAAGCTGGAATTGAACCTGGATCCCTGAGGCAGCAGTGCTAACCATTATGCTACCAGTCTTTTGAAAGTCTGATACAGAACTTTGATTTATTCTTACATGAACTCATTGCTTTTAATTCTGGTTCTTCAACTCATCAGTCATGTTCAAGTTTCCTACCTTTTTTCCATTTTGTAAATGGGAGGCCTGCCAGTGGGAGGCCTGATTGATGCTAGACTTTTTTTTTAAAGTTAAAGTAAAATTTATTTAATAGTCAAATGAGGCTTATGTTAACCCTGCAATGAAGTTGCTGTGAGATTCCCTTAATTGCCACACTCTGGACCTGTTCAGGTCAATAACCTTATCTGGAGGAGACAATGGGGCCAACTCTAATATCCTAACTGTATCTGGTGATGTTAAGCAAGAGCATTAAGGTGGCAAGTCTAGAAAAGCTGACTTTTGGTATTCAATTGGCCTAAATCTTCCAAGGAACGGGAGTTATTATCAGATTGCTGATCTCCTACTTTCCTGGAGCCTGTGCTCCTGGCTGCGACTTCCGATCCCAGCTTCTCCAGAGCATACATGAAATCAAACCTGCTTCTTAGTAGTATTGGGTGTTTCAACAATGCACTGACATTTGGACAGCTTTTCAACATGTTGGTGAATGCTGAATGTGCAGGTGAGTAAAGGGATAGGGTGAATGAGGTAAATGAGTTAGTAGCCTGTCCTGTGGTTGACAGTTGCTGCTGCAATCTTCCATCCATACTCACTTTATAAACAGCATGGCAGTTGGATGGGGTGGAAAGTGGGTAGGATGGTGAGGCCAGGTCACAGGGGAGTCACTTAGTGAGGGATAGTTGGGTTGATTGGGATGACTGAGGAGATTGGGGGCCATGTCTTGGTGGGTTGGGTCAGTCTGAATCTGATCAGGTAGTTTAAGATGATGATGTCAAGTCGGAGGAATCATTATAGGAAATGGAGTAGTGAGGTTATATCAAATTGGGGGCGAGGGGAGTCTAGGTGGCCAGCGTGAATGGGTGGGATTGATTGTTGTGCTAGAGCAGGCAGGCCAAACTAAACGTGAGACACTAACTTGGTGAAACTACAACACATGACTACAAACATGCTAACAGTAAAAGCAGCATCCTGTAGACAGAGCTAAGCAACCTGCAAGCAATGGATCAGAGCAAAGCTCTGCAGCCATGCCACATCCAATATTGTGAACAGCAGTGAACAATTAAATGGCTAACAGAAGAAAGAGATTCCATGAACATGCCTAATTTCAACAACTGGGAGGCCAGTATCTGTTTCCGTGCATCAGCCAACCTTGACCTCCTACTGGTATGTGCTAGGAGTTTTGAAGGTGTTCTCAAAGGAGCCTTGTTGTTGGATCAAAATTATGGAATTCCCTGCCCAATGTTAACATCTTCACCAGTTGGACAACAATGGCTTCAAATGGAGGATCACCATATCACTCCTGAGAGCAATTGAGGATAGGAAATAAATACTGACCTTGATCAAGAACATCCACCGTCCCCATGAATAAATAACTTTTGCGGAATGAAGGGGATAGCTGATGATGTTAAACAAGAGTTTTTTAAATATAACTGATGAGAAAATGGCGGACAGTACAAAGCACTGTTGCTTAAGCAGGGACCCAGTGCTGTTATGATTGAGAGATGTTAGTACAGGAAGCATGATAAATTATTCATTATATACAAGAACTGAGTCTGATTGGAATTTGGAATATACACATAACAAATTGTAATTTGAATTAGAATTTACTGTTAGAAAATAATTCCCACGTGAAGAATTGATGATATAAAGAAATATATTGTAACCTTTAAAAAATATATTTTTTATGCCAACATTGATTTTGTATTTATCGAAGAGTTAGTCAATATGCTTATTTACAGTTGTTCATTTTCAGATGGTCCTCTGGAGTTGCCTTTGTTTCAGATGATTCCATCCCGTCACCAAGTTGTATTCCATGGTGATCGTTTGCCTTTTCTATGCACTGCAACCTATGTGGATAAAACAACACAGATCCAATGGCACCATGGTGGGAAAGTAATTGTGACAGATGAAGATAATGAAATATTTGTAGAGCCGGTTATCATTCATGACTGTTGTTTAATATCCAGGTATGAACATCTCTTTTTTTTTGACTGCTTCTGAAGCATAATTGAACGGTTTGCTATATAATTGTTTTGTTAATGAGGATGTATTTCACTCAGCAGGTAAATCTGAGATTTCTCGACATTGTTGCAAGCTACAGTTGACGTTTTACAACACTTGGGCTAGAGCTTAAATTAGTGACTGAAGTCAACAGGAGTATTGCACACCATTGCATTGATCTCAGTAGTGAGTGCCACCTTCTGGAGTGAAAAATAACTACAGAGTTTTTGAGCATTTTAGCACCATTTATCGTTAAATTTATTAATTAGTGTCACAAGTTGACTTACCTTGACAATTTAGTGAAGCTACTCTGAAGATACTCTAGTCGCCACACTAAATGTTATAAGTAACTTCTAAATATGGTACAAATAAGCCTTGTTTTTTTTAACTCGTATTTTTTAATAAATTTGGAGACTTATCTATCGATATGAAGCAAATATTCAAATTCACGCACGATAAAAATGTACAAGCACCAATCTATAGGATGACCATCATGATCCAAGCAAAGTGTATTGTTCCAGTCACTCTATTACAATGTTTGCTACACTTGGCCTAACAAACGACACATGGATTAGTGACTGATATTTTCATCCATCTATGAAGCACGTGATCTCTATTCACAAGCTGACCACTCAGTTCCTATAAAACCTAAAATAACCCAGCTAAGTGATATGGCAAGCTTAGATTTACAGCTTTCAGTTACAAAAGCAATAGCTCAGATAGGCTTCAATCTACCATACCACCAAGCGCCAAGAGGAATCATGTCTTACCGAGTATCGATTTCTGAGAGCAAAATACTGTTCATGCTAGAAATGTGTATTAGAAACAGAAGGTGCTGAAAATATTCAGCAGGCTGGGTAGCATCTGCGCAATAAGAAGCAGAATTAACGTTTCAGGTTGGTGTCCTTTTATAGAAATGATGAAAGATCATCAATCCAAAATGTCAACTTTGATACTCTCACTGCAGGTTTTGCCAGAAAGCAGAGGCGATTCTCTGGCCTTGCCACGCCTGGCGCAGATCATGCCAATTCTTGACAATTCCGTGTGGGCCAAAAAATTTGGTTTTGTGCCTGGTGCCAAACAGTTTGCGATTCTCCTGGCCCCTTTCTCACGGTACAAACCCAATCACACTCAGAAAGGGGGCAAGGCCAATTTGCATATTTAAAGTAACATTTAAACATGCATAACCCTTTCAAATCGCAGCACACGGAATTCACCAGCCTTTGGGCATAGCACGATAAGGATAAATGAGAATCAGTACTGATATCTACCAGCAGAGACCTAGCACAATGGTCATGTGGGGAGAATTTGGAGATCATTGTTCAGGACATGGCTGGACAGTGCCCATCTGGACCAGTGACAGTGGTTATTGGACACCCCATAGTGCCAGGTGGGCACCACTAGTGTACCAGTTGGCACTGCCAATGTGCCAGAGGCAATGCCAAGTGGGGGAAATCCTGAGTGGGGGCAATGAAAGGGGGCCTATGCAGAAGGTCTATGACAGGTGGGATATGCAGAGAGGTCACATTGCAGGGGAGGGGGACAGTTTGGGGATTATGATTGGAGGCATGTCGTGAGTCAGGCAGGGGACCCATTGGAGGACTCTAATGTCCTGAAACCGGCGACCTGTTTGGAAGAGGGTGGGGACTCATGTCGCCCCCAAAAAGGCGTGGGGTCTATGTGCATGGGGGAGGGGGGACCTAGCAGTGAACGATGAGATTGCGACACCCTTGCGAAATGGCACTTGAGTGCTCTGAAGCTGGGCTCACCAGCGTGTTTAGACCCTGACTCTAGTACTGGTGCCAAACTCCCAACTCTCTGAACAAATATGTGGAGGATTGCAGTGCGGGGCATTCGCGAGAGACCGGCACGGATTCTTGCCGTTATGACTCTTACTCTTTTTGGGGAGAGAATTGCATCCAGCATTTCCAGTATGTTCTTTTTCTATCTGTTGTTCTTTACTTGACTGTTGGAGAGGAAATGATATTGATACTAACTATGGTGGTGGAAGCACATCAAACCATCAAGTCTTTGTACCAAAAGAAATGTTTTTTGTTCAGAAAGACTGTAAATTACATTGAAATCAAGAGCTTGCCAACCCTCTGATCTCTAAAGCTTTTTATGTTTCAGATGACATTAATCATAGTGTAAGTGCTAGTTATAAATTCCCCAAATCTCTGCTTAAATTATTACAGGCTTATTATTTTATGATAATGGCATTTCCTAGTGAAGTCCTTCAGGTGGGCATTTATTGTCACCTCCTATTTAATGGCAGTGAAAGCAGCAGTTTAGTTTGCTTGGACTGAACATTGTTTTCGTGTACAGTCTGAGTACAAAGAGATAATAATTCATGTTTTCCATGAAATGTGTGAGCTGCCATACAGGAGAAAAGGGCAGCTTAGCATGGATACCTGTAACAGCACCAGAATAATTGTCGGTTATGTACCCTGCTGCTAATGGACACTTTGACCCTCCACTTATGCAGGCAGGGAGTTTCAGCACAGTGCGCGTCAGACTCATTGATAAGATGACTCGTTTTTCTCACAGTGAGTGTGACACTCTATCTGCCTGAATCAGGTTGGAGCAGCATTGCTGCTGTGTTTTTGTCAAGTTCAGTGATCTTTCCCCCTTTCAGTAGCCCAAGTTTATTGTGCAAGTTGTTAAATGTGCAAGTTGTGTTGAGGTAAATTGAAAAGAAAATTGGGTAATGTAAATTTATGTAGAAAAGTATGGAGCACACTACTTTTAACAGATAGATGAAATAAAAGCATAAAGGACTGTTATGACTGTTGACGATTCTTAACAAAACAACAGACCTGCATTTTAACAACTGCCTGATAGGCTCAATGCATCTGCTGTTATTTCTTCTCTAGCTATTTTTTGCACTATCATATAGCTGACTTAACTTAAAATTGGATGCTTGAAAATTCTTGTAAAGGAATTGAGGAAAAATTACTGTGCAGCTTGAAGGTGCATACAGACACAGCTGATATCTTGGGCTTCGTTTTTAAATTTAATGTCACAGAATTTAGA
Source organism: Sphyrna mokarran (assembly GCA_024679065.1). NCBI lineage: Eukaryota > Metazoa > Chordata > Chondrichthyes > Carcharhiniformes > Carcharhinidae > Sphyrna > Sphyrna mokarran. Next base: position 38,672,662 of record JAGIQG010000017.1, read on the forward strand.
TTTGGGCTGCAGAAAAACATGGTGATTCAAAAGGCTCATTCCGCATGGAAGCTTTGAGTTTGTAGACATTATACATCAAAAATGACATTTGAGAGTCATGAATTGAGAGGTAAGGAGGATTAATGGTGTATCGGATTGACGGGTGTGGGATGGGAATCTTGGCTATTCAGCACCAAAGCAAATAGAACCAGATTGAACGGAGCTCCAAGGCTGTGTCTTCAAGGTCAGTGAAACGCAAAACATGGCAGCTTTGAATCAGTCAGCATTTATACCAATCTTGATTCAACATCTTGATTTTAGTTTTTTTAATGAAGTCAATTCTTAATGTCGATTTTCACAATCAAATGATAAACATTTGGTTAGTTGTTGGAAATCATTTGTCCAGACCGTTTATTCAATCAAACGGGGCAGCCTTTTACGTAAATTTGCTTGAGAGGTGCATCAGCCACACTATTTGTGCATTACTTTCACAGTTAGCATCAACATCTTTGTCTCACACAGCATGTTGCAGTTTCAGGAGAATTTCCATTAATATTTACCGAGGTGGGCTGTATAAAATCCACACTTAAAGTGACATGTTGGCATGCTTGCCTGCACAACTGTAGACAGCAAAGTGATCAATGACACAAAAAAATGGAAGCGTGCCATGCAAAACTTTATACTGCAATCAAGTTTGCTATAGTGAGAATTTTTAGTGGTCGAACAATAGTGTGCGTATTTATAACTTGCTGCCTCAGCAACATACCTTAAGTAAACACTTTTCATTCTGCCACTTATATGTGCAAGAATCTGAGAACAATTGAGAACATATGCACGTTGAATGAATGTCAAGGTCACATTCCAAAGCAATTAATTAGAGTAAGCCGGTGAATTTTTCTGTGACCTTTGCTTGAGCAGTTATGGTATTTTGAACATGGAATAATATGTTTCTGTGTTCAAGATCTGCATCCTGCACTCTAGCATGGATACAAAATGTTCGTGCTCTGTCCTGGTCCTGCCAGATAAATACACATTATGGGTAATAACAGAAGCAATCCACTTCAGGTAACAGATGTTGGCTGCAAAGCAACACAGTATGGCTGTCAATATGTTATTAAAACACAGTTGTTGCCGGTTTCCTGCTGTGATTGTTTAAAGCTAATGCAATAGAATATATTGATATGATCTCGTTACAAAATGAATAAATAAAACAATTATTGTGAAGGGAAAGGGTTAGCACATAGTTTCAGTTTGACCTACAGCAGTTAAAAGGTAAAAAGCCATTCACCTGCTTTGTTTCTTGATAATGTGAGCTGAGATTGGGACCACTTTCTCCCATTTAAATTATAAGTAATTGAGTGAGCAAAATATATTTTGTGCAATCAATAGTTAGCCTATTAACACTAGGAGAAACATATTTCCAGAGGAAATGATATTTAATAGTGCAAAAACACTGTCATCTCAGAGAAAACAATTCGGCAGTCGGTTTATCTTTTTTATTAATTTATGATGCTGTGAATAGTTATGAAGATGTGCTTTCTTTCAGGCAAAAGATTCACTTCCTAAATCTTTTTTTCTGGCTGGATTAAGACAAAACAATAAACTGTAATTTTATTAAGACAGTGGAGAGTTGTCAGCCAGCCACAATATGTGACTTGCATTTCACCTGAATGAAAAGGGAATAATAGCTGTCTGTACCCCACTGGGGAGTGTGAAATATTTCGTGTTGGCTTTCTAAGTTTCTGAGGAGAGACCTTAAAAATATAATCATGCATTCTTAAAAAGCAATGACTACAGCATACTTGGAACTAATATAATACCCCTAGAATATACAGCCAGCAAGACCTAAGAATTGTTTACCTAGCCAGAGAGATAGGAATGTCGATCTGAAGGGCTACAAAGAAGCTGTCTCTGTCTCTCTCTTGCTCTCCCTCTCAAAATAATTGCACAAGGATTTGCAAAGTAACCATCCTGAGAAAAGAAGTCAACTGCAAACCGAGATATTTTGGAAATAAATGTGGAAATCTGCCCCATACAACTATCCCAAGAAGATAACTGAACAAAAGCAACATGGAATCATTATATCAAAACCAGCCAAAGAACAATTAGCCATGTGTTCCTTTGTTTAAATTATTCATGAACTATAAAAATCTATAAGCTATCCTCTTGTCTTACCGTCAGTACCAGTGTGTATATGTGGACCCAAGAAGTGTATGTGGTGGTTGTGATTTACCTGTTTTTTTAAATTCGGGAAGCAGTGACAATAGCCTAGTATTTTTCTTTGTTTAAACTGAGAAAACCTGTCTGACCAATTCCATATGAATTGAGAGAGTGCATAATGTAACTACCCCATTCTGGTCTGACCTGGAATGGTAAAATAGAAAAGTCATTTTTAACCCTCTCAGGATTGTAACAAGATGCTTCACTTTGTGTTGACTGTAACAAATATAAATTGTAGTAATGTTCTTATTGTTGACAGAAAACAATTTTATAATCTATCTTCATGATGGGGAGCCTCTCTTACTAGTTGTGTAAAATGGAAATTGTGGGCATGTAACTGGAATTAGTGGGTAAATTGACACATTTCATACACGTGATGCTGTGGATGGGTGATGTTCATTGCTAAAAGAGCAAGCTCATAATATTACACCCAACCCCACCTCCAAATGTGGATTGTATGAAGATTCATAACTCAAAAATTTAAACATCAAGTATTGATGAGAGCTCACACCCACTGATAGTTTTAATGATGGAAATAAAAGTAAAGTAGAAAGGAGAGAATTAAGTGATTGAAGTTCAGACAATATTTCAAGGTGAGAACAGCAGACTTGAAGGAGCCATATTTATATATTTAAATTAGGATTGCATGGTGGCACAGTGGTGAATAGTGCTCCCTCAGTATTCACCTGGAACCTGGATTTGATTCCAACCTTTGGTGACGGTGTGGAGTTTGCATGTTCTGTGTGTCTGTGTCTGTGTGGGTTTCCCCGGACCCTCCTGTTTCCTCCCATAATCCAAAGATATGCAGTTTCATACAATCCCTACAGTGCAGAAGGACACCATTTGGCCTATCAAGCCTGCACCAACAACAGGCCCTATCCCTGTATATTTGCCTGGCTAATCCCCTGACACTAAAAAAGGGCAATTTAACATGGTCAATCAAACTAACCTGCACATCTTTGGCGTGTGGAAGGTTAGGTGGATAGCTCATGCTAAGTTGCACCTTAGTTTCCAAGATGTGTAGCTTAGATGGATTACCCATGGTAAATATGTGGGGTCACTGGAATACGACAGGAGAGAGAGAGTCTGGGTAAATGTTCAGTCAGAGAATTGGTGCAGACACAACAGACTGAACAGTTTCTTCTGTATGGTAATAATTTTGTGATTAAGTCAAGCAATTGGGTAATCTATTTGCTTCCAATATTTGGAGGGCTGAATAAAGGGTGCTACTGCAGAGGAGGCTATTCTGGAGAAAACTCTGAGATCTTGAGAAGAACAATCACTATAAGGATGATTTTCTGTTTTTAATTTGGCATTTAAATTAATATGCTTCATTTAACTCGTCACATTCTAACACCACCTCTTCCCATTTTAATTTTTCATTTGGGTGCTAAAGCTGTAGTACTAGGAGAAACTATAGACTCGGTGGATCACTGTGACTTGAGTTACATCTGGACTCTTAGGATGATGAAGTCCCGTTACCGGACCTCGGCTGAAGCATTCACTTCCCAACAAGTGAAACGATTACCATTAAAGCTCATTTGTTTATTTTGGCAAGGCCAAACAATGCATGTTTTCCTTCCTGTATTCTGCAGGGTTTGACAATTTGGATATATCTCTTGAGAAGTTCTAGTCTTTCAGTGAAATTAGATTGTTTCATAGTGGCAAGATCAGTTTTATGGTCTCTTTGTTGAAGGAAGGATTTTTTTTTATTTTAAGTAATTAAATTCCATTAAGCACTTCATTATTGAGGGGCACTTATATTTGTACTGCTGTAGGATGGTGAATTAGTTTACCTATGCATTTGTTTCCTTTGGAGCAGCAAATCCCTCATTTGCCTTTGTCTTGACATCAGCTGTACACGTTCATATCTCAGACCAGTGCCTCTGACAGCTCTTCCTGGCAGGATGCCTTTTGTTTGGAACAGAACATCCTATCAAAAGTCACAAGAGCAGCAGGAATTTCAGCTGTCACAACATCGGGAATAACAAGTCACAGATAATGGGGCAACAGTTGAAAATCCTGCGGTAGAAAGGCTCTACAGCCACACTATTACTAAGTAAACAGCATGTGATAGACAGATCTAAATGATCCCACAACCAATGGATTAGATCCAAGCTCTGCAGTATTGCCAGAGCTGAATGGTGATGGACAATTAAGCAACTAACTGGAGGAGGAGGATCCACAAATATGCTCATCCTCAATATCGGGGGAGCCTAGTGCAAGAGTTATAGCTGAAGCTGTTAAGTAATTAAATTAGCACTGACTGAGCCCCGAAGGAGATAGCTGTCTGTAGGAGGGAATAAACGAGGAGTCTTCGAGTCCATAGAAGGCTTCAGTAAAACAGTTCTATTTTCACATCAACCCAGACCCAGTGAAGTCCAGTCTGTATCTAGGTTGATTGTGAAGATACAAAGGCTATACACGTTATTTATACTGTTCTCTGGGATCAAGAGTATTGTAATACAGGATATCATTGATATGAATAGCTTGAATTGATTATAGTTGATCACATTAGGCGGGTCTGTTATCCTGGGTACTGCATGTTAATCGGTGATGTCCAGTTATCAAAGAACAAAGACCAAAACAGCGCGGGAAACAGGGCCTTCAGCCCAACGAGCCCGCGCTGCCACCCCAATGTTCCCACCTCGACCCGTGATCCCTGTCCATGTTTATAGATCTATGGATTAAAAACCAAATTTGAGACAATTTAGGGAGAATTTGTTTTGCCAATTAGCCTAAGAGCACATCTTTGGGATGTGGGAGGAAACCGGAGCACCCGGAGAAAACCCACGCAAGTACGGGGAGAATGCGCAAACTCCCACAGACACAGGCCCAAATCCATGTATCTGCACAGCACAGCGATGGTCACTGAGCTGTTGTGTTGCCCATCAAATGGTCCAGGTCAAGCGTACACTAACGACGTGAAGCACTAGGATACTCTCGAAAAAAATCCAAGAGCAGCCCTCTCACGACCCATCGCGTGTATGCCCCTTGTTAGACAACAAGGTGGACCAAAGCACCTATAGGATAAAAACAAGTACATCAATATCATCATCTATTTACACACTTCCCAGGGACTCCCAAGGCTCATGATCCCTATTTTAAATCATTTTCTATACCCCTCCATTCCCATTCTGTTCATGTGCCCATCTAAGTATTTCTTAAATAACTCCAGAGTCCCTGCCTCCACCACTTTACTTGGCAGTGCATTCCATACCCCCACCATCCTCTGTGTGAAAAACTCTCTCTAGCATCCAAATTATACCTTACCCCCCTCACCCTAAGCCCGTGACCCCTCGTGCTATTTGAGTCCATCCTAGGAAAAAGCTTAACCCTGTTTACTCTATCTATCCCCTTTATAATCTTGTACACCTCTATCAGATCTCCTCTAAGTCTACGTCTTTCTAAGGAAAACAGTCCCAATTTGCCTAATCTCTCCTCGTAACTCAGACCTTCCATACCAGGCAGCGTCCTGGTAAACCTCCTCTGCACTCTTTCCAGAGTCTCCACGTCCTTCCGGTAGTAAGGCGACCAGAACTGGACGCAGTATTCTAAATGAGGTCTAACCAGCGTTTTATACAACTGCAACATTAAAGGCCAGCTCTTGTACTCTATACCCCTTCCTATAAAGGCTAGCATACTATATGCTTTCTTCACAATCTTCTCCACTTGCTCTGCCACCTTCAGAGACTTGTTCACCTGCACCTCCAGGTCCCTCTGCATTTCTATACTCTTAATAGGTCTACCCTTTATCATATACCTCCTCCCTACATTCTTTCTCCCGAAATGCATCACCTCACATTTATCAGGATTGAATTCCATCTGCCATCTGTCTGCCCAAACTACCAGCCTATCTATGTCCTGCTGCATCGCCTGACAATGCTCCTCACTATCCGCAAGTCCAACCATCTTTGTATCATCTGCAAACTTGCTGATCACTCCACTTACTCCCTCTTCCAAGTCATTTATGTATATTACAAATAGAAGAGGTCCCAGTACCAAGCCCTACAGCACACCACTAGTGACCGACCTCCAGCTAGAAAAACACCCTTCCACTATTACTCTCTGTCTCCTATTACCAAGCCAGTTACTTATCCGTCTAGCTACCTGTCCTTGTATCCCATTAGCCTTGACTTTCTCAACTAACCTCCCATGAGGGACTTTGTCAAACGCCTTACTAAAATCCATTTAGACAACATCAACGGCTCGCCCTTCATCCACCGTTTTCATCACCCCCTCAAAAATTCTACCAGATTCGTAAGGCACGACCTCCCCTTAACAAACCCATGCTGCGCATCTCTAATCAGATCACAACGCTCTAAGTGCCTATACATCCTACCTCTAAGAATCCCCTCCAACAGCTTTCCTACCACTGACGTCAAACTCACCGGCCTATAATTTCCAGGGTTATCCCTACTACCCTTTTTAAACAACAGTACAACATTAGCTATTCTCCAGTCCTCTGGGACTTCACCTGTGTCCAAGGAAGAGACAAAGATTTTGCGTCAGAGGCCCAGCAATTTCACCTCGCACCTCCCTAAGCAGTCTGGGATAAATGCCATCAGGCCCAGGAGATTTATCAGTTTTAATGCTACCTAGAAGTTCTAACACTTCCTCCCTCGGTATGGATATTTCCCTCAACTGGTCCACAGCTCCCTCAAAGACAGGAGCTGTCAACAAGCCCCTCTCCTTCGTGAATACCGACGCAAAGTATTCATTCAGGATCTCCGCCATTCCCTCGGGCTCCTATCCTTGTCTATCTGTTTTGTGATACAAAAATAACCTGTGATAAACAGGTTTCGATGGCATGATAACCATCCCATCTTCCCATTTCTAGGAACAATGGCTTCTCTACACTACAGTGGAGCCTTACTGATCAGTATCAACCCTGCACTGTTCGCCAAGGCCTTGAAATGATCTCACTTGTTAGCAATCTGAGATGCTTAATTAAGTATATCTGCCCACAGTTACAGTGGGCCTGGTGTTCTAAGCCTTTCTTAGACATTGCTTTTCCTGCTGTTACATACACACCCTGGATTTGCTTCAGTACTGGATTCTGCCTTACTACACTGCCAGAATGGGGCTGCAGCAAGTGGTGAGTGAATTGAATGAAAAAACCAACTTGACCTTAATAAATAAACATTAAACTATTGTCCTCACAAATTTAGCTGCATTGTTCCATAATGGTTGAGACCAAAAAATTGAGTAATTACATGAAGAAATTAGATACAGCTCTTGGGGCTGAAGTTATCAAGGGATATGGGGAAGGCAGAATAATTGAATTTGATGAGAAACCACAATCAAAATTAATGGTGGAGCAGGCTCAAAGGGCCTACTCGTGCTTCTACTTTCCATTTAATTGTTGGGGGGTATGAAAGTCTGACTTGATACTGAGGGCAATTACAAAATGCAGTGGTTTCGGATCTAGCCGCTCAAACCTGGGCATCCATGAGGCTTTGTTGGCTCATCAGCAGGAGCAGACTTATATTTCATCAGCAGTTGTAAACTCATGGCCCAGCATATTCCATTACTGCACTATTAGTGTCAAGACTGGGGATCAGCCCTGGTTCATTAGGGATTGTAGGAGAGCATGCCAGTGCAGCACCAACCTGGCAAAGATGCAACACAGGAAGAATTGCACATGAAAGATGCAATGTGTAAAAGACAAAACTAAATAATTTCACAGCCAATCCATCAGATTAGAACATGACAGCCCTAACCATATTCACTTATGACAGTGTGGACAATTAAGAGATGGCTCTGTGAACATCCCCATTTTTTATGATATTGGATTTCAGAATGTGAGACCAAAGACAAGGCTGAAACAATTGCAAACATCTTCAGCTAGGATCACCGAGTATCATCGGATCTATCTCTGCCTCCTCCTGAGGTCTCAGCTATTACAGGTACTAGTCAGTCTTCAAAAAGTGACATCAAGAAATGGCTGAGAGCACTAAATACACAAAGATTATTGGCATGGCAACATCCCAGCTGTAGTGCTGAAGATATGTGCTCCAGGACTAGATATGCCCCAGTGTAGCTTTTCCTATATAGCTGCAACTCTTTCATTGACAAAACAATGTGCAAACAACACCCTAGTTCGATTCCAGATTTGGGTGTCTGTCTGTGTGGAGTTTCCATGTTCCCCAGTATCTGAGTGGGTTTCCACCAAATGCTCCGGTTTCCTCCCTCACACCTAGATTGAGCAGGTTAGGTAGATTGGCCATGCTAAATTGCCCCTTAGTGTCTCAAAATGTGTACGGTAGGGGTGATTGTTGTGGAAAATACATGGGGTTATGGGGATGGGCTGAATGGCCTCTTTCTGCATTGTGGGATTCTATGATCTATCGTGATGTAAAAAGTTCAAATCAGTAATGCATCTCTTGGTTCAAGATTAAGACGCACCAACATTACATTGCCACTCCCACTTTTTGGGATTTGTTCCATATTTTTACTCTGTATTGCACTGATACATTCGTGAAATGATTTTGCGAAGTAGTGAATTCACTGAAAAAAAGATTAGTTCTGGTAGTGCTGCTTCAAGTGGCACTAGACTGACTATGTCAATCTCAGGAGCCAGACAGTGCCATGGTATCAGTGGAAAAAGCTACATTCAATGATGCTGTCAGCCTCCAGGGATTCGCATAGCACCACTTAAAGCTGCACAGTGCAAATGAAGCTTTCCCTCTTGCCTTTATTGTTTAATAAAAGAATGCGAAAATAAAATCCTCTGGCTCCCATTCTATTCCAAACACAACTTTTTCAGAGAAAGCATAAGTGCCGGTCGGAGCAGGTGAAATGTTATTACTTCCTTTGAAAGTAGAAAGATTCCTTCGTCCTGCCTTTTGTGTCCTCGGGGTGTCTCAAATGCTTTGCAGCCAATGAAGCACTTTGAGGTGTGGACATTGCAGGAAAATGTGACAGCCAATTTACACATGTCAAATTTCCACATTGAGATAAATGGCCCGGCAAAGGTGTTTCAGTAATGTTAGATGAGGGATAAATATTGGCTCAGCTATCAGACTGCTGGTAGAATTGAATGACATCTGTCATCAGAAACATTAAATGTTATGACTGCAGCCGTTCACCTTAAGTGTACCAAAATCAAGACACTGGAAATCTGAAATAAAAATAAATATAGGTGACATGCAGCAATTGCAGCAGCATTTGTCGAAAGAACAAAAATTAGTTGACATTGAAAACTTCCTCAAAACAGAAGTGCACTGAGCAACTGAAGCATTCCAAATTGTCCAGTGTCCATGCTTCAACAGCTATTTCAGAACCACAACTCTAAAATGCTGCCATGTGAAATGATTAAAAACTTTACAGATTACAGATACTAGACTCCTCAAGACTAACACATGTATTGATCAACCCTCATGGCCCCACTCAAGAAAAGATTCATGCTTTGTTTATATTAGCTGGGTTATGGAAAACACACTCAAAAAATGATTGTAGGTTGTCTCTGTTGCTCACAACAAATGGCTGTGGTGGAAGGATCAGTCCAGATTGGTCTTTTGGGTTCATGCCATTTTTTTTTTTGCAAGACACTTCCTCAGTGCTGTTAACCTATAAGAAGCTCTTTACCCAAAATGTTCCAGTTGTCTCTATTTATAGGACAATCACTGTCACATGTTTAACTAGCAGTTTCTTTAACAAGGAAATTGCTGTATACTGTGATTAATAGTACATTGACAGTCTTGTCTATCTTGATGCCAGCAAGCAGTGTAGAAAATGAGTTCCAATTCTGTAATAATGCAAATTTTATTTGGGCATGGTGCCAGGTTATGAAGGAATAAAAACAGAGTGTGTTTTATTGAATTAAACAAGTCCAAAGCTGTGCAGGTTAGGTGGATTGGCCATGCTAAATTGCCCCTTGTTGTTCCAAAATATGTAGATTAGTGGGGCAAATAGGTTGGGTTACAAGGATAGGGCAAGGATGGAACTGAGTAAGATGTTTGGTTGGAGAGTTGGTGCAGACTAGCTGGGCCGAATGGCCTCCTCCTGCGCTGTAGGCATTCTATGAAGTATAGTAAGGTATTCCTTCACATTGTATCTTATGTTTTTACCTGACTATTCAGATAATTAGCAACTGATCAATTTGATTTGCCTTTGCACGCGGTTATTGACAGGATACAAACAGGGAGAACATTCTGGTTTCTCTTATTTATGAGCTTGGAGAACGTGCCCATTAAAGAAAGGTTACTAGTTAATGGCAGATAGTTTCAGTTGGTCAAGGATTCCTAATTAATACATAGCTGTGTACACTGTCTATACCAGCATTAACTTGGTTTGAAATGTTTTGCTCTATGATATTGGACATTCATAACTTTAAGTATCTGATTAAAACCACAAAATTCTAAGCCCTCCAGCACCATCCGCCACAATCCCACAGATACATCCACCCCACTGCCAACAAATTTACAATAACATTTTCGGACTGTAAAACTTATGGGCTGCGCTGCAGTCATTTAATACTTTGAGGAGCCTTAAATGGTTTGAGACGGGCCTTCCTCACCCACCTGAGATAGAAGGCCCACCTCGTTTTGACTATCAGCCCTCTGGTTCCAATAGCAGCATTGGGAGTGCAGCCGGTCCTGACACAAAGTAGCCTGGAACCAGTGACAGGTAGCTCAGGGGGTTTTCAGTGGGGACAGTAAAGGAGGCTTTGGGTGGGTTGGATAAGGGGAATGTGGGCAGAGGTTTGCAATCCAGGGGAAAATGGACATTGAAGACGGGTACAGATATTGGGGTGGATTTCTGCTTGGAAAAGGGGGCCTATGAAGGACATGCACCCACTTCCCCATTAAAAACGCCAGCAGGTTTATCTAAATCTTTTTAAAACCAAAGATTTCCTTCGAGTACTTGATCCCTTTGTAATTAATCAAAGACAGCTAAGCTCTTCATAACCATTTGAAAATGTCAATTAAATTGAACTTACAGGCTCCCACTGTGATAATAATAGGCTATGGTAGCAGCTAAGCAGCAATAATAGGACAATGATAGCACTTAAACAAAGGTCAAGTTTCAGGTGAAATTGCAAGGACCATGTTCTTATCTCCAGAGACCCAAGGAAGCAATCAAACCTAGTCCCTGGCACTGTGAAGTCGCAGTGCTAACCATGTGCCACTACGCCATCCCAGTACACAGTTGATACAATACGTGCAAGACTGTAGTGATTCTACAGCTGAAATGACTTCAATATTTAAATGACTGGCACACTCAGAAAATCATTTTAAAATATTCTAAAACAGTATTCTAATTTAGAATGTGCTAAAATTATTGTAAAATTGGAATGGGATTTTCTGGTCTTGCCATGATGGCTTTATCAATCGCAGAGGTTGAGGGGCATTCAAATCTCTATCGAGTTTGCCAGGACCAGAATATTACATTGGCAAAAGGAATCAGAAAAGTCTGCCCTTAGTTTACAGTCATGCTTGAGGCAAAATGAAGACGGAGAGTTTTTTTTCAATCAAGATCCTCAAATATACATTTCATTTATAAACTTCACAGAATGTATTCGTCCCAACCAGTTCCAGGCAATCACTAAACCACAAATGAACAACAGTGTGGACATTGGTTGAATTCTTAAACATGCACAATTAAACATTTCTGCCTCATGTAGAAAAATTAAGCCACCCAAAGGAGATAGAAGCTGGAATTCTCCAACTGTTCATACAAGTGGAATTCTCTGGTCCTGCTGGCGATGCACCTCTTACTGCGAGTTTCTCAATGGCATGGGATAGTTGCAGTGGAATTCCCATTGACAGTGGTGAGATCAACAGCATGCTGTCTCCCACTGCCAAGAAAAACACTGAGGGGAAGCCCAGAAATCTCACCCAGATTTGAATTCATATGACAAAGGTAATTTGTGGGAATGTTAGCAGAGATTAAAGTTCTAATGTTATGTTTCAATTTTCATTTAGTTTAAAGATACTGAATGCATGTTTATGTTAATATATACCACACCAACATTATTGTGTATTTATCTGCATGTATACACTATATTAACACTGAAGTCCCAAAAAAATCATTGCTAAAAGATATTTGCATTTTTGATAAAGCAGGATGAAGATAGTATCTCATTAATTCACTACTCAACAGTTTTGTAAAGTATTTGACTGAAAAGTCATGAACTCTATTAAGGGCTCTGTGAGAGAGAGAGAGAGTATTTTGAACTCAGCTGTGTTCTGGGAAGACTTGCGTTTAATTTTTGGTGTATGCTGAGCTAAGACAACCTCAGTTGACACAGCAGTGGGAGATATTCAGTGTCCTTGGCCAAGAAGGAGACAGATGTACCTTTTTGATTTGTATTTCGTTGCTTGCAAAATATTTATTGTGGCTTTCAGACAAGGAGCCACATCCAAACACGTACTATAGGTTTATACTGGACTAGCAATCTTGAGGTGGAGAGTTTCAGCCTCAGCATTGCAGATTGTGTCCTGACAGTAAGAAAAATGACCGCGGAAACTGCAGGGTTGTCATGGAAACCTAACTGGGTCACTGATGTCCTTCAGGGAAGGGAACTTGCCACTTCTATCTGATCGAGTAGCACCAGTCTCCTAATATCTTCAGGATAACTATGGATAAGTAATTGTTGGTGTTGCCAAGAAAAAAGTTTACAAAGCACATGAATTAAATTAGAAACAGGTTAGAGGAAAATTACATCTTCATCTATTTGTCAAAAGAATAGAATCAATTGTTTGATATAACAATTCCATGCAAATAGTCAGGAACCTACATGTTTGTCTCATTTATTCAATTGGAAGGATACCAGAGTTTGTATAACTTGTGAAATAAAATAGTGATAAAACCCGGAGCATTGTGAGCTCTTGAACTTGTGTAGAAACAAGTCCAGCTAACAGTGTGCTCCATGTCAGATATTGCATCTTTCAGATGAGCTGTTAAACTAATCTGCCTACTGCTATATAAAGAGGAAAAAACACAATAATATTACATTGGATCAAGTGAGACATTGCATGTAGCACATCTCCACTGTCACACCAAAAGAAGAGCCTGGAATTATATACTCAACTCTCTGAGGTGATGCCTAAACTTGTTGACTTTCTTATTAAGATGCCAGATTATAACTTCAGCTGGGTGGCTACAGGAGGACCTTTAATATCTATACCGTTAAAAGTTTAATATGTTGACTCTTGAAAAACAGACTATGCAGAAAGTGATGGAGCTGCATTGTCCATCCCTTGTTACTTTGAGAGGATGATGATGGGTTTTATCTTTGAACTGCTCCAGATTTGCGGTCGCAATGGTTCACTAACAATAATTGAGTTAAAGAATTCCAGTATAATGATCGAGTGATGCTGTAAGCATTGCAACATCTATCCAGTTTATCATTGTGTGTAATTTGGAGAGGAATTTTCAAGTGAAAGCCTTCTTCAAAATTGTTGTTCTTTGTGCTTCAAAGATTGATGAACTTATAGACTTCACAGGTAAGAGATTGATGTTGGTGATGTAGGAACGTCACATCTTCAATATTGTACATACATAGTGGAATTTTCTCATCCTACCCACCACAGGAATCATAGCAGGCAGGGGAGAACTATATAAAGGTCTATTGACCTCATGCAGGATTTTCTGGTCTTGGACAAGCAAGGTTGGAAAATCCTGCCTGTGGAGACCAGTGGTGAGCATCATACTTATCAAACAAACTGCTTTGCCCCAAATGGTGTCATGTAGTTCTTGAATGTAATTGTGAGTCATTGATATTCTTCCTAGTCTTGCCTATTTTAGAAGGCCTGTAAAGCCTGCTGTTCAATACAATTGAAGCTGCTGTTAAAAACTAGCAATTAATTGTTTTACTTTATCTGACACTTATCCTTGCTATTGGCATAATCATATTTAAATGTGTGATAGAACCATGAAGTGATGGTCAAAATATAAAACTCCTGATGTGCTTGTCAGCTTCACATACTATCTCTGTTGAAATATTAAAATGTAGCAGAGAGGCACTGTTGACAAAAACTCACTGCCTACTCACCCTTGTCTGGAAGGAAGACAGCAAGCCAAGAGATCTCAGATGCTTTAATGGTAACCACCTTCAAGAAAGGTGACAGGTCCAACTGTGGAAATTACAAAGTGATTTCCCTGTTCTCTGCCATGGGAAGAATCATCACGAGAATCCTCCTCAACTGCCTCCTCCCAGTGGCTGAAGAGCTCCTCCCTGCCTTCTGCCCATCAAGAGACACAATGGACATAATCTTCAGCATGCAATAAACTCAGGGATAATGCAAGGAGCAGCAACAACTTTTATACATGGCCTCCTTCGATCCCACAAAAGCCTCAACTCTGTCAATGATGTGGATTTGTGGGAATTCCTCCTCAAATTCAGCTGCCCACAGAAATTTGCCACCATTCTCTGCCTGCTTCATGATGACATGCCAGCTGTGATCCTCCCCAAACAAAATAATACGTGTGCAAACTGGGGTCAAACAGGGCTGCGTTATTACACCAACACTCTTCCCATCTTCCTCACAGCAACACCCCACCCCATTACCTTGAAGGTCTCAGCTGGAGTGGAGAGAAACTGCCAGACATGTGCAAAACTATTCAACCTCCGACACCTCCTGGCTAGAACTAAGACCACCCAGTTTCTGTCATCGAGCTGCATTATGTAGACGAAGCCTGTGCGTGTGCACACTCCAAAGCTTTGCGACAAACCATCGTTGTTCACTGAGGCATATGAGATAATGAGCTTCAGATCAAACATCCGGAAAACAAATGTTCTCTACCAGCTTGCTCCTGACGCATAAAACTGCCTCCCGACCATCAAGATCTAAGGTGAACCATTGAAGAGTGTGGATCGTTTCCTGTATTTCCAGAGGTTCCTCTTGGAGCTGGCAGACATTGACAATGAAATCCCAACATTGAATTCAATGAATCAGTGTAGCTTTCAGATGTTGAGGAACAGAATGTTTGAAGACCAAGACCTTACTGGTTTGGAGGAAAATGTAACTGGTTTGATTAGTAAGTTTGAGGATGATACAAAGGTTGGTTGCAGATAGCGATGAGGACCGTCAGAGAATACAGCAGGATATAGATCAGTTGGAGATTTGGGCAGAGAGATGGCAGATGGCATTTAATCAAGACAATTGTGAGAGAATGCATTTTAGAAACTTTAATATCAATGGTAAATATACAATAAATAGTAGAATCCTTAAGAGTATTGATAGAGGGATCTGGGTGTACAGGTACACAGGTCGTTGAAAGTGGCAATGTAGGTGGAGAAGGTAGTCGAGAAGGCCTATGGCATGCTTGCCTTCATTGGCCGGAGCATTGAGTGTAAAAATTGGCAAGTCATGTTGCAGCTTTATAGAACCTTAGGCCGCAGTTGGAATATAGTGTTCGATTCTGGTTATCACACTACCAGAAGGATATGGAGGTTCGGAGAGGGTACGGAAAAGATTTACCAGAATGTTGCCTGGTATGGAGTGCATTAACTATGAGGAAAGAGTGAAGAAACTTTGTTCTCACTGGAACAACGGAGATTGAGGGGTGACCTGATAGAAGTCTATAAGATTTATGAAAGGCATGGACAGAGTGAATAGTCAAAAGTATTTTTCCAGGGTGGAAAAGTCAATTACTAGGGGGCATAGGTTATGGTGCAAGGGACAAGGTTTAAAGGAGATGTACAAGGCAACTTTTTTTTTACATAGATGGTGGTGGGTGTCTGGACCTTGCTGTTGGTGGGGGAGGGGGGTATGTAGGTCATGCCTCACAAACCTTATTGAGTTTTTTGAAAAGGTGACCAAAGAGGTGGATAAGGGTAAGGCAGTTGATGTATATATGGACTTTAGTAAGGCGTTCGATAAGGTTCCCCATGGAAGGCTTCTGCAGAAAATGCAGATGTATGGGATTGTAAGTAACTGGTAAATGTAAAAGTAAATGTAACTGGTTTGATTAATAAGTTTGAGGACAATACAAAGGTTGGTGGATTTGCAGATAGCGATGAGGACCGTCAGAGAATACTTTGATCTTACAAGTTTGATCATCTGGCCTCAGAGTACTTCCAGAGATGCATCTTCATTTTCAAGTGGCTCACTACCTGTCCTTCAATAGTGGGTCAGTTATGTTGAGAGTCTTTTCAATATGGCAGACAATGCACCATCCAGGCCCGCCCCACCACTGAATATGGCATAAAAAAATTAATGAAGTCAGAACCAGAAGATTTGGCATGTTTTCCTGCCAGCCTCCGCAGCTGGAAACACTCCCCGATCCTGCTACCACCAAAACACTTTGTCTCAAAATGAGAGAATTCTTCCCATCAAGCGGTAGGTGGTGTGATCAGCAAATTTGCTGATGACACTAAGATACTTGGATTGGCGGGGACTGAGGAGCAGTGCCAGGCAATACAACAGGACATTGATAGGCTGGTAGATTGGGCAGATAGATGGCAAATGGAATTTAATCCGGATAAATGCGAGGTGATGCATTTTGGCCAGAATACTGTAGAGGGGAGTTATAGGATAAAAGGTAAAACTATCCGGAGTATAGAGACGCAGAGAGACCTGGGGGTGCAGGTTCACAAGTCTCTGAAGGTGTCAGTACAGGTGGAAAAGGTGATAAAGAAAGCATATGGTATGTTAGCCTTCATAGGAAGGGGTATAGAATACAAGAGTAGGAGTTTGATGTTGCAAGTGTATAGAACGTTGGTTAGGCCTCACTTGGAGTACTGCGTCCAGTTCTGGTCGCCGTACTACCGGAAGGATGTGGAGTCCCTGGAGAGAGTGCAGAGGAGATTTACCAGGATGCTGCCTGGTATGGAAGGGCTGTCTTACGAGGAAGGATTGAACGTACTGGGGTTGTTTTCCCTTGAAAGATGTTGGCTGAGAGGGGATCTATTAGAGGTATATAAGATTATGAGGGGTATAGATAGAGTAAATGGTGGTAAGCTTTTTCCACCATTAGATTCGGATAGAACGAGGGGTCACGGCCTTAGGGTGAGGGGGGGCTATGTATAAGACTAATATTAGAGGGCATTTTTTCACACAAAGGGTAGTGGGGGTGTGGAATGCACTACCGAGTAAGGTGGTGGGAGCAGGCACGCTAGGGTTGTTTAAGGGTCTCTTGGACAGCCACATGAGCGGTCTGCAGATAGAGGGATATATGAGGACTGTTTAAATACTTTAATTGTTTCCACAGGCTATTCGGTCCACCTTGTTGACCAACAAGGTGCATGCATTCGGCAGGCCGTGCGAGGGCTGCTCCTGGAGGTTACTTCAGGAGTGGCCTAGTGCTTCATGTCGTTAGTGTATGCTTAAACTGGACCATCAGATAGGCAACATGACAGCTCAGAGACTATCGCTGTTGCTGTGCAGACACATGGATTTGGGCCTGTGTCTGCGGGGGTTTGCGCGTTCTCCCCGTGGTTGCGTGGGTTTTCTCCGGGTGCTCCGGTTTCCTCCCACATCCCAAAAATGTGCTCTTAGGCTGATTGGGTAACATATTGTCCCTATATTGGTCTCTATATGTCATTAAGACGTTAGGATGGCGGTGCGGGCTCGTTGGGCCGAAGGGCCTGTTTCCCGTGCTGTGTTGTTCTTTGTTGTTCTAATCTTGCAAAACCACGGTGGCACAGTGGAAAGTGTCTGCCTCACAGCGCCAGAGACCTGGCTGGAGTTTGCATGTTCTCTCCGTGACTGCGTGAGTTTCCTCCAGAAGCTCTGGTTCCCTCCCATTCTCCAGGGTTTGGAAAATTGACCGTGCTTAAGTGACCAGGATTAAGGAAATGGGGTGGAAAAGTGTCAGTCCATACATGATGGGCTGAATGGCCTCCTTCTCCAGTGCAGGGATTTTATGAAAAGCAATTGCTGTTTGATGTTTAATTCAAGCCTACACACAAAATGTTGACAATGGGGATTGGGAAAAGCAGAGAGGAGAAAGAAGAATCTGTGCAGGGGGAATGAAGGAACTGTATTTGCATGTAGCTGGGAGTTTGTTATAGAAGTTGCTGTTTGCCTACAGTTGCTACATATTCTTGTGTATCCTCAAGCAAAAATTCTCTGCCTGAAGAGTGTAATGGCTTTTGAAAGGTTAGTTACTGTCCTTAACATTACTGCTCATGAGTAGGAAGGGTTTTAGCTGTATTAATTTGGGTTGCAGTTATACAAAGGTTTTGGCTAATACAGCGGAAGGTTTGATTGTGCCAATACCAAAACTGTACAAACTAATAATTTTATATGCAAGAAATAACCATATTTGTACCTCAAAAACACACTGGGTATCTCAGGTCTATTCTCTTCAGTAATTGCTCTCTCTCTCTCTCTCTCTCTCCCTCTTTCTCTCTCGAGCAATTGTTGCTTTTGAATAAATAGCTGTTTTCCAAAATGGGATCCACTCTCAAAATATATAGCCAAGTCTGTATTTTTTTTTTATTTGTTATAGTTGCCACACTCCGGTGCCTGTTCAGGTTAATTTTTCTGACACTTTTAATTACGATTGCAGCAGTAATAAAGTTACTTGGGAGGGGAAAAGAGACTTTTGCGAGCATAGCCTCAGTAAACAGATGGCATTAGACAGCAAATATTTATTTGAATTTGTTTATTAGTGTCACAAGTAGGCTTACATTAACACTGCAATTAGGTTACTGTGAAAATCCCCAGTTGCCTCACTCAAGTGCCTGTTCTTGATGCACCGAGAGAAAATTTAGCATGGCCAATGCATTGTTTTTCTGACTGTGGGAGAAAACTGGAAGAAATGTACACAGACACATGAGAACGTGCAGATGCCGCACAGACAGTTACCCCAGCCAGGAATCAAACCCTGTTCCCTGGCACTGTGAGACAACAGTGCTAATTGTTAACAAATAATAAGTATCACTGCTCATAGACTGCATTTACAGTTGTTTCTCTATGTGAATGGAGGTAGATTTTTAACAGTTTTCCTACTTCCATAAAATCTCTACAGTGCAGAGACCCATTAGGTCTGCAATGACCTCCAAAAGAACAATCTACCCAAGTCCACTCCCCCGCCTTATCACCATAACTTTGCATATTGATCATGGCCAATCCACCTAACCTGCACATTTTATGAATGTGGGAGGAAACTCACACAGATGTGGGGAGAACATGCAGACTCCACACAGTCACCCAAGGTCGGAATTGAACTTGGATCCTTAACACTGTGAGGCAGCTGTGCTAACCGCTGTGCCATCATGCTGCTACTTGTGAATGATTTACTGCCAATGGCAGAAAGGGACAAGCCAATTTGTAGAGATGGCAGCTGCTTAAAAGGTCAGGAGAAGTTGAACCTTTAGAAAAACTGAAAATATATCATCCAGCATTGCACAATTCTCAGAGTTTGTCATAGAGGAAAGGAGGTTAACATCCCATTTCCTACAAATAAATAGCAGAAAGTTATCTTAGTTGGACTCAAGTTTATGTTATTTCCACAATTATAATATTGGTGTGAGCCTTAATGCTTCATAAAGGGAAAATTGTCAGCTTTGTGAGGGGGTTAACCATTCTTCACACTTACTACTTGCACACAAAGGGGGCGATTCATCCAAAAAGGCTGAATTAGTGAGAAAACTGGTCTAGATCACGACTGTTTTTTTGGTGCAACGTCAGATCCACATCTCCCCACTCTGTCCACTACAGAGGTCGCAATCGTGAATTCCATTAAAACCCTGGCGGGGGAGTGGGGTGGTTGAAGCCTCTTTGCACTGGAGCTGACAGTTCTGGAAATCTGCGCATGAGCAGCGGGGCCTTGATCTGTCAGACACCCCGTTTGCTGGCCAGCTTGATTACTGACCTGCTCGGCACCCCAGCAGTGCTGCTCATCCAGCTGTCCCCACTTCCCCCATGGCCTAATCACAGCCCTCGTGACAATTCTCAGGCTAACCCTGATTTCCACCCTCCTCATCCCCCATCCCTGGCGTGCCTCAATGTCCAGTCCACCCACCCTCCCCTCCACCAGTGGCGATCCCCCGCCACCACATCAGATCACTGCCCTCTCCCAATGGCAGAGCCCTCCCCCCGCCTCTCCATCCCAGACCGATCCTCATGCAGAATGGCAGCGGGATCCCTGATCCTCACCAATTGATCCCTGTGCCCTACCCACAATAGGCCCCACCTCCTTGGCACAGCCCCTTGTCCAATGGTCAATACCAAGGTGCCTCCTGGGCACCTTGGGCAGTGCTACGGAGGGCTATACCCAGAGGTCACTACACCCATTGCCTGACCCTCTGAGAGGCCCCGATTGCTTCTCCTTCACTCCAACAGGGTCTCCCGCCAGTTCTCTGAATGTGAGCGCTACTCAAAACCTTGCCAGAGTGAAGTACTCCTGGCAGGGTAGGAGATGCTATCAGGACCAGCAAGTTCTGTGCCAGGCCCAATAATGATATTTAAAATTGATTAAAAATACATAGAAAACAGTTAAAATCACTGACCTGCCTTCCCACCGATTTCTACTGTGGCCTGGACTGTGCCTGTTCTCTGGCTCTGGGAGACGTGTATGCTTCGGGAACGCTTGCGCAAATTCCGCAAAATAGCCAACTTGCACATCTCCCAACCTAACCACCAGAAAATTTGCGGGTCGCGCTGGCCGAAATGCTCTCAAAATGCATGGGAAAGAGAATTAAGTAGTTTCAATGTGATATTTCTAAGAACGAAGGCTCGATCATAAGTTTTAAACATGGGCTATTGATTGTGTCTTTTTTAGATGTGTTGACTTTGTTCAAATCACAACTATTCTTCGAAACAAGTGTTAAATCTAGGGCAGGCAGTTACACAATCAGAGGCGCAGAGAAGATGTGGAAGTGAATCAAAGGTCACAAAAGCACATCATTTAAAAAGGCAGTCTACATAATCTAGCTTGAAAGAAACTAATCAAAAACTGCTGTGTCATTCCTCACAGCAACTTGGATGAACCACCTGCTAAAGCCTCATGCTGGCATTAAATGAAAATCATTTTACAACATAGAAGCAGAGCAAAGTAGAGATATCTCTTCAAACAAGATGATAGTCAAAAAAACAAGATAAAGGAAAAGCAAACGTGGCAGCTATTGGAAATCTGAAATAACAAGAGAAAACATTGTGATTACTCAGCAGGTCAGGAAAGATCTGTGGAGAGTGAAGCAGAGTTAATATGCTGGAAAGGGACAGAGTATATTTCATAGAAATCAGACAGTAAAGAAGGAGGCCATTCAGCCCATCGATTCTGCACCCAACAACAATCCCACCTGGGTCCTATCCCCGTAACCCTACATATTTACCTTGCAAATCTCCCTGAAACCAAGGGGCAATTTAGTGTGGCCAATCAACCTAATCTGTAGTGGAGTGTGGGAGGGAAACAGAGCATCTAGAGGAAACACCCGCAAATGTGGGGAGAACTTGCAAACTCCATATAGACAGGCACCCAAAGCTGGAACTAAACCCAGATCCCTGACAATATGAAGCAACATGCTAACTACTGCACCACTGTGCCACCCTTCTGGTAGGAAAAAAAAATTAGGAAAGCTCTTCTAAGGTAATCTTATGATAACGCACATCCCAGGATTCCAGCTGTGACTGCAATGGGGTTGTCAATGAATTCCCTGGAAATGAAATCCGTTACGCTACAGGTAGTCTTGGTAAGATTGCTATTCCAAAATTGATGGCTGTGAGACTGAGCTTAGCAAGAATGTGAAGGCTCAATAAGTGAAATATAGCTCCTGAAATAAAGATATAGGCACAATATTATGCTAAATTGAATAATTTTCCTCACAATTATTTGAATCTGGGTTCAGCCACAACAATCCTTTGGTTTTGGTCCAAAGAGAATGCTGTGTGCTACTGTTACGCCCATGAGATCCGACGGAGGTTCTTCCCCTCTGTATAGTGCCCTGTTTAAATATTCTCAGTGCTGAGAAGTGTCAGCACTTTGGATTAAACTTTACGTGCGTTTCAATGTGTTGCTTATTTTAATCAAGATTTATTCTGGTGTCGCTTCTGCAGAGGTTGCTCTGCCATGTTGCGGAGATTGGCCATTCCACCACAGACAATATGGAAATGATCAAGATCTGGGATTTGCAGTGATGTACTAATCTGCCAGTAGCCATTCCTGGTTTAACATTCTTTTAACCATCAAAGGATGTTTGTGTCAAATCTGTTATGTAATCTAGAAAATGCACAATGCATTTGATTAACAGAAAATAGCCTTTTGAACTACTTTTAAACTAAACAGTACAATTTTTTCAGAAGCCTCTAATAAGAATGGGTGGTACAAATCAGCAGGAGAAGAACTTAATAAGTATTTTGAAAACATTTTTCAAAAAGGAAAAATAAAATAGGTTGCAGTGAGTGAGTGCACAGTGAGCATAAAGAATCGGAAGAGATTGTAAGCACAGATTAAGAAATAGTTAGATGTTAGTGAAAGGGGCGGACAAGAAGGTGTTGTTGAGACCACAACCAGATCAGCTTTCGTTTTATCGAATCGCAGAGCAGACTCAAAGGCTGAATGTTCTCCTCCTACTTTTATTTCCTTTTGTTCCCCTTAGGGCATAGTAAGAGGCAATACAATGAGGCTCGTTGAGTTTGCACTGTATGTGTATTAAGTGTGGTGAATAAGATTGGTGAACTGCAGATGTTGGTCATTACATGGGAATATGTGACAATAACTGAGACTTAGCTTCCAAAAAATATCTCTGAAGACTAAATATTGCTGGATACAAAGAGTTTAAGAAATATAGGGAAAGAAAATAAAGGATTAAGGAAAAGTGTTGATACAATGGTTAGCACTGTTACCTCAAGGTCAGGGATTCAGGTTCAATTCTGGTTTTGAGCGACTGTATGGATTTTGTACGTTCTCCCTGTGTCTATGTGAGTTTCATCCCAGTGCTCCAGTTTCCTCCCACAATTCAAAGGTGTGTAAGTTAGGTAGACTGGCTATGCTAAATTGCCCTTTAGTGTCCCAAGATGTGTAGGTTCAGGTATGTGTAAATGTCACTACAACTCTCATTAACTTTTATAGGTGGACCATAGAAAGCATTCTTCTTGTTTATATCACAGCTTGGTATGGCTCCTGCTCTGTCCAAGACCTCAAGAAACTACAAAAGGTTGTAAATGTAGCCCAATCCATAAAGCAAACCAGCCTCCCATCCATCTGTCTATACTACCCACTGTCTTTGCAAAGGAACCAGCATAATTAAAGATCCCACATGCCCTGGACATACTCTCTTCTATCTTCTTCCATCAAGAAAAAGACACAAAAGTCTGAAGTCACATAACAACCTACTTAAGAACAGCTTCTTCCCTGCTGCCTATCAGATTTTTGAATGGACTTACCTTGTATTAAGTTGATTTTTCTCTGCACCCTAGCTGTGACTGTAACACTATATTCTGCACTCTCTTGTTTCCTTCTCAATGAAAGATATGCTTTGTCTGTATGGGGTGCAAGAAACAGTACTTGTCACTGTATACTAATAAATGTGACAATGATAAATCAAACCAAAGATTAGCAGGGTTATTGATATAACATGGGGTTACAGGGATAAGGCCTAGGTAAAATGCTGTATTGAGAGTCAGTGCAAACTTGATGGGTGTAAGGATTCGATGAGAATGAGAATAAAATTGCAGTTCTGGAAGAAGCAGATGACCGACAGGGGTAGAAATCTTTTGGCAAGAGCTAAGAAACAGAATCTATCGTCATACTACTGGATGTATTCTATGGGTGACCAACCAGTGAGTAAGATGTAGGAGGATAAATCTGCAAGGGAATTATGGAGAGGTTCATAGTTATGGGGGCTTGACTTATCATAATATAGAATAGGGTGATAATAATGTAGATGGTTAAGTAGGTAAAGCGTTTCTGAAGTGCGTTGAGGGGAATTTTCTAAATCAGTTTGTTTGTGGCCTGACCAGGAAGAAGGTAGTGCTAGATCTGATTGTGAGGAGCAAGGTGGTCAAGCAGATCAATCAATAGGGGAACATTTGGCACGATGATCATGGTATTGTAAGGCTACAACTTCTGTCATAAAGAGATGGCCCCAGGAATTAAATGAGTTTAATCACACTCACCTGCTCTTAAACTGTGCTGAAATTTCCCATGTTCAGAACTGCTTGGGGCCTGCATCGTAAGCCTCCTCAGAGCTCCCAGAGCAGGGCAGCTCTTGGAGGCCTCACACCACTTGTTCTGCATTATTTGCCATAAAGTTGCTAAGTTTAAAGAACTCCGTGAAAATAACAGGCCAAAGAGAAGTTAAATGTCCAAAATATGTGGTGGGATTTGGGTGGTCGGAGGTTGGTTAGGGGATAAGAGGACATGGTTTGGCTGGGTCTGTGCATTGTGGGGGTTTGGAATGGGCTGGCCATGTCCATGGGTTGGGCTGGAGGGTGTAGTGCATGGGGAAGGGAGGGGTGGAATCTTTGTGGAATCAGTGTGGTGGAAGAAGTCGTATTCTGGTGTCGGTTTGAGGGTTTACAATAATTACTCACAAGTTAGAAATGGTTTTAATTCTTTGAATGTTTTTCTGAGTAACTATTGATATAACCTTGGCAGAACCATCTGAGTTAACAATATAAATTGCATTTTCAATGGTTCCCACACAAGGCATTTGTTCAAAGAAAGTTAGTACTTCCAGTCAATTGCCATGCAAACCTTTACTTGTAAAGTTCTGAGACGGATTTCCCGTCATATCTTTGGGATACGCTCAAAGCCAATGCTGGGAAACTCAGGAGTTATGGCACATAATGTTTAAGTTAGCTATGGAAAAGAACAAGGAGCAATACAGAGTAAAGATAATTGATTGAGAGAGGGTCAGTTTCGGAGGATTGAGAATGGATCTGGCCCAGGTAAATTGGATCAAAGGTTGACACTCAGCACTGGAATTAAACAAAGAGCTGCCTTTAAAAAGCAGAATGTTCAGCTTCGGGCAAGGCACATTCTCACATAGGGAAGGGTGGGCGAAACTGAGCCTGAGCTCCCTGGTTTTGAAAGAGATTGAGAACAAGATGAAGCAGAAAAAGAGTACATGTGACAGATGTCAGGCTGATAATGCAAGTTAAATATAGAAAGAACAGAGGAGAAGAGAAAAACAAAACACAGAGAAAGTTGCACAGAGAAAGTATGGAAGGGACTGGCAGCCAACAAAAAAAGTCAATATTCTTATCCAGGTGTATAAATAATAAAGTGATGACAGGAGTAGTTGGATGAATGAGGAAGTTGGAATGAGATTTACTAAATGATTATTTGTCAGTTTATTTAACAAGGAAGAAGAAGCAGCCTATGTCGTAAGGAGAAAGGAGGTGGTTGAGATGCTGGATGGGCTCAAATTGATGAAGAGAAGAAGTTAGGAAGGCTCACTTCCTTAAAGATGATAATTCATAACGACTAAAAATGCTGGGGGCAGTAAGGGGAGAAATTGCAAAGACAATTGTCCTCAGATACAGTGGTTCTCACAGACTAGAGAATTACAAATGTTACTACATTGTTCAAAAAAGGGTGCAAAGGAAAACCCTGCAACGACAGGCCAGTTAATTTAACCCTGGTGGTGAGAAAGATTTGAGAAATTATAATCCGGGAAGAAGTGGGAATAATTAAGAAAAGGCAGTATGGATTTGTTAAGGCCAAATCGTGTTCAACTAATTTGATTAAGCTCCTTTTTGGAGGTAACAAAGAGTGTTGATAGAATCGTAGAAAGGTTATGGTGTAGGAAGAGACCATTCTGCCTATCATGTCTGAGACGACCAGAAGGGAGATAAAAGAAATTAGCTGCTCATTTTACTAAAGCAGGCCATTTAGCTCATCAAGTCTACACCACTCTCCAGAGCATTTTACCCAGACCCTATTCTGATAACACCACCTACTTACTCTGCTAATCCCACTAACCTACAAATGTTTGGACACTAAGGAGCAATTTAGAATAGCCAGTTACCTAACCTGCACATCTTTGGACTGTAGGAGGATCTGACAACACCAATTTTAAATCCAACCGATTTATTTGATAGTAATCTCGCTAGTTTTCAGCGTTTGTGCCTTCATCAGGCGAATGAAGTGTTCACTTTTCCAGATTGAATTCCATTTGTCACTTCTCTGACCATGCAGCCTAACTATTTGATATCATTTTGGAGTCGACATCCATCCTCTTCACGATTAATTACACCTACAAATTTCCCAATTGCACCTCTCATATTTAAAACTAAATCACTAAATATACCGCAAACAGCAAGGGCCTCAACATTGAGTCCTTTGGAATACTACTGGAAGCTATTTTCCATTCACAATAAACATCCACTAACCCTTTGTTTCCTGTCACTGAGCCAATTTTGGATCCAACTTGCAACCTTGTCCTGTGTCCCATGAAATCTCTCATTTCTCACTAGTCCATGTGGGATCTTTTTAAAAAAATACTTACTGAAACCCATTTAGACAACATCCATTGCACTACCCTCATTAATCCTCTTTGTTATTTACTCAAAAATTTCTATTATGTGAGTAAGATGCAATTTTCCCCCTAACAAAACCGTTCGGACTATGCCTAATCATTTCATGCCTTTCTAAGTGACAGTTTATCCTGCCTGTCGGATTTGTTTCCAATAATTTGCCCACCACCAAAGTCAGACTGATCGGTATATAGTTTCTCTGGCTAAGAGCAAAATACTGCAACAAAAGCAGAAAATGTTGGAAAATCTCAGCGCATCTGAGAACATCTGTGGAGCGAGAGTAGACTCAACATTTTGAGTCTGGATAATCCTTCATCCTTTTGGCTGGTCCCTCAAACCATGGTACAATGTTCAGAGTGTTCCCATCCTCTGGGACCTTACCTGTATCTTGTGAGATTGGAAAACAATCCTCAGAGCATCCAATATTTTCTCCTTGGTTTCCCTCAAAAGCCTGGGATACAATCCATCTGACCCTAATGGTTTATCCACCTTCAAGGATGCTAGTCCCTCCAGTGCTTTCCCTATCACTGCACTTATTACATCTAATATTTTCAGATTCCTCTTTAACATAGAATGCCTTCATCATCACCCTCCTTAACAAAGAAAGAAATAATGGACTCATTGAGAATTCTTCCCACATCTTCTGAACGCGTAAGTTACCATGTACATCCCTAATAGGCCTTGCCAGTTCCTTAGTTGTTCACTTGCTCTTAATGTGTTGGTAAAGCATCTTAGGGTTTTCTTTGGTTCTACTTCTAATAGTTTCTTTGTATCCTCTTTTTGCTTTTCTAATTTCCATTTTTACTTCAACTCTGTACTTTCTATACCCCTGTAGACTTTCTACAATATTACATCTTCTGTATGAGTCATATGCACCATGGCATAATGGTTAGTGTTGCTGCTTCATAGCACCAATGAGCTGGATTTGGTTCCCATCTTAGGTCACTGTGCAGAGTTTGCACGTTTTCTCCGTGTCTGCATGGGTTTCCATCTGGTGCTCTGGTTTCTTCCCACAGTCCGAAAGACATATTGGATAGATGCATTGGCCATGCTAAATTCTCCCTCAGTGTATTTAAATAAGGGCATTTAAATGGTCATTCGATAAACATGTGGATGATATTGGAATAGTATAGGTTAGATGGGCTTTAGATTGTTGCGCCGACCTGTGAAACCATCGAGGTCCGAACAGCCTGTACTGCATTGTAATGTTCTATGTACCTGAATAGGCACCAGAGTGTGGTGGCTCAAGGGTTTTCACAGTAACGTTATTGCAGTGCTAATGTAAGCCTACTTGTGCCACTATTGAATAAATCATTAAAAATGCTTTCATTTTCTGCTTTATCTTGGCCGAAATAACCAGAATCTCTGGATTTGACAGTGCCATCCTTTTCCTTGTAGACCTATAGAATTTCTCCTTTGAATATCTCCTACTGACTTGACACAGAGTTTCCTTCTAATGGCTGATTGATGACAAGTAATAGATGCTGGTTGATGTGGTGTATATTGATTCCCAGAAAGCACTTGATAAGTGCTACATTACAGGCTTGCTGGCAAATTTGAAGCCTGTGGAATAAAGGAGTCAGTTGTAGTATGGATATGAAGTTGATTATGTGGCACAATATGGGCCACAGCACTAACCAGTTATTTTGCGGACCGTAGGCCAGTCTTTAATGGGGCTCTCCAGGGCATCAGTATTAGGAACATTGCTTTTTAAAATCTAATTGCTTGGACTATGTAAACCTATGTCCTACTACTTAATTGACTGACAGGTTACAGGGCATGAGTTGAAAATTTTCAGATGACACAATTTAGAATTTTTGTGAGCTTTGAGAAGGATAGTGGCTGACTTCAAGAGAACACGGGCAGACTCATGGCAGATGCAGGAATTGTGAAGTGATATATTTTAATAGGAAAAGCAAGAATGGCAATATAAAATAAAAGGCACAATGGGTGGGCAGGTGCAAAGGAACTGGAGGTGTATGTTCTGAAATTATTGAAAGTGGGAGGACAAGTTAAGCAAAGCACTTAAGACATATGTGACCCTGAAAATTATAAATAGAGACATAGGCCCAGATTGTTGCCAGGATAGAATGCTTCTTTCCCATTGTAAAATCACTGAAATGACCAAAAATTCTCCCCAAAACCTAGCATTTCCCATCTTCTCAGTCCTGGACATGAGTCGAGCTAAATTCACATGATTTACAGGGGAGCTGCCCACTTAAACTACCAGCTACCTTCTCTGAAGTGGGATGTTGGAAGGCCAGGAGAATGAAACCTGACGTGTGCAGATTACAACAGGCTTGAGCTTAGTGGATAGCCAGGGTACTCCTTTGGAGAGGGAAGGCACCCCTTTGTATAGGACCCCAGGACACATTTGGGAGAGGCCAAGAATCCTTGGGGAGAGGTAAGGCACTCTTTGGGATTGTTAAAATTAAATGTGATGATGCACCTTTTACTCACAGGGGCAGACCTATGCCCAGTCTTCCCCTACATCCAACATCTACCAGACTTTTGGGAAATCTCCTGTCCCAACTCATGAGCAGAAATCTGGCCATAGAGTTCAAAAGCAAGGAAGGTATGGTGAATCTTTTATAAGACATTGGTTTGGCCACAATTAGAATACTATGTCCAATTTTTGGGCAAAACATTTTTGGAAGGATGTAGAAATTTTGGAGCTGGTTCAGAAAAGGATTTACAAGAATGGGTTTTGGGCGGTGAGGAACTTCCTTTATGGAGATTGATGTAAATGAGTTGGAGTCTTCTCAGACCAGAGGAGATTTGACAAGAGATATTCCAAATCATGAGAGAAAACTCTTCTCATTGGTGAAATGCTTGAAGATAAGATGACGCTGATTGAAAGTGACTGGCTGAAGAGGCAACAGTGACAGGAGACCGTGTTATGCAGTGAGTGCTTAGGATCGGGAATGCACAGCGTGAGTGTATGCTGGTGTCAGATTCAATTGCCACTTCCAAAATCTGAAGCAAAGGCATTTGCAGGATTACAGAGAAACGGCCAGGGAGTAGGCTCTCATAGAGACTCATCAAGCCAAAGGGCCTCCTTGTGTGTGGTTGTCACCAGTTCTGTGATTCTAAATTACATACAGGAGAAATTCGAAAAGGAATTGAAGTGTTTATTTTTGTAGCACAAAGATAATATTTCATGAAATGTGCTCTTCCTCAAAACATTTTCATTGCTTGAATATTGCTTGTTTCAGATTTACATGATGTACGCTGAAAGTTTTAAAAAAAATCAATCCAGGGAGTCAGTAATTGTTCTGGACTTGTGGCTGTCTGAGTTTAATTATTGCCTCAGAATATTTCTCTGCCACACGTTATATATGCCAGAACCACTTTTTATTATTGTGTTTACATGCTCATATTTTCCCCTTAAACATAAATGCTGTGATTGTTACTTTACGATTGATGTGTGCACGATGAGCAGATATGATGCCATGTAAGGATGTTATAAGGCACTGGCACTGAAAAACCTTAGGTATGTTCTGCTGCCAACACAATTAGCAGCACTGGAGGAAAATAGTTGTGCAGTCACTGGAAACCACTCTGAATTTATAACTTAAAAGCTTGTGTACATTTGCCACAACATGTCCTTTGATGTTAACCCGGTGAGAGAGGTTAGAGTTTACACTATGTGGGTTAATAATGGGTGAATTGAAATCTGTGGGGGGTGATTCTTGAGCCTGTGCAGGAATGGTGGAAGGGGTTCAAGATGCGGCAAAACTAGGAAGTCACCAATCCTGCTGGCGAGATCGCTATCTCTGACTTTTCACCACCTCACCAGCGTTGCAATCCTGTTCATGCCCACAACAGGTGTGAACCTAATGTTAATATATTTAAATAGAATTGAGGATCTCCCACCATATAATCCTAACCTGACGGTGCCAATTTATGCCATGGGTGGACCCTGGTAGGAGCCTCATGGTGGGGGACTGATTTATTTGTGGCGATGGGGGTGCCAGTGATGACTTTGTCTGGGAGGGACAGAGGATATCTGATGCTGGTGACATTCAGGGGATAGGGAGAGAAGCCAGTATTGACTATTCTGCAGGGGGAAGTTGCGGGGCGGGGATTGCGGGGTGGTGGTGGGGGGGGGGGGGGGGGAGGAGTGGAGGGTGGGGGATGGTGGTGTGCGGGCGCAACATCTTCTCGGGGCAGTTAGGGGTGTGCATTAAATGCTGGCCTAACCAATGTTGCCCATATGAAGTTTTTTTAAAAAAGCAGAACTTCAGGCACAAAACTGCCTGCTGTTCAAAGTTTTGTTTCTGCTGGAAGATTTTCCAGTCTCTATGTACCTATTTCATCTTGCGGTATCGGCACCAACTGTAAACTAAATACTGCAACTCTGGTCTTTAGCCTACTAAAGTCAAACTCCTACTTGAAAGATTTCTCATTGGAGTCTGACGCTGGAAATCACATGAACTATTATTCATTTCTGTGGTTCTTATACCTATAGTTGTAAAATCCTATTTTATCCACCCCTTTATTATGTGTGTGGGTACGTGTGTTGTGCAGTAAGAAGTAGCAAATACCGCTCTCCTGAGTTTTTTGAATATGAAATAAATTAACCTTCTAAGTTAGTCATAATGCCAGCTATCGATCCTACAAACTGAGGGTTTGGGGATATGAAACACCACTGCATACTTTAAAAATAATTCAAATCACTTCTCTTTGTACAGATGACGAGAGGAAACTTTGCCACAGTTTGACCACAGAATAATTTACTTGTCCCTCCTGTCCATAACACCTCAAATAGGATTTCCGATCATTGCAGGTTCCAGTGTGAAAGCACGTTGTGCACGGTCTGCGACTGATAGTTACTTTGAGACCTTCATTTGTCGCTTCCTGAGAAACTTGGGGCCAACTTGAAATACCTTGCAATTCTTTCACTGCACTTTGTTTTGCCATTTAAACATCCTAAAAAGCTTGAGTCTGGAGAACTGCTTTACGATGCTGGCACTTTATTGTTTTCAGTAAACACTCAATAATTTATCACAAGGCTTCTAATGGTTCCTAAGCTGACTGGAGCAAAAAAAATCTTGATTTTATGCATATATAAATAAAACCAGGGTCAGGAAGACAAGATTGAATGCAAGTTTATTCCATCTGTTTTACACAAAATATAGAAAATATGCCTGTGGATCTGAACTGGCCTCCAGGGATGGTTGAATCGGAGAACCATTACACCACAATATCATGTTGCAGCATTTTACCCAACTTTTGTCTTACAGCCAGATTAAGTTCTGTAACAAACAGCTTTTAAATTTGTGTAAGAGCTTAAATTCTGCAACGAGCAGTTTGTAGCAACATTGTTTTCTGTTTTGAAGCTGCTTATTGGCATTTGAGTATCAAAAGGTTACATGTTTCAGACATTTGATGGAACATTCCGAATGATGTGCAGAGTGTAGCGATAGGTTTGTGGCATCTTAACCTTACTTTGAGTGATGGGTTGAAGTAAATAACAAAACTCTCAGTAAAATTCAGGAAATCTTGTTCTTTTATTTCATGCCTGCCAATAAAAGGAGAATGTGCCTGAACAATTTATGTAAACTCTAGGAGACACAGTGATCTGACTCTGGTCAACAGGTTGAAAACAACTCAAACATTTGACACAGGAAAGGGAATCACTGAAAATAGGTTCCGACAGGTGTTGGTCCACCCAGCAAGATGACATTCAAAGGTTAGAGAAGAGAATTATACGGAACTTGTTGATTGTTTTGGGAAGGAAAGGTTACTAGTTATCATCGTTGCCAATGGAACAATCACCTTGCTTGTTTGTTTTGTAACACAGTTGGCTAGATGATTACATGGAAGTCTGTTTCAGGAAATGTTTGTTTAGTCTAGTCTTCCAGCTTGTTCACGTGTATGGTGCTGTTCAGTTAGGGGTGACGAGTCAGCTTCAACTCCAAAAAGAGCTAAGGAAGGAAATGACTCCTGATTTAACAATTCCGTTCAGTATGGGAAAAAGCCCCATCGTTTTTAAAGTCTAAAATCTTCCACCAAAAGTGCCCCAATTTTCTCTGTCAGGCAATAGAGGATACCAATTTTGAGCGGCCGAGCGTCTATTTGAATGACGCGTTGTGAATTGCCATGGGGCTTAGCTGCCTCCATGTTGCCAAAGTCAGGTCCATTGGAAGTTCTCTGAGTTGCCATCTTGTGAAATGAGGAAACGACAATAGCTTTTGGGATGTCATCAACATAATTGAGTTTTGGAGTTGGTGGAATTTTGTGCATATTTTGACAAAGTTTGTAATAGTTGAAAGAAAACTTGAAATACAGCATTAATAAAATGTATAGCTATTAGAATGTCCTGGATATGACTGTCAGATTGGTTATGATACTCATCAAATATGGATTCAACCCTTTTAAAAACTGCATTACCAAATCTTCAAAAAAGATCAAAAGTTTCTTTTTTTTTCCAAAAATAATCAGTAAGTATGTTCAGTTCAGTGGATATTTTAAGCTTTTACTTGATTAATTGTCATCATTACAAATGTCTAGATAACTCTTAATTTCCGTTATTGTAATATCTGTGCATGAGGACTAACTTGTCTCAACCATAATACAAAATGTTTAGTTAGTTAACCACAGTTTTTATAATCTTTTTAAAATACTGAATAACTCTCACAAACAAGAAACATATAGAAGTGTGGCTTGTTTTTTCTGAAAAAATGGCATGTGACCTCAAGATTTTATTCAACGTGTGAATGTAGCTTTAGTCCTCTTAAAAATATGACGACTTGGAACTGATCTATTAATTCATCAGTAGAAAATTCTATAATATCTCAATATCATTTGCACCACACAAGTGCCAGGCAACGAATGTCGCTAACTAGAGTGAATCTAACCATCGTTCCTTGACATTCAGTGGCTCTACCGTTGCTGAATCCCCTAATATCATTACCTTGAGGGATATCCTGAACCAGAAAATGAACTGGACCAGCCATATAAATATTGTATCTATAACTGCAAGTCTGAGGCTGGGAATTCTGTAGTGAGTAACTCACCACCTGACCCCCTCAAAGCCTGTCCACCATCTACAAAACACAAATCAGATGTGTGATAGAATACAGTCCACTTGTCTGGATGAGTGTGGCTCCAATAACACTCAAAATGTTGCTAATGGAGAAATGGCGGGATAATATAATGATGATCTTAGACTTAGAAACAAAAATATAAGTAAATATGAATAAAGAGCACAGGAAAGATAGATGGCCTAATACTTGGGAAGTAAGAGGATATGTTAAACCCTCGCATTGTGTAGTTCTGAAGGATTATATTTAAGCTCTAGTATTAAAGTGCTTTGCTGGCACATAATTGGATATTTTAGCCCAATGTGTTGCAGTTTCTCTTTGAGGTGAAAAAAAAATGTAAATTTTGTTAGCACTGCTCGACGAGTCAGGGAAAGTTTCTTGCCACTTATGAAAATTATGCTTATTGATCCCAGTAGCGCATTTTATCTTTTTCAAGCCTGTGTTTCCTTGATCATGCAGCTGGTCCACACAGAGCCAATGTGTGAGTGTAGCTGAAAACCAAATGACTGCTTTGAATGCTTGTTTGCCAAGCATTTTTTTATCAACTGAAATTAGGTTGATCTGCATTTTGTGTAGTGATTTTTTTTATTACTGTGGAGAACAAATTTGTTTGAAGCTGTATTTTCATTTGTAGCAAACAGAATTCTTCAAATAGGAATTAGTTAGGGGTTTCCAAAAAGAATCCACGATTTAGATAACAAAGAGTAATTGATTTAAAAATAACAAAGTAAGTGTGATTGCACCTCCTGAGTTTTTTATACCCATGGACGTTGCTGATTGGCCAATATTTATTGCCCATCCCTAGTTGCCCAAGGGCAGCTGAGAGTCAACCATGTTGCTATGGCTGTGGAGTCACACGTAAGCCAGATCAGGTAAGAAGGGCAGAGTTCCTTCCCTAAATGATATTAGTGAACCAGATGGGTTTTATGACAATTGACAATGGTCATGGCCATCAGTAGATTCTTAATTCCAGATTTTTTTTATATTGAATTCAGATTCCACTATCTGCGAGGATGGGATTCGATCCCGTGTCCCCAGACATTAGCTGAGTTTCTGGATTAATAATCTAGCGATAATACTACGAGACTATTGCCTCCACATGATTATCCCAGGAACTTTATATAAAGGCCCAGACATTTCTAGCTCAATGTCAGAAGAGATCTGTCTTCAGCACTTCACAATGCGAAGACAACTTACAGCAGCAAGGACAATTTTTCTAATAGTTATGAAGGTTGTCAATGCATTAAGTTTTTATGCAGTTGCATATAACCAAAGGGGACATTTCGTACATCAGAGAGTCTGGTCTCCATAGGCATCTCAGGCAAGCAAGAAGTTGCATATTGTAAGCCTGTGTTTTATGTTACATTAATTTCAATTAAGCTGTGTTTTTAGTGGGTTTAGTAGTTTTAGTGTTTCATGTTTAGTATTTTAGTTTACTATTAACATCGTTTCATCCTGGGTGTAACGCTCCAGGTCATTGCTGACACTTATGAACACTTATCCTTCTAATATTTGATCCACGGTCACTGTGGACCGTCAAGCACCCCATCCCTCCTGTTTCTATCTTCTGACTGCTGCTAGATGTTGCTCTTGCTGTTAGGTCCTTTTGTGCCTCTTGCTGCTCATCTCCCGAGCCCTTGCTTTCAATGAAGTAGAGATGAGCAGTGAATAGCAGAGTCAGGGGTGGGAGAGTGGGTGAGTAGCAGAGGAGGCCACCTGGATGATTGGGAGTGGGAAGGTGGATAAGCAAGGGAAGTGGCAACCAGGAGAGTCAGGGAACAGAAAGGTTAGCCAATGGGGTGACTAGGAAGTGGAAAGGTTGGCCAGCGGGAGGG
Organism: Sphyrna mokarran; assembly: GCA_024679065.1. Taxonomy (NCBI): domain Eukaryota; kingdom Metazoa; phylum Chordata; class Chondrichthyes; order Carcharhiniformes; family Carcharhinidae; genus Sphyrna; species Sphyrna mokarran. Next base: position 38,708,125 of record JAGIQG010000017.1, read on the forward strand.
TCAAGGAGTAGAAAAGTTGGCCAATGGGAGGGTCAGGGAGTGGATAGATTGGCCAGTGGGAGGGTCAGGGAGTGCAGAGGTTGGCCAGTGGAAGGGTCAGGGAACATAATCCACTCTAATGCTGAATCTTGGCTAATACAGAATCCCAAGCCTGAGGGTCAGGGATTGAGAGAGGCAAGAGTGAGAGATGGAGAATGAGAAAGACTGTGAGTGAAACATAAGTTGAAAGTGTTAGCATATTTCTTACACTAAACTTGTTTACAAAACAGTAACTTAGCAATGAAGAATATTTAAACTTAGAACATAAAGTATCCGTGAAAGTATATATTAACATACACTTAGCGAGTCCCCCGTCATTGTATCATCCTTTCTCTGTGTGGAATTCCCTCATCTCCGCCAGCACAGTGTCACATTTGGTTTACAACAAGTTTTGTAAAAATGAGGACGTAGCAAATGGTTCCTGCTGGGGCATACAGTAAGTACAACCTGAAGGAGGAAGAGGATCATACCCAGTCAGTACCCTAGCAGTGTATGGGGCAGTGCTCCTGAGTTCACACTTTGCCAAAAAATGGCAAAATTCCACCAATATCTTGCTTTCCTGTTAGGAAAATTCCTAATTAAAGTTTTTACTTTGGCTAGAATGGGAAAATTGAATTCCAATAATGTTGTTTCAATTAATGTTGGATCTTTTGGGAATATACTGTAATACTACAATACACTTGTAAGAGGCATTTATTCCTGTTGAATGGCTATGTGAGGTGTTGACCTTTCAATACTGGCTGAGTTGGCAAGTGTGCAGAGCATGATAGATGGAGCCTCCATGTTGCTTGAGGCTCCTCAGACTACCTCCATAATCCTTTTGACTGGAAAGGACATCTATTCCTTTAATGTGCGGGTGGTGATGGACTACAGAAGTATCAGCCAGCATTTTACCAGCCATGAAGAGACTTGCTGAGAGGCAGCGGAAGGGTCAGTGAAATGGTTCCAGGCATTTGGAAAGAAACCAGATGTTTTCCTGGCAGCATGGGATATTTCCAAATGTGAGTAGGGCAGCAGCTTGCTGCCCTCCACTAGGTGGATGGTCATTTGGCTAAATTAACAGGCCACATTTTATGACCCTGCCAGCTTTTAGCCAGACCACAGGGATGGGATGGATGACCTTTCCACCTCTCCATAGCCCTTCTGATGCTGCAGCTGGAGAGAGTCAATCCCCCAGTTGCCACGGCCCACCTGCCTGGCTACAGCCTTTAAATAAAACTTATGACTTAACTGTGATGGCATCTCAAAATTGGAGGCACTTTTCCGCATGCAGCTTCCACAGTCTCTATAGTGGCACCTCCAAGCTGCTGGCACTCTGGACTGGCAGCTCGGAAGTGCAGGCTGTTATCCTTGATTGGATGCTGGTTCTGTTAGTGACCTTCTAATTGGATGCTGCTGCTAAAATCACTTCTGTGCCCCATTGCAGGCTGGCAAGGAGTTGGGCTTGAGCTTGGGTCTAGAATGGTGACCTAGAATAGAGACCCATGCATTGCTGATAAAATTCTGGCCATCTTCATTGAAACATGTGTGAAATATTTTGGTAGTCATAATAATTTTTCACAAAGTGAACCATCCTTACATTACTTGAAGACACAAAAGTCTAGATAATAGCTACTTAGAAATCAGGTTATGGTGTTCAGTTGTGGCTGACAATTTTCTCTACCTCAGAGCAATGGCTGAGAGGTCCTATCATAAAGTAGATACTTTGAATAGAGCTAGTGCTGTAATGCTCAAGTGCAAATTCTGCTGGATAGATTTAGGGGGAAATGGTTCTGCTGTATGCCTGAGCAAAAGTATATGCAATAACCATACCTGCTTTTGTTATGCAAAATTTGCTGATTGTTGTGATGGACTTCTTTCAACTAACTACAGGTGACTCAGAGACAGGTAACAGTTTATTCATGATTGAAGCATGGAGTGAACTACCCCAAAAAAACCTTTGGAGGTGCATCTTCTCCTCTCTAGTACAGTAATTGCCGAGGAAGCATTCTAATACAGCTCTCTGTCCTCAGTCTCAGATATGGATTACTTATGTCATTACTCAATACACAGAACGTTGTTTTAAAATTCCAACCTTGTCTACTGAAGTATGCCATCAAACTTTTCCCCAAAAGCTTGTCTGTAATCTCTTATCTAGAAACTAGCTGTTCTCCTAATAATTAAGCAGCTTTGAATCATAGAATGCAGAAGAGTCTATGCCAATATGTGAGAAACACCTGACCTCTCATCTAACCGCATTTAATGGGAAGTTTTGCTAATGTTAAGACCATGAGGTAAAGCATTTGATGAGCATGTTATTGTATTTTAATGCAGGGGTGTTAGATCTAATGCCCCCTTTTTTTTAACCAAATCTATTAATTTACCCTTACATTGATCAAAGGGGATTGAGGTATAACAGTACCTTAATATGGCCTTTCCTAGAAAGCTATTGGACCAGATACACCAAATTAATTTACCTATAAGTGAATGTTGCAGTCACAATTGTTAATTACATTACTTCCCTTTAGTAATCCTATATCGAGTGTTTCTGCTATTTCTTAGCTTTTTGCTGCTCTATTAATTAGCCACAGTCCACAAAGGATGATAGACATTTCGCTCCATTTTTTTGAGAGAGACAATTGGTGAGGGGCACCACCCCACAAAAGTGAGCAATGCAAAGAAACTGGCCTTCATGACCTGCTACTGCATTACAGTCTTATCTTGAAGAAACACATTACTACTATTAAATAGAGCTTCATTAATGGAAATCAGTCATGAGATGGTTCCTCAACAGTTAATACATTGTATTACCAAACTGCTGAAATTACCCATCACTTTTTCAATCCTTTTAGGGTGCTTCCTGGGTTACACAGGATTATCCTCAGGGAAGCTGCCTTATCTTCCTTCCAATAATAAAAATATCTTTGGTATAACATATCTCACTGACTGTGTTTCTATTCAGAGTGCACATAAAGCTATCAACTCTGAACCGTAACACTAATGGTGTCTATGAACATTAAATTCAAAGGTGACCAGAAGTGCAGAGGGTTGGGAGAAAAATCTAAATTTTCTCAATGGTTTTAGTATAAAAACAACCTTTCACCTTCTTTATTTTATCACAATTGAAGCTGAAATAAAAATACATTGTACACTGAATAATCTGTGGGGAGTAAAGAATAGTGTCTGCAGGGAGATGTAACATTTGGCTGAAGTGCGACAGCGTTTGTGTATGTGGGAATGTGATTCTTTTTTTTTCCCCATGTTCTTTGAGCCATTTAGAACAAAATCTTGCAGTCTGCAGGGCCCTAGCTATGAAAAATATGAAAGAATAATTATTGTGGGCGAGCTTCTCCCATTGCGTCCATTCTGGCCAGTGAGAATGGTGAATTTGGCGCTCAGCATTTAAGTCCATGGTGATTAGGAAAATAGTTATTAATGAAACCAGAGTCTTAAAGCAGGCAATTCTCTTCATTTTGTCATCAGTTGTTCTTGTTGCCACAGCTAGACAAACTTTTTAATTTTTTTTTCCCTCTGCCTTTGATGGCAATTCATCATAAAGATTTTCCTCGGAGGCACAAAACAAAATTCTAACACCTGACTTGCCTCAAGTGAGGTTTTATTCTTGCTGTTACTGCAAGCTCCACATCTCAATGCTGAAATACGTTGTTATTTGATTCAGCAATATCAAAGTTTTAAAATTCCCATCCTTATTTCATTCCACAATAGGCAACTGGGCCCTAAGCTGCCAAGCCCCTGAGTTTTGGAGTTCCTTTCGTAAACCTGTTGTCTCTTTCTCTCTCTCTCACAATCTTTTGAGATGGTCCTTTATTTCATTCATATATGGGCTATGGATGTCCCTGGCTTGTCAGCATTATTGCCCATCTCTAGTTGCCAAAGGATAGTTGGGAGTAAACCACATTGCAGTGGCTCTGGAGTCACATGTAGGCCAGACGAGGTAAGGATGGCAGATTTCCTTCCCTAAAGGAATCCAACTCTTTGACCAAGCTTTTGGTCACCTTTCTATCTTCTCATGTTGTTCAGTGTCAACATTTGTTCGATATTTGCTCTTGCAAAGTGTGTTTAGGTATCTTACTATGTTTAAGGTACTATAGAAATCATGTTGTTATTATTTAACCACATACATTCCCTGAACAAAGTTGTAAATTAATAACAAGTTTACATTGTCTGGCTGAATATGATATGGTAGGAAAGAAATTTTTTGGAAGAATTTAGGATTTCACTTTATTTCATCAGATGTAGTAAAAATAAATGAATTCATTCAGTAAAGGGTCAGCACTGTGACATAGTGGTTAGCTGTGTTGCCTCACAGCACCAGGGATCTGGGTTCAATTCTGGCCTTGGCTGATGTCTGTGTGGAATTTGCACATTCACCCTGTGTCTGCATAGGTTTCCTCCGGGTGCTCGAGTTTCCTCCCGCAGTCCAAAGATGTACAGGTTAGGTGGATTGGCCATGCTAAATTGCCCCTTGAGTCCCAAGATGCTAGGGGGAGCACATTGACCACCACCCCCCATTCAAACACTCCTGATTACCTAATATTCTGCAAATCAGTGGCGCATCAATGTATTTTTTATATACACAGTGAGCTGATTCTGAACAACATCGATGTGGATGCGACAGGAGAATGGGAGTGCCTCATCACTACCTCCCGTGGGAACAGCAGCAAGAAAGTGGAGATTATGGTGCTAGAAACTGCTGCACCCTACTGTGCTGCAGAGCGAGTCACCAATAATAAAGGGGACTTCAGGTGTGTATTTTGTACAGTTGTAAGTATGAAACATTGAACCATTGAAGCCATACAGTGCGGAAGGAGGACATTCGGCCCATTGAATCTGCACCAACTCACTGAAGGAGCCTATCCTTCCGCCACCACTAGAGTATAAATTTCATCCTATTTCCAGTTTTCTTTAGCTCTGATGAAGGGTCATCAGACTTGAAACATTAGCTCTAATCTCTCCCTGTATAGATGCTGCAGACCTGATGAGATTTTCCAGCGTTTTCTGTTTTTGCTTCAGATTCCAACATCCACAGTTATTTGCTTTTGTCTCAGTGTTTGGTAATTGTCAACTCTGTTCTGAGTCAGTGTGCTTATGTAGCATGAAACTAACAATAATATGGCACAAACCTGGTGATATTGTGAACATTGGTCACGCTCATTTTAAAACGCTGCTCTCTTTAAGCATAGCACCCTGATGGTTAAATTATACCTTTGGGTGCCTGAAGTGGAAGGTGTTCCATTTCCCATCACTAAAATCTCAATTGTGAAATTAAAAACTGGAATGAGAAATAAAATCACTTAAATTGATATTTTCAGACAATAAAATGCAGGTGCAAAAGCAGGCCATTCAGCCCTTTGGGTCTGCTTTGCCACTCAGTGTGATTATGAGTAACCTGATATAATCCTCACTCCACTTTTCTGCCTTATTTCCATAACCATTGATTCCCTTACTGAATGAAAATCTATCTTAGCCTTGAACATATTTAGTAACTCAGCCTCTATAGCTCTCTGTGATAAAGAATTACTCAGATTCACTACCCCCTGAAAGCAAATTCCTCGCCATCTTGGTCTTGCTGTGATTTTTGGTTCCAGACCTTCACACAAGGGGAAACAACCTCTCTGCATCTACTCTGTCAAGCCCCCTGAAAATCCTCAATGTCTCAATAAGGCTGCTTGTCATTCATCTAAACTCCAATGAGAACAGGTCCAATCTCTCCTCAAGAGAAAATCCCTCCAATCCCAGGTTGGACCTAATGAACCTTCTCTGGATTGTCTCTAATGTCAGTATCTTTCCTTAGATAAGGGGACTGAATCTGCTTACAGTAATCCAGGTGTAGTCTAACTAGTGCATTTTAAATGGCAGCCAAGATTATGTGCTCATCTTTGGTGTGGAATTTCAACCAGTGACCTTCTGAATAAGAGATGAGCTGTCACTAGTAAGTGAAGGCTGCCACAACATATATGAGAAAATGCATGAAATACTCAGTGGGTCAGGCAATACCTGTGGAGAGAATGGGTTTGGTTTTGGGTCACGTACTCTTCATCAAAACAGGCACTCGTCCAAACCCGCCCCACCCCCAACCACCTTGGAACATGCTACACCTAATAACAACTAAGCCAGCCTGCCATTCTTCTGCATCCATGTTGAGGGCTCTGCATGTTTCATGGTGGTGCTGGTGAAGGAACAATCCATGGCCACTCGTACATGTCCTAGAAGGTTGACTAGGAGCACCCCTCACAAGTTGACTTACATTAACACTGCAATAGAGTTACTGTAAAAATCTCCTAGTCACCACACATCAGTGCCTGTTCAGGGACACTGAGGGAGAATTTAGTATGGCCAATGCACCTAACCAGCATGTCGTTCAGACTGTGAGAGAAAACGGAAGAAACCCATGTAATCGCGGAGAGAATGTGCAGACTCCACACAAACAGTGACCCAAGTTGGGAATCAAATCTAGGTTCCTGGCGATGTAAGGCAGCAGTGCTAACCACTGTGCCACTTGCCACCCCAAAGGTTATGGTGCCCTAGAATCACAGAATCTCTATATTTCTCATTTGCCGTGAAAAATAATGTCACATTTGTGGAATTTCAAATTTCTCCATCATAAAAATTTGACATTAAAATAAAGTTTGGGGTGGCACAGTGGTTAGCACTACTGCTCACAGCGCTAAGGGTACAGATTCAATTCTGGCCTTGGGTCACTGCGTGGAGTTTGCACATTCCCTCTATGTCTGTTTGGGTTTCCTGCCAGTGCTCTGGTTTCGTCCCACAGTCCAAAGATATGCAGGTGAGGTGGATTGGCCATGGTAAATGCGCAGTGTTATGGGAATAAGTGATGGACCTGGGTAAGATGCTCTTTATGTGCAGACCTGATGATCCAAATGGCCTCCATTTGCACTGCAGTAATTGTATGATACTTGCTGAATCATCAGGTTTCACATTCATTGATCTACAATTACTCTTAGGTAATTAATTCCAGGATATTTCAGCTGAAATGGTAATGCCTTGCCCCCAGCATGACCAAATGCTATCAGGCTCATTATTAGATTACCAAATTTCAGGATCCATTTGCCAGTGCTATTAGAGACTGGTAATGGCAGATGAGGGCACTGCAGTCAACGTCGTCTACATGGGTGTTAGCAAGGCCTTTGGCAAGGTATCATATGGCAGGATGTTGCATAAAAGTTAAATCTCACGGGATCCAGGGTGAGGTAGCAATTGGATATAAAATTGGATTGGCAATGGAAGATAGAGGGTGGTTGTTTTTCAAACTGGAGGCCTGTGACTAGCAATGTAGCTCAGGGATCAATGCTGGGTCCACTGTTAATTGTCATTTATATTAAAGTGAATATTTTTTTTGGATGAAAATTTAGGAGGCACAGTTAGTAAGTTTGCAGATGACACCAAAATTGGTGGCATTGTAGACAGTGAAGAAGGTTATTTAGGGTTGCAACATGATTAAATCAATTGAACCAGTGGGCTAATGAATGGCAGATGGAGTTTGATTTAGATAAATGCAACGTGATGCATTTTGATAGATCGAAAGTTAATGGTAGGGTGTTGTGGAGAGTTAGAGAACAATGGAGTACAGGTTCATAGCGCCTTGAAAGTGGAGTTACAGGTGGACAGGGTAGTGAAGAAGGCATTCAGCATGCTTGACTTTATTGGTCGGAACATGAATGCAGGAGTTGGGACATCTTGTTGAAATTGTACAAGACATTGGTAAGGCCATACTTGGAATAGTGTGTATAATTGTGGTTATCCTACTATAGAGAGGACATTTCTGCACTCTTTCTAGTTTAGTAAAGATTTACTAGGATGTTACTGGGACTTGATAGTTTGAGTTATAAGGAGAGGCTGGATAGACTGGGATTCTTTCCCTGGAGTGTAAAAGGCTGAGGGGATAACCTTATAGGGGTCTGTAAAATAATAAGGGGAATAGATAAGGTAGATAGTCAATATCTTTTCTCAAAGATCGGGGAGTCTAAAACTAGAGGCATAAGTTTAAGGTGTGAGGAGAGAGATACAAAAGGATCTAGAGGACAATTTTTTCTCAGGCAAGGTGGTGTGTCTGAAAGAAACTGCCAGAGGTAGTAGTAGAGGTGGGTACAATTTTGTCTTTTAAAAAGCATTTAGGCAATTTCATGCGTAAGATGAGTATTGAGGGATATGGGCAATTGGCACTAGCTTTACAGTAAAAACTAGTCGCATGGGCAAGTTGGACAGAAAGGCTTGTTTCCGTGTTGTAAACCTCTACAACTTTATGGTACCAAAGTACCCCGTTATTATGAAAGCAGTTATTAATAGTTGACAAAGAAAGGATAAAGCAGAAAATCTTAAGCAGACTATCTTATAAAGCTTATCCTCCTGTTATATCAAAACTGCTTGCTGTAATAACTATCGAACTTTTTAAAATAATATTATCTTTTCTTATTTACTTATCCTACTACTTTCACTCACAGATGGCCTAGAACACTGGCTGGTATCACAGCTTACTACATCTGCACTCGATATCCATTTGGATCTGTGCCTTATTACGGAGACCATCGACAGAGAAAAGCTTGGCGTAAATGTGATCGAAGTGGACGCTGGGAAGAAGGGAATTACACAGAGTGTGCCTATGCAAATGAAGTTACAAGAGTCCTTCATGCCTTCAGCCAGGTATTTAGTGGCATAACCAGGCATTGCAGAGTTCATAGCAGAATTAATCTGACTCCTTAGTGGATTGGATGGAACAATGTGTTAAATGAATATTTTTCACTTTCAGAACCATACTTGAGACTCCCCATTATGAACTTGCAGCTCTATTAGCTACAATAATTCAAAGTAAAATGGATTTATTGCACATTTTCAGTCCAGTTCTAGTCTTGCAGGGGAATGTTTGCTATTGGATAATACCTTGTTATTGCTTACAGAAATACAAAGAAATTAATCCGAGAGTCTATATGTAACAGAAAAAAATCTACAATTTCGACTTTCAGAATTTTACGCTGATTAGAAGTTGATTAGGAGCTAATTATGACTGGCATGTGTAGGATGTAGAAAATTCATACTAACCCAGTTGGAGTGCTCTTGTGAGACTTCACTCAAAGTTTGACAAAACAGGGAGACCACATTCCAGTATCAAATGGAGAATACACCAATGGTCCATTCCTCACATTATTCAACTAGAATGGCCAAATAGACCAAATTACTATTCAAAACATCATGCTAACTATTTACCTTTGAATGATTTAATCATTTTCTAATAATGCATGTCCTTCCCATAAGCCAATGAGATCATTAATTATGGTGTTAGAAAATATATTTTTTTCTATTCACTTATGGGATAAAGGTATTGCTGGCTAGCCAGCATTTATTGCCCATCCCTAGTTGCCCTTGAGAAGATGGGGGGGGAGGTAACTGTCGTATTGTACAGTACCTTGAAATATTTCTTCACAGTATTGTCATTGTGCACTAGCAGCATGGTGGTACAGTGGTTAGTACTGTGACCTCACAGTGCCAGAGACGCAGGTTCAATTTTGGCCTCGGGTCACTGTGTGGAGTCTGTACATTCTCTCTGTGTCCATATGGGTTTTCTCTGGGTGCTGTAATTTCCTCCCAGACTCCAGAGACGTGCAGGTTAGGTTGATTGGCCATGCTAAATTGACCTCAGGGGGATTAGCAGAGTAAATGAGTGGGATTCCTGGAATAGGGCTTGGGTGGGATTGTAGTTCCGGTCTCTTACGTTATTTATTCATGTCAACATGAGGGCAATGCCGGGAGTAGTACTTGCTGGAATGTTGTATGGTGGGAAAGGGGTGCGGGGGAGAGGGGATGGGATCTTATTTTAACTTTTCCGCACCAAGCTTGATGTCGCATCTTGATCGTCAAAATGGTGGAGAAAGTGGGATTTTAACTGAAGTTGTAGATACTGTTCCATTAACCATCCTAATGCTATTAAGTTATAAACAAAAAATCCTTTCCTATATCTGTAATGTTCTTGATCATTTTAATTTAAACATGAAGTTGGACTATCTTGAAGCCTGTTCTGTCATGGTTTTATTCGGTGGAGTTAAAGCCTGTGAATATGCCCTAATAAGTTTGCTTTCTGTTCCTCTGTGGCTGTAAATGTTGTCTTAAAAGCCTGCTACTAACTTAGCAAGCATTCCTTAGATGCTTGAGTTATCTGCATGGTGGAGAATATAGGACTTATGCAATTGAGATTTTCCTAACTTTGGGTCTAACATGGCTCCTGAGTCAAGCAATGGGTTAATTCTACAAGATGCCATGTCCCTCAATACCTCTGCAACCAAAAAATTGTTTGTAGACTACCTGCAATGAAGCTAGTTACCATGAAATAATTTTACATTAATTGCCTCATCCACCCCTATCTGGAGAGGAAGCCCCATTTTGGACAGCTGTCAGCCAATCAGGAACTATAAAAACCCAAAAAAGAGGTAATGGAAGCTGGATTGTAGTTACATCTAGGATATCAGTGAGGCATGGTCAGTAGGCCTCAGTAAGGTGGGTGGAGGAGGTGGGGACCAAGTTTGAGAGATCAGAGGTCAGGGCTAAAGGGGGTTATGATCTTGTTGGGGATGCCCCCTATGGGCGTTGTGAAATTCCCAAAGCATTCCCCTGCTTCTTGCCCAACACCACCTGTACCCATGGCATTACCCTGCCACAAGTAAAATGACAGAGTTCAAATGAATAACTTCCATGGCCCACTGCATCCACTGCCCCCCCATTAAAATGGAGAGTGGGCAAGGGTAAGTGATAAAGTAGTGAGAAAAACACATTTTCAATTTATGAGTCCCGCATTCCCCCCCGTCCCGCAACCTTCAAACACATGAACAGAGGGTCATAAAATTCAACTGTATGCTTTGGCTAAGATTGAGAGGTGCTTCAGTGCGTGAAAAGTAAGAGACAATGCCTTCTTCATGGAACTGAATTTTATTCCTACTTTCTAAGAATAAATGAAGACTAGTACTTCTATGATGATTGATGTCCTTCAATCCTTGAGGATTCAGCAGTATGATTGAAAGAAAGATACAAGAAACTAAAATTGAAAGATGTTGACCTTTATATTTGAAATTTTTCAGTGTTTCCTGCCTTATAGTTCAGCCAAATGAAAAAACTGAAAGGTCTTATACAAAATATAACATTAGATCCTTAACCTGTCTTTTTGTTATTCCTTAATGTTTTCTTCTGGATTATTACAATGCATAATTCACTTAGCATTTCAAAGTAAGCTATTAAAAATCATCGTTGACGCAATTGTTAAGCTATCATGGTTATTTATTAACACGGAGTCATTCCTTTTCTTTATCTTGCCAGAAAAAACATTTATCTGGAGAATTTACTATCATTGAAAATTGGACAGAATTCCAGAATACAGTCCCTGGGATTTTCTTTCCCATTCGTGGGAAATGAGCGTTGCTGGCTGGCTAGCATTTATTGTCCATTCCTAATTGGCAGTGGCGGGCAATAGAGAGCCAACCACATTGCTGTGGCTCTGGAATTATATGTCGGCCAGACCACATAAGGATGGCAGATTTCCTTTCTTACAGGACATTAGTGAGCATCGACAATGGTTTCTTGGTCATCGGTCAATTGTTAATTTCAGATGTTTTTTTATTAGATGCAAATTTTGTCCACTGCCATGGCAGGATTCAAACCTGGATCGAACAATAGCTGATTTTTTGGATTAATAGTCTAATGATAATAACACTAGGCCATCACCTCTCCTACAAGTAAACATACCATAACCCCATAATAAAAATGAAATTAACATTGTTTAAAAGAGTGAATCTGTTGTTGGTCTTAGCACTCAAATATAAATGATTGATGTGTATGTATGTGATTCTGCTGTGCAATCAAATTCTTATGGTAATGAAAGTCACAGCATGTGAAAACCATGTAAGTGATTAGGTTTATGAGCAGTAAAAAACCTGTTGGGAAGTATAGGCTTTATTAATTATCAATTAATTCATTCACCATTATTAATTCATTCACAATTATTAATTAATTAACACACATTGGAGATGGCAAGGCAAGTGATGTGCCATGATTGTAGGATGTACGAGTTTGTGGATACTGGTATGATCCAGGGCAGACACATTTGCAGTAGGCATTTGCATGAACTCAGCATCAAGTTCTTGAGCTGCAGACGTTGTGGTACTTCAGGGAGAGGGCAAGTTACCTGGATACTTTATTCTCGGAGGCGGTCACACCCTTTAGGATAGGGTTTTCTGATTTGGTCAGTCATCAGGGACACAAGGGTGTGACTGCCCTTGCAATTGTCCAACAGGTTTAAGGTTTTGTCAGCTTGTTTGGATGAGAATGGACACTGTAGGATAGATGTACTAATTGGCACCTCGATATAGGAAGATATTGAAGCTGGAAGGAGAATGAGCATTACAAACGATGTAGTGGTAATAAGGGACAGTATGGTAATAGGGATTGACACCATTCTCTGAAGTGAAGAGCATGAGACCTGATGGCTATTGGCCTGCCTGCTGCCAAAGTTAAAGACACCTACTTGGGACTGGAGAGGATGGAAAGGACTGAGTTGTCATGGTCCATGTAGGTATCAGTGGCATAGACAAGGCAAAGAAAGTGCACAATCAGTATGAGGAGCTTGACACAAATTAAAAAGCAGAATCTCAAAGATCATAATTGATGGGCTAGTACCTGAGCCACATGCAAATTGGCATAGGAAAAATCAGATCAGAAAGAGACATGCGTGGCTGAAAGTTTGTTGCAGGAGAACTGGATTCCAGTTTGTGGGGCACTGGCAGCAGTATTGGGGAAAGTGGGATATGTACCTTTGGCATAGTGTACTCTTGAACTGTGTTGGGACTGATGTTCTTGCCAGCTGCATAACTAGGGAAGTAGAGAGGGTTTTACATAAAAAACTGGGGGCAAAGGATTAAATTTCTGAAGATCAAAATTAAAGAATAGACACGAGGCAAGAGAGAAAAATGTTATTATGGGAAATGAAAAACAAACTAACAGGAGTGAATAGAGAGCATAAATCTAACAGGAGAGAATAAAAGGACAAAACCAGAAGTTCTATATCTGTGTGCACAAGGCCTTCATTTGCCGGGCTATAGAATAAAGGAGCAGAGAGATTTAGTACAACTTTATAAAACATTGGTTAGGCTACAAATGGAATATCGTGTGTGGTTCTGGTCACCACGTTATCGGAAGGAAGTGATTGCACTGGAGAGAATGCAGAGGAGATTCACCAGGATGTTGCCTGGAATAGAAGATCTTAGCCATGAGGAGATACTAAAGAAGCTAGTTGTTTGCCCTGAAGCTGAAGAGGCTGAGGGAGGCATCTGATAGAGGCATGCAAAATTATGAGAGAGGTAGTTAGAGTAGATCATAAGAATCTTATTCTCATGGCAGAGGTGTCTAAAGCCAGAGGGTGTCAATTTAAGGTGACCTAAGAGAGGGGATCTGAGGAAAAGGTTTTTTTTACCTAAAGAGTGATGGAAATATGAAACATGCTGCCTGAGATGATGGTGTAGACGGGTACTCTTGCATTATTTAAGAAGCATCTGGACGAGCACTGGATTGCCAAGGCATAGTAGGCAATGGACCAAGTGCTGCTAAATGGGATTAGTATAGATTGGTATTTGATGGTCAGCATAGATATGATGGGCCAAAGGGTCTATTTCTGTGCTATATGACTTTGATAATGATTTCCCTTGGAGGAGAATCTCGAACTAGGGCTTAATGTTTAAAAATTAGGAATTTAAAACGGGGATGAGGTGAAATGGCTTCTTAGATGGTCATGAGTCTTCGGAATTCTCCTTCTGAAAAGGCAGAGAAAGCAGAATTTTTGAATATTTTTAAAGTAGAGTTTGAATATTTTTAAAGTAGAGTTTGATAGATTTTTTTGTGAGCAAGGTGTTAACAAGTTACTGGGTTAGCTGGGTCAACCATGATTTTTCAAAAGGCCAAGTGGCCTACCCTTGCACCTTATCCATTATGTATGTTTGCATGTAAGTTAGCACTTAGCCAGTATAACTAACCAAAATGCCATAACTTAATTGGTGGTGTGTGAAACTGGTATGTAATCATAGAATCACTACAGTGCAGAAGCAGTCCAACCAGCTATCGAGTCTGCTCCATATCTTCAAAACAGCATCTCGCTCAGACTCTCCTCATAACCCCATGCATTTACCCCACTAATCCCCCTACCCTACACATCTTGCGACACTAGGAAGCAATCTAGCATTGCCAATTCACCGAACCCGCACATCTTTGGTAATGTCAGATTACCTGTGAGACCAGTGTTCAGGAAAAAGAAACCAAAGACCACAGATCTAAAAGGGATCATGATCTCACTGTAAAGAGATGTTGGGAAAATAATTTCAAACTGCTTGGCATCCATTTTTTTGTCTGAAAAATGAGCAGGCAGCATTTGAAAATTGGAAAAGTACTTAAGCCTGATTAGCACTCTAGCCTTGTATGACACAGATGGAAAGCTGCTTAAATATGAAAAAGTGGATCATCTGTTGGCTGCAGGAACATGATTACATTTTGCAGGTCTAAACTGGCTCATCATGTATACATTGAGCAAGCCTTAATGGGGCCACAGTGGCTGCTTAAAATACAGACCAGAGACTTCTATTTTTTTCTTGTTATTGGGCCCAGAAAAAGCAGGTGTACTCTTCCTCCCAGCCTCAGAAAGCTGAGACTCCCCCCCGAGGACTGCCTGGTCTTAATTTTCCTCAGCCAATTGGCGACAGGCTAGAAGGTGAGAGGGGTGGTAACATGCTGGGGAAAACAACGTGACAGGAGGTCATGTTATTGTGCTGCAATGGCATAATATCAGCAATAGTGAACTTGTGAGGATGGCTGCCCACTTGGTGGCCAATTGACCCACCCAATTTTGGGCCACTTTCTGCCCTCCGCAGGTGATTTTCCCTGATCAGGAGGGCCCTGCTTCTACATGGGGAGGTCTTCATACTGACAGCAACAGGTGTGTAGCAAAACCATTTCACTAACTTAGTGCCCATTTTGTGCATTACTTAAAAATTGCCTCACTTAGGTTACACTGCCTCTTTCATTGGTTTAGCACACAAAAATGCAATTATTCTGCTTGAATTAACTTTATGAACTGTTAGCTAATTGATGTTCTGTGGAAAATTATTTTATTTGGAAGAAGTAACCACTGACACAAATTGATGTAGATGCAACATAAATATCCTGACAGTTTGATCATCTATTACTTTGTACAGTTGGAGAAAAGAAAAGCTAGAATATACTGAAATTATTAATTGACACAACCATTTCTGATAAATTAGAGTTAAGCTTTAATTTGGATTCTGTATAAATATTTATGATCACATATATTGGTGCAGTCACTCGGGCAAACGAATGCAGGTTCTTACTGCAAACAGGGATTGAAACATACGGAATACTCGATCAGTCAGAACTTTGGATCAGTGTTGCCTTTTTTTGGTGATGGGATGGCACTTGTAGTGCAAAATGACAACCGAGGTGTGTACGCATCTATCTGATAGGAGTTGCACTTGACACGATGTTGATATTAGCATTAGCGCACGCTAATGCCGAGTATCCAGGTAGGCCTTCACTTGTGGCAGTCCACCACACAAGTTGTATCAGATACTAGTTAACATGCAACATCAGTGCTGCCATTTTGAAATCAAATACAGAATGTTTTGGGGAATAAGCAGGTACGACAAGCTTATTCATATGAGAATAATAGGGAGCATAGGGAGATGGACACTCAACATCAATGTTCACAGAACAGTTGAACCATTCACACTTCAGCAAGGAGCAGCATATCTGATGTCTGCACCTCAGCAAGGGACATTCTCATTGAAATCCACCATCCTGTGGCAGCCACAACCTCAACTTCAGAATAGGATGAAAGCCACATTAACACTGGCTGTGAAGATTACTGTGGCGCTCAAGCATTTTGCATTTAGCTCTCTCCATGCAAGGTTGGAGATATTTTCAACATTCCGCTACTGTATAACTGACACTGATTCTCTCTCTGTTCATTGAGAGCTACCTACATTACAATTCCTTTTGGCAGACAGAGGCAGGTGGAGTTTGTCAGCAGTTTCACTCGGATTGCTGGCTGCGCATGGCTTAGGGTGACAGTGATTGCATGTACATCACTTAGCAGTCGCCCCAGTCAACTCTGCTTTACACTGGAACCGAAAGGGTTTCCACTGTCTGAACGTCCAGTTGGTGTGCAACCACAAGCAGAGAAGCTCACAGGCTAGTGCCGAGTATCCAGGTAGGCCTTCACTTGTGGCAGTCCACCACACAAGTTGTATCTGAGACACCACAGCAAATCAAAATTGACAGACGCTACCTGCTGACTGTAAGGTTGCTAACTGTGGCAGCATCACGTGCACACATGAAGACAGTGCTACCACACAAGATGTGATTGAGGAGACCATTGCATACTGAAGTAATGTCTGCTGCTGGACTGCCTTGGAGCTGCCCTATGACTCTCAGCAGAGCCCATGTCAAGATTTGCTCCAGTCTGCCGCAAGTCTGACCTCACTCTCGCAAGTCAGACTGCACAACCTCACTTTCTTGAAAGCACAGTCATGACCACTAACTAGATGACAAGCAGTTGAAGAGCAGGAGGAGAAGCAGGTCATCTAGGCAGCCGTTTGCTCTCCAAGTTTCCAATGAAAACTTATTCAAGTGCAATATCAGTAAAAACAACCCTGATTCAATATTTACCAACTGTTCCACACCTTACCCTGTCTCTGTCACTGACTAAAGTTTTACAACACCAATTTTAAATCCAACCAATTTATTTGATAGTAAATCCGCGAGCTTTCGACTTTACAGCCTTTGTCAGGCAAATGCATCAGTGAATGCTTGTCCAGAGTACAAAAATGAAAGCCTGCACAAAACAAATATTGCAAATCAAATTTATGGATCATATCATTCCATATCAAAAATAAAAGCCGATTATTCATCTTTGTGCATTCCCTTCATGCCGACTTACGAGTACCCCTGGTGTTTCAGTGCAGCAATCCCAGTAGCTGCACCATTGGTGGTAGGACATTGATAATATTTAGCAGAGAATACTGCCGATAGGCTTGGAGAGACTGACCTCAAGCAGCTCTGTGTATGGAGGGCCCTATTTTCAGTTTCAGACCACTCTATCTTAATTTGACCTGGCTGGAGAAAAGGAAGGGAGGCAATGGTGGGAGGATGAACGTTGTCTGCTTGAAAGGACAATTGGTTTGTGCTCTTTTGAGCTTCCTCGTACGCAGGTCTCTTAGGTGTTATCTAACAGTTCTAGGAATCTGTTGGAGCAAGAAGCAGAACTAATATATGAATTGTTCCATGTCAGCTTTGTCTCCAGTTGTCAGTCTCATTATAATGTATCTGAAAATTAGTAGTCTTTCTTATTGATCTGTTCTGGGGAAAACCATTATCTGCCAACATTCTAGGAGATTACCATTGACCAGAAATGGAACTGGACTAACCATGTAAATACGATGGTTACAAGAACAGGACAGAGATTCTCCAATATCTGTCCTAAAAGGCACAAGTCAGGAGTGTGATGGAACATTCCTCACTTGCTTGGATGAGTACAGCTCTACCGAACACTCAAGAAATTTGAACACTGCAGGTCAATTAATTTGTCCCTCATCCATCAACTTTAATGCTTGTTCTACTGGAAAATAGTGGCAGTAGCGTGTACTAACTAAAGATGCACTGCACCCACTCACCAAGTCTCCTTTAACAGGACCTAACTAACAAGTGGCCTTTGCCACCTTGAAGGACAAGAGCAGCAAATACATGGCAACACCACCACCTACAAGTTCCCCGCCAAGTGACACATCATCTTGATTTGAAATTATATTGCAGCTCCTTCAGTGTTACTGGGTGAAAAATCTGGAACTCCCTTCCTCATATAACCAAGAGTCTATCTACCCCAGGTGGATGGCAGCAGCTCAAGAAGGCTTTGGAAAGAAAAAGGGTAGAAATTCATATGGCGAGGTAATGCTAAAAAGGCAGTGTCAACTTAGCCTTATTGATCATAGTGTACCCCACCCAAAATTAGGTTTGATTAATGTCAGTTGAATTGAGTATGCGGAAGACTGGATAGCAGATGGTCAATGTGATACCAATTGTTTCACATTACCACCAAAGCTGAATTTCTATCCCAAAGGCTTTTGCATATAATACAAGCATTTTTTGCATTGCATTGCTGGAATTGAGACCATTTTAAATCTTCCTCACTTCGCCATTGCAAACAACAGGGTTTCATTTTAAATTTGATAATGCTTAAAATTTAGCATTAAACAAACTGTGATAAGCTGGGATGCAAAAATCAAATAGCTATTGCTTGGGATGTTATAATTTGTAGGTAAATATGTTTCACTTCTTGTTAACTGGAGGCACAATCTAACAGCCTGAGTCACACTGAGCTCTGAGGTCAAGCTAACCAGAATCTGATTTTCTAGTGTCTTATAATCCAATCAGATTTATGTAAATAACCGTTAGAGATTGTTTTCTTTCAATTCAGCAGTACAGCAGGAAAAACTGTCAAGGAGCTGACTAGTGAGTCTTTCCAATTCTGCCTCCTGCTTTTCATTATGCTGTATGCATGCAAATAACCTCGGAATGGCAATTTCCTCTGAATCATAGAATCCCAACAGTGCTGAAGCAGGCATTCAGCCCATCAAGTCTCTGACAGAACATCTGAGTGGCTATAAGTTTGCCAGAAGAGCCGTGGGAGTTCCCTTTATGTGTATAAAAGGAATTCTATCCTATGTTCAGTAAGATTACAACGACTTATCAGGTATGACTGAAAAAATTCAGTCTCGACACAGTACTGAGGGATTGCTGCATTGTCAGCAGAACTATTTTTCAGGGGAGGCACGACACAAGACCGTACCTGCCTTTTCTGGGTTTCTCATTTATGTTTAAACATGTCATGGCACTGTACAAGGGGAGTATAGGAAAGTGGTGTTGAAGTGGAGGATCAGCCAGGGAGAGATACCAGCTGAGGAATGACAAAGCAGGTTCAACAGGTTGAGTAGCCTGCTCCTACTCCCGCTCCTATGTTTTGAGTTGGAAATTCTCTGGATTGTTTGGAACAATGGTTGGATTTTCCAGTCCTGCCTGCTGTCAAAAATCATCCGGCATTGCTGTAAATCAATGGACTTTCGGCTGGGCCACTAAACCTACTGCAGGTCCCACCCCAATGGGACAAGAAAATTTAGCTATTGTATAAATTTAAACTTAAATTATATTTCTGTTCGTATGATTAAAAAAAGATGAAACATGGCTCTAGTTTCATTTTGTGCTTTTTTTTATGTGAGATGGGTGCTGGGCCCTGTTTGCAGACGGGTTACAAAGGAGTTCTGGAATTCAGTGAAATAAAAAAAAAAGTAGAAAAGGCTGTGCTGTTGCCTAGTGCCAGTAGTCCAGAAACACAGAGGCACAGGGAAAAATAGAAGGGCAGCTCAGTCAGTGTGTGTATCCCTGGGGTGAAGGCATTGGCCCAGACTGTCAACTAAGAAATCCTGCTAAACTTCTGGGGATCTGAATTGTGGGAACTCATGTTTGCTCTGAAGAAGGAGTGATACTATGTTTAGAGTGTAGTTTGGGTATCTGAAGGAGGTACAGCTGAGGAAAAGCATCTAGTGATTGCTCAAAAATCTACCAGAAGAAAATCATTTGAAATTGAATCAACCCAACCCTTGGTATTGCAATAGTGGTAAATCTTCAGAGATTTTGTCTATAAGGGTATTAAAAAAAGTATGAAATTTAAATAATTTCCTAGTGTTTATATCAAAAACTTTCCAATCTTCTTGTCTCATGTAATAAAGTTCATTTTTGTTGCTCAATAAATGGTTTATTTTTTGGGTTAAAAGTACACGGGCAAACTCTTGTGGATGTGTTCAGTAACTAATCTTCATAGTTTCTACAAAAAAAAACAAAGTTAGGATTATTAAGCAGGTTTCTCTCTGGGACCTGACTAGTCCAGTATTATCATGAGCTGGGATCCTGAAAGGAAAACATTCCTTGCTCAAGAGAAAATGATCTTATATCTTAATGTGTTTGAATTCTCTTGTTTTGCTTAAAATGGTGGCTGCTTTTTATCAGTTTATGATTTCTCAAGCTATGTTATGGTATCAACTTGAGAAATTCAGTTTAAATCTTCCCATCTTACCATCCTAAAACAAAGATAAAAAAGAACAAAAAAAAGTACAGCACATGAATAGGCCTTCAATCCTGTGCCAATCATAAAGCCTAATAAAAAGCTTCTGCTCTTATTCGGTCTGTATCCCTCTATTCCCTTCCTATTCACATACCCAACCAAATGCTTCTTAAATGTTGCTAATATGCCTGCTTCCACCACTACTTCTGGCAGCATGTTCCAGACGCCCACCTAGAAGGTGCTGACAGAGGATGTGATGGAAGCAGTTTTCTATGTGGAAAAACTATACACAAACATCTCTGTTAAAATTCCCCCATCTCATCTTGAAGCTGTGCCCCTTTGTAATTTCAGTCTTGGTAAAAGCCTCTGACTATCCACGCTCTCTATGCTGCTCATAATTTTGTAACCTTCTCTCAGGTCTCCCCTCAGCCTCCTTTCCAGTGAAAACAATCCTAGATTATTCAACCTCTCCACATAGCCAACACCCTTGAGACCAGGCAACATCCCCGTGAATATTCTTTGCACCCTCTCCAAATCTTCCACATCCTTCTGAAAGTGCCGTGACCAGAACAGCACGCAATACTCCAAATATGACCTAACCAAGGTTTTACATAACTGCAACATGATTTCCCAACTCTTGAACTCATTGCCCAGGCAGATGAAAGTAAACTTGTCACATGCCTCCTTAGTCACCTTGGTCATCTGTGTTTAGAAAACTGTGGATGTTAATGTTCCTAAGCGTTCTGCCATTTACAGTATAATTCACACCTAAATTTAATCCTCCAAAATGCAACATCTCGCACTTGTCCAGATTAAACTCCACCTGCCATTTCTGTGCCTAAGTCTTCAACCTACCTGTGATATCTTCTGACAATCCCTAGCACTATCAGCAACTCCACCACTCTTAATGTTCTGCAAACTTAGTAGTCAGATGGATGACCCATATTTTCCTCTGGGTCATTTACATTTACTGCAAACAACACAAGTCCCAGCATTGATCCCTGCAAACACCATTAGCTATAGATCTTCAGTCTGAAAAATACTCTTCCACTCTTTTTCTTCTATAACCAAGACAGTTCTATATGCATCTAGCCAGCCCACCTCAAATCTCATATGATTTTAATTTTTGTACCAGTCTGCTATGTGGGATCTTGTCAAATCCTTAACTAAAGTCCATATGTACTACATCTACAGCCCTTCTGTCATCGATTCTCTTTGTCACCTTTTTGGAACACTCAATCAAGTTGGTGAGACATGATCTTCCCCTTATAAAATCATGCAGCCTGTCACTAACTAGTCTATTTTCTTCCAAATGCGCATGTATCCTGTCCCTCAATATTTTCTCCAAAAGCTTCATTACCAGCTTATGACTTCCTGCATTATCCTTTCTTAAAGAAGGGAACAACATCACCTATTCTCCAGTCCTCTAGAACCTTGCCTGTGGTCAAAGGGCATGTGAAGATATCTGTTAAGGCCACAGCTATTTCTCCCCTTGCTCCCACAGTAACCTAGGATAAATCCCATCCGACCCTAGGGATTTGTCGACCTTAATACAATTTAGGGTACAGAATACTTTCTCCTTTGATGTATTGACATAACTAAAGCATTTACACCCCTATTTCTGATCTCAACATCCATCATGTCCTTCTCCTTGGTAAATACTAGTACAAACTGTCATTAAGGATCTCACCCACTTCCTGTGATTCCACGCATAACTTCTCTCCATTGTCTTGAGTGGGCCTGCTCTTTCTCTTGCTACCCTCTTGCTCCTAATATATGCATAAAAAAGCCTCGGTATTCTTCTTGGCCCTGTTTCATGGTCACTTTTAGCCATGTAAGTGGCTAATTCCACATTAAAGTTCCTTCCTACTTTAAGTATATTCCTCATAGGCTTCACCAGCTTTTAGATGCCTAGACTTATCATTTGCTTCCTTTATCCATTTGACTAATCTTTCAATTTCATCCTTACCATCCGTGGATCCCGAATCCTGCCACTTCTACCCTTTATTTTGCGGAGATATGCCTGTACTGCACTTCAGTCAACTGGCCTTTAAAAGCCTCCCACATGTCATATTGCTCACAATTCATATTTTCCAATTCCTGTCTAATTTGGATGTAATTGGCCTCACTGTATCACTGGAATAGTACGTGCCATTGATCTATACTGATAAATGTAGATTATAGAACTGTACTATTTCAGTGGCTCCTGTTGGCATGATATCTACAGATCAATTTGTTGTGTTGTGTTGTAAAAGCATGTGAGACCTTGTTTTTGTCAAACACCTTAATGTTGCCCACCAATATCTCAAAGCAGCCCATATTGCTATAGCTGACTTTGGTATGATCGATACTAAACTTTTTAAAATGTTCGATTCTGTGGTTTGGTGTTCCTCAGTTCAGCAAGATCAGGTTACTGATGTCCTTATCTTTTTCAACATTGGTAACCTGATCTTGCTGAGCTGAGGAACACCAAACCACAGGATCAAACATTTTAAAAAGTTTAGTATCAGTCTTACCAAAGTCAGCTATAGCAATATGGACTGCTTTGAGATATTGTTGGACAACGTAATAAGATGCTTGTCAAAAACAAGGTCTCACATGCTTTTACAACACAACAAATTGGTCTGTAAATACCATGCCAGCAGGAGCCACTGAAATAATACAGTTTTACTAATCTACGTTTATAATAAAGTGCTACTAATCTACACCAACATAGTACAGTGCTACTAACCTAAACTGGAATAGTACAATGTTACTAATCCAGACTGAAATAACACAGTGCTTTTCATCTACGCTGGAATAGTACAGTTCTACAGATCTACACAGGAATAGTAGAGTGCTGCTAATCTACACTGGAATAGTACAGTGCTATTAATCTACACTGACATAGTACCATGTTACTCATCTACATTGACATAGTACAGTGCTACTAACCTATACTGGAATAATACAATGTTACTAATCTACACTGGAATAACACAGTCTTTTTATCTACACTGGAATAGTACAGTGCTACTCATCTACCCTAGAATAATAGTGTTACTAATCTACATTGACAGTGTACAGTGCTACTCATCTACATTGGCATAGTACGATTCTACTCATCTACACTGGAACAGTACAGTGCTCCTAATCTACAAGGGAATAGTAGAATATCACTAATCTACATTGACATTGTACACTGCTACTCATCTACACTGGAATAGTACCTTGCAATAGTCCATTGCTACTAATTTACACTGAATAGTGCAGTGCTACTAACCTACACTGACATTGTACAGTGTCACAAATCTACACTGACATAGTACAGTGCCACTAATCTACACTGAAATAGTACAGTACTTCTAATCCATACTGACATAGTACAGTGCTACTCATCCATAATGGAATAGTACAGTGCTATTAATCTGTACTGCAATAGTCTATTGCTTCTAACCTACACTGAATATTGCAGTGCTACTAATCTAAACCTACATTGTACATTGCTACTAACCTATAGTGATGCAGTACAGTGCTACTCATCTGCACTGACATAGTACAGTGGCACTAATCTACACTGAAATAGTACAGTACTACTCATCTGCACTAGAATAATACAGTGCTACTTATCTACACTGAATAGTGTAGTGCTACTAATCTGTATTGGAATAGTAGTGCTACTAATCTTCACTAAAATAGTACAGTGCTACTAATCTTCACTAAAATAGTACAGTGCTACTAATCTTCACTGAAATAGGACTCTGCTACTCATTTACGGTGACAGTACAGTGCTACTAATCTACACTGACATAATACAGTGCTACTAATCTACGCTGGAGTAGTAACAGTGCAATTTACTAATCTACACTGACATAGTAATGTGCTGCTCATCTCCACTGACATTGTACAGAGCTACTAATCTACACTGACATTGTACAGAGCTACTAATCTACACTGACATTGTATAGTGCTACGAATCTATGCTGGAATAATACAATGTTACGAATCTACACTGGCATAGTACCGTACTACTCATCTACACTGACATAGTACAGTGCTAGTCATCTACACTGGAACAGTACAGTGCTACTAAGCTATGCTGACATAGTACAATGCTACTCATCTACATTGGAATAGTACAATGTTACTAACCTATGCTGACATTGTACAGTGCTAGTCATCGACACTGGAATAGTACAGTGCTACAAATCTACACTGACATTGTACTGTTCCAGTGTAGATGAGTAGCACTGTACTATGTTACTAATCTACATTGACATAGTACAGTGCTATTAATCTACATTAGAATAGTACAGTGCTACTAATCTACACTGACATGCTAACATGCTACTCATCTGCACTGACATTGTACAATGCTAATCATATACACTGGAATAGTACAGTGCTACTAATCTACACTGGAATAGTACAGTGCTACTAATCTACACTGGAATAGTACAGTACTACTATTCTACACTGGAACAGTACAGTGTTACTAATCTATGCTGACATAGTACAGTGCTATCTGTTTACACTGAAATGGTACAGTTCTACTCATCTACACTGAAATAATACAGTGCTTCTAATCTACACTGACATAGTACCGTGCTACTCATCTACGTTGAATTAGTACAGTATTACTAATCTATACTGGAATAACACAATGTTACTAATCTACATTGGAATAACACAGTGATTCTCATCTACACTG
Organism: Sphyrna mokarran; assembly: GCA_024679065.1. Taxonomy (NCBI): domain Eukaryota; kingdom Metazoa; phylum Chordata; class Chondrichthyes; order Carcharhiniformes; family Carcharhinidae; genus Sphyrna; species Sphyrna mokarran. The sequence continues at coordinate 38,733,024 of JAGIQG010000017.1, forward strand.
GAATACTATAATGCTACTAATCTAACCTGGAATAGTACAGTGCTACTAATCTAACCTGGAATAGTACAGTGCTACTAATCTAACCTGGAATAGTACAGTGCTACTAATGTAACCTGGAATAGTACAGTGCTACTAATGTAACCTGGAATAGTACAGTGCTACTAATCTAACCTGGAATAGTACAGTGCTACTAATCTAACCTGGAATAGTACAGTGCTACTAATCTACACTGGAATTGTATAGGGCTATTAATCTGCACTGAAAGGGTACAGAGCTGTTAATCTACATTTAACGTACCATGTCCAAATTATGGCTAGTATTTTGCATGTGATCAGCTGTCACTTTCACGACAACTGTGGAGCCCACATCAACTTCTAGCATTTGCGCATAAACATGGAAATTCAGAGGTTACTGTCACTGACTCACCCATCCTCCTCAGGATACACTGTTGAAGTTCCCTCAGATAGAAATCTTAGAAATCTCTTGAATTGACATAACTGTCAACTTCTTAGTCAACATGACAGGTCTTGTGTATAAAGAAAAACCCGAGAAATATTACACCTTACGGAATGAGATGTGACTGGGGTTCCAATGACGTGCCAAGTTATAATTATTGCTGGAAACCTCTGACTGTAAAAAGAACTTTTTTTTATTGTGGAGTGTCAAAGTTTTTCTTCATGATTTTTAAAAGTCCGTAGATTTCTAAAATAATATTTTCAAGTCTTCAAATATTTCAGGTTCTACCTTAATTCCATATGTACGTCCCAATCTTTATTCTCCTATCTGTAAAATGATTAAAAAGTGAATAATAGCAGTGTCATAATTTGCTATCCGGCATGATTGGCTGCTTAGCCTACTTGATGATGTGTTGTTGTCGGATTCCCTGGATGCCAGAGATCCCTGCAACTATTTTCAGATGTCCCCAGTATCAGGAACAGAGGCAGACAGAGCCTGAAAATTAGGAGGTCAGCCAGTGTGTCAATATCCCGACCTTATTCCTGATGTCATCCACTTAGTTTGGCATGAGTTCAAATCTGGGGAAGGCCACCCACCTTCACGAGTCGGCAGCCATTTCGGCTTGTTTCATTGTTAGAGGTATATTGAGAAAGCCTACTGGGATTTTCCTCTTGGTCTCTGTTTTCTAACATGTTGGGGTGGAGGACCTGCTGCCTAGAGACAGAAGCTCAATGGCAGAACAAGAGGACAGTGCTCCAGGCAAGCCGCAGGCCTTCCCTGCTTGCCTGGATAGGAACACAGACATTGGCCATCCAAGTAAAAGGGTTTTCCAGGTGGCCTGTCTACTTTTCTCATTTTATACTCTGTACATTAGAAAATGATTATAGTGGCACTTTCCTATTTATTTGCCTTGTATTGCAGCTGGGAACTTCTCTCAAGCCAGCCTTAACTGGATAGGGATCCTGTCTCAATGCGTATTAAAGCCTTGCACAGGGGAAAGAACAGTCAATAATAAGAAGTGTCTCAACACCAGATTAAAGTCCAATAGGTTTATTTGGTAGTACAAGCTTTCAGGGCACTGCTCCTTCATTAGGTGAGTCACCAGTGCTCTGAAAGCTCATGTACGACAAATAAATCTGTTGGATTTAACCTGGTGTTGAGGCAACTCACTGTGCCCATCCTAGTCCAACATTGGCATCTCTACATCATGGCAGTCCAAAGTAACACCCAATCCTAAGTTTTGTTTCCCATCCCCTGGGAAAAAAATCAGCCATGTTATGGCTTCTGCTGGAATGAATTAACATTGCAAAGCTGAAATCCGTGCTACCAAGATCACTAAATCTTTGTTGGCAGCTTTCTTTAAGTCTGCAGTGAGCAAAATCTGGGCCTGTGGCACTAGACTGCAATATATCTGTACCATCAGGAGGTTTTAGGTTAACTCAATGAATAAAACTATTGTGAATAATTGCTTCACTTTAGTTGTGTTTTGATGGAAGATTAGACCTATTTACTCAGAACTCTGCATCTGATGGTGTTATCTGACTGGCTCTTTGTTACTGCTGCTGAGCTGCATTTATTTAAAATGCCACAAAGAAGATAAAGGAAATTGCAGCTTCTAATCATATGATTTGTCCTCGTGGCTTTGTTACGATAATAGATTGAAATCTTTTTGTTCAGTGTGTGACGATGCTCCAGATAGCAGGATTGACTCCGTTTTCTTGATTGAGGGAGAATTCTGGTTAATTTGTGTAGGTGCTCGGCAAGGTTAAGGGTGAACGTCCTCAACAAAAGACTCTTTTTAACTTTGACCTTAGCAACTATATCGAAGGGCACATCAGATTATGATTTTAAAAATTCCAAGTGCTAATTGCAGGAAAGAACTTGCTAATATATCTTTGTTCTTCTGGACTCTCAAACAATACAAGAGTGTTCAATTTGATAATTACAATGTGAACCCCAGAACTTTTATCCTTCCCTTATTTTCTTATCCATCAGTTTATATCAACAAGTTAAGCAGCGTCAAAGGCCATGAATACTTGTTGCAGCATTTGAGTCAGCTGTAACAGGGCAAGGAGCAAAAGGATATGTGTTAATCCCAACTGTAAAAACCTCATAATTGAGAGATTTCTGTTTCTGTTGTTAGAATGTGGAATTTTGTTCTGCACACTGTCAATAAAGCCAAGGCCATAAATTAATTTAACAGAGTATTAGATTGTGGAATCAGAATGTTAAAAGGAATTGGGAATTTGTGTTCATACCAGGTGGCTCATGTGGGCAAGAATCAATAGCACAGACTTGATTGTCTAGGTGACCCGTTACTGAACTGGAAAAAATCCATGAATTTGTCAGTATTTACACTACAAGCTTAGTGTCCGTGAAAAATGAATTTAGCTTTACACGGATATTAAATTTGTGCTGTGTATGTTGAGGGTGAAAGCTCAAACTGACTGCGAAGCAGATTGGAGCAAATTTCTTTCTATGGTGTCTCGCTCTGCTTTTTTCTGTTGCCAGGTTGCACTCCGACTCTAGATTTGGACTGCACTTATACTGCAGTCAAGAGAGGTAGTGCAAAATAAAGCCATCGTTTTCTTCAAGTGCACACAGAGACCCTGCAGTCTTTGAATTACCTTGGGTATTTTATGATAATTTGAGCTGTGAATCATGGTGATATTAGTATATTGCAGCATTTAATTTGTACCAAAATGATCACCTGTAATCATTTTACTTCACATCCTGACCAGCGTATCCACATTTCAGTCAGTAATCCTAACATCAGTATAGATTGCCTAAGACATTAGCAAAGATGGACTGTAGCTCTTTAAGTTTAAGTTCATATGTTTATCCATTAGTGTCACAAGTTGGCTTACATAATCTTAGTTCTAATACAGAATGCAATATTAAAAATGACTTTTACTATGCTACAGACGAAGATGCCTTAGAATGTCCATCAAATGTTTATACTTATTTCTTAGTGTCACGTGTAGGTTTACATTAACACTGCAATGAAGTTGCTGTAAAAATCCCCAAGTCGCCACACTCCAGCGCTTGTTTGGATACACTGAAGGAGAATTTAGCATGGTCAATGTACCTAACCAGCACGTCCTTCAGACTGTGGGAGGAAATCAGAGCACCCGAAAGAAACCCATGCAGACATGGGGAGAATACGCAGCCTCCACCCAGATAGTGACCCAATCTGTATTTGTTGAGCTTTGCTTTTCACTTAGGGCTAGATATCCAAAATTTGGAATTCAAGTTACTGCAGTGAAGTGTTCTTACAATCCATCTAGTTCTATTCTATTAAACATTGGCTTAAATTCCAACAGTTGCATGTTGACTGTTACATTTCTCTGAATTTAATTAAACTCTCACCTTTGGTGTCGGATTTGAAATGAGATATATTCCTTTTGTACTTTTAACCAATGTCATCCCTCCTCTGTACAGCCTGCTTTTAGAATTAATTGTATGGATGGCAGGTCCCCAGTTGTCTGCTGCTAATGTCACTTCATGATTGGTTGCAAGATTGTTATGGTGAATAATAAAATTAGGGGCTGAATTAAATCCATATAGGAAGGGATACTGCTGGTAGGAATCATGGGAGAAATTTAATGCATGGTAAGTTTGGTGGTGAGGGGACATTTATTTAGATAAGAGGATGGCAGGTTGGTTAGTCCTCTAATCTGATTAAGTCTGTGGTTGGTGATACCTTCCAGCTCTCACTTGCCACTGTAGCTGGTATTCAGCTAGCAGCATGCAGGGGCCTCACCATGCAGCACCACTTCAAGAAAACCTGTGCGTGACTGCTTGCAGGCTTCTGGGTCATGGAAGAGGGTGACATTGGCATGGAAGAGGTGGTTCTTCATTCAAAGGCATTCTGTACCCAATTGAGGGACCCAGCATCAGGAAGGAGGGACCCCACTCTTCACACCATTAATTGTATGGAATGGGCTTTTATCTCTGACATTTCTAAAAGTGATTTGCAATAGCTAGTTAGAACTTTATTTCATCTTGCCATGATTCCTGAGGCCTGCCCGTGATGGATACTGGATGAACTAATATAGAGAATGGAAGAACAGAGATTGGTAATTGGTGACTTGCACTAAGTTGGTATTGAATTATATGAAGCCAGGAGGGTGGATGGAGATGTGGGTTGGTAATAATTTTGCATGGGGCTACTTAAGGAATGAGTGCCAGGCATTGTTTAGCATAGGAATATAAAGTGCCATGTGGTTGAGTATGGCTCATGTGTTGGTATGACTTGGCATTAAGCATAAGGATTGGGTAAAGGAGACATAGGTTGGCATGAAAGATATGAGCAACCAAGTGGGCAAATGTTGGCTGGGAGGCTATGAAAAACCATGAAGTGGTTGGAAAGTTTATTTGAGTGACATAAGTAGGCTTACATTAACATTGTAATGAAGTAACTGTGAAATAGAAGGGCATAGCTTGGCCTTGAGGGTATCATGGGCTATGAGTGGTGGGTGGGGAGGCATGAGAAACTATGGGTTGGCTTGCATTGGCATGGAAAATATATGAAGGCAAGGAGGGGGGTGATGGGGAGAGGTAGGTGGATCTAAGGGCTTGAGGACTGTCTTTAGTTTCCCTGCATTTTTTTTAACAACTAGAAAGAAATCCCAGAGCAGCAAAGCAGGCTTTTTTAACCAATCCACCTTGATACCTGGCAATCCATGTGGCTGCCCATGAATTCTTTGCAGGTCCAGAAAATCCCAGCCTTAGTATATAATGGCGTTATATGATAGTTCATCAAGTAATGCAAAGTCAATAGGTTAAGAATAAAAGAAGTGACATAAAAGCAATGAAGTGTTTTAATTAAAGTACTACCAAGACTTACACTGGGCCTAAGTTCAGTTGTTGAGATGTAAAAATGCACAATGAACCTGGTTCAGCTTTCTCAGTTTACAAACATTGTCTATGTGTACTTCATAATATAGACCTTATATTGATTATAAGATTGTCCTTTTCGCCCGATACCTTATTTTGATCAAGGTAGTTTGTGACTTAAAAATTTCTGAAGTCTTACTTACTGAAATGCAGTCAGATAGAAATAGTAGATGACGTACAAGAGTCACTGCACTTGAATGAATTTGAATGTAAAAGTCTGACTGACTTTGCTGCTACATAGCTAAGTAATTATGAATGCAGTAGTTTATAGCAAGTGATTACAACCAAACTTCCAGATACAGATAAATTATATATCTCAGTTATTATTACATAAATTATTTTATACAATAGAATACACTATCAAAAAGAAAATGTAGTCCCAAAGGGCACCAAATGAAGATAACCCCAACTATGTGTGGAAACTGAATGTACCAATCTTAAGTCTCATTTTATTAGAGTTCAATTTTGTTATCAAATCTAATTTTTGCTGGGAATGGCACATGCCGATAGTGCTTGCTGAACATAAGGATGTATTTATTCTGTCTGAATGTTCTGCATTCAGAATGGCTATTGGACTATGTGTGAGGCCTTCCACCCGCCTCTTCACTCTTTGACAACAAAAGAAGGTTTTGCGTGTGTGGAAATCGAATTGCAGTCTGCATTCAACAGTTTAATTTGTGGTTAATTGAGCATGAAGACAAGTGGTTTATCGTTTTTTTGTACTTTTGAGAGCACTAATTAAAAGTAATATGTGATTTCAGATTCCAGTGAATGCCACCAATGTTCTTGCTTTTGCTCACCAACTGATGACCTACACAGGAGCTGCAGCTAACTTCGCCGACATGATGGACGTTATTTTTGTGGCCCGCATGATTCAGAAGTTAGTCATCTTCGTGGATCGAGTTAAAGATGTAAAGTATCATCATTTGGATCTTGAGTCACTTCATACATTTCCTCATTCTGGGCTGAAACCCTATTCGATCTCGATTTAGCTTTTAGTAAAATGGAAGGAATTATGAGGGGTTTTTTTGGTGTTCTGATGGATTTAATTTTGAATACAGCATCTTGAATATATATATTTTCTATTTCACCTATTGTTACAAGTCTACTGTTAATTAAATCAATACTGAACTCAAAGACTATGGATAAGAAAGCTATTTCAGATTGGTGGATCATACTTTTAGTAGCCAGCATAAAAGTGGCATTGTGGATGAGACACCAGTACAGAAATTATGCTCCATTTAAATCAGTGGTAATGAAAATCAGACAATTTCTATAGTGCACAGCCAATCCCCATCCAACCCTAGTCTTTCAACCGGTAGTAAGATAGAAATCTATCCTGAAAGTAATGATGAAGTCATTGCCTGAGTTAATTTTAAGAGAGATTATTGCAGATGAGGAAATCTACTCACCCCTGATAGTTCACCCATTCAGAAAGAATATGATTTATTTTACAGTATCTGGCAATTTCATAAATCTTTTTAGCCCCATTTCGCAACTCAACACAGTGACTTTTAAGCGGGAAGGTGAACTTCCTATTAGTCCTAAATTTATTTACCTTTGTCATTTTGTCCTGGTTTCATTATTAGCTTTAAATCAAACTGCAGAATGAGACTGTGCATTTACTATCCTTTGTGCCTTCATAGAGGTATTTCAGAATGCTATTGTTAGAGAGCAGTCTTATTATTTGTATGTGCACTGTTCTCCAAAGTCTCTCTCCAGTGACTGTAATGGATGACGGTACTTGGTGCAATTTGATAATAGCATTCTATGGTTTAGGATTGATTTCTTTGGATTTGTACTCTGTCATATACATTAGCACCAAAACCATCTTTATGGATTATTATAGTCACATGACAGAGTGGTTAGCACTGCTGCCTCATAGTGGCAGGGACCCGGGTTCAATTCCAGCCTTGGGTAACTGCTTGTGTGGAGTTGTATGGTCTCCATGTGTTTGCTTGGGTTTCCTTCAGGTGCTCTGGTTTCCTCCCATGCTCCAAAGACGTGTGGATTAAGTAGGTTGACCATGCTAAATTACCCCTTAATGTCAGGGGATTAGCATTTTTAAATACATGGGGTTACGGGATTAGGGCTTGGGTGGGATTGTTGTTGGTGCAGGCTTGATGGGCAGAGAGGCCTGTTGCTGCATAGTATTCTATATTATTTGTGTGCTCAATTTAGTGTTTTACCTAAACTTGAAACATGGATTTGTCTATTTTTCTAAGCGTCTCTAGTGGTGTAAAGGAAAACATGTGGTACTTCAGAAAAATTGGTCTCTGTCCACAGCATTTTCATTGAGGGACTTCTGTGTAATTATTTAGTTGCCACACATTGTTTTGATATTCATAATCAGTTGTAACATTCTCAACCAGGTCCAAATACTACGTGTGAAAATGAGAGGAAAGCATTTTGGAATTAGATTTCAGCAAATATTTTGATAAACATTTTATTAATTCTCCACCACCAGATGTTACAAAAAACAAAGAAAATTACAGCACAGTCAACAGGCCCTTCTGCCCTCCAAGCCTGCACCAACCATGCTACCTGACTGAACTAAAACCGCCCTTCCCTTCCAGGGACCATATCCGTCTATTCCCATTCTATTTATGCAGTTGTCAAGACGCCCCTTAAAAGTCGTTACCATATCTGCTTTTAATAGCTTCACTGGCAACGAGTTCTAGGCATCTGCGACTCTCTGTGTAAAAAATCTGCCTTATATATCTCCTTTAAACTTTGCCCCTCACACCTTAAACCTGTGCCCCCCCAGTAATTGACTGTCCTACTCTGGGAAAAAGCTTCTGACTATCCACTCTCATAATCTTGTAGACATCTATCTTGTGGACCTCTGTCATTCCAGTGAGAACAAAACAAACTTCTCCAATCTCTTCTCATAGCTAATGCCCTCCATACCAGGCAACATTTTGGTAAATCTTTTCTGTACCCTTTCCAAAGCCTCCACATCCTTCTGGTAGTGTCGTGACCAAACGGAACACGATATTCCAAGTGCAGTCTAACTAAGGTTCCATAAAGCTGCAACTTGACTTGCCAATTTTTAAACTCAGTGCCCTGGCTGATGAAGGCAAGTATTCCATGTGCCTTCTTGACTACCTTCTCTGCTTGCATTGCCACTTTCAGTGACCTGTGTATCTGTACACCCAGATTAAATATCCTGCCACCTATTATTGTCTGAATAATGATATTAAACCTCAGTAAATGGAGTCTTCAGTCACTTTAAATTGCTCTCAATAAATACATATGGTTATCCTGGTTAGCATCCTAGTTAACAGCTAAATTTTCATTTCTGATCGTCTGTCATTAATTGAACAAACGTGACCTGAAATCCAGGAGGAATGGCATGAATGGCATGTGCAAGATATCTCTGGCAACCAGAAGCACCTCCTTGGAAATTCAAACTGGAGAATATTCCTTAATTTTTTTTTTCAAAAACCCATCCATTGTCAGACTTGACTCTTTTCTCCAATGGAGGCAAATTGAAATGTTTACAAATGGATTGCTTCAAAAAGCCTGGGCAGTGCACTGGGTCAGAGAATTGAGTGGAAGGTTATTTTAATATTTTCCAAAGGTTTAGCCGAGAAAATCAACTTCTGATATCTGAATGGGATATCAGATTCTTTATGATCTGAGTATTTTAATTCACTTTAATCTATTCACTAATGCGGAACTTCATATGTTTGAACTTAGCGTTCACTCACTGTATGTAAACAAAAAGGGGAGATTGGCCTGAAGCTTAGTGCAGGGTGTTTGATTTGGAATGTTCTGAGCAAACCATTAAACCCCATTTTCACAAAGGATAAAAGCAGTCTTGTTAATCTTGGGACATGGAGAGGCAAATTGGTCTGGCTTCAAACCAAATCATAGATTGGCATTTCTTTTGGAAGAAAAAATTATATTTGAAAAGAAAACATTATCTAAAATTTCACCTGTAGCTAGTATTTGGCAAACTACCAATTGGGTGATTTTTCCCCTATTTATTTATAAATACAACCATTTAACTAATAAAACTAGTTTTTAGAAAATTTTGTTATGAAGATGTCTAATTTTATGATTCTTGTGTTTCAGCAATAAATCCTTTGCTTGCAAATTTTGATTGTTAAATGTAAAGTGAATTCAAGGGAGGCAAAGCTGAGTTGGAGAGATGAGAGAACAAAACCTCGAATGATTGCAATTCAGAGGGTTGCCTATATTTATTGCTGACAACATTGAACAATGGGTAACCCTTTCTGAACCTTGGTAGAGACTAAGGGCGAGAATTCCTGATCTCCAAGTCTCGTGTATCCTGCCAGCGGGAGGTTGTACGTTGTTGGCTGGCGGAGGGGTTCTCTGGTCCTGTCGCTGTCAACGGAAATTCCCATTGAGCTAAATTCAGAATGTATCACTGTGAGGGGTTGACCTTGGGCGGGATTTTACTCTTTCTAGACATGCGAGTCTGTAAAATACTGCCCACTGTCTCCTTTTCAATGATCCCTTTAAACTTACTTGCTTTACAGCAGCTAGTGCTATAAAAAGGAGGTATGTCCTCCTTAGCTGTGCTCCTTTTACCCTTCGCTGCCGGAGCCTCTGAGTTCCTTCCTTTTCACCTAGCCTGAATCAGGAAGGTGAGACAAGACAGGGGCTTTGGATATCGAGTGAAGATCAGATGCTTTGGCATGGCAATCTGCCAGTGATTTCCACTCTAAGAAGGTTGCGAGCCATTATAATGAATAGCATTTAAGGTTCTTTTATTGAATTTTTCTCTGTTCTTTTCTACCTGCTTTCATGTTCGTTTTTCACACTGTTTGACATTAACTGGAGTGCCGGCATGAAGAGCATTTGATTGTGTAAGGAAACCATAAGACCATCAGCAAGCACTCAATCTGAACAAAACCTAGTAGTTTAATCTTTAAATCTCTTTGATATTGCAGCATTTCATTGGACTCAGGTGCCCATGTCTTTAGGTACTCAAACTCCATTTCCAGCTCACTGATTCCCCTCTTACCTGCTGAGACTGACCTGGATTGTTCACAACCTCGCCAGTGGTCTCAAAAAAAATAGGCTGCCATCAGGGCCTAAAGATTCAGCCCTAGGCTGAAGGAGAAAATGCTGAGGGAAATAAGAGCAAAAATTGTGGAAACAATGGCTGTAATCTTACAATCCTTCTCAGAAAATGGGAGTGGCATCAGAAGCGCTTGAGGGTAAACTCAGCAACCACAGGCCATTCTGCTTAACCTTGGCAGGTGTAAAGGTTTTCAGCAAATATATCACATAGGGCAAAATTAACAGTCATTTTGACAGGTAAGGATTAATCAACAGAAGCCAGGGCAAATTTTTTTCTTAAGGCACCTCATGTTTAACTAATTTGATTGAGTTCTTTGATGAGGTAAGAGAGTGGATTGATGAGGGTAATGCAGTATGTGGCCTGCCAAAAGGCATTTGATAAAAGTGCCACGCATAACAGGCTTTTGTCAGTGAGGCAAAAAATAACATGGATTAAAAGGGGAAGTGGCAGCTTACATACAAGTTTAGCTGAGTGACAGTTTTTAAGTTTATTCATTAGTATCACAAGTAGACTTACATTAACACTGTAATGAAGTTATTTGTGAAAATCCCCTTGTCACCACACTCCAGCACTTGTTTGGGCACACCAAGGGAAAATTTAACATGGCCAAAGCATGTCTTCTGGACTGTGGGAGGAAATTGGAGCACCCAGAGGAAACCCATACAGACAATGGGGAGAACATGCAGGAAGGAGTGATGCACAGATTTTTTTTACTGGAGGAAAATATGTAGGTGGGCACTTATCTTAGTATATATTAATGCGGTAGTAATATGTTAACAACTCCTTTGGGGTATCTGAGTTGCTATGGCAACATGCATTTTTTTATATGCATATTGTAGCTTGCAGAGAGAGATGGCAGAGACTTCCATTCCATAACTTACCAGAAGTCTCTCTTGCCCATACTGCCTACTATTAAGGTTGATATCAACCTGTTTAACTGAATATTCCTTGACCTTCAAGAGCTCGGGTGGGACTTGAATTGGATTTACTGACTCAGGGGCAGGGCACCACTCGCTGTGTCACCATTTCAGAATTTACAAATGATACAAAACTTGGTAGCATACGGATCTGTGAAGAGGATAACAATAAACTTCAAGGGGTTGTAGATAGGCTGTTGTTTTGGGCTGATGAGACAAATAAAATTGAATGCAGAGAAATATGCAATGGTATGATTTGGTAGGAAGACTGGGGAGGCATTCTAAAGGATACGGAAGGTCAGAAAATCTGTTGCTTTTTTATATTTGTTCAAGAGATGTGAGTCAGCATTTGCTTCCCATCCTTGAGGGCATTTAAGAGCCAACCACATTGCTATGGACCTGGAGTCACATGTAGCCAGACTACATAAAGATGGCAGATTTCCTTCCCTGGACAGCATTAATGAACCAGAGGGTTTTTTTTTCTGACAATCAACAATGGTCTCATGGTCATCATTACACTTCTAATTCCAGATTTTTTTTTAATTCGAATTTCACCATTTGCCATGGTGAGATTCAAACCCTGGTTGCCAGAGCATTACCCTGGGTCTCTGGATTATTCATCCAGTGAAAATATCACTATACCACTGCCTCCATGAGCTCAAATCATTATTGGTGGCAGGGTAATTTGAAAATGCAATTAAAAGTACATGGGGGATTCTGGGCTCATAAATTGTTACATCGAGTACATAAACAAGGAAGTTATTATGTATCTTTCATATAAAACACTAGACGAAGAACAAAGAACAAAACAGCACGGGAAACATGCCCTTCGGTCCAACAAGCCCGCGCCGCCACCCTGATGTTACCACCTCTACTCGCGATCCCTGTCCATGTTTATAGATCTATGGATTAAAAACCAAATTTGAGACAATTTAGGGAGAATTTGTTTTGCCAATTAGCCTAAGAGCACATCTTTGGGATGTGGGAGGAAACCGGAGCACCCGGAGAAAACCCACGCAAGCACGGGGAGAATGCGCAAACTCCCACAGACACAGGCCCAAATCCATGTATCTGCACAGCACAGCGATAGTCACTGAGCTGTCGTGTTGCCCATCAAATGGTCCAGGTCAAGCGTACACTAACGATGTGAAGCACTAGGATATTCTCGAAAAAAAAATCCAAGAGCAGTCCTCTCATGACCTATTGCATGTATGCCCCTTGTTAGACAACAAGGTGGACCAAAGCACCAAAACAAGTACATCAATATCATCATCTATTTACACACTTCCCAGGGACACCCAAGGCTCATGATCCCTATTTTAAATCAGTTTTCTACATCAATCCATTCCCATTCTGTTTGTGTGCCCATCTAAGTATTTCTTAAATAACTCCAGAGTACCTGCCTCCACTACTTTACGTGGCAGCGCATTCCATACCCCCACCACCCTCTGTGCGAAAAAACTCCCTCTAGCATCCAAATTATACCTTGCCCCCCTCACGCTAAACCCGTGACCCCTTGTGCCATTCGAGTCCATCCTCGGAAAAAGCTTAACCCTGCTTACTCTATCTGTACCCCTCATAATCTTGTACACCTCTATTAGATCTCCTCTACATCTACGTCTTTCTAAGGCCTTTATGAAGAATATGAAGGCTGTATGGAGAACGTAGGAAAGATTTGCAAGAATGGTTACAAGGTTAAGGATCTTCTATTTTGTGAAAAGATTGGAGAAGCTGAGGTTCTTCTCAGAGAAGGAATGGTTAAGGGATGTGATGGAGGTGTTCAAAAGCATGAGAGATCTAGACAAAGTAGATCAGAAGTGTTTCCATTGATAGAAGAGCTGGGAATCAGAGGACACAGACGACATGAGGAAAAACACCTTTATGCGGGGCGCTTGATTCTGATCTGGGAATGTACTATCTGAAAGGGTGATGGGGTCAGATTTAATTATGAGTCACAGAAGGGAACTGGGTAAGCACTTAAGGTGGCATCAGTTCAACTACATCTGCAGAGAGCAGCCATTGGCATGTTGAGCTGAATGACGTCTTTATTTGTTATGTTAAAAATGTCCTCCCAAAACCTTCCTGAATCTTGACTTCTCTTTAAAATGCTACATAAAATCTATCGATTTTTTTTTGATAACTTTCAGCAATTTTATTGCAACCAGAATGCCCAGTTTAAGTTGAATCCAATTCATGGTGGCCATGTAAGGGTCAAACAAACTCCAAACTGACAAGGTGGGACATTGCATCCCACCTTGGGCTGGATCAAATAAGATCCAAGCTGACGGAATGAGGTACTGCACCCCTTGGTGGGCTTGATCTAATGCTTCATCTTAGCCAAAAGACTAAGATGACCTTGAAGAATTCTTCAAGGAAAGCCTCCGTTTTACCTCATCGGCTACACTGATCTATTACCCTAACCTAGCCTGGGCAAACCATCATGGCTTTTGTCAGCATATCCCAAGTGCAATGGGCTAGCCTGGTAATCATTTAGTCACTTGCCCATATACCTCCTTATCTCCACCTGAAAACACTCTTGTGAAATATCTTGAGATGTTTTGCTATATCAATGGTGCTATATAATTGCAAGTTGTTATCATTGCTGGTTGTGAAATGGGTGCTCTTGAGTTGACAATGCTTGTATTGTTCATTATTGTGTTACAGTCACAGTGCAGATTTAGTCACATTGAGAAAATGCTCAGTGCAATCCATTTTTCAGTTTGGAAAATAATTCTTCACTATTACAGCAGTCAAGAAACAATGCTGTCTCTTTCCTCCTGAAAAGGTTAAGTGTTAAATCAGAAGTGTGAAGGGAAATTCACTGCTCACCGGAATGGGGTATTGTTGCAACACTACCCAAAACATTTTAGGATCAAGTTATATTGATTTCTTTATTTACCACTTGCAGCTTTCAGAATGGGAAAGTATATTTAGTTGAGCGTATAGCAAACATAAGTTGGATAATGCCGGAACTATTCCAGCTGTTAATAGAAAAATTGTCCTCAATTTAGCCACTTAAATATTTGCATTTGGGTTGACTGTTATTCTTCAAATCTTTTCATCTTCCTGAGACCTCAATGAATAAATTTGAGAGACAAATGGCCTTATAGTTACGTTTGTTTGCAGTTTATGATGGTGATAGTGAAGTTATACAGCAGCCAAAGTGATTTGTCTGTCTCTGTTATTTAAGAAAAATGGTAAACACAACGCCCAAATTGTGTTGATGTTAACATCATTGGCAGATAAACATTTTACTTTGTGTGCTGACCGCATTCTCATCATTTGTTATTATTGCAACAAAGTTATGTTTTTAATTTTAAACGTTTGAAAAAAATATGAAGAGCACGAATTACCTACTTTTAAAATTTCCTATAACATTTTCACCAGCCTATAAATACAATTCCACACCTGACTGAGATTGTTAAAAATCTGTTTTCTGACAATGCTGGCAAGCTTCACTGATTGCCCATCGTTCTTGCTCTGAGAAGACTGTGGTGGGACTTCTCCTTCAAAAGCTCCTGTCGTAAATGTGCTACCACAACAGGGAATACCATGATGCAGAAGTGACACCAATGCAGGAAATTCTCAATTTAAGCTGCCTCATTCAGCGTCAAGATATAGTGGCAATCGAACGACTTCTAACAAAAATTCTAAGTGTCAAATGAGCATGAAAATGGGAGAGAATTGCAATCATTTTTGGGGAGAGCTCCTTACGTATCTTATGGCACTTAGAAAAAGAAATCCAAATGCAGTGGGGGGAGTGGATGGAGTCTATTCATGCCATGAAGCCAACTGCAGACTGTTGGAGGGTGCTCTTGCACATGCACCATGATCTCCCAGTGCGCTATGCAAAGTGTACACAGTGCATTGGGGAACTGTCATTCCTCCCACCCCCCAGGACGTTACACTCCTACATCTTTGATTGCTGCCCCAACTCCCAAACTCCAGATGATCGCAACCCCCAATACCTCTCCCCTCGACCGAGTGACACCACAATCACTCCAAAATCCCCCCCTCACTCAGCTGATTAATGCCCTTGATTCCCCACTGTTGGTTGCCACCCTGGCTATGCTTGATACAGAGTATGAAACACCACATGCCTTGCTTTCCCTTCAGGCCCTTCCCCTTTCTCCCCACCCTTCGCACTCACTGGCACTATCTAGTGGCTGGTGGGTATTGCCAGGATGCCAGACAAGCAGTGTCATGGTGTCCAGTGAACCAGAGTGTTGGGGTCCTAGGCCAATAGTGCCAGTCCGACCCTGACTACCCAGGCCAGTTCAATGTCCTCCAATCCCACCTGTGAGGCCGCCATGTCAGGTCCCCCCATTGGTGGGAGAACAATACATGATCCTTATCAGTGAGGATATCCACTACTGAGGCTATTAAGGCAAGTGTGCCCAGATGATTATGTCTCAGACTCACTAGTAATATTAAAATCAGATAAATATTTAAATCAGCCTTGCACCCATACTTCAGGAAGGTAATATTGCAAGAAGCAAGAAACCAGGCACCAAATCCAGGTTGTTGTTGCTGCATGATCTTATTGGCTTGCCACATTGACTGACTGGCAAGATGAGCCAGGAAGATCATCGCCTTAATGTCAGAATTCAGCTTTAGTATTATTTCATGCCAAAGCTGATTAGCATTGTATAATTTAATTGGAACCATTTGGAGTGGCCTCTCCACTCCCTGACCATCACGCTTGCCGCTTCTGCAACTTGTTGCTCCCTCCTCAACCCTCCCAATTATCGCTTTGTCTTCCATCCATCAAGCTCTCAGCTTCTCTGACTCCCATACTTCCTCCCTCTCATTACCCCTCTCCTGAATACTTGCTTACTGCAAAAGTGCAAGCATATGATGAGAGGGGAGTGGTGTGTGAAGGAAAGGCAGCGAACGGGAGTGCCAGCAGGTCGGATGAAGTGGGAGAGGGAAGCAATGGGGGGGGAAAAGCCAGTGAATGGAAGAGATTCAGTGAGCGGGAAGTAAGTGGAAAGAGTTGGCGTATTTCTTGAATATTTTAAAGTTTATTTTATTTTAATAGTTACTTCATTTACGAATATAGGAATTTGTGGATGTGCAGTAATTGAACTTGTATGGCATAATATTTTTCTCATGGGGAAGGCCCTTCAGGATGTAACTACGGTGTTTGCATTGGTTGTAATGGGAATATCTGATTTGCTTAAGTTGTTTCACTTCGAGTTTGCACTTTTCAGAAATACAGCTACAATACTAAGTGATTACAATGTTAAGGGCAACATGATAGCACTGTGGTTAGCACTGCTGCCTCACAGCACCGGGGACTTGGGTTCAATTCCAGTCCTGCGCAACTGTCTGTGTAGAGTTTGTATGTTCGCCCCGTGTCTGTGTGGGGTTCCTCCAGGTGTCCTGGTTTCCTCCAACACTGCAAAGATATACAAATTAGGTGAACTGGCTGTGGTAAATTGTCGTTTAATGTCCAAAAAGGTATAAGTTATGGAGATTAGCAAGTTCAAATACTACTGGTGTAATAGGAATACAGCAAGGCCTAGGTAAGATATTCTGTAAGAGAGGCAGTGCAGACTTGATGGGCCAAATGGTCTCTTTCTGCACTACAGGAATTTTATGATTACTCTCACAATAAGGCAGAATGTTGACTTGGAGGTGGTGGCGTTCTTATGACATTGCTACTCCTATCTTTCTCAGGAGGGAGATTGTGGGAGGGAAGTGCTGTTGAACTAATCTTGGTGTGTTCCTGTAATGCATCCTGCTGTCATGTATGCTGCAGCATCAATATGCTAGTGATGGAGAGGGAAGATCTGAAGTCTGGTAACACAGGCAGCAGTCAGTCAAAGTCTGTTCTGATCTTATTGAGTTGTTGCAACTGGGGATGTGATGGCATAGTGATTTTGTTGCTGAATTAGTCATCCAGAGACCCAGAGGGGACCTGGGTTCAAATACTACTTGGGCAGATGATGAAAGTTAAATTCAGTTTTTAAAAATCTGGGATTAAAAGTTTATTGATAACCACGAAACCATTATCAATTGTCGCAAAAACTCATCTGGTTCACTAATGTCCTTCAGGGGAGGTAATTTGCCATCCTTACCTGATCTGGCTTACATTTGACTCCAGATTCTCAGCCATGCGGTTGACTTTCAAATGCCCTTGGAAATGGAGGATAGTTAGGTATAGGCAATGGTGTTTAATGTGGATAAGTATGAGGTTATCTACTTTGGTTGGAAAAGCAACTTATTATCAGAATGGAGAGATACTTGGGGGTGCTTCAGTGCAGTGGGATCTGTGTGTCTTCATGCGTGAATCGCAGAAAGCTTGTATACATGTAGAACAACTAATAAGCAAAGCAAATGGAATTTTGGCATTTATACTAAAGAAATAGAGCATAAAAGTAAGGAACTGTTGTTGCAACAATACAAGGCATTGGTAAGACCATAACTGGAGTACTGTGTACAGTTTAGTCCCCCAATTTGAGGAAGGATGTAGTGGTATTAGAGGCAGTTCAGAGGAAGTTCACAAGATTGATTCCAGAGATGTGGAGGTTTGTCTTATGAAGAGAGATTGGGTGATTTAAGCTTATACTTAGTTTAGAAGAATGAGGAGATCTAATTGAAGTATATAAGATAATACAAAGTATTGATAGAATAGACATAGAGTGAATGCTTCTTCTTGTGGGGCAATCTTGAACAAGAGTTCATAGTTTTAAGATAAGAGGTAGTTGATTTAAAACAGAGTTGAGGAGAAACTACTCGTCTCAAATGAATCTGTGGAACTGACTGTCCGAGAGTGCAATGGATGCTGAGACATTGAGTAAATTTAAGGAGGAGATAGACAGATTTTTAATTCATATGGGGTTGAAGGATTATGGAGAACAGGCACAAAAGTGCAGTTGAGGCTGAGACAAGATCAGCCATAAACATATTGAATGGTGGAGTGGGCTCGAGGGACTAAATGCCTACTCCTGCTCCTAGTTCTCCTCACTCATCCCTCGTAGATGGTTCATAGAGCCGAGGAGTCAGGAGTTAAGCCACAAGTCACGGAGTGCGTGGCATTTTCTCTGCTCTTGTAGTCTTCGTATTGATATAGTTGTTTCAGTACAACTTCTAATCAGTTTTACTTTCAGGTTGTTGGTGTATGAGGATGTGGTGATAATGGGACAGTTGAAGTTCAAGGAGAGTCAGCTGGGCTTACTGTTGTTTAAGATGGCCATTACCAGGCTTTTATACATTTCGAATGTTATAGGCCCACATGTCAGCTGCAGTTTAGATGTTATCAAGATCATGCTGTATTCTATCAAGGGCTGTTTATCACAAATTGTGAATGAGCTGAACACTCTAGAATTGTCAATTAACAGCCTCATTTCAACCTTGTGATGAAGGAGAGCCATTCAGTAAAGCAACTGAAGGTGATTTGAGTAAGGATGTGGCTTTGAAGGGCTTTTGCACTGATGTCCTTTTCTTAAATTCATTTTTGGGACATGGGCAGCACTGGCTGGCCAACATTTATTTGTTACAAACGCAACCATCCTCATTTGTGTTTTTTTTAATGTGGAGAGTTTCTACATTTCCTCAGTCTGGCAAAAGTACATTTGAGAGACAATTACACTGAGGTCCAGCCATTCATAACCCTCTCAAATAGCACCAGCATTAAACTGCTCTTGAGTACATTACTTACCGAGATAGATTTTAAAAGACTGACACTGTATGATGTCCAAATGCTAACAATAGTAGTTTGCTTGAAATCATGTCTGCGCCATGCGATTACCTGCAATTTGGTTTCACTGTATTATGAAATGGAAGAAATCAGTCATGTGGGTAAAAGTAGGGAAGGCTAAATGAATAAAAGTTGATATTTGAATGGATATTCATGGTAACCTTTAGTTTTAAAAGTTTAAGTTTATTTATTAATTATAAGCAGGCTTACATTCACACTTCAATGAAGTTACTGTGAAAATCCCCTAAGTCGTCATACTCCAGTACCTGTTCAGGTTCACTGAGCGAGAATTTAACATGGCCACAGCACCTAATTAGCACATCTTTCAGACTGTGCAAGGAAATTGGAGTATCCAGAGGAAACCCATACAGACACAGGGAAAAAGTGCAAACTCTGCACAGACAGTAACCCAAGAATCAAACTTGGCGTTGTGAGGCAGCAGTGCTAGCCACTGTAATTTTTTGGATTAAATGCTAATGTACCAGTTTCAAAATAACTGGCACAGTAACACAGTGGTTAGCACTGCTGCTGCATAGTGCCAAGAGCCCAGATTTAATACTGGCCTTGGATGACTGTTTGTGTGGAGTTTGCACATTCTTGCCATGTCTGCATGGGTTTTCTCCACATGCTCCAGTTTCCTCCCATAGTCTAAAGATACGTATGTTAGGTGGATTGGCCATGCTAAATTGCTCCTTAGTGTCAAGGAGATTAGCAGGGTAAATATTTGAGGTTAAGGAGATAGGCCTGGCTGGCATTGTGGTCAGTGCAGTCTCAATGGGCTGAATGGCCACTTTCTACACTGTAGGGATTCTATTATTCCGTAATTCTGTGTTTGTAGTGCAAGGCGATATCTGATGATGAATCATCCAAATATAAATTTATATCTTTTGCTCCACAGTTGGGAGAATCCATCATAGAAATAGCCAGCAACATGATGTTAGTGGATGAACACATACTGTGGATGGCCCAGAATGAAGAGAAGGCTTGCACCCGAATCGTGCAGTGTGTGGAATTCATTGCAAGTCTTGTATTAACCAGCAACACACAGGGGATTTCAAAGGTACGCTTTTCAACACTGCATTTTCAAAATTGAAAAGAAAGTATAAAGGGGTCCACTAAATCTTTGAAACATTTTGTGGAATACAGCTCCAGCTCACAGCTGTTCTGTTGATTAGTGAATATTTATGGTGCAACAAATGAGTTAATGGAGCATTGTCTGTAAGGGAAAACATTGCTCAGTAAAATGAGCTAGGAGTGCATTTCAATAGAATGAGCACACACGGTGGAATTGTACCAGCCCCTGGGTGGCCTCTGAGGTGGAGTGGAAGGGCTGTTAAATGGCAGGGAGCCACATTGAGACAATCCCTGATGCAGTCTCTCAAATCAGAGGCGGGCAGGTAAGTTAACTGATTAAGGGCATTCAATGGGCCATCTTCAGGGGCAGGTGGCATTTTATCCATGGCAGTGTAGCTCCCTGTCATCTGGACAGGCTGTCAGCTGCAGGGATTTGGCTGGGTGCCAGTGGAGCCTAATGCTTGATAGCTCGAGGAAGGGATGGGGGTTCATAATGGCTGACATTACCCCACGGAATCGATACCACTGCTGGAGGCCTTATGCCACTGATCGCTGAGGTCTGGCCCAGCAGGGAAAAAGTCCTGACGCCCCTTCAAAGTGTGCAAACCTCAAATTGGAAGCAGCCTCTCCTTCTCGTCTCAAGCTCCTTGACATTGTTGCTGAGTGGCCAGTCCTTTGACTGGGCCAGCAGAGTGGAGAGCCAGGCTGCCATTGTTAAACGGGAAGATTGTCGCTGTGGTCCTGCTGCCCAATTTTTCATTTTGGTTTTGCTCAATTATAAATTTCACGAGGTAGCTGCCATCATATTTCGTGAAGGTTTTGCACAATGCTGGACATTTTGTTCACCATGGATCCTTTGTCATGTTCAAATTCTTTTCTCTGGCAAAGGAGATTTGAGACAAAAGGATTTTTGAAGTGACGAGAATTCTTGAGCCAAGGGCAATGATTGGACAGTGCGCAGCTTATTAGATTGCGGATGTGAGCAGTGGGTTACGGGTCTTTTTCATCATGGCCCTTCAACTGAAGGGCTCAAATATGAGAACAACCCAAAAGAACGCACACTATATCCCTTTGCATCATACAACACTTGCCCAGAATGTCAAATTATTTTGTTCACATGTTTAGTTTTAAGTTTATTTGTGTCACAAGTAGGCTTACATTAACACTGCAATGAAGTTACTATGAAAGCCCCTAGTCGCCACACTCCAGCACTTATTTGAGTACACTAAAGGAGAATTAAGCACGGCCAATGCACATAACCAGCACGCCTTTTGGACTGTGGGAGGAAACTGGAGCACCTGGAGAAAGCCCATGCAGATACCGGAAGAACATGCATACTCCGCACGGTTGACCCAAGTCAGGAATCAAACCCAGGTCCCTGGCACAGTGAGGAAGCAGTGCTAACCACTGTGCTGCCCACATGCTTATTGTAAAGTGTTATGTTGCACCAATGAGACAAGCTATACCATCTCACAAAGAGAAACAAATCGCTTTGTTTTTGTTAAGGTAGTTGATCTTATAAAAATGCAATTTCTGACACACTGAGGTACAGTTTTCAAATTGGATGTAGGATTGAAGTATCCAATTTTTGAACAAAGATGTCTTTTGGACCTTTCTTAATGTTTTTTTTAGCCTTAAATTATTCTGGCTCTTGTATCTTAGATCAATCTCATGGATGAGTTCCAACTCCCTCAGCCTTTCAAAGTGTCTATTCTTGGTGTGAGGTTTGGGTAAATTTTCAAGAATGCACTTGGGAAACGAACAGCAAGCCTTGTCTGATAATTGCATTTCAGTGCTAGGTTTATCTTTTGGCTTCGCTGTGGGGACTCACATCAACTGTCATTGTATGTTTGAAATAGCAAGTGAACATATTAGGTCACATCCCACAACCTAAATACCAGTGATATCGTTGTAGAGAGGAATATCTAAATTTACATAGCTAACCTTCACATAATCGTTCTTATAATCAAAATAATAGCAAGATTGACACTCTGAAGACAAAATATTTTATTTCAGAACACATAAGAGTGAACTTTGTGTTTCCAGCTGGATGTTAGGGGTTGCCCAGAGTGGGGCAGTGGGGGGGTGGGTGCAGCACAGGCAGGAGGGTAGAATGATGGGAATGCAAAGCGGGAGATCTGGTGGAGTGCTACAGACAGTGACAAAAGTGATTTCCTTTCTTTCCAAATGAATATTAAGAGATAATTGTTGCTTTCTGACCCAATCACTGTCATTTATATGGTGCTTAACAGTCAGAAGCAATTTTTTTCAATTCATTTACAGAAGTTGGGCTTTGCTGGCTAGGCCAACATTTATTGCCCGTACCTAATTGCTCTTATTCAGGGGATCTGGAGTCACACGTACGCTAGACCAGGTGAGCACATCAAATTTCCCTTCCTGAAGCACATTAGTGAACCAGATGCGTTTTTCCGACAATAACAATGGTTCCATGCTCATTATTAGACTCTTAATTCCAGATTTTCTTTTGGTATTCTGCCATGATGGGAATTGAACTCAAGTCCCCAGAGCATTACCCTGGGTCGCTGGATTACCAGTCTAGTGACAGTACAACTGCACCATATGCTTCCCCATAACAAATGGTGCAAGTCTATCCCTCAGGGTTTTCTCTTTGTTTTCTAGAACATTAAACTATCAGTGCTTTGCGAACTGACTTCTGGTTAGCTTAACTGGGATTTCAAACCACCCTCACAACTGACGCAGAACTTGGCCTTCAAAATCTTTCATCTTTAAAAGTAAAGCTGCTGGAAATACTTGGAATTTGAATATTTGGCTCGTAGGAATGAAATCATTAACAAAAAAACAGAATTCACCAATCATTTAGTGTTGTTTATGTTTTAATTATTCCTCACTCCAATCTATGACTAACCAAGTTAATGGAATGTTGTACAGTTTTTGTCCTCTTACATAAGGAAGAATATACTTGCCGTAGAGGGGGGTATGGATGAATTCCAGGGATTGGCGGGACTGTCCTATGGGGAGAGTTTGAGGAAACTTGCCCTATATTCTCTTGTGTTTCAAAGAATGAAAGTTGGTCTCATTGAAGCTTACAAAATTTGTAAGGGATGAGAAATGGTAGATGCAGGGACATGGGGGAGAGAAGGTAGGATGGTAGGAATGCAAAGCAGAAGATCTGGTGGAGTGCAAGGCAGTGGCTGAAGACTGATTTTTTTTTTTCCCGAATGAATGGAAAGAGAATTTGATGATCATTGCCTTCTGACCCAACCAACATCATCCTGGGCTGGGGATAGAGATGAGAATCTTGAACTAGGAGACAGGGTCTCAGAGTAAGGGATAAACCATTTTAGATGAGGAGGAATTTCTTCACTCGGAGAGTAGTGAATCTTTGGAATCCTTTACCCCAAAAGAATTCCAGAGGATTGTGGAAGGTCAGACATTAA
This sequence comes from Sphyrna mokarran, assembly GCA_024679065.1. Taxonomy (NCBI): domain Eukaryota; kingdom Metazoa; phylum Chordata; class Chondrichthyes; order Carcharhiniformes; family Carcharhinidae; genus Sphyrna; species Sphyrna mokarran. The sequence goes on from JAGIQG010000017.1 coordinate 38,756,550, forward strand.
GTATGTTTCTGACCAAGATCAATAGATTTCAAAGAACAAAACAGCACGGGAAACAGGCCCTTTGGCTCAACGAACCCACGTTGCCACCTCAATTGTCCACCCATGATCCCTGTCTATGTTTATAGAAATCTGCATTGGAACCAAATTTGCAAGACAATTTAGGGAGAATTTGTTTTGCCAATCAGCCTAAGAGCACATCTTTGGGGTGTGGGAGAAAACCCATGCAAGCCTGGGGAGAATACATAAACTCCCACAGGCACAGGCCCAAATCCACGTGTCTGCACAGCACAGTGATAGTCACTAGGATGGGGTAGGATATTCCTGACTCTACCCTCAGGCATCCCGATTTTCAGGAGTGCTCTCAAGTGACTTAAATTTGTACATGTCTAATGACATCAAGGGATTATGGCAAGATTGTTTTGAGGTAGACAATTAGCCATCATTTATTTGAATTGTGGAGTAGGCTCGATGGGCCAAATAGCCTACTTCTGCTCCTATGTTCCAAACTTTTGGCAGTTATTAAACTACTTGTGACCAAATATGCCGGAATATACCACTGATGTCCGCCGAAATCAATGGGCACCCTTGTCTTGGCTTTTCAACTGATAATCTAATTCTGTTTTGAATGTCATGATTGGGGCCTATTGGAGACAGGTTCAGACATTCTAACCATTGGCGACATGAACTGTTTTTTTTAACAGGCCTTAGATGTGTACCCTTTGGCTTTGTGATCCTTCCACCAATGGGAAGTTTCTCTTTATCTACTCTGTCCAGAATTCTCTGGAGATCCAGTGAGAGCCCCGTCTTGCATCTTTGAGGGAAGGCCCACCATATTAGGATCATTCAGGCATTTAGCTAGCCTCAGTTTGCCCTTCCTTGGATCAAAGATGCAAGGAGCAGAGGTCCCATCCACTGAGAGCTATCAACTGGAGGCTGTAGCTGCTATTATATCCATTATTATATCTATTATAAGGCCAGGAATTATCATGAACCCTAACCACAGTGAATGATGGTGGGGCGGGGGTCACAGAGAATTGGCAACATTCCATCCAAGCCTCTAGATCCCTCAATCAGGAACTGAGTGCCTTTGAACGAGCGACTCCAGCAAGCCTGCTAGCAATGCTGTGTGGATTTGCTTTGTCAGGCTCCCTGCTGCCCGTCACTGGAATGGTGGGTGGGTATGGCCCTTAAGTGAGCATTAATTGCCCCTTAATTGCCTCAACTGCAGGCAATAAGCCATTCACAGACTTAATTGAAGTGGAGGCAGAAAAGTCCCCATCCATCATACTCCTGCCTAAAGCAACTCACCACAGGGGAGGGCATTAAATTCTATCTAGGATTTTGCTTGCTTCTTTCATATTTTCTGTCAACTTTCTTTTCTCCAAGAAGCACAATGCCAACCTCTCCAAACTACCTGCATAACTGTTCACCATCTCTAGTGCTGTACTGGAAGCATGTTGCTGTAAAAAAAATTCTCTTTTGCTTTATTGATCTTGCCTTAAAAACAAATATATATTAGTGTGGAGTTGCACAAAGTGTGCATTTGAGATATAGCCCAGCAACTGGGAGTCTGCGATCCAAACAGCCAGTCCTAGTTGTATTTAGCAGTGATCTGGTCCATAAAATTCGATTTCTTTTTAAGCTGGTACTAATATAAATATTTCTGAACACGGATTGCCTGAGCCACATCTGAAATTCATATCACTGTGAGCATTCGCTACCAGCTGCTTTAAGGACTCGTGAGTGTAAAGCTGTTTTGTAATGTACAGTTGAAGCCTTCAGGCAATGTTAAGTTTGTATTTAAAACCAATGAGAGGTTTTGTAATATATTCTTGCCTGAATGGTTTTAATTATTAAAATGTTCACAGGAATATACATGTAAAATTGCACTTTGTTGAACCAGTGCAAGCTGTAACCTATAACCTCACTGTGTTCTCACTAAAGGGAAACACTTTTGCAGGTAGGGTTTCTGTTAAATATTTCAGCTTCCTCGACCATGTTTCTTTTTGTTAATTCACATCAAGCCTGTGCCTACCTTTTTCTGTCAAAGCAAGCTGGGTATTAAAATGCACTTTGCATGTTAATGTAATTTTGTTATGCAAACCGCAATCATGCAAACGTGAATTTTATTGATTGAGATCCAAATTCTGCAGGCAAACTAGTGTTTAGTCATACATTTAATAATTACAACTCTGTTTTGCGTAACTTTTAATCAGATTTGCATTTTTGACCTTTTTTTAGTTTGTCCTGGTGAACCTATCCTATCTTGCGTCCATTAAAAATGAAATGAGTAAGATTTAACACAGACTGTAAATAAAATAAAGCAGTGCTTCTACCACAGTGTCACACAATGCTGAGCAATTTCAGTTCATCTTGGATGACTGCCAGCCAGCAATTAATGATACTGAATTGGCTTATTGAGAATTCATGGTTCTGTTCCTCACCCCCAGAGACTAAAAAATAATTTTAAAAAAAGCGAAAGATATTAGTAGGAAAGGCAAGATTGCAACAACAAAAAAAAGTTACCACATCAGTTGACCTGTATTTTGGGGGCATGTGCCACCTTTTAGCTAGTTTTCATTGAAATTCCCTTTTTTTCGACTACATTCTCACCAGGTTTCTATGAATATAGCACTGGAGGCCTTCATGATCAAGCCAGCTAGCTTTACAGGCATGACGTGCACTGCCTTCCAGAAAATGGGGCTGCATCCAGGGAAAGCATTGACCCGTGACGTGGCCAGACCGGACTGGGAGTATCGTCGAGACCAGCAGCTGAATTTCAGATGTAACACAGGCAATCTGGCCAGTTCCCTAGTGAATTTCCCAGCTAAGGTAAGGCAACTTTGTGGTCGGCAATTGAAGGCAGGCATTTTTATGATGCAATTGTCTCTCAAAATGCAAGGCTGAATATTTTCTTGTTTAAACTTGCAGTTCTGATGGAACGTTCTTTACCCAAATCATTAACTACAACAAAGAACATTCACGGATTATAGTAAGATTTTTAAAATGATGACGGGATACGTATAACTTGAACAGTGCTTTGTACGACTTGTATTCATGAATAAGAAGACAAACTTCATTCAAATTATGTGCCTTGTTGTTCTGTCGGATATAAGGATCATCTCATCTTCTTGCAGTTCGGCACAGTGGCCTATTAGTTAGTACTGCTGCCTCACAGTGCCACAGACCTGGGTTCAATTCAGGCCCTGGTAACTGATGTGTGAAGTTTGCATGTTCTCCCCATTTCTGCACGTGTTTCGTCCAGGTGCTCTGGTTTCCTCCCGCAGTCCTAAGAAGTGTGGATTAGATGAATTAGCCGAAGGTAAATTGTCCTTTGATGTCAGTGGGTATTAGCAGGGTAATTATGTGAGGTTACAAGGATAGAGCCTTGGTGGGATTATGGTTACTGCGTGCCTGATGGGCCAAATGGCCACCTTCTGCAGTGTAGAGTTCTATGAATACCACATGCAAAAAATAATTTAATTTGAAGTAGATAAAATGATATTTCTGCATAACACGGCCATTTTGCATAATGAAGATTGTGCAATTAATATGCCAAGTCGTATATGATGTCACCCAAAAGCACTAGCAAATTATTGCGGTGAATTTCTCTGAAATGTAATGACTGTGCCTGTAACTAAATGATTGGATCAACAAAAAAAATGCTTCCAATATTTCAAATAAGCAGCTTGGTCAGATGAACACTATGCGGTCAAACGCAGTTGAGGATATTCTTACAAGTTTAATGCATGATGAAAATCAATCGGTAATCAATTAGTAATTTACAGAATGGAAAATTAGGAGAGATGACTTATTGAAGGATTAGGCTGCATCATGACTGGTTTCAAGCAGTTACCAATTATTGCTCTGAATCCTACAAAGATGCAACACAGCAGAATGCCTCATGTCATCTCTGATTCCTAATCAATCAGCTTAATCAACGTCCTCGGGTTTTGACACTTCTGACATTGGAATCAGTTTCTCCTTGTTACCTCTGCCGCAACATATCCTGATTTCAAACACTTATGAGATCTCCTCTTAACCTTTTCTATTCTAAGGAGAATATCCCCTGCTTTTCCAGTTAATTCACATCATTCATATTCCTCATCCCAGCCACATTGTTGTAAATCTTCCCTGCACCCTCACAAGAGCCTTGACATCCTTTCTTACTTGTAATGTCTAGAAGTGAACATGTTAGACCAGCTGCAGTCTAAACAGTATTTTAAGAAGATTTAGCACAACTTCCTTTCATTTTTGTACTCTTAGCCTCTATTAGGAAACCAAAGGATACTACGTGTTTTATTTTAACAACCTTCTCCGCTTGTCTTGCTACTTAAAAATGAAATAGTGTGCACATAACCCGAGACCTTTCTGTTCCTGCTATTTTTAAAAATTGTACTATATAGTTGGTATTCTTGCTAATATGTGTCACTTCACACTTCTCCATGTTAAATTTCATCTGTCAATTTGTCTGCAGATTTTAAAAATCCACCTATGTCTTCCTGATTACCATCAACCTTGTTATTCATCATGTTTGCAAATTTCCTGTCATTTGCAAACTTTGAAATTCTTCCCTATGCACCCAAGCCCAAGTCATTAATATACATCAAAGAGATCAGTGATCCTAATACTGACCTCTGGGGAACACCAGTGTAAATTCCTGACTGTCAGAAAAACAACCGTTTACATTACTCTCTGCTTCCTGTCCCTTAGCCAAATTCACATCCATGTTGTCATCATCCCTTGGGTCCCATGAGATCCAATTTTGTTTAATTGGCTCATTTTAGTGACTTTGTATTGCTTTATGCCATTTTTATTCAACAATTATTAGAACAAATGAACATACAAAACCAGCTCCTTGAGTTTGCTACACTATTCAATTAAAATCATAGCTGATCTGAATGTAACCTCAACCTTGCATTCTTGACTATCCCCAATAACCTTTCACTCCCTTATTAATCAAGAATCTATTTCACTGTGCCTTAGAAATACTGAAAGATTCTGCTTCCACTGCCTTTTAAGGAAAATGTCCATAGACTCTGAGAAAAAGATTCTCCTTATCTCCATCTTAAATGAGAGTAACCCCTGATTTTTAAACAATCATCCCTGGTTCTAGATTCTCTGACAAGAGAAAATATCCACTCTACATCCACCCTGTCAGTATCACTTAGGATCTTTAAGGTTTCAATCAAGTTGCCTCTTAATCTTTCAAATTCTAGTGGATACAAATTTCACCTCTCTAACCTTTCATCATAAGACAACCCACCCATTCCTGGTAATAGTCTAGTAAACTGCTTCTTATCCATTGCATCTTTCCTTAGGTAAGGAGACCAGTACTGTATGCAGTGCTCCAGATGTGGTCTCATCAATGCCTTGCACAACTGAAGTATAACTTCCCTGCTTTTATAATCAATTCCTCTCATAGTAAATGAGAATATTTTATCAGCTTGTTGTGGTGATTAGTGTTTGTCCCTTTAAGGGGAAGACAGCAGAAGAGGGTCACCTGACTTGAGGGACTGATTGGGACTGAGTGGATAATCACCCTGGGGATGAAGTTCTTACTTAGCCAGAAGGCATCTAGAAAGTTTAAACTTTGAATTTATTTATTGTTGTCATAAGTAAGCTTACATTAACAATATAATGAGATTACTGTGGGGAGATAAGATAGGGTGGCAGTGGACGATACTGTGGGCATCTGTACAGTTTTCCTTGTTAATAAATATCTGTTGTGTTCCTGATTAAATTTGTGAGCTTGCAACATTATAATCTGAGGATGTCTGTAGGGTGTTTCTTCCCTTATGAATCACTGAATACTCCTGTACATGCTGTACATTATTCCAAATGTTGATTTTTTTTTTAGAATGGAGTGCTGTTCGTGCAACAGTAAAATCAAATTGATCCTGCATATGGTATCATGGCTAGATATGTCACTCCCTTTGAGTATTTGCTCAATACTAACATTTTAAAACAATAATGTTGCAATTGCGGTCTGCTCTAGAATTGATCCATTGAGAGGTTTTTGTACTTCAGCACAGTAGTCCAATTTTAAAATTTTTCTTGAAGTTAATGAATTTCCATTGAAGTAGTGCGAAGAAGCTTCTTTACTCGTTGAGTGGTTAGAATGTGGAACGCACGACGACAAGGAGTATTTGTGGTTAATAGCATGGAATATCAGACTCAGCACCTGCAAGTATTGCTCTCACACAATATGCAGGAACTTTGCCCTGCATACAAATAAGGACCAGGAGAAAAATCACTGGATTTCCTCAGCTGAGTCCAGCCGGTCTTAGTTTTGACAATTCATGGTGGATGCTCATGGCTGCTCTTCAAAGGGCGGAGTATCTTTGATCTTTTTGTCACCTTATCATGAAAGCATGTAAAATATTTACAGTAAAATAGAGTGCCTTATGAACAGTGTATAGGATAGTAAATGGTCTCAGGAGAGCAGAGATAGACTTGAAGATTCGGTAAATAAATATCAAATGAAATCTGGAATGGAAAAATGCGAGGTGGTACATCTAAACAGGGAAAGTATGGGGGGGGGTGGTGGTGTGGGGTATAAGCAGAAAGGATTTAAAAACCTGCTTCTGTTCTGCCTGTACTTTCAGTATTACGGTGTGAGTTTGGTTACAAAATGGCATCCACGCTCCTGGCATAGCCTACACAGGACATGATTTTGGTGAAGGCATAAGCACACAGTAGGAATTTGAACTGGAGGTATGAAGGGTTGAAGATTATGATGTCTGTTGAAGTGTTGAGCTGATTTGGACCCAGTGGTTCCTATTTTGAAATCACAGTTCCCAAAGCCCGCACCCTCTCTTAAGCTTTGGTTGGCACGGTGGCACAGTGGTTAGCACTACTGCCTCACAGCTCCAAAAACCCGGGCTCAGTTCCAGTCTCAGGTGACTGTTTGTGGGGACTCTGCACATTCTCCCCATGTCTGCATGGGCTTCCTTTGGGTGCTCTGGTTTCATCACACAGTCCCAAGATGTGTAAGTTAGTTGGATTAACCATGGTAAATGTGTGGGGTTAAGGGGAATAGGATGGGGAAGAGTTGGTGCAACCAAATGGACTGAATGACCTTTTCTGCAATGTAGGGCTTCTATAACTCCATTTTATGATTCTCACATATCTGAGCATTAATTCAGGTTCCTGGTAGACTCTGAAGAATATTCCCTCTGGCTGCCCAGCACTTCAGAGTGTGACTGTCACTCAGGGAGCAAACAGGAAGCACAAAACCTAAATTCCCCTTAAAACATTTCCCTGTGCAGGTATGCAGCAATCTTAGGGAAGTGTGCAATGCAGCAAGCAAGCCACAGTAAAGAGCAATTTGAGGAAACATTGTCACCCAGAAACTCTATTTAAAAGGATCATCAGCTTTCAATTTCCTGACGGATTGATTCAGATTCTGCTGCCTCTGAGCTCATAGAGTTGTAATTGATTCCGGCCTGAAGTCCATTTTGTGGGAGTGGAGAAAGCCGTGAGCTTACCATTAAAGGTCCGGCTCAAACTACTTGCTCATATTCATGGATGCTACAGATTTATCTCTCCTGGATTGCAACATGACAAGGAACATTTATGAACAGAGGCAGCACCACAGAGGATAAGCTGCTTGAAGAGGAAGGAGAAGGGGAAAAGGGCTCTCAGTGCAGAGCAATATTCACCCACTGTGTTCAAGAAGTAGTTGTCTTGCCTTAACTTCACGAAGCACTAGTGTGTACAGTGTCTCTGTTCTACAAAGGAGGTGCTTACTGAAATCTACCTCTGCAGTCTCAGAGCAATGATGGCATTACTGATGGTTGTGAAGATCAACACAGCCGTGGATTACTTCAGTCAGGATTTTCCGACCCTCACTATGGTGTGTTTTCCCATGGCTGAGGTGACTCACCATTGGCCAGCAATAAAATCTTCCAGTTCTTCGACATCTGCAAGGTTTTTCATAGCTTTCCAGTCCTACTGCCAGGAAATTCCTTTGGCATGTCTCGAGAATTCCACTGGCCTGAAGGATCAGGAAATTCTGCCCTTTGTGTTTGAGTCATGCCAGGCCCGGAGCAGGCAACATTTCCAACACCCCCTGGATTGCTGTTCACTGCTGTGAAATAATAACACTCTGTATGCTAGGGGAGGGAGCATATTCCCTCTGGGCCTGGACTTCGGAGGGTCGGTACTGGCTTGATGAGCCAAATAGCCACCTCCTGCATGATCAGGATTCTCTGGTTCCACAGACTCCATGATAGAGATTGCATGTGTTTTCACTAGAGCTGTGGACTGCACAGGCAGAACAGAAGCAGGTTTTTAAATCCTCAGCCTCTCCGTTTATACTCCACGCCACCCTGCGCCCCCCCCATACTTTCCCTGTTTAGATGTACCACCTCGCATTTTTCCATTCTAGATTTCATTGACTGCACACACTAGGCTTTCCAGGTGCCTCATTTAATCAGTCTGTCCCAGTGCCCCCATGCATTGCTGTACCCATTCGGTGTTGCCTCTGTGCAGTGCGATTACAATGGTGGTCATACGGCTAGTGGAAGTCTGTTGCTTTTTTGTGGAGGAGATTGCCAGTGGCCTTGGAGGATGTCTGATGTGACAAAGCCCAGTCTTGAACTGCACCAACTCAGCATGGACAGCAGCAGTCAGGCCTGGCTAGTCACAGGTGGAAGGGTGAATGCCAGCTTTCTGGTGGTTCTTGTTTCATGGAGCCAGTGCCATTCCCCGAGCAAATGCCTCAGCATTCGAGTAATTAGCTGAAGGACAGATTCCTGGACCGCTGTGAGACCCTGTATGTTCATGTGAATGCTGGTGTCTGCAGCCTGGATGGCAGCAATCTGAACCTTGCAAGGCAGCAAGCTGAGATTGTAGGGCCTCCATTTGAGTTTCCATTGCAGCATCCAAACATTGCAGAAGCCTCCCAATGAGAGCTGAGGTCATGGCCAGACCCTGTATCATGGATGGGTCCACACATGTCTTCACTATTTACACACTGGAAGGATAGACTCAAGTTCCCTGCAAAATACTGCATAACGAGGGTGTAAGCTTCCTCCATGTTCCTTGATAGTGACTGCAAACTTTCTGGTAGGCCTGCCAACACACATCTTTTAAAGTACGCAGCCAGTGGCTTGTTTCTGTCTGTCACCCTGGAGAAATCCTCAGCTGAGTGTTCTGCAGCATAGCCTGTATGTAATTGTGTGCCTGTCCATTAGTTGGCATGTACGCTACTGTTTCTTTTTGCCCTGGCTGCAAGCTTTTACTGTCAAGTGACCCAACTGACGATGTCTCTTCGTCATCAGTCTCTTATTCTTTTTGAATTTCATATTGCTGCATCATCGTGTCCTTGGGTATCTGGATGGAGAAAGGCGCAATGTTTGAGTTGCCTTGAGAGAAAAGAAGGAAAGAAAGAGATGCATACTTACACCATTCACCGCTATATATGAGAGGGCTAAGGGGGAAGTGGGCTGTGAGGCCAACATTCCTCATCAGTGATTTTGGCCGTGCCACTGAGTGCAGCTTCTGTCACAGCCATTCCAATGATGGTCAGCACTTTCTTCACCATTGGAGCAGAGACATATATAGAAAACACGCAGAAGTAGGCCATTTGAGCCCTTTTGATATAACCTTCATACAATCCGGCTGGTTGGATTTTGTTGCCTCTGCAGTTCCGATGCCAGCTTGCCCTATGTGAGAGGGAAAGAGCATCATTGCACCCAGAGAAATGTGTTTGGGCAATGTGCCTACCACTGTTGACTAACTGGCAGTGTGTGTGCAGACTATGAGATATGGGCATGAGGCTGGTGACACTACTAAGAATGTGGGGGGGTGGGTGAGTGAAGCAATGAATGTAAAGCATGGAGATCAAAAACTGCAGATGCAGGGAATAAGAAATAAAACAGAAAATTCTGGGAGTACTAAACAGGTCAAGTCAGTAGAGAAAGAGTTAATGTTTCAGGTCAATAATCTCTCACCAGCCAATAAGAGGTCATCAGACTGAAAGATTAATTCTGTTTCTCTTTCTATAGATGCTGCACGACCTGCAGAATGCTTCCAAAATGTTATATTTTTATTGATGTAAGTTATGAATCATATTTGAAGATTGATGGGGATTGGTTTCAGGTGAATGATGTGGAGGTGGTGAATGGAGCCCTCTGAAGCTCGTGATTCATTGGTAAGGGTAAGGCATTTGAGGATGCCTTTGCTGACTTTGAACACGCGTGTGGTAAACCATTTTCTCCTAGTCGTGGGGTGGCAATGTTGGTTTTGGCCATGATAATTCTCTAATCCCTCTACTTTCTCAGTGTCTGGCACACAAAGGAAGTGTGCAGTCTGTAAGTTGCTGCACAGGAGGGTGTCAGTGAAGGATTTGGAAAGAAAGAAAGATTTCTTGTACCCACAGGAAAAGAAGGCCCTCAGACACTCAGAAAAAGTGTGTAAGGAGTAGAAAGCCCTGGAGGGGCAATGCCAAGAGTCAAACTCTAAAGGCCTAAATGCAGTGCTACAAGGAGTTTAATTTCCTCATGCAACTGATTGAAGTAAGTGAATGCATCTTCAACAGTCATATCCTGCCAATTGCACTGGCTTCAGGCATTGCTCAGAGCACCACATTTCCCCCATCACTCATTCACCTATCAAACATCTCTACCAATTAGACCTCACACAACATTGATCTGATTTGCTTTACTCTCATGCATTTAACACCACTGCAAGCTTCACACCCACATCTTACAATTTTCAATCACAACAGCTGCACCACATTCACAAACACATTTTCCCCATTCTTTCAGGACAAGTTGGTGCACAACTGCAGGTACCAGGAGATAACTGGAGAGACAAAGCTATGCTGCATGTCCTGTCCTGTCTTCCATGGTGAAGACTGTTATTGGGACTTCTCTTGCTTCGGCCATAGCTGAGAGCATTGAAAATGACAGTATCCTCATCCCCAGTCCTCCTCCTCACTTTGCACTTCACCCTTGCCTCGATTTACAAGCTGCACTTAGGATAAGCATGCACCCCTTGTATTTCCCCCACCCCCTCCCCAAACATAAGCCTTTCCTTGTGTATTTTCCTTCCAGATATCCCAAGAAGAGCAGCTTGGCAGAACAGTGGGCAATATCAAGAAGATAGTGCTGATAGAAGATGCAGCAATATGACTTCGCTTGGTACATTTACCTGCAATTTTGTTTTATCTGATTAACTGCTCAGCAAGTACTCCACTCAGTGGCTATGATGCCAGTACATTAGATCTTATCTCTCTTCCAGTACAAATTATCATCCAACTGACCAACTAACTTTTGCTGCAGTTTTGGACAGCTGATTTTTCAAACCCTCCAAGTCATGCAGCATATACCATCATAAAATTTGATATTTTCATGTAGCAACAAGGATTGAATTTCATTTCTCCTCCTGTACTGTGCAGTTCTAGATGATACTGGCTCTTTTTGGGGGTGGGGAGGGAGGGGAGGTCAGTGCTGATTTGCATGAAGGCCTGAGGTCACAATGCACGCATTGTGCATGCATCAATTTGCAATTTGACAGGCTTTCTCATTGGAGAGTTGTGGGACTTGATCTGTTTTATCAACCTTTTGCAAATTTAATTTCCCACTGTGTATTCTATCTTCATTAAATATAGATGCAAAGAACTAAAGAAGAGTAGGAAACCCTCCTTTGAGCTGAATGTTGAACATTCTGAGATGTTGTGCAGTGTAGAAAATGGAACAGACAGCATCTGAACTACTGCGGATAACTTTACAGAAACCAAAAGTATTGACAGTGCAATTGACTAGAATTTATTGTGGCTGGACTTTTAGTGGTGCCTGCCCTTAGTTAGACTTGTTCTTATATGTTTAGATTTTTTAAAAAATGATTGCATGACTAGTTGCTTAAAGTGTGAATTGATAACAGCAGAATGAGGAAGATGACATCTGGGATCTGACTGAACAGGGCAAGCAATTGCAGATCTCCTCAACCAATCACATTGATTGGCATATCACCATGTGGTAGCAGAGTGGTTAGCACTGTTGCCTCATAGCACCAAGGACCCAGGTTCAATTCCAGCCTCGGGTCAATGTCTGTGTGGAGTCTGCAGTTTTTCCCTGTGTCTGTATAGGTCTCCTCTGGGTGCTCCGGTTTCCTCCTGCAGTCCAAATGTAGCTTACTTAGGTGCATTGGCCATGTTCAGTTCTCCCTCAGTGTACCCCAAACAGGTACTGGATGTGAGGACTGGGGGATTTTCGCAGTAATTTCATTGCAATGTTAATGTAAGCCTACTTGTGGCACTGATAAATAAACTGAAGGACAGTGACATTATTAGCAAGGAGGTGGAGATGAAAAGGTGTGGGTAAATTTGATATTGAATTAAGCTGGGATTAAGAGAGTGAGAACAGGCAAAAGAAAGAGTAAAAACTTGATATTTTTAAAACGTTCAGAAATGATACCAGAGAAAATGACTTCACATTTGTAATAGTTAATCTTTAGTGTCACCATTTGTCAATGATTAACTATTATTATGTGATTAGGACGGTATTGAAATGGACAACTTTCTCTTATGAGTTTAGTTTGTAATTGTTGTACAACAACTTGATGCCATTCAATGCATCCCAAAGTGAGGCAGATAGCACAAAGGTATTTTTGTCATGCTAATCATGGAATGGTGCATTCTGGAAATCAGATTTTGGCCCTCAGCATTTAATTGCACACCTGCCCTTGTTAGAAGTTGCTGTAGCATTGCGAATAAATAACAGTGAGCATCATTAGCCTTACCATTATCTTGACAGCAAATTATGAGCCATTAATATTCAGCCATTTACTCCACAGTTGTGCCTAATTGAAACAAATATCATGGCTGCAAACTCTGATCCGCGTCTGCCTCACCTGCTGAAATTGTATTCGGTTGCCTTATGCCATTCTGGGTAAAGTCGCCATAATCCCAGAAGATCATAGGCTGCTCACCTCTACAAAGGAAGACTGGTGGAGATTTAACCTGGGGAGTACCACACCTCAGTCAAGGGGCAAGGTTGAGAAGGCGGGACCTTTTCATGAATAACCTCAGCCAGAATGGGAATTGAACCCCCACTCTGCATCACAACCCAGCTATCCAGCCAACTGAGCTAAGCTGACTCCTATTCTCTACTGCTGTTAATCAGTGAGTGTTTTTGCAACACTACACTTAATCTAATGACTAGCTTTTCTATATTAATCATTTTTGCTTGGAGAATTTGTGCTGATTTGAAAATTAGTGAAGTTTAAATAAAGAGCAAACCTAGGGTTTCCGTCAGCCATTTGGTAAAATTGGAGATAAACAAACCAAAATGGAGTGGAAATACAAAACGTTACTCTTAAAAAGATTGAATAGTTCATTATATCACTGAAAATTATAGTGTAGAAACCCAACATGTAACAGGATTAATTTGATTATACTGTTCACTTCCCTTCCTTTGATATGTACATATACTAATGGAGCCATTTCCTATTCTTCTAGACGGGAAGAGGTTTGTTTGTCTCGCGTGGGATGCCGTGACAAACAATGACACATGTTTTTAACTGCAAATTATTATTACTTTCTCATTCATAATAACTAGCTAAATTCTGCCTCCCTAACATCATGTAGTCTATGTGCAATAAGCATCAATGGCAATCTTGCACAGGGAACGTTATCTACAATAATGTTATTAACCTTTCAGTCTTAAATCCCAAGGCGATTCAAGATTGCAGAACAAACAAGTCAATAAAGTACGATAAGAATAGGCTTATCACAATCACAAAAGATCCAAGATGTATGAGTTCAGAAACCATATTTTTATGCACTTATGTGAATCTGTCATATCTGCTTGTGCATGGTACGATTTTCCTTTACAAATTAGCCTTGGATCCTGCATCATAGAGATTGACTCACGTTTTGGCTGACAGTATTTGTCATGGAAAAGCCTTAGCCCGGTGCTGGGGAATGGAGGAACCGTATTCTAGCATTTGCTGATTAGAGATGTGATTTATGCAGGTTCAGCAGCTTGGCAACTGGATATAGGGGGCGCCGTACCACCATCAACTGGAAGGAAACCTGCTGGTTCATTGTGACAGCAACTTGACACAGGAATTTGTCACTCTAAACATTATTAACATTGTAATACTGCTAAAGGTTTGTGACACCAGGAAGTAGGTTTCTGGAGTAAGAAGTCCAATGCAAGATATTTAATGATGTGTGGATCTTGGGGCTTAAATTCCATAGAATCATAGAAACCTTGTAGTGCAGGAAGGAGACCATTCAGCCCATCGAGTCTGCACCGACACTCCAATGCAGCATCCATCCCAGGCGCTATCACTTTAGCCCGACATACTTACCCTGTTAATCCTTTAACTTACACATTTTTGGACACTTATGCACAATTTTGTTTGGCCAATCCACCTAACCTGCACATCTTTGGACTGTGGAAGGAAATCCACGCAGACACAGGGTGAACAGGCAAACACCACGCAGTCACCTGAGGCCAGAATTGAACACAGCAAGAAGTCTCACAATACCAGGTTAAAGTCCAACAGGTTTATTTGGTAGCAAACACCACTAGCTTTCAGGGCTTTGCCCCTTCGTCACATGAGTGGGGAGTTCTGAAGTAACAGTGCTAATCACTGTATCACTCTGTGGGTGCTGTTGCATCCAGTATTGACTCTTCTGGATTTGTGTGTCATAAGCTATGAGATAGGTGGTGTGAGTTCAGTCTGACATCAATCTGATCTGTGTGGCTGGAAGCTCAATAACAACCTGCAAATTGTTGGGTTGTGAGGTGGTACCTCAATACCATGGCTTTGGCCAAGATTTTCTCAGCCCCAACAGTGAGATTGACCTTCTTAGGACATTATTTTCATTGAATCCAACAGTGCAGAAGGAGCGCATTGAGTCTGCACAGGCGACAATCCCATCCAAAGCCTATCTCCATAATCCCAAGTGTTTACTCTGTTAGTCCCTCCCCACTAAGGGGCAATTTCACTTGGCCAAGCCACGGTGGGAGGAAACTGGAGCACCTGGAGGAAACCCATGCATATACAGGGAGAATGTGCAGACTCCACACAAATAGTGACCCATGCTAGGAATCGAACCCAGGTCCCTGGTGCTGTGAGACAGCAGTGCTAACCACCATGCCATTATGCCATTTCTATTTTTAACATGGATTTTGAGTTTGATTCTCAAGAGAATAGGATGGCAGTGAAATTTAAGTTCATTGGTAATCAGGAAAGAGAGCTAATAAGTAACAGCACCAGATACCTACATAAGATACCTACCTGTTGGGTAAAAAAATATATTTTTAATCTTAACATGTGCTTACAAATATACCAGCTAATACTCAGGATTAAAGAACTTAAATTGATTGAGTGTTTCTGGATCTGCTGGAACTCAGTATGTCAAGTATAAGTCACTAATGGTGGCACAGTAGGCAGATGCACAGGTTTTTTAAAAAAAGGTACACTGCATGAGTCATCTAAGTAGATTGACAGGATAGTTAATGTGCAATTATGTAAACAAAGCTGAGAACTAATATTACACCAGCCTTTCATTAATGCACATTATGATATTGCAGGCAGAAAGCATATTTTTTAGATTTTCTGTAAATCAAGACAATGGTAACATATAGATAAGAAACAGTGAACAAATTGAACAAGGAAACAAAAGAATACATTTTTTTGATCAGAACAGTCTTAGTTTCCTGCCCATAATTATTTTTGCACATTGGGCAGGATTTTATGGCCTCGCTCATCCCAAAACCTTAAACTCCCATTGCCTGCTCCGATTTCCATGGTGGGCGGGGCAGTAAAATTCCAACCATTCACTCTGGAGTTTGTGCCAAGTTTTACATCTTCGTTCCTTGGATGTATTTGTAATTTTGCAAATGATCTGCCCTGCCAATAAACATCTTGTCGATAGTGAGAATATGTTCAGAACATGTGATAGAAGAAAGATATTGCTAGTTAGTTCCCCGGTGCTTATCCCTGTCCATTTAACTTTGGTAAAAACCCTCCATTTCATATATAAATGGGCTCCTGCCAAACTTCCACCAAAACAAAACCAGTGGAGGGCAAGGACCCCCAGAAAATATCCAGCATATGTTTGTGCTGAGAAATGCATATTTGTTTTATATCTTCATGTATATTATTTTCTTCTTAGGTGAATAATGGGGAAATGTTGAAAGGACCAGCCAGCTGAGTATCTGCCTATTGAACCATGTCATGAATGGTCCTTTCGTGACCAACAGGTCTTGGAGTGAAGAAACAGTTAAAGTTTCAGGTCGAATGACCACGTTCACATCCACAGTATTTTGCTTTTGTGTAATTCCAGGAGTAGGACTCGAACAATGGGGCAGAAGCAAGAGCACATTCCACTGACCCACAAGACCACTTATACCAGCCATCACTGTCAATGGCTGGAATCTGCAATAAAACCATAAAATACTAGATATACGCAGCAGATTATGCAGTGTTTGTGGAAAGAGAAATACAGAGTGGAATTTTCCCGTCCTGCCAGTCTATGGGATGTATGTGTTATATATTTTCTTCACACTGTCACTGAAATTCCTGTACCATTTAACTCATTTGTGTGATAGGCAGGATGTCTTTTTTGGCTTGATGGCTGTATCCTGTTAGTGGCGAGTATCACTTGGGTTACTATTAAATAGTGGCTGTGTAATTCGGGTAGCTTGTGAGATCTTGTCCTTCTAGGGTAATCAGTGGGGCACTTTTCAGAGTCAAACATGACAGTCAAAAGCCCATTCGTTGTTTGATATACATTGCAAAATGATCTGATGCAAGAAAGCCACTATTCCATCAGGATGCCTTTAATGTGCCCTATTTCAGTATCACTCTTGTGTGCTGAACAAATGGTTCATGCCCTATTTATGAGATTGGCAGTAAGGCCAATTTTATAGCATGTCGATCAGCAAGAATCCCAACATTTGCATTAAGCAATGAAGATAAGCTTGTGGTAGAGAATCCCCTGGCAGATTCCTCGTCTAGTACTTCAAGAAAAGTGAATTTGTTCGACTGCTCTATTTTAATGGTGAATTTGAAAGCAGGATAGAGTCAATTATGATATATAAGGAAATTATTACATGCAGCTGTGGATTGAAATATAGTAAAGGTATCATCTACATATCAGAAATATGCAAGGAGTAGGAGGTTGGGTGTCATTTCATTGAAGGCACGTTTCTCATGGAACTCAACAAGGATATCTTTTCAGCAAAAATCAAGTTTTGTACTTCCAAATAACCAAAATAAACATTTAATATTTGTGTACAGTAAACATTTGCAAAATATAAGGAAAGGTTTCAATAGCTCAAATAAATAGCAAACTAATGCTTAGACAGAAATTTTGGCCAGAATTCTCTGACCTTGCCTGTGCTGGGAATTTCAGACTTGTTGCTTTGTCCAGAGATTTGGCTGAGCGCCAAGTTTTGCACTCTCACTGACAGCAATAACGGAGCATACAAGGTTATCATTTAATTTTTCCTCTGCTTTGAAAATATATTTCACAACATTTTAAAATATAGACCGTTGAATGTGAAACTCATTGGAATAATATTGTATATTGAGATAGCATAGATGTGCTAAGTAACACACTGATATCACAATATTTGTGATATCATGCAAGATACATGGAGCTGTCAATATGTTCTAGGTGTAGAAGATCTGATTAAAAATACAACATTCCCATATCTGCCATTTTTTGAACAAATGGTTGGGTGTGGGATGAAGAGTAGCCTAGGTAGCTTGATGATGGGGGATAGGTACTGATGGACTCAATTATAAAGCATCGCAATGTTAGTGAGTGTGACCAGATAATTCTAATATGATGAGAGATTGGATAGGTAGGTAACTATGAGAAAAATAGATGGAATAATTAGAGCAATTATAAGTCTTAGATTCAAATTCATACAGGACAATGATATGGTGTGGGATAGCTTGATCTTGGGTTTGGATATAGCTCAGCACAACGTCGAGGTGCTCTACTGTTCTATGTTCTAAGAGTTACTGCAGTAATCTTCTTGGGAAGAACAGAGCTTTCAGCTTTTTTGCCAACCACCTTAAAGCAGTGTCCTCTGCTTCTCAGTTTTTCTGCCACTGAGAACAGTTTATCTTAGAATTTTGAACACCTTTACCAAATCTCCTGTCATTCTTCTCTTCTGTAAGGAGAATAAGCCCAGGCTCTCTATTCTGCCCACATAGCTGAGGTCATTCATCCCTAGAACCATTCTTGGAAATTTTAATGCAGCCTCTCTAAAGCTCTAACATTCCCCCAGTGGTAGGGAGCCCAGAAATAGACACACTGCTCTAGACATGGCTGACTCAATATCTTATAAAAAAGTCTTAATTTTGTTGCTTTTGTACCCTATACTTCTATATAGAGGATCCCATCAACCTTTCCAACTTCTTTCTCATCTGGCCCTGCAACCTTCAGTGACTTGTTCACATATAATCCATGATCTCTCTGTCCTTGCATCCCTTTAGAATTGTCTTCTAATTCCCATATGGATCAACAACATTTACTGAGATATTTTAATTTCCAGTGACTGACTGAAAGCATTGTCAAGCAAGGTTTCACATTTTAAGACTGATATTGTAATAAACAAATGAAAAATAATATGGTCTAAAGACTGTTTAACAGGAAACCTGTCCCCTAGATTACAGACAAGAAATTTCCCATAGCTTCCAGCACAAACAAAAATTTCCCAATGTTGTTACACTTTATCCCCTTAAGTGGACATTTCATTCTCTGGGAACCAGTCCAAAGTTATTTTCCTGATGGCTTCCTTCCTTTTTTTTAACCCAGCCCAGGTAACTCCAAATCTTAGAACTGACTTTCACTGTGAAAGTTGTACTGGAAATTCTTTTCTCTCATCCAAGATATGAAAAAGTTTCAGTCTCCTTTAAACTCTTAGAAAATTGGCCTCTTTGATCTGAGCGCAAGTTCCCATCCACATTTTGCACAGTGACCAACATAGACAGAATTTTTTCTGCTTCAAGTGCAAGACTGACTACCTTAATAACCTGTTCCTGATCTCTTGGA
Source organism: Sphyrna mokarran (assembly GCA_024679065.1). Lineage (NCBI taxonomy): Eukaryota > Metazoa > Chordata > Chondrichthyes > Carcharhiniformes > Carcharhinidae > Sphyrna > Sphyrna mokarran. Next base: position 38,775,586 of record JAGIQG010000017.1, read on the forward strand.
AGGCTATAGATTGACTTGTCCCTGTGAGGTTCAATGATGCAACTAGAAAAGCTACAATTTGATATCAGAGAAACTTTTTACAGGCTTATTCCTTCCCAATCTCCAAGGCACTGTGAATCACATACCTTGTATGCAGATAGAAATGCTGATAGCTATTTCACAGCCCCCCCACTCCATTCTATATTGGAATTAAGCTGACAGTTTAAAGTATAACCTTCATAAAACCTAATAACATATCCCTCTGAAACTTGGATGCCAACAGCCTACCCAGTCAGCGCAGCTATTCGTGCCATTGTTTACAGGCCTCCCCTTTATCTCATAATGTCATCCAGGCTTGTTAGGCATAATTCAGAGCAGGTTATATGATCCCTACCGTATGGTAAAATTTTTACCATAAATTAAACAGACAGCTCCAAAACATAAAAATCTTAAACTTCATGCTGAACACAATCGTGACCCTAATTATCTCTCCTTGTTCTTTTGACCAAAGTATATTACTCTGCCCTTCTCTTCAAACTTCATCCTCCACCTGCCAGCCCATTGCATTTGACCATGTCCTTTTCAAGTTTCATCAATATTATCCACTTCTCCAGTCATGTGCAAATTTGTGTCCTGTACACCCAAATCGGAACCATTAATGCATATCAAGAAAAGTTGAAGTTTATTTATTAGTGCCACACTGCAATGAAATTACTGTGAAAATCCCTGTAGTCGCCACACTCCAGCACCTGTTTGGGTATACTGAGGGAGAATTTGGCATGGCCAATGCACCTAACCAGTATGTGTCTCAGACTGAGAGAGGAAACCAGAGCACCCGGAGGAAATCCACGCAGGTATAGGGAGAATGTGCAGGCTCGCCATAAACAGTAAGCCAAGCTGGGAATTGAACCTGAGTCCCTGGCACACTGAGAGAGTAGTGCTAGCACTGTGCTGTCTAAAGCAACGGTCCGAGTACCAATCCCTGGAACACACTATTACATACATTCCTCCAAATTGAAAGGCCAATCAGTTTCTTTTATTTTTATCTGGGCCATTCATATTCATTCTGTCATTGGTCATTTTACCCATGGCTTCAGCTTTGCTGGAAAACCTCACATGTGGCACTTTATAAAATGCCTTCTGGAAGTCCATATATACCTTTCCGACCTCCATTTCAGGCATTGCATTTACCTTTTGTACGAGAGGTATGATTACAAATTTAATAAGCAAATGGCACTGTTTCAAATATGTGGCATACACATTGAAATAATTCTGTGGAATGACAAATAAGCATTATGAGCAATTTTTATTCGTCTGAAAAGGAGTAATGTTTGGCAGTAATTTTCAGCCCAAAATTTACCATTTCTCAGACCCAAATCATATCAAAAAGTATAAATAATGGTTCGAAAAAATAGTAGCAGTGAATCCAGTTTGTTTTTTTTTTGCTGAATATAGGTCGTATTCTTTCAAACTAAATGTTTGATCAACCAGAAAAGAGGAGACCAGTATATACAGCATTTGCAGGTCGTAGACTGGAGTACCAGATGTTCAGTTTATGCCTCAGATCACTGCATATGCTACTATTCTAGAAGGAATTTGCAGGGATGAATTTAGAAATTGATATTTGAATACCTTGCTTGGTAGTGACATTGTCAGAAAAGTTAATCAACAGGATAATTACTAAGAATAGTTTGATAATGTGGTTGGGCCACAATTCCTGTAAAACAATTTTGATTATTTGTTGAGACAATTGTACACTTAAAATGGCTTTATATTTAACATTGTACCCCGATCAATCTGAGTGTTGTATTCATTCATGGGACTTGGGCATCACTGGCTGGCCAGCGTTTATTGTCCATCCCCAGTTGCCCGAGGGCAGTTGAGAGTCAAACAGGTTGCTGTGGCTCTGAAGTCACATGTAGGTCAGATCAGGTAAGGATTGCAGATTTCCTTCCTTTGATGAATCAGATGGGTCTTTCCAACAATTGACAATGATTTTGTGGTAATCAATAGATTCTTAATTCCAGTTTCTTTTACATTGGATTCAAATGCTGTCGTGGGATTCAAATCCCATCCCCAAAACATGTAAGTTTAAAGTTTATTTATTCATGTCACAAGTAGGTTTACATTAACACTGTATTGAAGTTACTGTGAAAATCCCCTAGTCACCACTTAGTGTAGCCAGTGCACCTAACAAGTTTGTCTTTTGGATTGTGGGCAGAAACCAGAGCACCCAGAGGAAACCTAGGCATACACAGAGAGAACGTGCAGATTCCGCACAGTCACCCAAGCTGAGAACCGGGTTCCTGGCACTGTGAAGCAGCAATACTAACCACTGTGCCACCGTGGCGTCCCAGCTGAGTTTCTGGATTAATAATACCATTAAGTTAATCTTAAAAACTCAAATGACACTTTGTAGACTTAAATAATCAAGCTGCTTACCTGAACAATTCATCTGAACGTGTCAATAATTGATCTAGTTGTGTTGGGGCAAAATGATATTTGTATTGCTTGATCTCATAGTCCTTACAGTTTTATTTTGTTTCCTGGATAAAATTTTTATTTCCAATCTCTAGTTTTGATGCAAAGCATTATTTAAAGAATTGATTAGGCAAAGAAGAATTTTAAAGCTGAGGTAGCATGTCCTTGTGCTTGTGAAAGTTCTTATGACAAAATCTCACAGTCAATCTGTTATCAATTGTGTCTTCATTGGCCATGAACAGGGAGTACCAGGAAATGTAACACTTGATGAATGCTATTATGTATAGTTGGTGCCTTCCCACTGAACTGTAGTTCATTCACATATGTGGGAGATTGAAAGGTGGAGTGAATTAGTTTCATCTTTGGGATCTGGATGTTAATCAAGACTAAACTGATGGGATCAAAATTACAGCTGAAAATCAAACTGAGCTTATAATGTGGGTATAGTTTGCCCATTCACAGTGTTACAAAATATCTCCCTGAGTATTTTTGCTCACATGCTTATAGGTAAATTCTATTCCAATTCACAGATAATAGGTCACCAGTTGCCTCAGTCATTGACATTGTGACAGCAGGGCTCTGGTCTAACAAAATGTTACTTTAATAGTCACTCCATTTTGAGTGATCTCAAGCTGACAGTTTCTTGTACTCCTCTTGCTGGAACCTCTTGTGTTCTAAGTGCCAAAAATTCATAGGTCCTCCCACCTATCTGTGAATTTCAAGCATGTATCACATTACTAATCCCATTACCAGGATCAAGCTGAAGAGGGGATTCTCCAGAGGCCCAGTCCGATGTGGCACTGCTGCCAGTCACTGAGAAGGACCTGTCCCAGAGGAACAACAGTTGTGGTGCTATCATAGTGGAATAAGCAGTAACAGAGAGTGCTAATTGTTAAACTCTGGGGAGAATTGAGAAACAGCTGCACTTTAGAAGAGACAGAGGCAGTTTGTCGGTTTGAGTGGAGGAGCTAAACTACCTTTTTCTGCTGTAGTTTACATTCAATTCATGTAAAGTGAAAATCCATGTAAAGTGGAGTGCAGAGAGTCCTGAATATCTGGTTTTATCTGTTATAAGGGTCATGTTCATAGAATCCCTGAAGTGCAGAAGAATGCCCATTGGGCCTGCACCAACAACAGTACCACCCCAGCCCTATTCACTGTAATTCTGTGTATTTATCCTGCGAATTCCCCTGACACTAAGGGACAATTTAGCACGGCCAATCAACCTAACCTGCACGTCTTAGGTACTTTGGTAATGTCATCTTCATTTGAATAGGGTAGTGTCAAAGTCATTCTGGTTGAAACTGGAACTAAACTGTCCAGGAGCAAAAGCTCCCTCAAACTGAAACTTGAAAACTAAGGCATACCAAATTTTTGGAGCCATCAAATATTACCTCTATTTCACCTAAGTGGCATGAGATGAGGCAGTTTCATTACTAGGTATATGCTACAAGATATGGAAATGCCGGCGTTAGACTGGGGTAAACACAGTAAGAAGTCTCACAACATCAGGTTAAAGTCCAACAGGTTTGTTTGGTAGCAAAATCCACTAGCTTTCAGAGCGCTGCTCCTTCATCAGGTAAGTGGGAGTTCTGATCACTAACAGGGCATATAAAAACACAAACTCAATTTACAAAATAATAGTTGGAATGTGAATCTTTACAGGTAATCAAGTCTTAAAGGCATAGACAATGTGAGTGGTGAGAGCGTTAAGTACAGGTTAAAGAGATATATATTGTCTCCAGATAGGACAGTTAGTGAGATTTTGCAAGTCCAGGCAAGTTGTGAGGGTTACAGATAATGTGACATGAAACCAAGATCTCGGTGGAAGCCGTCCTTATGTGCGGAACATGGTTATCAATCTTTGCTCAGCGACTCTGTATTGTCATGTGTCGTGAAGGCCGTCTTGGAGAATGTTTACTCGAAGATGAGAGGCCGAATGCCCGTGACCACTGAAATGTTCCCAACAGGAAGAGAACACTCTTGCCTGGTGATTGTTGAGCGGTGTTCATTCATCCCTTGTAGCATTTGCATGGTCTCCCGAACGTGAACAGTGACCACAATACTACACAACCCTGCTACAGCAATCTCTGCAAGAAGTGCTGAATCATCTAGATGGGTGCCATCATCTCACGTGAGAACACCATCCACCAGGTATACGGTACATACTCTTCCAACTTGGCCAATGTTGTCTACCTGATACGCTGCAGGAAAGAATGTCCCAAGGCATAGTACGTTGGGGAGACCATGCAGACTCTATGACAACGGATGAATGAACACCACTCGACAATCACCAGGCAAGACTGTTCTTTTCCTGTTGGAGAATGCTTCAGCGATCATGGGCATTCGTCTCTGATCTTCAGGTAAGCGTTCTCCAAAGGTGGCCTTCACGACACATGACAGCTCAGAATTACTGAGCAGAAACTGATAGCCAAGTTGTGCACACATGAGGATGGCCTCAACTAGGATCTTGGGTTCATATCACACTATCCATAACTCCATAACTTATGGGCTTGCAAAATCTCACTAACTGTTCTGTCTGGAGCCAACCTCTTTAACCTGTGCTTAATGTCCTCTACACTCACATTGGCTGCGTCTTTAAGATTTGATTACCTATAAAGATTCACATTCTAATCATTGTTTTGTAAATTGAGTTTGTGTCTTTATATGTCCTGTTTGTGAACAGAACTCTCACTTACCTGATGAAGGAGCAGTGCTCCGAAAGCTAGTGAATTTTGCTACCAACTAAACACGTTGGACTTTAAGCTGGTGTTGTGACACTTCTTACTGGATATGCTACAAGCACAAAATTGCCTGGAATTATTTTTTGGTACTGTTGCATTTCACTTGAAGTACAGAAGCTCCGTGTACGATAAAGCTCCAAAGTGTGCATTCCCTAATTAAGGTTGATTGTCTGACTCCGTGCACGCAATGAGATGGTTTGCCTGTTGCAAAGTGTGTACTGAAAAGTCAAAGGCCTCAAAGCACGTTCATATCCGAAGTTTAGAAAATCTATGCCAGCATGCTATCTTTCCCATTGGTGAGCACAAACTGCTGCAGAAAACAGAATAATTAGAATAAAATTACAGTGTGACTCTCACAGCTGCAATACTTTATTCTCGTTATGACTTTCCGTTTTAGTGGAGTTCAGAGAAATTTTCATTTGATGCAGTAATTGTCTCATCAGTTGCATATGAGGAAACCACTGAGGTACTATTTTTCAAATGTACTTTAATATGACAAATATGTTTTTCTGGTAATGTGCAAGTGGAGCTTCGGAAATAAATAATTTGTTTACTTTCCAAATGCTTTTTCCCTTCCTGAATCAGAACACAATAGCATGCACAGTACGATGCAGGTGTAGGGTGGGATTTTCTGGCTGCACTCACCCCAAAACCGGAAAATCCCACCAGAGGTGAAAAGCCGATTGCATGGTCCTGTCCCACCCTCTTTGATTCCCGTGGCGGGCGGGACAGGAAAATTCCTCCCATAGAGTTTCATTGGCTAAGACTTGTATCAATAACCATACTGGACAGGATTTCCTACATTCCCTGCGGCATGTTTTGCTATGGCAGAGGCTGATGCGCCGATGGCTGGAATCAACAAAGTTTCCAGTTCTATATATCCCCTGCCACCAGGAAACCTGTGATAGGGCTTCGCCATCATTGGCAAGACCAAAATATCCGACCAACAGGAATGGCTGGAAAATTCCAACCTCCATTTCCTCATTCGAAATTGTCAGTGATCTTTTGAATTGAAATCAGGAACAATGAAGCATTTATGCCTCAAGAAACGGGACTGATTATGTTCCAAATCCCATGCAGCCAGGTATATTTGACCTTGTGGCAGAGTAACAAGTCAGATAAACAAAGCAAGCAGATAAAAGCCAATAGAAATCATGCAAACTCAAGTACACTTGAGGAAATTCAAGTAATCTGCTCTCTAGCTAGCTTAATGGTATCCTCATCAGATAAGTGACGTTCCTTTCATTTTCACCTCATACATTCCATTGTTGCTTATCACAACAATAGATCCCTATACTTCAATGAAGGAACTGATTCTCCCTCAATCCTAATCCTGATTGATGTAAGCTGCTACACTGGGCTTGCGGTAAAAGAACCAGAGTGTCAGGAAAAGGCATCTTCACCAATGTAGCTGTCTCAAAATACATTATTCCAAGACAGTGTCAACAGGAATCACAGCACAACCTTGAGAGAAAGTCAAATGCTCAGCCAGCCAGCAATTATCTGTGGAGAGAATCAGTTTATGGATAGAATTTTTCTTCTGAATTTTTTTCTCCAGCAGGAAAACTGGAGTCCCCTGCTCCATCCTCCAAGACCCCATGCCTCATCCCACACACTCACACTCCTACCTCAGCTGCCTTGCCAGGCTTTTCGCTGTATTTTTGAAAACTTAGAGGAAAAAAAAGGAAAGTGTGGGGCTCCACTACATCGTGCTAGTGGGGGCAGGCTCTGAATGAACCCACCTCGACAGCCATCTCGGCTCCTGACAGATCTGCAGCACCCTTTAGATCTGAAAATAATTTTAAAAAATGAACTGCCCACAGACACAGGGTCCTCTTAAGCAAACTTCCCTAATGGACGCCCCCTCCTCTCTCCACTCCAGCATTGCCCACTAGTACCAGAGCAGCATTTGACCAATACGGCATCAGGGAGGCTGAGTAAAATTGAAGTGGGAGTCAAGGAGAAAACTCTCCACTAGTTGAAGTTATATTTAACCCAAAACAAAATGTTTGTGGTCGCTGGAACAACGGGATATCACTGCAGCTGTCCCTCAGGACATGATCTAAGGTTCAGCCAAATTCAATTATTTTATCAATGACTTTCCATTCATCATAAAGTTAGAAGTGAAAATATTTTCTGATGATTATAAAGTTCATTGATTACAGAGTTCAGTAATTCCACAGATAATGATGCAGTCCCTAATACAATAAGAACAATACTCAAGCTTGGGCTAATAAGTGATATTCACGTTGCACAAGTGCCAAGCAATGACTATCTCCAACAAGACAGAGTCTAACCACTCCTCTTGACTTTTAATGGATTTGCCAACACTGAGTAACCAGCCATCAATATCCTGGAGGTTAACACTGACTGAAAATTTAACTAAGGCTACAATTCAGACACAGGATATTCTGTGGTGAGAATCTCACTTCCTGATTCCACAAAGCCTTTCTGTCACCTACAAGGCACAAATTAGGAGTGTAATGGAATACTTTCCACTTAACCTGGATCAGCTCCATTATCACTCAAAAAGCATCATCCAGGACAAAGCAACTCTCTTGACAGGCACTGCATTTAGCACCTCAAACATTCACTTCTCCCCAGTGTTGACACATTGTGGTAGCAGTATCTACAAGATGCAGTTCACCAACATACCAGAGCTTCTTCACTGGCATCTTGCAATTCTGTAACTTCTCGTGCTTAGAAGGACAATGGTAGCAGACACATGAAACATCAACACCATCTCCATCTTTCATCCTAATATGGAAATATATTGTTATTCCTTTGCCATTGCTGGGTCAAAATCATGGAAGCCTGCCATTTCACCCTCCCTTTCTGCCATTCTCTTACAGCACTTTAAATATTCCTATATCACACATTCTGCAATGGTTCAAGACAATAACTCATTATCATCTTCTCGAGGGCAATTGCGTATTGATAATTAATGCTGCCTTTCCCAGCAATGTGCACACATCCCTTGAATAAATTTTTAAAATCTTAGACATCTGAAGAGATATGGTATAGATGCATCAGCAAACATCCTGTGACTTTGCCATAGGGTTTACGAGTTTGGATTTAAAATTTCATAATTTTTTGTGAAGCTATGCCATGTAACACACAAGTGTATTGTTCATACCTCTAATATTTGGTAACAGAATAAATCCAATTATATTTTTATTGTGTGGCACTCTTGAAGTTTACTGGTATTCTGGGAATGAAGTCTTGGATTTTGTTCAGTTTAATAGGAAAACTTAATCAGTGACTGTGTTTGTTATTATACAGCATGTTCCTTAATATGTTGATGAAAATTCTAATGTCAAAGCCAGGGATACAAGGCAAAACAGTTGATGATAAGTGCCAGATGGGAGAATAGTATCTAACAGTTCTGTAGAGGGGAGAGACAGTGACAGTGGTGACCCCAGGGTTTGTAGAAATGGGGTGGAGTTTTGCAGTACTGTGTGAGGCCAGTAATAATTTTGAAACTGAGATAATATGCCACATAAAATTCCAAACTTTGCACGCAATTAAAATTTTACAAAATGAAATTATAAAGGGCATCAGGTCATAAATTGAAATTTGTCTCTGTAAAAACAGCAACATTTTCTATTGAATTAAAAGCTTTTTGGGTTAATAAAGCAAAGTTGCCCAGAACTAATTTGTTGTGAAATATTTATCTGAAAGCTTTCAGAATTTAATTCCAGTTTATTTAACATGGGTGGAAGAATTCAGATTAAATTTCCAACATTAGAGAACAGAAAAAACTATTTTAATATTTGTGCTTACTTGTACAACCTTGAATTCAGCAGTTTAGGAAATATTTATGCAGCTGTTTTTGAACAGAAATCATTGGCATAGCATTTAATGATTTTTTGAGTAGTTTTCTGAATTGCCTACAATATTATTCAATTCTTCCATCTCCAAACTTGTGTGAAATTTCCTCATGTTCTGCTTCTACAGTTCAAGTGGACTAGTTTTATCGCTGTTGTTCCAACATGCATTAATTTGGCATAGGATTGTTACCACACAGAAAAAGGCCATTTGGTCCAACTGAACTGTGCTGGTGTTTACACTGCATAGGAATCTCCTTCTGTCATTTCTACCTCAACTCAGCCTTTCACGGTATCATTCTATTCTCAGCTACTTGTCTAGGAAAGGCAATGGCTTAGTGGTATTACTGCTAGACTATTAATCCCGAAACTTGGCTAATGTTCTGGGGACTCGGGTTCAAATCCCAACATTGCAGATGGTGAAATTTGAGTCCAATTTTTTAAGAAAATCTGGAATTATGAACCCATTGGTGACCCTGTAAATTATTGAAAAACCCATCTGGTTCACTAATGTCCTTTAGGGGAAGGAAATCTGCCATCCTTACCTGGTCTGACCTACATGTGATTCCAGATCCACAGCAATATAGTTGAATCTCAACTGCCCTCGGGCAACTTGGTGTGAAAATAATCACACCCATGTCCCACAAATGAATAAAAATAAGTTACCTTTAGAAACCAACCAATTTAATTGCCTTAACTACTTCCAGTACTGAGTTCCACATTCTAACTACTTTCCGAGCAAAGCGGTTTCTGCTCATTTCCCTATTGGATTTATTCATGATAATATTGTGTTTATAACCCCTGGTTTTGATTTCTCCCACAAGTGAAAACAATCTCCACATTTGTTTTTATTCTTCCATGGGATGAGTGTCACTGGCTAGGGCAGTTTTCGTTGATCTTTCCAGTTGTCCTTGAGAAGGTGGTGGTGAGTGGCCTTCTTGAACGGCTGAGATCCATCAGGTACAGTGGATATATGTGCTATGCCATGAGGAACAGAATTCACAGTGGCACAGTGTTTAGCAGTGCCGCCTCACAGTGCCAGAAATCCAGATTCAATTCCTAGCTTAGGCTACTGCTAATTTCCATGTTCTCCCTGTGTCTGCATGAGTTTCCACCGGGTGCTTCAGTTTCTTTCCATAGTCTGAAAGGCATGCTGCTTAGGTGCATTGGCTATGCTAAATTCTGCCTTATTGTACCCAAACAGCTGTCAAAGTGTGGCAACTAGGGGATTTTCACAGTAACTTCATTGCAGTGTTAATGTAAGCCTACTTGTGACACTGATAAATAAAATTTTAAAGCTTTAATTCCAGGATTTTGCTACAGCGACAGAGGAGGAACAACAATATAGTTCCAAGTCAGGGTGGTGTGTGGCTTAAAGGAGAACCTGCAGGTGATTGTGTTTCAATGCATCTGTTGCCTTTGTCCTTCTGGGTGGTACAGGTTACAAGTCTTGGTAAGGTGCTGCACTGCATTCTATATATGAAACACACTGTTTCCACTGTGTGTTGGTGGCAGAGGTTGTGAATGAATGAACCCACCTTGCTGGCAAACTTGGCTCTTGATAGATCAGAATACCCTCTAGATCTGAAAATAATTTAAAAATGAACCGCCCACAGGCATGGGCCCTCTTAGGTAAACCTCTCTAATGGAACCCCTCACCTCCCACACTCCAGCAGTGCCCGGTCACTGCCTACTGGCTCTGAGGAGCAGCATTTGACCAAGTATGGCATCAGGAAGGCTGAGTAAAATTGAAGTCAGTGGCAGTTAAAGGAGAAACTCTCCACCAGCCGGAATTGTATCTAACCCAGAACAAAACGTTTGCAATTGCTGGAGCAACAGCACATCATTGCAGCTGTTCCTCAGGACATGATCCAAGGTTCAACCATATTCAGTTATTTCATCGCTGGGCGCTAAAGCAAACTTTCTCTTGGATTGTGTTAAGTTTCTTGAGTATTGCAGCCACATTCTTCTAGCAAAATGGGAACTATTCCATCAGACTCCTGATTTGTGCCTTGTAGATAAAGGACAAGCTTTGAGGATTCAGGAGGTGAGTTGCTCCCTGGAGGATTCCTAGCCTCTAACCAGTCTTTGTCATCACTATTCTAGTTAAGTTCCTGGTCAGTGATAATCGCAGGATATTAATGGTGGGAAATTTGACAATGCAAATTCCATTGAATGTCAAGGGAGGTGGTTAGATTCTCTCTTGTTGGAAATGGTCATTGTTTGACACTTGTGTAGCATAAATGTTGCTTATCAGCCCATAATTATCAACATTATCAAGGACTTGCTGTTTATGGACACAGACTACCTCAGCATCTGAGGAGTCGAGAACGATGCCAAACATTGTGCAATCGTACGTGACCATCCCCTCGTCTAATGTTATGCTGGAGTGAATGTCATTGATGAATCGGGTGAACATGGTTGCGCCTCGGACACTACTGAGGAATTACTGCACAAATGTCACAGGGCTGAAATGTTTGACCTCCAACAACCATAACAGTCTACCTCTGTGTGAGATATGACTGGAACCTGCGGTGAGTTTCCTCTCTGACTTCCAGTTACTTCAATTTTGCTAGTGTTCCTTGATGCTACCCTCTGTTAAATGTTGCCTTGATGTCAGGTGCAATCACTTTCACCTCACCCCTGGAGTTCAGCCTTTTTGTCTATGATTGAAACATGGCTGTAATGAGATCAGGAGCTGAGTAAACCTGGAAAAAACCAGAATAAACATCAGTGAGCAGATTATTGCTGTGTAAACGCTGCCTGATGGTGCTGTTGACAAAAGCTTCCGTTATCTTGCTACTAATCACGATACACCTAATTGGTGGGGTTGGGTTTGTCCTACTTTTTGTGGACAGGTTATATGGCAATTTTGAATGTTGTTGGTAGCTTGATTTACATCCACCCATTGTAACCTATTAATCATTTTGAAGATTTCTATCAGATCACTTCTATCGCTTCTGATTTCTAAATAAATAAGCAACAACCCTGTTCAATCTTTCCCCATGGCTATAATCATTCAGTCATGATATCAACATTGTAAATCTTTTTGGCACTATATCTCCAATATTTCTTTGCCCTTCAAGAAGATCAGAACTGTGCACCATACTCTTGCTGCAGCCTGACAGAGTCCCATGTAATTTTAACATTACGTTGATGCTTTTGAATATGAATATTCTTAGAAATAAAGCCCAGTGCTTTGTTAACCTTTCTGAACTGTTGCTAACCTGCAATCCTGGTTTTAATTATTGGTCATCTGTATTCTTGAATCCTTTAGATTTTCTACCCCATTCAGTTTCTTATTTTAAATCCACAGAAAAGTTACAGCACAGAAGGAGTCCATTTGGCCCATCTTGTCAATGTCAGCTGAGGACATCCAGATGCCCTTTCTAATTTTGTTTTCCTGTACCTGGCCTATAGCTAGGTGCAGCACTTAAGGTGCAAATCCAGGTATTTTTTGAAAGGGTTTATGGTCTCTGCCTCCACTACCAACTCCGGCAGCAAATTCCAGGAACCGCCACTGTCTGTGTCAAATAGTTTTTCCTCATGTCCCCTCAAAGCACGCACTACCAATTGTCTTGAATCTATGTCCCCAGGTCTAGAATTCTCCAGTGAAGGAAACAGTGTTATCCTATCCACTCTATCTCCTCCCCTCATAAATTTGTACACCTGTATCAAATTGTACTTCAGCCTTCTTTGTTTCAAGGAGAATAACCCCAACCTGACCAATCTGTCCTCATAGCTATTTTCTATGGTAGAAATAATTTACCCTGCCAATGTACATGCATACATTTATCAATGTTAATTTGTCGTTTAACTTAAACAATTTTCAAATGTGGCACCTGCAATGAAGTTGCATTCTCCTTCAGTACAGTATCATCTATAGATATTAATATTGAGATACTTATTCATCAGTCCAAATTTCTCAATGTCAATTTTGAATCTAATTATAAAATATATAATGAAATTGATCATTATCTAAGACTATTTTCTACTGTTTCCCAATCTGAATAACAATCCTTTGCAATTATACGTTTTAATCAGTTTGTTAGCCATTCCTGCTAACTGTCCCCAATTTTGTAATAAATTTAGAATTAGATTCATAAAGCTCGACTGTAGGACCACAATGTTGTACAATATTTTCAATCTGTAGACATGGATTCCCTCATGGTAAAGGGTACAAACAGTGGGAAAACCTGTTGATAGGGCCAGGATTGGGCGATCCATCACCAATCAATAGTAGGCCACTTCCATCTCCACAAAACACACCACAGGAGGAATCCCTCCTTTCATTTCTTGCGCACACTTGCAGCTTTAACCCAAAGAAAATTGAGAAAAAAATATTTATTTTTCTGTTTCGTGCCTTTCATGATCTCAGGACAATTCAAAATGTTTGCAGCCAGTTAAGTGCTTTTGAAGTGTCATCACTGTAAAAATGCAGGAAACATTAAAGCCAATTACTGCACAGCAAAGAAAACTGTGCCTTTTGTTCTGAGAGGGACGTGCATTTGTTATGGCTGACAGGGTTTGTGGCCTGTATATGAATATGTTGTATCATCTGAGTCTTGCTCTACATTCTTCGGATTTCAGTTGATTCCAGCACAGCCTCATCTTATGTTGAAATAACATCTTTATGCATGTCCCTTAGTCCTTTTCAGATGTGGAACTGCACTGTTTTGTAATCACTAGGAAAAGGCTGTTCTGCAGCCACTGCAGCATAGTTGTGATCTCTGTACCTGTCATGCCAACTGGTGTATAGCACATCATCAGCAACTACATATATTCTGTCTCTTCCAGACAAATAGGCAGATTGGTCATCAGTCCTGACAGTGAGAGCACCTTTCTTGACTCAGTTCTTAGTGTTTGATTCAGAAACATTTTACAAGACACGAGAGATCTAAGCTTGAAAGTATTTTGACGATTGGTGTTGATGTGAATCTGCTGCAATTGTCACCATTTATTTTAGCAGCAATTTTTCCTCTGAGCCATTTTGCAAAAGATTTCAAGATCTGGATCAGGTAGTTTATGGTTTAGACATGTGGGGCAAACAAAGCCTATCCAAATTTATCCTTAATATCATGACTGTTATTCTTATCAGTAGGAAGTGCTGTTCTGGTCCCAATTTGTTTGTTAAATGTGAGTAGCAACCTATAGTTTCTATCCATATTATGGCATATATATATATATATATAAAGGCATTGTTCAATAAATAAACCAATCATAGAATCCGACAGTGCAGAGGAAGTCATTCGGCCCATCGAGTCTATTCCCATAACCCCATATATTTACCCTAGCTAGTCTCCATGACACTAAGGGGCAATTTAACGTGGCTAATCCACCTAATCTGCACATCTTTGGACTGTGGGAGGAAGCCCATACAGACAAGGGGAGAATGTGCAAACTCCCAAAGACAGCAACCTAAGCCAGGAATCGAACCCAGATCCCTGGTACTATGAGGTAGCAGAGCTAACCACTGTGCCACCGAACTGCCAACAATCAAAATGTTTTCAGGATAATTTATATCAGTAAAACTACAACTTTTACATTCACATCATTTTTCATTGTTAGTCAATTCTGTGTTCTAACTTGGATCGTTTTTAATGATGAAATCTATTCAATGTTGTGTAGGTCTGCAGTAATAGAAATTGAAACAAATGCTTGGATCTGTTTAGTTACGTCAACCTGTTATTGCCAGAATAAAGAGTAAAGTATAAATTTGATAACATCACTTTGGTTTTACGCAGAGGTTGAGCTTTCTTCACAACTCAATCCCTTAGTGAAGGAAATGTATGGGGCCCACAAAAGTGGAAAACATGACTTATTTAAAGGCTGTTGGCAAAACTTCAAGAACAGATTGACGTGCAATGATAAAGTTGGTGGTCTGTTTGTGGCATGCTGAGCCTCACTCTGGCTCATGTATGGGTTCATACTTGTCATATATTTACATGCCATGAATACTTGTCTTTCACAATGCATAGAAGGGAAAGCCAGCTGAGCCATCAACACTGACCCTAACATGAACATTCAATTAAGAGTAAGCAAAAAACAAAACATTATTTCTTCCACAATAAAGAGAGCCCTTACCCTGCTATAGCTAACAATATGGGCCAGCCACGAGGCAGACTAGTGCATTTAGCTCTATCGCTAAGTTCACCTCAACAAATAATAATGATAAACGCATGCATAGAGTGAAACCCATGTAATGTTAAATATTTGCAATTGAAATGTAATTTTGAGAAACACCTATGCCATCTCGTTGTCCCAGTAAGTTTTAAGTTAATGACAATTGCCATGATGCAGAGCCTTCCTGTTTAACCAGGAGGGTCATTAATAGCCCATCTGTAGTGCAATATTGGTCGCAGGCAGTGGGCTTTGCTAGTGAAAAGCATCCCTCCTATGTGATTGCTTGTGTCGATATGCACAATGCTGGAACTTGAAATGTTAATTGCAATTGGGATCAAAATGGAAAAATGCAGGAGAATGGAAGTGACCCACATTTCCAATTATGCTGTTGGGAATGTTGAGCTATTGACAAACCCCCCTTCCCATATATGGGACTAAATCTAGTTGCTTTCTCAGTTGCACAAAATGTAACAAACTGCACCTTATATGTTCTGACAAGTTAATTTTGAAACCTCATAAGCAGTTCCATAGATTGGTATTTCACTGTACTAGATTTATATTCCAGCATGTCAGTAACTGTGTTACTGCTTTGACATATTGGGGCCACTTTGTAAATGCCTCTGCCTGACGAGACTAAATTGATTAGTCTTTGATTAAATGTGGAAACTGACTGCGTTTTTGAATGGGTACATTATGAAGGTGAGAAATAGGAGGGGACAATGAGAAATCCTTGGGGGTCACCAGAGCTAAAGGATTGGAAGCAGGATCAGAAATCATTGCAGGTGATTATCTGACTATGATTCAATAGGAATGGAATTGGGCAAGTGCAATCCAATCCAAATGAATGATGGTTAGGTATCATTGGAGGCAAATGATTTGGTCAACTATGTCAAAGGCCGTAAACAGTTGAGAGAACGAATAGGGATAGTTTATATTTATCTCACAGGGAAAGCCAAAGCTGATGCTTGAATAAATATGGAGGAATATTGAGCAGATATAGTTATTATTCATGCAGTAAATCAAAAAAAGGGTTAAATATTAATTTTTGGGTATATTGAACTGTACAAAGGATGTCAGTTAGAAGCTAATCACCAGCATTTTGGATCTTGCAAACATATTTTTCATGCCATATTCTATTTTGTTCTAAAGAGTATCTCATTTTATTTCTTGTAGATTATATTACTTGATTGCATCAAAGTTTTTAGAGTTTATTGTTTTTGCTGTAGAAATGTAAACCTCTTTCAGGTACTTCGTAAAGTTGTGATGAGAACCAGAATCTTGCAGATGAGTACATTTTACTTTGATTATAATTTTTTAATCAAAGGTCTATTCCCATTAAACACTGATGCGTAGGATCTTAAATATAAATGTAACTTGTTTCTTTTTCTAAGCTATCTGTTGGTGGATATTTCAAAAGTCCTACCCATGGGAGTCATGGGCACATTAAATCTGTAGCTCTCCATGAAGAAAATAAGGAGTAGGCCATCTAATCTCTTGAGCCTATTTCACCATTCAGTGAGAAAATGACTTGTATCTGACCTAATTCTATATAGTCCCTTTGCCCCATATTTCGTAATACATTTGGCTAATGGAAATTTATCTATCAGATTTAAAATTAACAATTGATCTGCAACAATTGTGCTTGTGGAAGAGTTTCAAACTGTATATGTAGATATGTTTCCTAACTTCATTCCTGAAAAGCTTGGCTCTAATTTTTAGGCTCCTATTGTCCTAGATTCCAAAATGAAGATAGTTTCTCTCTATCTATTATCTTAGCTCTTAATATTTTGAAAGGTTCCATAAAATTATCCCTTAAACTTCTAAATTCCAGGGAATACAATTCTAGTTTATACAATCCCTACTTGTAGTATATTCTTCAAGTATCATTCTCTCCGTGCCACTTTACTGAACTATCATCAAGGTTCCTAAATTCCCTTGGGTCTCCATGCTTATAGTCTTTCATCAATTGGACTGAGCTATCCATTTTAGATCCGTACTGGATGACCTCACACTTGTCTACATTGAAATATATCTGTCACAGTTTTGCACTTTCATTTTATCTATTAATATCTCTTTGTAATTTTATTCTTCCATCCATGCTAATTACAATGCTGCCTATTTTTATACCATTGTCAAACTTGGATTTGTGGTGCTCTAGCCTGTCATTTAAGTTGTTGGTAAATAAAATGTATAGTTGAGACACCAATGCAGAACCTGTGGGAGACTCCATCCTGCCAATTAGATTGTTTGTCCAATTCCCTGTTCACCCCTCTTCCTCAAAAATCTCCCACCTAGCCCAATAATTTGTCCTCAATTCTGTGAACTTCACCTTAAGTTAACAATCTCTTATGGGGCACTGTACCCAATGCTTTGTGAAAGTCCATATAAACGATCTGCATGGGCATACCCCACTTCTCCAATTCAATCACTTCTTCAAAACATTCAGTCAGATTCAGTAAGAGCTGTCCTTTCCAAGTCTCTCAACAGCAGGTTAAAGTTCAATAGATTTATTTGCAATCACAAGCTTTTAGAGCACTGCTCCTTCATCAGGTAAATCCACCAGATGAAGCTGTGGTCCGAAAGCTTGTGATTGCAAATAGACCTGTTGGACTTTAGCCTAGTGTTGTGAAATTTCTTACTGCATTCTTTCCAAAGCAACACTAGTTCTCTTGTGCTCACACTGAGTATGATTAGGGAACAGGGAGCTAAAGTCAGAAATTTGGTGCAAAGGAGGAAGGAAATGCCTCTTTTCTGTATTTTTTAATCTCCAATATCTGTCTAGTGTTTTTCTTTGTGTTTCAGCTAGGAAATTGTAACTTGCTGTTATTTTGCTAAACTATTGACTAATCAAATTAAAAAAAATTTATACTGACATACCAGGGTGGATGGTATTCTGAAACTGCGGGCTGTGGGAGTTTGCGGATAATATTGAGTTTACTGACACTGGTTTCTGCAGCTCAGGCAAACTAATCCGGAGCTGTTAATCTGGAGTCTGATCTATAAACATTGCAGGGCATCAGGCAAGAGAAGTTAGTGCAGCACGATGACACAGTGGTTAGTGCTGCTGCCTCAAAGCACCAGGGAGCTGAGTTCGATTATTGCCTTAAATCGCTGTCTGTTTGCAGTACGCATATTCTCCTCATGTCTGCCGGGGTTCCTCTAGATGATCTGGTTTCCTCCCACAAAAACGTACAGCTTAGGTTGATTGGTCGTGCAAAATTACCCTTCAGTGTTTGGAGCATTATCAGGGTAAATATGTGTGGTTATTGAAATAGGATCTGGTTGGGATTGTTGGCACAGTCTCGATGGGCCAAATAGCCTCCTTCATTATAGGAATTCTATGAATTGTTCAACAAACTTTGTCCCAGGAGGTTCTCATACCCCATAAATTCATTCAAACTTTAGACTTAGACAGTGGTCAGGGACAGGAGGGTGTGCCAATGAGTCAGGCAGGTTAGGAGATTTTCAACACAGCCTTGAAGGATCTTTCACCTTTGACAAAGATGGAACTAGAATGCTGTTCTGTGAAGATAGCTTGATAAGTTTGGTCCAAATTAAAATGTGGAACCTCTCTGGATTGTTTCCACGTTTAACTTGGCAGAAGGTCAAGCAGTTAAGAAAATTTAACATGTGCTCATAGACTTGTGTGAGAAGAATGGGATTTTGATTTGCGGGGGACTGCAGCTTGTACTGAGAAAAGAGGGAGCTCCTCCATTGGGATATGCTCCACTTAAATCTGGCTGGGCCAGCATCCTGGTGAATCATAGAACTAGGATATATATATAGGATTTTAAGTTAAGAGCCAGGATGACAGGTTGGGGTAAAGAGAGGTTTGGAATCTGAAGAAAAATTTTGAGCCAGTAGAGCCTTGTAGTGATTTGGGTAAAGACATACAGAATAGCCCAATAAAGGACTGCAAGTTTAATAGCAGTAATATATTGTTGAAAAAGCTCAGACAAAGAAGTGGTTTAAAAATCGCTCTTTATCCATTTACACAAAACATTTTTAAATGACAGACGATTCCCAGTATGGAGGGATTGTCTTATGAGGAAAAGTTGAACAGGTTGGGACTCTACTCATTGGAATTTAGAAGAATGAGAGGTGGTCTCATTGAAATGTACAGGATGTTTAAGGGGTTTGAGAGGGTAACTGCTGAGAAGATGTTTCCCATCCTAGGACCAGAGTGCTTGTCTCAGAATAAGACTAAGATGAAATAGAATTCCTTGTCTCACAGGATTGTAAGTCTTTGGGATTCCTTTGCAACGCAGAGAGCTGTGGAATTAAAGTCTTTGTGTATATTTAAGGCTGAAATGGATAGATATTGGATCAATAAGGGAATCAAGGGTTACAGTTAAAGGGCAGGAAAATGGAGATGAGGAATGTTGGCTCAGCCATGATGCTACTCAATGCCACAGCAGATTCAAGGGGCTGAACGACGTACTCTTGTTTCTATTTCTTACAGTCTTATGAACAAGTGATACAAAAAGAAATAAATGGGTACAATATAACTATCAACACAAAGGCATAGTTTTAAGATGACCGATATTTCAGGGTACACAATATTTTGAGAAGACACAAAGAATGAAAACCATGACATAAGGACAGTAGTATGAAAAGATTTTGGTTCAAAAGATTGAGAAATAAAATCCATACGATGGAAATTAGGAATGACAGACATTAGAAAATGGTGGTGATATTTATAACAAGTGAAAGCTAAAGAAGTCTGTAGGATATTTTGCTAAAATCAGCAAAATAGAAGACCCTCAATACTGACCCCCATAAAACCTCTACGAATTAGCATCAAATTTTGCTTGCACCCATCAAATAGCAATTGTCTTTTAGCTAAGGGTGAAAAATAATTCATTAATTGACATTTACAGGCTTGACGGCCTTAATGCTATTGTTTTCCTCACCAGGTTCTGCTGCTATTACACCATAAATCAATGCATTAGTTTCCCACTAATAGAACATTACTGAGGCCTTATAGGCTTAATTAACAAACATTTAAAAATGTAATGATTGGACATCTTGCCTGAGGCTGTAGATTGGATGGCATTAACTGACTTGTTTGAAGCAATTCTTTTATGTCACCTCAAAATGAAGAGGGAGGAATTTGTCTGTATCGTGCCACCTTAAGCGGCATTATGCAGACTTAGCCACTCTGTAAGTGGTCCGTGCACATTTTCCCACTGATTCCATTGAAGAATCCCATACAGGCTACACAATCGTTGCACTTTTGGAAACCATTTTTAAAACATACTTGCCGTTTTTAAGTTGGGTATACCTTGCCAAAACAGGAAGGAAAACAAGAGTAAACCTGATCGTGCTACTTTGTTGGACTATTGAAACTAAGTTGAGACAGGCAGAAAAATAGTGGGTAGGATTCTCATACAATCTAATGTGGGTTACACGTCATGGAGGTAGCCTGCCATTGGCCAGCAGTGGTATTTTCTGGTCCCGTGGCAGGAATGCATCATTGGCAGGACCAGAATATTCTGCTAGGGTGAATGGCTGGTGAGTTCTGGCCAGTACCTTTTGTTAAGCTCCTACTCTGTAAATACTTGCCGTATGCTACAACCCGTCTTACTGACCTTGATAATAATGCTACTCTTAGAACCGTAGAATAGAATCTCCACAGTGCAAAAGGAGACCATTTGGCTCATCGGGTCTGCACTGACAACAATCCCGCCCAGGCCTTAACCCCACATATTTACCCTGCTAATCCCTTTGGCGCTAAGGGGCAATTTAACGTGGCCAATCAACCGCATATCTTTGGACCTGTGGGAGGAAAAGTAGAGCACCCAAAGAAAACCCATGCAGACATGGGGAGAATGTGAAAAATCCTCGAAGATAGTCACCCCCAAGGCCAGAATCAAACCTGGGTCCCTGGCGCTGTGAGGTGGCAGTGCTAACCACTGTGTCACCATGCCTCTAGTCTGATGAGTCAGATGAAAATGGATAAAAGAATTCTGCAGAGAAATTTATAACTGTCCTAAAACAATTTCAAATTTATTTTCATAGAAGTCCTATTGGGGTATTAAGTTTGATGTAATCCCAGACCGTGAAGTGCCTTTAGACACTTTGCAAAGATTAGTTCAAAGTAATACTAAGGGACTACTGCACTGGCAGAAGTGTTGTCTTTTAGATACCACTCTAAAACTTCTCCCTTGAGTGGATATGCAATAGTTTTTAGCATGATCAGATGAAGATTAGGGGAATTTTTCTGATGACTTGGACAATGTTTAATTCTCAGTCAACTCTAAATCACACTGATGACCTGATCATCTATTTCATTGCTGGTTTTGATACCATACTCTGCACAAATTGGTTACTACTTTTACCTACAGTACGACAGCAGTATTTCATTTCCTGTGAAGCACTTTGGAATGCCCTGGGCAAATGAAAGAATGTGTTATGATCATAGGGGGAAAAAAAAACCCTGGAATCATACATGTAAGTATTGGACTTTTTAAAAAAAGACCAGAGTTCTATTTTTTTTTCTAAATGGACATGGAGCCCACATGAGATTGCACAGATATGTCTGCAGGGGGCTTCTCGAAGAAACAGTGGAACCCCTCCTTGTGGTTCCAGAAAGATAATTCTAACAGAACCCAAAGACAGACTGGAACATAATGTCTATCGCATTCGAAGACCTCAGATATAATTGCCAAGACAAACTAGTGGACTCCAGTTATAATACACAAAAACAGGATTGAAAGCTAGTCAAGAGAGCTGTCGAGTGTCTGTCAGCCTGTGTGTGTGTGTGCTGTGAGAAAAGCAGCTAGAAGTTTGTCACACTCTATCATTAGTAAAGTGACGGAAGGGATCATTGACAGTGCTATCATGTGGCACTTACTGAGCAATAACCTGCTCACTGATGCTCAGTTTGGGTTCCTCCAAGGTCACGCAACTCCTGATCTCATTACAGCCTGATTCAAACATGCCCAAAAGAGCTGTGCTCCAGATGTGAGGTGAGTGTGACTGCAGTCCTTGACATCAAGGCAGTATTTGACTGAGTGTAGCATCTATGAATTCTCACACAAGTTGGAGTCAAAGGGAAAACACTCTGCTGGTTGGAGTCATACTTGGCACACAGGAAAATGGTTGTGTTTGTTGGAAGTCAGCCATATCAGCTGCAAGACATCTCTATCGGAGTTCCTTGGGATAGTGTCCTAGGCCCAATCGTCTCCAGCTGCTTCGTCAGTGACCTGCCTTCCATCATAAGGTCAGAAGTAGGGATGCTTCCTGATGATCGCACAATTTCCCCCGTTATTTTCAAAATGAAGGAGATATTATCTGTCATTGTGAAAATTCAGTCCTTTGTTGCCTTAGTAACATAATGAGAATACGTATCTGTAGCTTAACAATGATACCAGTGAACAAGTGCAAATATCAGTGACCTTTAGAAGGTGGTTTTACCTTCTTTTCAGGCTGATGACAAGTGGGATGTGAAATTTTTGCTTTCACTAATCTTATCAGTGACATTATTAGGTAATGAAGTGCTGCTGAACCATTTTAACTCAAATTCATGTAGGCAACATTTGATCCCTCAGTTTTCTAAAAATATTTGTAAATCTTGCTCCAGTTTATTTTTCAGAATTAGATAAACATTGTTTTACAGCATGAGAATTTACTGCAACAATTTCAAACTGTCCAAAGCCATATCCCAGAAAGGGACCAGCATTGAATTTTATCCAGGTTTAGTTCTTACGTAACGGAATTATGGAGCTGGTATAATTTATAATGTTTGAATGATAACTAGTATCAATTACATGATTAAGGTGTGTCCTTCCCTGTTTTCAGTTACACAAAACCTCCAGCAATGTGGAGTGTGCTGTTTGTTGAAAGTTTCCTTGGGGTTGTTTGCATTCAAAAACAGGATGAAATTCCCGGAAAGTCCGGCGAAGATACAATGGCAGCATGGCAAGCTCTGATAAAATTCCCTTCAATTGTATTTTTTCTTTCAATACATTTTCTGAATTAGGAAGGAAAAGAAGGGAAACAAGGTTATAGAAGAACTGAAGAATTTAAAATCCTTACAGTGCAGAATAAAGCCATTCAGTGCATCAAGTCTGCACCAACAACTAATCCACACGTGCTCTATCCTTATAACCTCATGTATTTACCTTGCCAGTCCCCCTGGCATTAAGGATCAGCTTAACATGGCCAATCAACCTAGCTCCCACATCTTTGGAATGCAGGAAGAAACTGGAGCATCCAGAGGAAACCCATGCAGACGCATTGAGAATGTGCAAATTTCACACAGTCACTCGAGGCTGGAATTGGACCCGGTGCTGCGAGGCAGCAATGCTAACTACTGTGCTACCTTGCTGCCCCTGAAGAAGAATTTTTTAAAATGGGATGAAATTTTACTGCAAAGGAAAGTTAAATCATGTAGGGAATAAAGAATAACCAACAGTTTAGACTGTCTGGAACAATAGAGCCATGAATAAATGAGGTGTGGCTCTTAACAGCTAGAGATTGAAGCATCCTAGTTATTTATAGCCACAGCAAGCAATGCACTTTTAATTACTTCTGGCATGTGAGCAAACAGCTGATCTGCCACAAAGATTACTTATGCTGCCATTGGTGTTAGTGTGCACAATATTCTGATGTCCCATTGCAATTTCCATTTGCACAGAGTTTTGGCCATCCAGAGTTGATATGTTTTTCAGAAGGGAAGGTCCTGCGACTTTACGTGGGTGAGACTGCTGGAAGGTGACAGAGGGGTTCAGTTCAATCTGACAAAATTGCTCACATTTCCATGAAGTCAGACTTCTGGTCAAAGTTTGTGACCATTCTCTCAGTGTGTGTAATCAAGTGAAATTAAACTAAAACTATCAAGTTGGCAATGCAACTCAATAATAAACATTCCAAACTCCAGTGGGTATGAAAATTATATTTATGAACTGGAGGCACTCGTGCTTCACTTTCAGAATATTTTCCTTGCTATTTCTTTGGGGTAAAGTTTCACACAGCTGACATTCATTCATCAGAAAATACTTGTCTTTTTGCAGGGCTTCTTAAACTATTTAAAGCTAGTCAAATTGCGAATAAAAATTTTAGAATATACAGAGTGAAATTTTAACTCATCCCCTCTTACGAAGTTGAAATAAACCCCTTTGAAGGTAGAATATTACCTTCAGACCAAGAAGCTTGCGTTGGATTTTAATGTCCACACAAGCAAATATTTCGATTCACATTTGCCCAACCCATTCCCATATCTCTTTATCTTCTTTTTCCTTCAACCGTGTACCCAGTTTTGTCTTGAATGTTAACATTGATTTTGCCTCAAGCACTAGCTCTGGAAGTGAATTCAACAACCTGATAACTCTCCTTATGAAGAATCTTCTCCTGCTGGCTAATCTAAATCTTCTACATTTAATCTCTAACATCCTGCTAATTCTAGAGACAGTAGCCAGAATTTTGACTCACGGCATAAAGGACCCTGGTTCGATTCCTGGCTTGGGTTCACTGTCTGTGCGGAGCCTGTATGTTCTCCTTGAGTCTGTGGCTTTCCCCTGGGTGCTCCACTTTCCTCCCACAGTCTAAAAGACATGCTGGTTAGGTGTAATGGCCATGCTAAATTCTCCCTCCATGTACCCGAAATGGCACCGGAGTGTGATGACTCAGGAATTTACACAGGAATTTATTTGCATTGTTAATGTACACCTACTTGTGACACCAATAAATAAACTTTAACTTTAGTCCTACCGCTGGGACTGAAAGTGGAACCCAAGCCCAGGTGGGTGGGCAGCTGAATCCTAGGTGGCATTTTACCAGCAATGCCACCTGTTAAAGGTGGCTGCTGCTGAGGTTGCAGGAAGGAAAGGATACATCCGTGCTGAGGCACACTTAAGTTGAGTTTTTAATCATGCCAGCCAGACAGGCTGGAGGCTGAAGTGGAGGGTGATACCTTCCAGCAGCAGTGCCTCTCCATGCCAATAAAATGCCAGTTGTGACGGGAGGTGAGCTTTAGTTGGCTACTTAACTTAGTGGATGGCTGTGGCACTGAAGCTCTGTGATAGCGGGAAGACATCACTTTCCCCTTTCGATACATCCTGCTTTTAAATTATAAGCCCTAATTCAGCTCAATCTGTTTCTATTTAATCTATTTCATTTTTCATATCATTAAATACTTCTATCATATTGCTACGTAATCTTAAAAAAAAAACATTTTTTTCAAGTTTCTGCTATTTCATATGTCTATCTGATATTGAGATATATGGAAAGATTTTAGCCATAAAGCATTCATGCATAAATCATTTTTGGTAAGTAAAAGCTAGTAATCCATAAACTAAATCTTGGGATGAGAACATTCTTGGCACCGAGTTTATAGTTATGTTAATGTGGCAAATTGATCTCTTGCCAGCAAAAATAAGACTCAGAGCCAAATTCCTCCCCGGCATTAATAGTAAGGGAGCAGGCCTATTGGGAGATGTTTGAGATGTACAATGACGACTATAACACACAAGACTGTACTATCAACCATGTCAAGTCTACCTCATTATCTGTAGTAGAATTAGTATTCATGGATTGGTTTCAGAATGAGTTAAGCAACAATTTGTTGTCATGCTGAAATAATTTTTGAATTGTTGTATTTTTATATTTGAGAAGATATTTAATATTGGGCTACATTATTGAGTGTTTTGAGCTTGTGGGACATTTAATATTCTGTTTGGAATCCAAATAAACATGTTTATATTGTATCAAAGATGACTTATAATAAGGTTTTACATTCATTTCAGTTCTCAGATATATCTTCAGATAAATCTATGTGTGCACTTTAAGGCATGCCCAACATATTGTTTGCTTTATGGGCAATTTGAGCTAGGCATGCAGATGGGTTTCCTTTCGGGTGAAAATGTCCATTGCTGCTTCACTGTTAATCATTGAATCATGTTCCAGTCAGTTTCTGATCACATCTTGGAACAACTTTGGCACTGGAGGAGCGTGGAGCATCACAGACGAACTTGTAGTTCTTGGAGCAAACACATCACTATCAAAAATTCAGGGCCATTTTAACATTTTGAATGGTGTTAACACGGATTGTGAGCAAGATTGATCTTTTAATGGAAGAAGAAAGTGCAATTGTACATGATAATCATGTGGAAGTAGTTGGATGGAGTGAAATAGTTAAAAATGTATGTTATAAAGTGTTTTTTAATGATTTTTGTTATTCGTTCATGGGGTATGGGCTTTGCTGGTTGGCCAGCATTTATTACCTATCCAAATTATGCTTGAGGAGGTGGTGATGATGTGCCTTCTTTCAGCAGTGCTGCCCATATTGTTGAAGAACCTCCATAGTCTGCTTCTGAGGGACTTCAAGGATTTTGACTCAGCAACACCAAAGAAATAGCAATATATTTCCAAGTCAGGATAGTGAATGGCTTAGAAGGGAGCTTCCTGGTGGTACTGTTTCTATATGCTATCCTTGTCCTTCTAAAGAAAGCAATTGCGGGTTTGGAAGGTGCTACCTAAGGAGCTTTGGTGAGTTGCTGCAGTGCGTCTTACAGGTGATACACACTGCTACAGTGCATCAGTTGTGGAAGGAGTGAATGTCTGTGTGCGTGATACCAATCAAACAGGCTGCTTTGTCCTGGATGATGTTGAACCTCTTGACTATTGTTGGAGCTACACTAAGCCAGGCATGCGGATAGTATTCAAATTCAATCTGCTCTGTAGGTGGTGGACAGGCTTTGGGGAGTCAGGAGATGAGTTACTCACCATAGGATTCCCAACCTTTAAGCCACTCATGTAGCCACAGTATTTCCATAGTTCGTCCAGTTCAGTTTTTGGCCAATGGTAACTCTAGGATGTTAATAGTGGATGATTCAGTGACAGTCATGCCATTGAATGTCAAGGGGCAATGTTTACATTCTCTCTTATTGGAGAAACTCGTTATTTGGCACTTGTGTAACATGAATGTCATTCGCCACTTGTCAGCTAAGCCTGGCTATTGTGCAGGTTTTGCAGCATTTGGACATGGTCAGTTTCAGTATTTGTGAAACCGCTAATGATGCTGAAAATGGTGCAGTCATCAGGGAATGTTCCCACTTCTGACATTTATGATGGAAGGAAGATCATTAATGAAGCAGTTGAAATTGGTGTTAGAACACTACCCTGAAGAACTCCTGTGGTGATGACTTGGAGCTGAGATGACTGACCTCCAATCACAACCGTCTTCCTATATGTCAGGTATGACTCCAACCAGTAGACAGTCCCCACCATTGATTCCTACAGATTCCAATTTTGCTAGGGCTACTTGATGCAACGTATAGTCAAATGCTGTCTTGATGTCAAGGCAGTCACTCTGATTCCCCCTCTGGAATTCAACTCTTTTTGAATCAAGGCTTTAGTGAGATTGGGAGCTGAGTGACCCTGGCAGAACCCAAATCACACATCAGCGGGCAGATTATTGGTCAGCGTGTCCCACTTTATAATCCTTTCCACCATTTTCCTGATGATCCACATTGCTGAATAAATGCCAGTCTTGTAGCAGTACTGGAACAGCTTGGTTAAGGGTGCAAATGCTGGAGCACAAGTCTATTGTCAGGATCCCATAATCTTTGTAGTATCCAGTTCCTTCAGCATTTCATGATATCATGTGGAGTGAATCAAATTGGCTGGAGGATTACATCTGTAATATTGGGAACCTCTGGAAGAGGCTGGTATGGATCATCCACTCGACACTTCTGGCTGCAGATTGTTGCAAATGCTTCAGCCTTTCCTCTTGCATTGATGTTCTGGGCTCCCCCATTATCAAGGATGAGGATATTTTAGAGTTTCATCCTTCAGTGATTTGTTTCCAAATCTGATAAGAACTCAGTAAGAATTTAGCAACACCAATTATTAATCCAACCGATTTATTTGATAGTAAAATGGCGAGCTTTCAACACTCCCGTGTCTTCATCAGGCAAGTGCAGTGTTCTGGTCTGCAATAGCACACATCAGCACAGACAGTCAGAGATTGCTGATCCTTACATCTAACCTGCTATTCAAGTGTTAAAGTGGCTAACAATGTGTGTGAAGGGGATCCTGAGCATTGTTAGAGAGTTGTGTATTTTCTCCAGACAGCACAGTAAGTGAGTTTTTTTGCTAACCCAGGCAAGTTACGGGGGTTACAGATAGTGTGTCATGAAGCCAAGATCCCTGTTAAGACCGTCCTCATGTGTGCGGAACTTGGCTATCAGTCTCTGCTCAGCAACTCTGCGCTGTCGTGTGTCATGAAGGCCCCCTTGAAGAACATTTACCCACAGGTCGGAGGCCGAATGCCCATGACTGCTGAAGTGTTCGCCCACAGGAAGGGAACTGTTTTGCATGGTGATTGTTGAGCGATGCTCATTCATCCGCTGTCGTAGTGTCTGCATGGTCTCCCCAATGTACCATGCTTCGGGACATCCTTTCTTGCAACGTATTAGGTAGACAACGTTGGCCGAGTTGCAAGAGTATGTACCGTGCATCTGGTGAATGGTATCCTCACGTTTGATGATGTCGTCCATGTCTATGATCCGGCATGGCTTGCAGAGGTTGCTGTGGCAGGGTTGTGTGGTATTGTGGTCACTGTTCTCCTGAAGGTTGGGTAGTTTGCTGCGAACAATGATCTGTTTGAGGTTGTGCGGCTGTCTGAAAGCAAGAAGTGGGGGGGGTGGGGATGGCCCTAGCGAGATGTTCATCGTCATCAATGATATGTTGAAGACTCCGGAGAAGATGTCGTAGCTTCTCCGCTCCGGGGAAGTACTGGACAACAAAGGGTACTCTGTCCACCGTGTCCAGTGTTCGTCTTCTGAGGAGATCAGTGCGGTTTATCGTTGTGGCACGTTGGAACTGTCGATCGATGAGTCGAGCGCCATCTCCTGTTCTCACGAGGGCATCCTTCAGTGTCTGGAGGTGTCTGTCACGATCCTCCTCATCTGAGCAAATTCTGTGTATACGGAGGGCTTGTCCATAGGGAATGGCTTCTTTAACGTGTCTAGGGTGGAAGCTGGAGAAGTGGAGCATGGTGAGGTTGTCTGTCGGTTTGCGGTACAGTGAGGTGCTGAGGTGACCGTCCTTGATGGAGATGCGTGTGTGCAAGAATGCAACTGATTCTGGAGAATAGTCCATGGTGAGTCTGATGGTGGGATGGAACTTGTTGATATCATCATACAGTTGTTTCAAAGATTGTTCACCATGAGTCCAAAGGAAAAAGATGTCATCAATGTATCTAGTATATAACCTTGGTTGGAGATCTTGTGTGGTGAAGAAGTCGTGTTCGAACCTGTGCATGAAGATGTTGGCATACTGAGGTGCGAATTTGGTCCCCATGGCTGTTCCGTGTGTCTGGATGAAAAGCTGATTGTTGAAGGTGAAGACATTGTGGTCCAAGATGAAGTGGATGAGTTGTAAAATCGCATCTGGAAACTGGCAGTTGTTGGCATTGAGTACTGAGGCAGTTGCAGCAATACCATCGTCGTGGGGGATGTTGGTGTAGAGCGCCGAGACATCCATTGTGACAAGGAGTGTCCCTGTTTCTACTGCTCCATGTGTGCGGAGTTTCTGCAGGAAGTCCGTAGTGTCAAGACAAAAGCTGGGGGTTCTTTGTACGATGGGTTTCAGGATGCCCTCGATATAGCCGGAGAGGTTCTCACACAGGGTCCCATTGCCCGATACGATGGGAAGGCCGGGTATGTTTGCCTTGTGTATCTTTGGGAGGCAGTAGAGATCTCCAATGCGGGGAGTACGTGGAATGAGAGTCCGGAGGGTGTTCTGAAGGTCCGGATCAAAGGTTGTGATCAGAGTGTTGAGTTGACGAGTGTGTTCTTTGGTCGGATCTGCTGGTAACTGTCTGTAGTGTTTCTCATTGTTTAGTTATCGGTACACTTCTTCACAGTAATCCGTTCTGTTCAGTATGACGGTGGCGCCTCCTTTGTCTGCTGGTTTGATGACAATGTTGCGGTTGGTCTTGAGGGCACGGATGGCCTTGCTTTGTGCTTGGGTGATGTTCGGGACTGTCTTGTAAGTGCGGTTGATGATGAATCTTGGTTCACAACCAAGGTTATATACTAGATACATTGATGACATCTTTTTCCTTTGGACTCATGGTGAACAATCTTTGAAACAACTGTATGATGATATCAACAAGTTCCATCCCACCATCAGACTCACCATGGACTATTCTCCAGAATCAGTTGCATTCTTGGACACACGCATCTCCATCAAGGACGGTCACCTCAGCACCTCACTGTACCGCAAACCGACAGACAACCTCACAATGCTCCACTTCTCCAGCTTCCACCCTAGACACGTTAAAGAAGCCATTCCCTATGGACAAGCCCTCCGTATACACAGAATTTGCTCAGATGAGGAGGATCGTGACAGACACCTCCAGACGCTGAAGGATGCACTCGTGAGAACAGGATATGGCGCTCGACTCATCGATCGACAGTTCCAACGTGCCACAACGATAAACCGCACTGATCTCCTCAGAAGACGAACACGGGACACGGTGGACAGAGTACCCTTTGTTGTCCAGTACTTCCCCGGAGCGGAGAAGCTACGACATCTTCTCCGGAGTCTTCAACATATCATTGATGACGATGAACATCTCGCTAGGGCCATCCCCACCCCCCACTTCTTGCTTTCAGACAACCGCACAACCTCAAACAGATCATTGTTCGCAGCAAACTACCCAACCTTCAGGAGAACAGTGACCACAATACCACACAACCCTGCCACAGCAACCTCTGCAAGACATGCCGGATCATAGACATGGACGACATCATCAAACGTGAGGATACCATTCACCAGGTGCACGGTACATACTCTTGCAACTCGGCCAACGTTGTCTACCTAATACGTTGCAAGAAAGGATGTCCCGAAGCATGGTATATTGGGGAGACCATGCAAACACTACGACAGCGGATGAATGAGCATCGCTCAACAATCACCAGGCAAAACAGTTCCCTTCCTGTGGGCGAACACTTCAGCAGTCATGGGCATTCGGCCTCCGACCTGCGGGTAAATGTTCTTCAAGGGGGCTTTCGTGATACACGACAGCGCAGAGTCGCTGAGCAGAGACTGATAGCCAAGCTCCGCACACATGAGGACGGTCTTAACAGGGATCTTGGCTTCATGACACACTATCTGTAACCCCCGTAACTTGCCTGGGTTAGCAAAAAACCTCACTTACTGTGCTGTCTGGAGAAAATACACAACTCTCTAACAATGCTCAGGATCCCCTTCACACACATTGTTAGCCACTTTAACACTTGAATAGCAGGTTAGATGTAAGGATTCGCATTCTAATCAGCAATCTCTGACTGCTGATGTGTGCTATTGCAGACCAGAACACTGCACTTGCCTGATGAAGACACGGGAGTGTTGAAAGCTCGCCATTTTACTATCAAATAAATCGGTTGGATTAATAATTGGTGTTGCTAAATTCTTACTGAGTTCTTACCACTCCAATCCAACGCCGGCATCTTTACATCCAAATCTGATGGCAGACATTCATTTAATGTCATTTTTGAAATAACAATTTATTTACCAACTCCTGCTTCTTGTGGGAAAGCATGCAAATGCAACAGTGAAATTTAAAAACTTACTTGAAATAATCATGGCAGTTGGGTGATAGTGGGTGGACCTGCTGCCTTATGGCACCAGGGACCTGTGTTCGATTCCTCGCTTGTGTCGATGTCTGTGTGAACTTTTCACATTCTCCCTGTGACTGCATGGGTTTCCTCTGGGTGTTCCGGTTTCCTCTCTCAGCGAAAAGATGTGTGGGATTGGCCATGCTAAATTGTCACTTTGTGTCAGGGGAATTAGCAGGGAAATTACATGGGGCTACAGTTATAGGGACTGGGTAGGATTGTAGTCGGTGCAAACTTAATGGGCCGAGTGCCCCCTTTTGCACTGTAGGGATTCTATGATCCTCAAAAGTAGATCCTCACTTAATATCAGTCACCATTTGCTTTCTAAATTATTAGTTCCTTCATGTCGATTAATATTTCTCGGATCCATTTGCACCGCATCACATTATTTCAAATACTTTACTAATGAATCTAATTATTATCTTGGTTTTAAATTCCTCACAACATAGAGCTGGCTAATAAAGCATGAGCCTTCTATCTGTATAATCATGTTGCCATGCTAACTATAACAATTATTTAGGTGGTTGGTTTAATTGTGTTGGTTTATATATTTTTTATATATATATGTATATATATGTTCCCAAAGTTGGCTTTGGATAAATTTATTAGCAGGAGCACAGTTCTTCAATCAGCAGTTACAAGGAGGACGTTAAGATGCAGAATTAATGACTGGTGCTGGAGTGGTAATGTCAAGGGGCTAGTAAAGCAGAGGCCCAGGCTAGTGCCCTGCAAGCATGGGTTCAAATCCCATCAGGGGCATCTGCTAGCAAAATATAAATTTAATTTTAAAAATAATCAGGAATTGACAGCTAGCCTCTGTAATGGATTACTATCGATTGTCATAAAATTCTCTTATGTCCCTTTAGGGAAGGAAGTCTGTCATCCTTACCCAGTCTGATCGACATATGACTCTAAACCCACAGCAATGTGGTTGACTCTTAAATGCTCTCTGAAATCACCAGCAAGCCATTCAGTTTAAGGGCAATTAGGGATGGGCAATAAATACTGATCTTGCCAGTAATGCCTACAGCCCATGAAAGAATTCTTTAAAAAAAAATGATAAAAAGGAGGTGATTATGATGCAAATTTGACACATTTCCAGTAGCTGAGATGCTTCAGAAAAAATAAAATAAGACTGAAAACAAAAAGAGCTTACGGCAAATCTAGGATTTATAGTGCAAAGGAAAATCAAATGATTGTGTGGAAAATATAAAGAGAAAGCAAAACAAATTGAAAAGGCTAAGAGATTGTGTGAAGAAAGACCAGTAAACATTTCGCTGCTATCATTGTAGTATTTTTATCCTAGGTCTCTTATTAGCCTTTCAATCGTCTAAAAATTCTACCTCCTGGGAATCAGGAAGTAAGTGCAGCCCCATGCTCCCACGCCTTAGACATCCCTGAGTTATCCTGAGAATATTAAGAGAATTGTTTCTGCTGAGCCCTGTGCTGAGAACGGTTCCAGTTTGCGGGCTGTAGTTGTCAAAGCAGACAACAGCCAATGGCAATCTTTCTTAATGTTGCGACAAAGGCTAAACATGATTGCAAAAAAAATCTTAAATCTTCCTTTTTAACATCTGGCTTTTTCGTACTTCTTAATTGCAGAGGCAAAATGATTCCTTTCAATACTTATTTCAATAAAGTCTTTGTGAGTGCCAAATAAGATTTCTTCAAGAATGGACTTTCTCTGTTTCAAGCTTCAATTTCTATTTACTTTCCAGTGAAATAGTTGGATGTAAAAATCATCAAAAGTGCAGCGCATGTTTCTGAAAAGAAAGTTAATTTCTCATTTGTCACAGTGCATTAATGCACACGTAAATGATTGCTAATTCTAAATCACCTTTTAAAAATAATTGAGTGACCCCTTACCAATTATTATTAATGTTCCAACTACATGTTTGATTTATTATTGTCACATGCATTAGTATACAGTAAAAAGTATTGTTTA
Organism: Sphyrna mokarran; assembly: GCA_024679065.1. Lineage (NCBI taxonomy): Eukaryota > Metazoa > Chordata > Chondrichthyes > Carcharhiniformes > Carcharhinidae > Sphyrna > Sphyrna mokarran. Next base: position 38,809,316 of record JAGIQG010000017.1, read on the forward strand.
TTATGTACTATATAGACAAGGCATATTATTCATAGAGAAGGAAATGAGAGAGTATAGAATGTAGTGCTAGAATTATAGCTAGGGTGTAAAGAAAAATCAACTTAATGTGAGGTAGATCCATTCAAAAGTATGACGGCAGCAGAAAGAAGCTGTTCTTGAGTAGGTCAGTACATGGCCTCAGACTTTTGTATCTTTTTCCCAACAGAAGAAGATAGAAGAGAGAATATTCAGGATGCGTGAAGTCCTTAATTATGTTGGCTGCTTTGTCGAGGTAGCAGGAAGTATGGACTGAATCAGTGGATGGGAGACTGGTTTGCAAGATGGATTAGGCTACGTTCATGACCTTTTGGAGCTTCTTGTGGTTTTGGGCAGAGCAGGAGCCACACCAAGCTGTGATATAACCAGAAAGAATGCTTTCTATGATGCATTTGTAAATGTTAAAGAGAGTCATAGCTGACATGCCAAATTTCCTTAGTCTTCTGAGAAAGTAGAGCCATTGGTCTTAACTATAGTGTTGGCAAGGGGAGGACCAGGAAAGTTGGTTGATGATCTGGACACCTAAAAGCTTGAAACTCTCAACTCTTTTTACTTCTTCCCTGTTGATGTAGATAGAGATGTTTTCTCCTCTATGCTTCTTGAAGCTGATGACAATCTCCTTCATTTTGTTGACATTGAGGGAGAGATTATTGTTGCTGTGCCAGTTCATCAGATTCTGTATCTCATTCCTGTCTCATCAGTGTTTGAGATCCAACCCACTATTATGGTGAAGTCAGCGAACTTGAAAATTGAGTTGGAGAGGAATTTGGCCACATAGTCATAGGTGTATAAGAAGTATAATAGGGAACCGAGAACACAACCTTGTGGGGCACTGGTGTTGAGGATGATTGCGGAGGAGATGTTGTTGCCTATCCTTACTGATTGTGGTCTGTGGGTTGGAAAGTTCAGGATCCAGCTGCAGAGGGAGGAGCCAAGGCCCAGGCCATAGAACTTGGAGGTGAGTTTTGTGGGAATAATGTTGAAGGCTGAGCCGTAGTCAACAAGTAGTAGCCTGACATGGGTGAAATTCTCCAGTTGTTGTTGTGTACAGATATCTATGTAATCAACTTGCATAATTATTGCCAAAAGGTGATTGCAGGTATGTTCCAAAATCTCTTCCCAAAAATCACTGAGGCATGAGTCAATTACCCTAATGTGGAATCAGTCATTACAGGGTGGGATGTTCTCACGACCTTAGTGTATCACAGTATTATTACTTTTCAAGGTAAAAATGCTGTGACAGAGACATGAAGGTTGGTGAATGAAAAGGAAGATGAAGCAGCAAGTGGAGAATTACAAAGTGATATACATGGCTATTGGCACCTGCAGGATGGGTAAAATACTATATTTTTAAGATCATCACAGTCTGACATATGTTAAAGCACTGATCTGCAACGTGGCATAACTCTGCAGTTCAAGTGTTTTCACTGCTGCAGGCTTAGAGCAGTGGGGCACAGCAAACAATTATTGCTGTCAGATGAAAATGGCAAGAGGTCAAGCATTTTCCACGGAAAGGGAAAGAAAACACAGGAAATATATACTTGACCATTCCTGCTCCTCTAATGCAATTTGCAGTAGTATTGCTGAAGGCCTTTTTTTGCTAGATAATGGTACTTGACCTATGGAGACTTTGCCAGAGAATCACATTGGCCAAATGATGCGTGGATGTGATGGTACTGGAGCTGTGGGGACGACAGCCCTCTACCTCTAGCAGCCACTGGTCAAAGATCATAGAATCCTAACAGTGCAGAAGGAGGCCATTCAATCCCACCCATGCCCTCTCCCCATAATATATATCTCCCACTAATCCACTGAAACTAGAGTTAATTTAGCATGGCTAATCAACCTCATGCACACATCTTTGTACTGTGGGAGGAAACTGGAGCACCTGGAGGAAACCCACGCGGACAGTGACCCAAGGCTGGGATTGAACCCAGATCCCTGGTGCTGTGAGGCAGCAGTGCTAGCCACCATGCCGCCTCATGCAGGATGCAGAATTTGAAATTGGACAGAGATTCTGGAGCTCTTGAAAAAGCAAAACAGTGGACAGACTCTGGAGGTTAAATGAGGTGGGCAGGATCTTCTCTCTTCTTCAATAACAAGTACAAAAAAAACTTGTTTGAGATGTTCTTTAAGAATCTAATTTGGCCACATTGACTCTGCTCCGCTATCAGAATCAAATAATTAAAAAAAAAAACTTGTGCATATATCTGAGCAAATGAGATTTAATTTTTTTTTAAATAATTCATTGAACTGGAAAGGCTAAATTGCCTTTCCAGCTCTTACATTCTTAAGTACTTGTATGCTATTCATTATATTGTACAGACCAGTCACTCATTACATTTACCATATTTTGGGCAGTGCTGATTGTTTAAGTCTGCCCTTTATCTCATATGGTTATACAGTTCTACCTTCACCTTTCCCAAGTTAGATCTTAATTGCAGCACACCAAGCACTAAATATTATATTCCTGGACCAGTGTACTTGTAGATTATTAAGTGTCCAAGATTATATCTAACTTTATGCATCAGCATTACTGTGGTCCACAGAAAAATAAAAACTGAAATGTTAGTATGGTGTTCAGATCACTCAGTTTCAAAATATATGCTTTTCAAAAATGGTTACTGCTGATTGAATGAAGTTGTCAAGGTTTTGAAAACTTTATGGATTGAGATGAACAATTGGACACACGTTTACTCATAAAATATTAATATTGGAGTAAATTTATTCTTCCTCGAGTATTTTGGAGTGAGAGTTCAATATTGTCAGTGATTTTTTTTCAGGTTTCAGGTGTTTTTTCAATGTTTTTGCCATTACAAAAACATTAACGGACAAAAATGTTGCAGGTTATCACAGTTTCCTCAAATAGGCTGGCAAATGATACTAAAATGAGTCTGGTCTTGGGAACTTCCTGAATGTTTAATATAATTGTGAAAATTGCTCAGTTGAACCATCTGTTTGTTTGACAGGCTCAGCGAATACCATCTTTCCAGCTTTTCACTTCATTGAAAAGAAAGAGGTGTATAGGAATCAAATAGGGTGGCATCACACCATGCAATTTTAGCATACAAGCATAACCAAATGAAGTATCTCCTGCTTCGGTATTCACTTGCATTGCCCCGACTAACTTTAAGAGAATGGGCAACAAATTCTGGCCAAGCCAGCAATACCTGTACTCTATAAAAAAATTCAAAAAGTGCTCCTCAGTCAGTAAGATTCTGTCTGTGGGTTTCCTGCCTCACTGCAAAGATGTGCTGGTTAGGTTGATTGGCTATGGTAAATCGCCCCTTAGTGTCAGGTGGATTAGCAGAGTAAATACACAGTTTTTACGGGGATAGGGGCTGGGTGGGATTGTTGTCAGTGCAGGCAAATAGCCTCCTTCTGCACTGCAGGGATTCTATAGCCTCGTTAGTGACGTTGTAAATCAGATCCTAACCATTTACAAACTCGATGCAGAAATATAGCACGGCAGTGCTATTTTGCAGGACAGTGGTTATCCTGACTAGATCATTGTTTGCAACATATCACACAAACTCACAAATGGGCCAAAGTTCACCACTTTCAGGTGTACTCAAATTACCTGGGAAAGGCAAAGTATTTCAAAAATGTGGATAACAAATTAAACAATGCACTTCACGCTGCTATTACATAGTGATGTGAGTAGTATTTTCCATGAATAAAATACTGCTGTCAGTCCAGAAAGACATTCTGCAGGCCACATAAGTCAGCAACATCCTGTGTGAATTTCAGTGTTGGTGTAATGCCAGCTATCTACATAGAACATTACAGCGCAGAACAGGCCCTTCGGCCTTCGATGTTGTGCCGACCAATTAAGAAAAAGCAATGACCCTCTAACCTAAACCATTCCCTTTTCGTCCATAAACTTATCTACTAACCTCTTAAACGCCGCCAAACTTGGTGCATCTACAACTGCAGCAGGCAGGGCATTCCATACCCTTACCACCCTCTGGGTAAAGAACCTACCTCTGACATCCGTCCTATAACTACCACCCCTTAATTTAAAGCTATGTCCCCTCGTGCTAGCTTTCTCCATCCTAGAAAAAAGGCTATCACTGTCCACCCTATCTAAACCTCTAATCATCTTGTATGTTTCAATAAGGTCTCCTCTTAGCCGCCGCCTTTCTAACGAAAACAACCTCAAATCCCTCAGCCTCTCTTCAGGCCATGTGCCTAACAATTGGCTATTCCAATCAAACAACAAGTTTCTCAGGCTTTTGCGAATCGAGTACTCAAAAAACCCAAGTTTGAAAATCCAAAAGAAAACCCCAAACCAAAACATCTGCTGTTCAACGCGATTCCATGACTGGGCAGTACCTGTTTATCAATCCTGGGTGTGCTGTTAATTACACTAACAACCATTGAAGATAATCAGTTGGGATATTGTAACATGGTTCATTCAAGCTAGCTAGAAGCGGCAAATGTTCATACACAGACTGGGACTTTGCCCAATGTTGACAAAAGGTGGGAAAAACTGCACTGTAGGTATTGGCAGCAATAGCGGCTTTCTCTGTTTTATAGTGCAGCACTTTGAACAAAATCTCGAAGTCATATGTTCCACAGTGTATCACCGTTGGGGCGGCCTCTGATCTGCCATCCAACGCCAAAACCCAGACAGCTGAGGATCGGGATGCTATTTCCCAATGCAGAGTGAACAAACCAATTCATCATTAAACTGCAACCCCTTCACTTGCCCCCCCCCCCACCCCCCAACATCCACCCTCACCCCATCAGTGATATAGTTACCTGAACTCCCCTGGGAGATCTGCGCTCCAGGTGCAGGCCTTCAGGGACCAGTCATGATTCATGTTCATCTGCTGTCACTGCACCATGAATCTGATGGGCGGGGATTTGATTCTGCCGTAAAATGTGGTTTGCAGTTCTCATAATATTTTCCACTCCTGCACCCAAACCTGCCTGACGTGACTGGGAGAGAAGAATGTGGGCCGGGCACATCCTGGCAAAGTGCAGGAACTGCAAACAAAGGAAATACATTGAGGCTTTGCACCTCTTTTGAATTACCTGGAAGCATGAGAAATCTGTGGTTCCCTGCTGCTTTCCCCGTGACAGTCCCTCAGTCAATCAAAGTTGACCTGCCAATCATTCCGCACCACTTTGCTCCTATAGTACCATTGTTATGAGGCTTTGGAATTTGACATTCTTTGTTCAGATGAGTGCAAGAGAAAAAAAACTTTGTTTAATAAGGAGATATGCTGTCAATGTTCAAACTCTTCAATTGTAACTATAGCCAGAAGCATTTTGTACATTGGACAGTTCCTCCATCTTCAATACTTTAAATTATTTCCAATCATTCATGACATGGATCTCTTACAATTAACATGTAGAAGAATTTTAACACTTCACAATCTTGTTGCTATTTGAATTACTCCACCTATTGATGGGGTATTGGTAACAGAGAATGGAGGAGAGTTGTATTTATTCAAAGTTAAAGTGCTTATTAAAGTGCTTAGTGTTCACATATTGCCTTGGCATGAGTTGTTTTATTTAATAAATCTAAGTTGCATAGCCTAAGAATTAAGAAGTAATTGTAATACTGCATTCCCATGCAGTGGAAATGCAATTTATTTTCTATTAATCCTGCAAATAAAACCTATCCTCACCTTCCCATATTATCATACTTTAGTCTTATAGTGAAGACTGACTTGAGTATGGCTTCAGCTTCACATCCCATACAGCCTGATAACCAAGCATTTATCCATCCACCTCAGTCTTAAAAATATTAATTGGTCTTGTCTGCACTGCTCTCTGAGGAAGAGCGTTCCAAAATCTCATGACATTCTGAGTGAAAAAAAAAATCCTTATCTCCATCTTAAATGGAAGATCTTTTGTCTCCTATTTCTAGTCTCTCGGACAAGAGGAAACATCCTTTTAACATCCACCCTGTCAGGTCCCCACAGGATCTTGTATGTTTCAATGAGATCAGTTCACAATCTTCTAAACTCCAATGGGTACAGACCCAGCCTTTTCAACCTTTCCTAGATAAGCCCCTCTTGCCAATTCTTCAGTTGAGTGAACTTTCTGTAAACTGCTTCTAACACATTTATATCATTTCCCAAATAAGCAGACCAAAACAGTAACAGTACTCCAGATTTGGTCTCACGAACAATGTGCACAGCTGCAGTAAGACATCAGTTCTCTCTGTGTCTGCATGGGTTCCATCCAGGTGCTGTGGTTTGCTCCCACACCCCAAAGATGTGCAGGTTAGGTGCAGTGGCTGTGCTAAATTCTCCCTCAGGTGTATCCGAATAGAAGCAGCTGGTCGGCATACTGCCCACTGAACATTATGTAATTTTCCTGCTATGCCCTCAGCTGGTGTTTTGCTCCAACAATCAGGGGTGTCATGTAAGGGGTTGAGGAGGCAACATATGGTAGTGAGGAACTTTATCATCATCAGCATTCATCTCCGTGGCCTTTCAGATAGATAAAGCACTGAGAATCAGGCCCTGTGTCTGAAAATACCCCTGTGGTAATGCCAGTGCAGCAGCCTATGGAGGTGATCTCCACCATAAGAATGTCTGCTACCGGCTTCTCGATCCAGACAGGCCTAAGTGAGAAGTGTGTCTCTACCTCACCCTCAGCAGCAGGGGGAGAATTCCCTAGAAATGACCATCCACTGAGGACACTGCAATGTCACTGTGTGTGTCACTTGGATGTTTGTGACATAAATAATGGTCAACTGTGGAGCATTAAAACATTGATAAAACATGTTGGTGAAATATAATAGAATGGGAAACTAGGGTTGAGAGCATAATGGATTGTGCCATTGAGGACTATCTAAAGTGGAACTTTACTCTCTCTTTTCTTGCCTATTCCTGTTATTATCACGGGGGTGGTGGTGATGGTGTGGGCAGAGACATACGTGATGGGACTTCCTATCGATTAATAATGATCGGATTTCTTGCGAGATCACCATTCATGCCAAATGCGAACGGGAGCACAGATTGCGAGCCAAGAAATTTTTATACCTGTTTGCTGCATTTGCAGATAATGTAATCCTAAAACTAGGCATAGATAAATCTTCAACTTGATGAGGGAAGATATTAAAAGCCTTTGACTTGTATTTTAAATGCTTAGTTGTAGAGAGGACAGAGCTTAAAAGATACTTTCAGCATAGGATCTCCCTAAAACCCCAATAAAGCACCAGAGGTGCCAGAAAACCCCAGCCCAATACTGGGGCTGCACAATAAAGTGCACAAGCCAAAGAGTTTAATGAAGAAGAAAGAAGAGTCTAATAAACAGCTAAAATACTTAAAAATAGAGTTTTTTGTGTATGTTACCCAAATTGCAATATCAGGTGGCAGTGTGGAGTGTGCAGCTGGCTGTGAATGAAGGAAAGCTATCTGAGGTAACTGAAAAGAAACAAAACCTCCAAAAAGAAAATGAAACGATTCCATAGAATCATATTTGTATTAAAGGTGAGTCAGAAGAACCCAAACAGAAGTAGAGTAGACAGAAAAATTACTTTCAAAATTGCTGCCCTGAAAGACCTTTTGAAAAATCAGCGTGTAGCTGTGGATGAACATGAGAAGCTAATAAATATGCTGAATACCACTTCAGTAAAAGCAACATTGGAATTATTAGTCGTGACAAAACAATGCATTGAAATGCAGCAAGAGTTGGCAAAGGGTCAACGAGAAAATAAACAGTTCAAAGTACACCTGACTGTTCTTCAAGATCAAATGCAAAACAAATATCTGACCCTTCAGCAGCATAAAGAAATGAAGACCGTCCTCAACAGCAGAATGGAAGAGCAGCGGAAAAAGGAGATTTTATTGAGTTACAAGAAAACTCAAAATGTAACATTTGAGATTTGGAAAGAAAAGGAAACCGGTTGAAAGATACAATGGTAGGATCCTGCAGGACAAAGTTTGTTCTTCTGGAAGATTACAAAGAGAAACAAAATTAATTCCTTGTCACTCGAAACAAACTGAAAAGCTAAATGGCAGAGAAAACTCCGCACTGTTCAATATTCCAGGAGGAATCCAAGAAATGCCAGAAAATGCCTGAAGAGCACATTGAATGTAGAAGAGGTATCATTGAAAGGAAAACCCGTAGAGTTTTCTCAGCTCCCTCCAGATGTTGAAGAGTGGCACAATTACAGAACTAAAACAAGAGTTCACTGGAGACTGAGGTGGCCAACAGTGAAACAAAAATGAAGGATAAGGATAAAGCTGTGCTGCAGACAGAGGAAGAGAAGATAGAAATAAGATCAGAAAATTTAGGTACGATGCAGAAGCTCAAGAAAGTGAAAGGGAAAGCATTGCATGCCTTAAATCATCCCTTAAACAAAATGACATGATGAAATGAACCTAAGATGACAAGAAAAAGTTGAACAGTGGCAAGAGAAAATGGAAGCTCTCACAACAGAAAGCAAATAGTCTCAGAAACAACTAGCTGAAGTGTAAAATTGAAGAATATGAGCTTGAAGGATAGAACACATGAATTGGACTCTGCTATGGAAAAACTGTTTAGTGCAGAGAACCCGATTTCATACAGGAGATGAGTTGGCTAATGAAAAATTAGAAATGGATGAATGTCATGAATCAGAGGTATCACGTGAACATTGTGAAAAGAGCAATGAAATTCTTCATCTTCAATTCAATCTGAAAGATGAGATATAAGGATGGAAAAGAAAATACAGACTTTAAAAGCAGATAGCTTTGAAACAAAGACAACTGAATACACCAGAGTAATTGCTGAGCTAAATTAAAGGTTTCACAGCCTTGAAACAGAGATTGGAAAATAAGAGTGTAAACAATATTTGTTTGAAATTGTGCAACAAGTGGAAATGAAGATTCCATTTTGAAACTTGCAGGAAAACAGGGTGAACCTCACAAGAGATAAAAATACCTGAGTCCACTGTAAGAATGAATGTGGTAGATATTCCCTTTTGGAAGCAATGGGTTAAAACCACAGTCTGTACAACGTAGACAACTTGTCAATAAAGAAAAATGCAGCTCGAAGGCGAAAGAAAAGCACATCAAATGGAGACAACCAAGTACCGGAAACACAGAGTATCACAATTTCAATGCCAAACTGACAAAGTAGAACCCAAAGCAATTGAGAGAACCATTCCTCCAAATGTGACAAAAGTGAGATCTGGAAGAATTGTCAAGCCTCCAGATTGTCTGAATTTATAAAGCCAGAGATTTGTGGTGCATGATAATGGGACAGAAGAGGTAGCAAGTAAAGATTGTATTATAAATATATTTGGGTGAAGCCTTGGGGTACTTGCAGTACAACGGTGTTCGGGAGGGGCAAGGGTTAATGTGGAATTAGAGAAACGGAGACAGGATCCATACAGGGGGTTTCTCTAATATGTATATAGTTATGATATACTAATAAACCATTTATATTCAACCATACAAGCCTCTCGACCTCTCTGTGAGATGCCAAAAAGCTTGCAACATCCAGCATTACTGTTTTGCTGGTCAAAACATGCCAAAGACTAAACACCTGTTTCAATCATGGATCTTGTACAGCACTATTCCTGCCTTCAAACAAACTGGTGTGCTATTGAAATTAATTACTCCATCTTTTTTTCTTTTCCACTATAATTTGCCCTGTGGTTAGTTACAACCAAAATATGACTTCTACCAAACAAATTCCCTGGCCAAGTTGTTTTTCTGGCCTGTTGCTTGGGCATGGTTGACGGCCCCTTGTACTACAAGTATAGGTATGTCCGCACATAGGGGTAGTGCCAATTCATTCCTACTGTCTCTCAAAACTAGGTTTCCACGCCAAACTATGGGGGAAATTCTCCCCTCCGGATGGATCATGGAAACGTTCATTGATGGGCAGGATTTTCTGGTTTTGGGTGAACGCGGTCGGAAAGTCCTGTCCTATTGCTTTGCACAATACTCATCAGCTTCATGAGCACACAAATCCCTACAATTTGTAAATGCATTTAAAGACACCCTAAGTAAAAATAACAATGGCAAGTCATTGCTGAGTTCCATGTTTATCGAAGTGCAGCTGAATTGAAAATTTAAACTTGACGTTGCCGTTCATTATTTAGTTCAATAAATCGGATATCACTTCTTGTCAATTAAAATGACTTCACAGCAGGAGTCAGCCATCTGTTAGCAACACTCAATACTGACAAAAATGGTAATGGTAAGAAATCTTTAAATATAAATGTCGTCTTAAAAACAGCATAGCAGTGTGTGATCCAAGACAGTAACACATGCTGGAGCTGCCGTGATTTTTCACAAACTATAACAATAAAGCAATCTTTTCTTTCAGATTAAAATAGAATCTATGACTGTCACACATGTAAAATATTTTCAATCACTTAGGTTTCTTAAATGTTGTATAATTTGTCTGGGGATTGTTATGAAGTTTGAGGACCGTGTTTAATGGGAACTGTTTCTCATTTCTCTTCACTTATGACTCATTACTCTTTTGAAAATTTCCTAAGTGAAGAATTAATTAATTTGCAGGTCTAACTTAGTCCTAGTAAAACATTCATCACTGCACCAGTAAGTTAATGTTGCTCTGCGATTTGACAAACACACAGAAATTTATTGTTATTCGCCGTCAAAGTTTGTAGACTATAATCTCTCACAGGAATTTGCATTATCTGAGATGGCAGGTTTGGGGACAGATGGTGACTCAAACCCACGTCACCTGCTCCCCCGGGTCAGCGTTCTGATGCAAAGTGGGGATGGTCAGATTTCAAAATGCAATGATAGAAAGAGGTAGTCCATCTAAACATACGGTCATTAACGGGTTTCTTGTCTGCACATTCATGGAACAGTTTTGGACTTTGGTTTGAAGGGTCAGGATTGGCACACCAGCACCACGTAGATGAACACTTAATGACAAGGTGGAAAATGATCTGCAACATTGGGAGAGAGGCAAAAGGCAGCATTCAGGAGAGAAAGCTAAGAGATGGCACTCCTTCACATACAAGAAGTAGTGTTAAGTGATAAGAAATATCCTTGATACCTTTCAATTCTTGACTAGTGTTTTCATAGAATCCTTACAGTGCAAAGTGAGGCCATTCAACCTTTCAAATCTGCACCAACTCTCATAGTATCTTACCCAGGCTCCTTCCCCCATTCTAACATAGCAAAACCCACACATTTACCATGGCTCATTCATCTTACCTACACATGTTGGGACACTAAAGAGCAATTTAGCATAGTCAATCCACCTAACTTACTCATCTTGGACTATTAAGGAGCAATTTAACATGGCAAATCCACCTAACCAGCGAATCTTTAGCTTGTTGGGGGGGAAACCAGAGCACCCAGAGGAAACCCAAAGAGATATGGAGTGAACGTGCAGACTCTGTACAGACAGTTAGCCAAGGCCGGAATTGAACCTGGTTCCCTGGCACTCTGAGGCAGCTGTGCTACCCATTCTGGCATCATGTCGCACTTTGGGAGTGGTATAAGAGGAAGGCAGGGTGGGAGGAAAGGATTCACACAGACCTTACAGTTTAATGCCAATGAAGGAAGGACACCAAGGGAAATGGATTCAGCTTCTCTGAGCTTGGTTGGACCAGCGATGAGGAACAGCATTTTCCACAAGAGTGCCCAGGGGCAGTGCCAGGGAAGTGTTTCATGGAGAGGGTGTTATGTAGGTTCAGTGCAGGCTGTGGAGAGGTTCTATTGTACTTTTATGTACCAGGGCAACCCTTAAAGAATGAAATTGCTAGCAATCAGAGCCTGTCCCACCAGCATGGCATTGTGAGTTCCCCTTATTGATTTTCTTTTCTATGTTGCTAGCTGTACAATAGAAAAAGCCACCTTTGGGGTCAGCGACTTCAATGCCACTTTTCCTGCTGTTTGCAACACTGCCTCAAAATTCCCCCCTTTAACTTGTACTTCTGATTTCTTCCTAATGTACTCCTGCATTCTAAAAGCTTTCTTCTCCCAGGCGCCCAGTTTGAATCTGGTTTGGTCTTGGGTTGCATCCAAACTGATCTGTTAAAATGCATTTTTGATCCATGCCATTTATATTTTACTGTTGTTGCAATTTTATGTGTTGCTGCCCTGCAACTTTATTTGTGCAGTAATCATTTTTGCCCTTCAAAATAGTGCCCCAGTTTTTCCTCTGTCTTTGTTCTTCCTGCACTTGTCAATTTTGCTGGGCTCCCATTGCTCTGACAGGGTTAATTTTTTTTTTGCTAACTTATCAACTGTAATCCCTGCAGGAAACATTGGTTATTTGGGTCCTCTAATTATTTTTTAAATTGATTGTAATATACTGGGAAGGTGAGTTTTGAACTCTGCCTGTCGTTTTTAAAGACATTTTCTTTCTTCCAAACAGCTGGGCCACCATGTACTATGCTGCCAGCTGTGGACCTGTTGCTGCAGCATTCTTGTAGCAATGCCGTGGATGTGCCTGTCCATCTTGATGCCTACCTATTTTAAAAGGGAAAGTCAGCTTTTGTTTGACTGTAGAGTGAAACCCTGATTTTACGCGCCCCAATTTAGCATGAAATCGGATATGACGCGATATGACGGATGGACCTTTTTTTTGCTCTTTCTGGTTTAGTGATTTAGCGCGATCCCAGTAACATTCATGATAACATTTTATGAGCCCCAACCATCGTGTTACGACGGGGCTGTATTGTATTTTGTTCACCCTTCTTGAGGTTTGGTCAGGTTGCTTGATCATGGCTTCTTCTGTGGATTTTTTTTTTTGGGGACACTTTCCCTACTTTTTTACACGTTTGTTCAGCCTTTTTGGGTTCTGGCCAGGTTTCTTGACTCTGCCTTTGGTCAGGTTTGTCAATGGATCTCCACATGCCCTGTTGGAGTCCTTCAGCCTTCACATCTGTAGCAAAGCCTCCAAATGTGTCTTCAAACTAGGCGCACTTCTCTCAGGTTTGTTTAGTTCTTCATACTTCGAGAATCTGATGGCACAGTGGATCAGCTGTAAGGTTAGCACTGCTACCTTACAGGGACCTGGGTTCGATTCCCAGCTTGGGTCACTGTCTGCATGAAACTTGCACGTTCTCACCATGTCTATGTAAGTTTCCTCCAGGTGCTCCAGTTTCCTCCCGTTGTCCAAAGATGTGTGGGTTAGGTTCATTGACCGTGCTAAATTACTCCCGACTGTCCTGGGATGTATAGGTTAAAGGGATTAGTGGGGTAAATATGTGAAGTTACGGGGATAGGGCCTAGCTGGGATTGTTGTTGGTGCAGACATGATGGGCTGAATGGCAATCTCCTGTGTGGTAGAGTTTCTATAATTCTCCGGTGTCTCTTGGATTTTGGAGTCTATTTTGCACTGTCATCATGTTATAAGTGTTGTTTGATGTCTCTCAGGGAGGCCTGGAGGCTTGTATGGTTGAACATAATCTACTTATTGTTAACTTAGAACTATATAAAATGTTGCCTATGCATGATGCTGGCTCCCATCAGAAACCCAGTACTACTATCATGTGACCATCTACATTACTATCTGGGCGGTATTGTTTCTCCAGTCCCACATGGGATGGCAATGGCCTAGTGATATTATTGCTTAAACTATTAATCCCAAAACCCAGCTAATGTTCTGGGAACCAGCATTTGAATTCCACCACGGCAAATGGTGGAATTTGAATTCAATAAAAATATCTAGAATTAAGAATCTATTGATGACCATAAAACCATTGTTGATTGTCGAAAAACCCATCTGGTTCACTAATGTCCTTTAGGAAAGGAAATCTGCCATCCTTTCCTGGTCTGGCCTACATGTGACTCCAGAGCCACAACAATGTGGCTGACTCACAAATGTCCTCTGGAATGACCTCGCAAGTCACTCAATTTCAAGGACAACTAGAGATGGGCAATAAGTGTTGGCCAGCTAGTGGTGCCCATGTCCCACAAATGAATTTAAAAAAAATTAGCCCTTGCACTGCCTGTATTTATGCTACATTTGTGTTACACTGGAGACATTAACTGATGTCATTTAACCTTACTGTAACAGTCTGAAATCAAATGAGTTGGAAAGGCAGAAAAAAGTTATAGAAGTTCCTACTTTCCTTTTCCCTGGGACAAATGGTTTCCATTAAATGAAAGCTGAACAGACCAACTCAGGTGAAAATATTTTTTATTACCTTTTCCTCTGACAGAACTGATTGATAAAAGAAAGCTCTGCATTGTGTTATTATTTTACAAGCAAGGAATTCTTGGCTTTAAATGTCAGAATGCTGTTTCACACTGGACAGCAATCTTCGATAACCTTCCAGCAGGTTCCTTTATCTAACTTCCTCCCTGATCACATGCTGTTTTCAGATTCATCAACATCAAAAATAACTTGTCTGCAGTGAAAGCAGGATGTTGTCTCCTCACTTCCCTGTGGAATGGACTAATTGATTTATTAGGTATCTCTTTGGTGTTAGTACAGATCCTCTATTTGCAAAACTACCTGTTAGATAATGGAAAATCATCATCTGCACAATTATTTGAAGTAATAGTTCAATTTAGCATCAAAAGCTATCAACTTTTAAACAATTAACAATATGCTGTTCCTGAGAGTTTGTCAGAATTCGCTTTTTTAAATTCTGCTCTGATCCCCTAAAGATTCCTGCGTAACTGAACGCAAAGCAGTGTTTCCAGTAACACCTTGATCAAGGTGAAATTAAGAGACTGTAAAGAACACAGGGGACGTCGCTTCGGCAAGCTGAAGCTCCGATGATATATCGTGGTCCTTGGAAGTTGTCATTTCCCAAATGCCACAAGCAACTGGCTAAACTTTCTATTCCTCACTTGATAGCACAACAAAACAAACATGCATCACACTTAACTTGAAACAAGTGTGTTGTATGGATCAGACACTGAAAAGCAGTCTCAAAATCAATGTAGGAATTCAGCTAAATTTAGTGTAGCAATTCTTGCTCACCAGTTAAAGGAAAAACAGCAAATGTTTATTTACATGTAAAAGTGTATAGAGGCTTCCAGCCTCGTGACTGCAGCCAATTCCTGAGAAGTTTTTGGACAATAAACCCATGCTTACCAGGGTGACTCTCCCTCACCCTGCTCCCTGATTGGCTCCCCAGATCATGTCACCCTTACTCTGCACGTTGATCCTTAAAGGGACAATCACTGCATTTCAATTTGGATCTCAACTTTTCCACCCACACACAAATAGTAAAATTGAATTTTCCAATCCAATGTGCAATGCCATTTTCTCAAAGCTGGACTATCTGTCACTTCCAATAACATCTGCACTGTCTCCCTAACTCTCCAGTTTTCTGTTGTATTATTCTTGCTACCTGCTGTACAATGCTGCAGTTTAGTAATCTCCTGATGCGTGGGCAACATCTTTCAGTCTTGTCACATAAAATTGTTGTTTGATTGTTTATCTGTGGATTGTATTTTGCTCAAATTATCAGTTTTGTTTTAGTTTGTAAAGCAGATAGCAAGATAATCTGAACATAAAATGATTTTCCCTCAGCATAGCATGCTTTTCACCGGATTATTCTGTTAGAATAGCAAAGTGACAGAGAAACTGCAAAATCCAAATGCCTTGCTAAGAATCATTGCACTTGCAGTAAGATGATTTAAAAAATAAACTTTATCAACTGCTGTTACACTGTACAGCAAATCCAACCCAACGTTTTATGTAGTCAAATTTATTCTAAAGCTACATGCATGGTCTGTCGTAAACCCAAGAATATTAATAGACTGTTCAATGAGACACTGCAATGAGGTATAAAGATTGTGATAACAAAATAGAATCATCGAATTTTGAAGAACAGAAGGTGATCATTTGGCCCATTGATTGTGTCAGACCTGATTAGTTGGTAGCAATCTTGTTTCTGAGTCAGAAGTTTGTGGGTTTGAGTCTGATTCCAGACCTAAGGCACTAAATCTAAGCTGACAAAATCTGGTGCAGTATTGTGTATATGCCACTTTGTGGGTGGCTTGTTAAAACAAGGTCCATCTGCCTTCAAATAGTCATAGGAGCTCTTATTGCACAATTTGGAGGAACTGTTTCCAGTCTTCTGGCAAATATTGTTCCCTCATTCAACGCCTTAAAAACTGATCATCTTGTCTTATTACGCTGTCCCCTGTGGGAACTTGCTGCATGCAAATCGCTTGCAACCCTTAATTGCAACAGTGATTGCACTTCAAAAAGTATGCAATGTTTCAGTCAAGGCTTTGAGCATCCTGATGTCCTGATCAAAAGTATACAAGAAATGTAAGTGTTTTCTTTTGCCTTTACTGCCTTTGTGCCTGTTACTTAACAAGATAGTTTAGATAGTGAAGAGGGGTGTTATAGTTTACAGAGTGACTTGGACAAGTTGCAGAGCTGGGCCGAGAGGTGGCAAATGGAGTTTAATGTGGAAAAGTGTGAGGTAATGCACTTTGGCAGGAACAATAAATGTGTAGAGTATAGGGCTAATGGTAGGGCTCTTAATAGTGTTGAGGAACAGAAGGATCTTGGTGTATGTGTCAATAGATCCCTGAAAGTAGGCAGTCAAGTGGATAAAGTTGTTAAGAAGGCATATGGAGTCTTAGCTTTTATTGGTAGGGGGATTGAATTTAGGAGCCGCAGCATCATGTTGCAACTGTACAAAACTCTAGTGCGGCCGCACTTGGAGTATTGTGTGCAGTTCTGGTCCCCACATTATAAGAAAGATGTGGAGGCATTGGAGAGGGTACAGAGGAGGTTTACCAGGATGTTGCCTGGTATGGAGGGCAGGTCCTATGAGGAGAGGTTGAGGGATTTGAGGTTGTTTTCGTTAGAAAGGAGGCGGCTAAGAGGGGATCTTATTGAAGCATATAAGATGATTAGAGGTTTAGATAGGGTGGACAGTGATAGCCTTTTTCCTAGGATGGAGAAAGCTAGCACGAGGGGACACAGCTTTAAATTAAGGGGTATGAGTTATAGGACGGATATCAGAGGTAGGTTCTTTACTCAAAGAGTGATTAGGGAGTGGAATGCCCTGCCTGCAGCTGTTGTAGATGCGCCAAGTTTGGTGGCGTTTAAGAGGTTAATTGATAAGTATATGGAAGAGAAGGGAATGGTTTAGTTTGGAGGGGCATTGCTTTTTATTTTGGTCGGCACAACATCGAAGGCCGAAGGGCCTGTTCTGTGCTGTAATGTTCTATGTTCTATGTTCTATGTTCTAAGAACTATCCAATAGATTCAGTTTCTCCATCACCATTTTTAATGTATATATCCAACTCCCTTTTTAAATGTTATTGGTGCAATGAGGCATAGAAACTAGTTCAGTGAGTTACCCACTGAGGTGTGAAAATATCTCTGGGAAGTAAAATTAGTGTAGATTTGAAAGCAGAGGCAATCACCTCTTTAGTAACACAACTAATACTCATTTATGTTATCTTTCTAGCAGTTCTTTACCACCCTATATATATATCAAGCTTTAGACTGTTATTCATTTGCAGTATGTACTAGCACTGATATTGGCATGTACCGGTGCTGGTATTGGTACGTACCGGTGCTGATATTGGTACCTACGTGCGTTAATATTGGTATATACGAATGTTGATATTGGTATGTACCGGTACTGATATTCGCATGTACCAATGCTAATATTGATATATATACCGGTGCTGATATTGGTATGTACCGATGTTGATATTGGTAGGTAGTGACGCTGATATTAGTATATACCAACATTGACATTGGCAAGTACCGGCACTGATATTGTGCCATGTACCAGCACTGACATTGACGTGTACTGATATTGTAGCCTGTACTGTTCTAGCACAATTGCCATTTGTGAAAAATGTTCCAAACTTCTTCCATCCTTTGTGTTGAAGAATTTTCTAATTTCACTCCTGTAAGATTGGCTGCAATTCCTAGACTCTGCCCCTGGTTGTAGACCTCCCAAGCAGTGAAATTAATTTATTTTGGTTCTCTTTAATATCTTGACAAATATGATCAGATCATCATTTAATAATCCAAATTGAAGGGAATATAATCCCAGTTTGTGTAATTTCACCTCTTAATTAAATCACTAAAGCTCTGCTATCACTGGTAAATCTACACTATATTCCCAACAAGGTCAATATGCCCTTGTGAAGGTGTGGTGCATTAAGCTTCTGACAGTGTCGAGATGTAGTCTAACCAGTGCATTGTATCATTTTGGCATAACTTCTATCTCCACGTATTCTGCAGCTCTAGGAGAAAAAAACAGCACAACATTAATATTTTTGATTATCCTACACACCTGTTCATGATGTTTTAATGATCTATCTAACTAGACACCCTTTCCCCCAACCTACCTTTAAACCTCCACATTTTCTAATTTATACATTTTAGAAATTACATTGTTCTATCCTGTTTATGTCCAAAGTGGATGACATCACATTTTCCTACATTGAAAACCATTTGCCACATTCACGTAATCCATCAGCATCCCTTTGTAAATTTACACTTCCTTCCACATTGCTTCCTTTGCCACCTTTCTGCGTATCATTGACAAAACCAAATATGTAACTTGGATAGTTATCCTTTGGTCAACATAACAAAAACACTTCATTTGGCTGCTACTACATTGCTATTTGTGGGAGCTTGCTGTGTACAGATGATCTGTCATGTTTCCTGCCATACAACAGTAACTACACTTCAAAAGTACTTCACTGTTAGCTAGGTGTTAGCTAGGTGTGAAGGACACTGGCCCGAATTTTCTGACTGTTCACACCAGCAGGATTTTCCCATCCAACTGCAGTGAATGGAGAATTGGCATGTCACCAAATTCTCCATCTTTGCTGCAGCGGGACCATGGCGTGAACAGGTTGTAAGGTCATGTCCACAATGTAAAGGAAAGACTTCCTTACCTTTTCTTTAAAGCTCTGTCCATTATTCCTTTACCTTTGACTTAGCCGATTTTGGAACCAAGTCAGTAACGTTATAATATGCCTGTAACAATATAATTGTAAAAATCTTGTTGTGATGTCTCTCGCCAAGAAACAAGTCTAAATTTTATGAACTATTCAGAAAGAAATGGAGGCTGATTCTCATCTCCTCCACCAGACATAAGTAGGTTGGCAGCACCATAAAATAGTAGGTATCACCTGCCATGCCCTATCTAGCCATACTTACCAATACCTGTATCTCCATCATTTTGATCATGGCTCTAAAACGGGCAGCACAAATAGCGATGTGGGAGCCTTCTTAACATATTTGAATTAGAGAATTAAATTCTATCACATCAAACGTAGCCCAGTGCAACTTTGAGAAACAAAGTTGCATTGTGGGTAGTATGGTGGTCAGCACTATGCCTCACAGTGCCAGGGACCCAGATTCAATTCTAGCCTCAGGTCACTGTCTGTGGTGTTGCACATTCTCCCCATGTTTGAGTATGTTTCCTCTGGGTGTTCTGGTTTCTTCCCACAGTAAGAGTCTGACAACACCAAGTTTAAATCCAACTGATTTATTCGTCAGACAAAGGCTACAAAGGCCGAAAGCTAGCAAGTTTACTATCAAATAAATCGGTTGGATTTAAAATTGGTGTTGTCAGACCTCTTATGAGTTTACCCCAGTCCAACGCCGGCATCTCTACATCATTGTTCCCACAGCCCAAAGATGTGCTCGTTAGGTTGATTGTCTATGTTAACTTGACCCTAGTATCAGGAAGTTTAGCATGATAACTACATGGGGTTATGGGGATAGAACCTGGGTGGGATTGTGGTCAGTCCAGATTTGATGTGCTGAATGGCCTCCTTCTGCACTGCAGGGATTCTACGAAATAGGTGGAATATGCACCAAGCTGTTGCCTGCCCAAAGCATTTTGCAACACACGATCTTTTAAGAAG
The DNA here is from genome assembly GCA_024679065.1 of Sphyrna mokarran. Classification (NCBI taxonomy): domain Eukaryota; kingdom Metazoa; phylum Chordata; class Chondrichthyes; order Carcharhiniformes; family Carcharhinidae; genus Sphyrna; species Sphyrna mokarran. The sequence continues at coordinate 38,829,121 of JAGIQG010000017.1, forward strand.
TCAGTAGAACATGAATTCATGCCTGTCCCATCCCCAAAGAATCAATCTTATGCCCACCCTCTCCTTGCACCTCCACTCACTCTCCTTGACCATGGATCACCAGAGCAATGCTAATGAGGCCTGACCAGGAAAATGGGTGTCAGACCCCTTCCATCAGGCTCACTCCACCCGTCTCTCCTTGATGGAAAGAGTCAGATGAAATACCCCATTGTACTTAAACTGATACAGCAGATTGAGCATTGTTGTCAAAGTAGAAATTCTATAGAGGCAACCTTTGATCTGATGTAAAAGGAAAGGATAGATAGATGTGAGTCACTTTGAATTATGTCACAAAATGTGTAGATCCCCATCTGACTGCACTCTAACAAAGAAAATAAACAGCTGAAAACCGTGGGTGTATTTATCGAGATGCTGCCAAGACCAATGTTGCTGATGGCTTTCAAAGTGAATGGCTGTATCTTAAATTTCAGTAAAACAGGATAAATGTTGATTTTTATTGATGGCTTATATTATGAATGCAAAAGTTGGCAATCAATTGACATACATGATAGGTATAGTTACGCTGGCCAAATTGGGGTGATTCATGTCAAAGCTTGGATTTACTAGCTCGGTTTATTTTCTATTCTGAATACCACTTTGGGCTGAAGTCATTAGTATTTGCTTGCATAATGTTCCATTGGTTGATAGTTTCTTATGCTAATAAAGGATAAAATTGACACAATATTTGCTAGCTTCACTCAGGAATCATGTAGACAAATTTGGTCTATGCGGCACAAAAAATAGGTGATATCCGCATTTCACACTTTGCCCAATTATCTTTTCCGTTGTTTCATTATTGTCATTTTGTACCAGAGCCAGTGACATTTCACCCCAATTCCCACATTAAATCAGTTGGTCTGAAATGGTTAGTTTGAAGTCGCCCTTACTGTTACAGTTCCCATTTCATTGACGAGGGTGGGGAAGCCATAAATAGAGTGTGATGGGTTTTAAAAATCCATGGTATCACTATGGTGCATTTTGCCACTTCATTGAGGGGCTGTTAAAAAAAAGGAAGATGTGATTGAGAGAACTGTAAGTAAACAGGAAGAGATTGAAGTTACGTCAAATAAAGCTGACCAGTTTTTCGGATTAGAAGTTTTTTTGGTTTTTTTTGGTATTTTCCTGGAAGAGAAATATTTTGTCCTTGAGTTTGGTTTATCCAAACGCTTAACACACCAAAGTGCGGGGTACATTTGTATTGAATCAAATGATGGAACAGCTGGATTTAGCTCAGCTGGCCAGTTTAAAACATGGAACTCCGAGGGAAATGAGGCAAATATGAGCACGTTGCATAGTGCTGATAGAGAATTTTATTTTAATTGGAAATGATAGAATAAATGCTTTCAAATCAAGATCAAACTTTGCAACTTGTAGAAAATATATTTGACATTTCTGTAGTTCACATTTTAAATGGAGGCGTTAAAATTCTTTTGTGATTGAAGCCAGTTCTAGTCTTTGTAGTAGAAATCAAAAATCTTCTTCTTTGCTCAATCTCAGTGTAACACAGATGACAGTGTCTGTTCGATATTGTTTTGGCTTTCATTTGACTTGTCATTGAATGTTTTAACAACATAAGCTGCTGCCATAGCATTGTACAATTTAAGCATTAGGATAATACAACTGAACCATTGTACTCGAAGGATACTTCATCTAATTGGAATCATAGAATCCCTATAGTGCTGAAAGGGGCCATTCAACCCAGCGAGCCTATACCAACAACAATCCCACCCAGGCCCCGTTCCTGCAACTCCATATATTTACCCTACTAATCCCCTGATACTAAGGAGCAATGTAGCATGACCAATCAACCTAACTTGCATATCTTTGTGGGAGGAAACCAGAATATCCAGAGGAAACCCATGCAGACATGGGGAGAATGTGCAACTCCTTACCAACAGTCAACCAAGGCTGGAATTGAACCCGGGTCCCTGGAGTTGTGAAACAAGAGTAACCATTGTGCCATCTTAAGCAATGACAATTGTCTAGCTCTTCATGCCAAATTATTTTATTACTTGTATGAATAATTTCCAATCAATTTACCTTGTTGACACCGAAGATTTATATAATTTGGTCTAAGAAAAATATTATACAAAAATGTTATTTGTTATCTGGGTGATAATTATTTATTTATGGAATAAGAACAATTTGGATACATTTTGGTGTTTAATTCTGATCTACAATTAAGACTAACCAAGTGCTGATTTTTTTGTTCAGAAGTAAATTGTTTAAAAGAAATAGAATGGACGTAGGAAATATGTTGTCATGTCAAAGTTGAACTTTAGCTGTACTGGGTAGTGGTAGAGTCGGATTTCTGACTGGTGAATTTGCCTCACAGTGAGTGCTTATTTTGCCACCAACCAAGGATAAGGACCAACCACAGTTCATCTACAAAGTTAGAAGGAAATTCAAAAGACATCTGGTGGGCGCAATTATTTGACCGTTAACACAAGTGGGATTGTCCCATCCCGCTGCAGTGAACGGAGATTTGGCTTGTTGCCAAAATCTCTGTCTTCACTGCAGCAGGAGTGTGGTGTGAACGGACAGTAAGATCACACCCCGTCTTGCCCTGCAACACCTACCCATCACTGGTTACAAAAGCCTGGAGCCAAGCATTTGCCCACCTTTTTGAGCAGTATATGAGAGAGAGAGACCTAAATAGCATATGATACAAAGAGAATTAAATAAATGAAAGGGATAAATGCTGTCCTCAAATCACTTTTTTTCTGTCTATAACATTATATTCCTGTTTCTGTTTTAAAACTGAGTTTCCTGGACTTATGCATATGCACTGTGCAAGGCTGCAGTGTTTGTTTAGAGTGGAGAGAGTAAAAGCTCAATGAGGAACTTAGAACACTCTTCAAAAAGCCAGTGGGTACCAATCAACTGAATTCTGTAGTCAGGAGCTTTGGATTTAAGCTCAAAATTCTGCAGGAAGGTTATCTAACAATTTAGACAAGTGAGTTGATTAGAATGCTCAGGATGACATCAAATTAAGAAAGGGAGCAAGGCGGTTTTGGGGAGGACAGAATGTACGAGTGCTCTCTGAATGTTGAGACTAATCAGATGTACAAAAGTGAATCTACAAATTCTTACATTTCAGATATTCAGAGATTGCAGGTTTGAGGGCTATGATATTGGTAGAGATATGTGGAAATCAGTTTGGACTTCCTGCCATTCTTTCCACATACGAAGAAAAAAGTCATCCCAATTGCTGTTGCTTATTTTTTTAATTTGTGGACAGTCACCCAGCGGCTGATTCAAATCGATACAAATTAGTTTCATACCAACCAATGTTATCGGGAAAGACAAGTCGAAGAGTAAAATACAACATTTCTGCCTGAAGTTGTACTGAGTCACTGTATATATTGGCAATGATGCTACTGCTATTCTAGCCATGATTTTTCATTTAATGTCAAGTCAAAGAGAATCCAAAATAATGGTGGTTTCCAGCAAATTCTTGATTAGATTGACAAGATGATACTGGGGGGGTGGGGGTATATTTCCTTTTTAATGACTGTAATTATTTTAAGAGTTATTTTAATCCTCCAAAGCACCCATTTTAAATATAATAACCTGTCTGTCGTTACAAGCTGATTATTCTGAACTTATTCTCACCTCGATCAGTTGGTGCATTTGCCGAAAACTTAGCTGCACTTAACACTTTATTACAATGGGTTGTGAGGTTCAATTTTTGACAGTGTGTTATTAATGACCTGTGATAGTACTGGGCAGTAGAAATGTGCAGTGTTAGAATATGTGATACAGATGCAATTTGAAGGAATTGTGACATGCAGAATCAACAACTAGCAAACCGTGCACTAGGAATTCTGTTTCTGTTCATTGATAGGTTTCCTATAATTGTTTAGTTACAGGTGTAATACAAACTTATTAAGGATATAAAGTGTTGAAAGCAAAGAAAAACAGCAGCTACCGTTCTCCACAAAGCTATGGATTATGAATTGTACATATAAAACCATTTGTTTTGCACCATTTTTTCTTGCCAGCGTTACACAGTAATGAGAATGATTATCTTACCTTAAGATGCACTATATTTTTTCTGGCTGAATGATGTATTGGAAATGGCCTGCACAAATTCAAATTGATACTGTATATAAGAGGCAGCTGGTTGTCATGGGAGCAGTTCTGCAGATTCTAATTCCTGCTTCTGAATAACGAACAGAAAAAAAATGATGCTGAAGACATTATAGTTGAACAAATACTAGCTGCTTAGACTCACACCGTCATTTTGCTTCATACATAGCCCACCTGAATGCTGGTGCATGTCTGAGGACTAATATTTGTCTTCTCGCCAAACTGAATGTGATTAATGTTATCTGTTCCACACAAAGTAAATACATTGTTTCATCAATATAACAAAACAGTAAAACTCGAAACACAAAAAAACACAGGAAAATTTGACAGAATCCCCATCCAAATTTAATCAGGATTTGTTCAGTGGTGCAATCGTAATTATGATTTAAGCATCAAATTGTAGTCAACCTGAAAATATTGTAGCGTTCAATCACTTGCTACACAAAGATATTTCAAAGATAGCAGTATTAAATTGAAAACTTTCTTTTAGAACTCATATTTTTGAAACAACAACCAATGATGTGGTCTAATAATTGCTGCAATCTGCATTGTAATATTTACTTAGGTTAAATTGTACACCAAAACACATAGACGCATTAGTGAATCAGCATTCCCTGAGGTGCCTGAGCAGTCAAAATAAAGCATCAATGAGTTTCTGCCTCAGATTCACAAGGTTGGTTCTGCACTATGTGTGTGTTCATCATATGCTTTGGATATTTGACTACACCAGAGGATATGTATAGAGTAAGTTGGGGTGTAGGGGTGGCTGGGCTCCCTGGCCATCAGACTAGACCACTGTAGGCTTAATGCTCCGTGGATGAGATGTAATTGTCAACTACTCCATTATAGAATTTGAGCTTAGGATCTGGCCAGGCTGAACAGGCTTGTGTGTGAAGGCATCTTGACTGAGGAACAAGTGCCACTTTTTTTTTATTCATTCCTGAGGTATGGGCATCACAGACTGACCAGAATTTATCGCCCATCCCTAGTTGTCCTTGAACTGAATGGCTTATTAGACTATTTTTGGGGCAGTTGAGAGTCAACTGCATTGCTGTGTCTTTGAATTCACATGTGGGCCAGACCAGGCAAGGACAGAAGATTTCCTTTCCTGAAAGACATTAGTGAACCAGATGAGTTTTTCCAACAGTTGACATGGGTTTTATGGTCATCAGTAAATTCTTAATTCCAAATTTTTTTATTGAATTCGAATTTTACCATCTGCCGTGGTGGGATTCGAACCTGAGTCCCCAGAACATTAACTGGGTTTCTGGATTAATAGTCTAGTAATAAGCCATTTGGCTACTGCCTCCTACTGTTGACATTGCTGACTGTCACTCTGTGATCTATTGTACAGGGGAGAGCAGAATTGGCTTTAGTCCTGCATAAAATGTTTAAATCCAGGAACAAAAAGGAACTTGGGAAAAATTGCCTTCTCAAATCACCACCTGCCTGGCATAGAGGATCTTGGTGCTCTGGAAAAATTTGCTTGAGATGCTAATCTAACTGACCATTCACTTTCCTTCTGGAACCAGCTTCATGTCCAAGATACTGCAACCTGAATTTCAGATAAATAACTCCTCATCCATAAACTTTCATTGAGTTACCTGTGTAACACTGTGAGTGACATTCTAAGCTGATGTAACAACAGGAAGTATAAGAAATACTCAGGGGTTTGGCAGCATCTTTGGGGAGAGAAGCTGAGTTAATCATTCCACTTCCTCTACTGTAACTAGACCAGGAATGGAAGTTAGTTGGTTGATTGGGTTGGGGGGTGGAGGGGGGAGGGGGGTTGTGCAAGAAGGCCAAAAATACTGGTAATGGTTGACATATCACTTAGGATGTCATTCATGGGCATTGGTAATGTTACACTGGGTGGAGGAAAGTATTCAGAATGTTTGGTAGCTTGTTGAAGAATGAGGGTGGAATTTTGAAAATTTGAGCTTTGAGGAAGTGTGTCTCCAGCTGATCTCCCTCAGTACATTCATGGTTGTCTCAGGGCATCACACCCCCCAGCTCCATTTGCTGGTCAAAGAGGCAAAATGGGATTTAGTGCTTGATAAGGAGGAGCACTTGACATTTCATAGGTAGTGGGAAGAGATAGTACTTGGTGTTGATGTTTTGAAAAGATAGGAGAGCAGTGAGGGAATGATACCAATCTCAGTAGTCACTCCTTGTCACCAAATATCTTCCAGCATAAGCCACAATGCGCTGCTGGTCACCATCAAAATCACTGTGATCTTAAACTTTGTTTCTGGATCCTTCCAAGGATCAGCAGCAAATCATCGTGGAACTTTGCAAACAGATGCTTATTACTACATCTCCTTGGTCACTGATATCTTCTTTGCCAAAGCTGGACAGCATATTCACCTTTTAACGTATGGGATCTTGCAAGGATAGGGGGAATTGGGAATCTCTGCCATTTCTTTAGGTGTGGGATATCACATGATTACAGAAAATGTGATTCTTGTGGCTGGATGATTCAGGTGGTATCTCTGCGGCATGATGAGGTGGCTTTTTCTTGCCATCCTCCAACAAGAGTGCTTCCCTCCTCTCCTCACAGCTTCCGACATAAGGACTCAGTCAGCATCGAAGAAACAGTTCTGTCAGGGCACCAGGCCTTTGGTTCTCCTGTGACACCTCATGCCTCTCTGATGCTGAGGAAGACTTTAACACAATCAGCCAAATTTCACCTACGGGAAACCCGGTGATGGCTGCGGTGGGGAGTCCAAATCTGTCTCAAATTTGATTTGAATCAGCTTCATTCCCACCCCTCATTCGCTCACGGTAAACAAGAAACTTGTCTGGGTATCAATTAAGGGCTCACCTCCTCCTCTCTCTCTCTCTTCTTCTACTACCACCCCCCCACCCAATGTTAATCATTTTCCAAGCGGAGACAGATCTCTGACCCGGCAACAAGCCTGATTCCTGCTTCCCTTCTTGGTGAGCAAAATGCAGGCCAGAGTTTCCTCGTCTGTGACCTCACATCAGAACTGCCTGATATGTTGGTTTCACCACCGCTTTTCTGTAGAATAGCCTTTCAGTTGCCACTTGGTGGGCTAGTGGTAAACACACCACTGGGGCTGGATTTTTAGACTCCATCGGAGTTGTGCACAATGAATTGACGGGGGAATTGGAAATGCTGACTTTGTGTCAGTTCATCAATACTATCCTGCCTCCAGGGTTGATTCCCCAAAGGGGGGATGGGTAGGAACATAAGTTCCTACCAACAAGTGGCAGACAAACAGCCAGGGATGAAGGAATTTCAAAGCTATTGTCAGGTAATTGGAATTCTCCAGCCATTCTGCCAGGTCCCTGAGGCATCAGGGACAGCTCAGCTCCCTCCTGGCACAAACCTGTGGTAGGGCTGGGAGCAGTACTTTGTCTCCAGGCAGTCTTAGAAGCCCTCACCACTTCCTTCTTGCTTTCAGCTACAGCCAACAGCTATCCTGTGAAGAGGTTCCACAATATTCCACCCCCCCCCCAACCTCTTCCCCACCCCTGGCAAACCCCACATTGCAGCCTGGGGTTGTTAAAAGTGTTGGATAAAATGTGCCTCCATCTTAAAGCATCTTCTCTCCACCTCTTACCTGAAAAAGCATATAACTGCTTCTTTCATGTCCTTAAAGCTTCCTAGGCACTTTTCAGCTTCTTGTCTCCTCACACTCCTTAATTGAATCCTCAACCCATGAGCTATCCAGCTGGGGGGAAAATCACAGCTAAGTGACGGTTCCTGACAGTTTGCAGACTTCTGACTCCAATCCTGATGTTGGGATCCCAAAGTCCATGGAGAATATTGAGCCCTGGAATTGTCCAGACAGTGTCTGTAACAAAAGTGCAATCTGCCTTCAGGAGTGGGAACTAAGGCAATTGGAGGAATCTGATGAGCGGGAGGCCAAACATTAGCTTCCCATCATCAGGATTAACATTTGCAATCAAGCTCATGGAAGTGGGAAAGATCCCCCCCTCCCCCCTGCTCAGGTTGGATAATTAATGGGCAGAGAGTGGGCTAGCTGTTCAATTAAGGATAGCGTGCAGGCTCAAAGCTGGAGGGCCCCAAGGATATTCTTGGGGGAATGAAAGAAGTAATAACCTGCCTTTTCAGGCAAGGGAGAAGATGCCTCAAGATCCAATTTCCCAATGCTGAAGCTTATTTCATACATCCACATCTCATGCGTGCTCATTAAAAAACCATGTCACTAGAATCAAGATCCTTTTCGAAATTAAGTTATCGGCAAATGGCCAATGCATTACCTGCAGATTTACAGCAGTATTTAAGCGGTGTGCAGCAGATGAGGTAGTCACCTTACTGGAATTACAGTTGGTAGCCATTGTTTTATAGAACATAGAACACAAACAGGCCCTTCGGCCCACAAGTTGTGCCGAACACATCAACTACCCAGCCATAGACCTATCTATAACCCCCAAACCCATTGGATCCCATATACTCATCCAGAAGTCTTTTAAAAGACCCCAGCGAGTTTGCCTCGACCACCGATTCCATTCACTCACCACCCTGTGAGTGAAAAACTTTCCCCTAGCATCCCCTCTGTACTTGCTTCCCTGCACCTTAAATCTGTGCCCTCTCGTCGTGGCCATTTCAGTCCTGGGAAATAGTCTCTGAGAGTCCACCCTATCTATTCCTCTCAACATCTTGTAAACCTCTATCAGGTCGCCTCTCAACCTTCGTCTCTCCAGGGAGAACAGTCCCAGCTCCCTCAACCTGCCTTCATAAGGCATGCCTCCCAATCCAGGCAACATCCTTGTAAATCTCCTCTGCACCCTTTCAATAGCTTCCACGTCCTTCCTATAGTGAGGCGACCAGAACTGCGCACAGTACTCCAAGTGTGGTCTGACAAGGGTCCTATAAAGCTGCAGCATTACCTCCTGACTCCTGAACTCAATCCCTCGATGAATGAAGGCCAGTACACCGTAAGCTTTCTTAACCACATCCTCCACCTGGGAGGCCGATTTGAGAGTCTTATGGACCCGGACCCCAAGATCCCTCTGCTCTTCCACACAGCTAAGACTCCTACCTTTGATAGTGTACTCATTCATCCCGTTGGATCTGCCAAAATGGACCACAACACATTTATCCGCGTTGAAGTCCATCTGCCACTTCTCCGCCCAGTCTTGCATCCTGTCGATGTCATGCTGCAACTTCTGACATCCCTCCAGACCATCCACAACACCACCGACCTTCGTGTCATCGGCGAACTTACTCACCCATCCCTCCACTTCCTCATCCAGGTCATTTATGAAAATGACAAACAGCAAGGGTCCTAGAACAGATCCCTGGGCACTCCACTGGTGACCGACCTCCATGCAGAAAAAGAGCCATCCACAACCACCCTCTGCCTTCTGCAGGCAAGCCAGTTCTGGATCCACAAGGCCAAAGCCCCTTGGATCCCATGGCCTCTCACCTTCTCAAGAAGTCTTGCATGTGGGACCTTGTCAAATGCCTTGCTGAAGTCCGTGTACACCACGTCCACTGCTCTTCCTTCGTCAATGTGTTCAGTCACATTTTCGAAGAACTCAATTAAGCTTGTAAGGCACGACCTGCCTTTTACAAAACCATGCTGACTATTTCTAATGAACCTAAACTTCTCCAAATGCTCGTAAATCTTGTCCCTCAGAAGCCTCTCCATCAGCTTACCAACCACTGAGGTCAGACTCACCGGTCGGTAATTTTCAGTACTATCCCTGTTCCCTTTCTTGAAAATAGGGACCACATCCGCAATCCTCCGGAACCTCTCCCGTCTCCATCGACGATGCAAAGATCATCGCCAGGGGCTCTGCAATGATATCCCTCACCTCCCACAATAACCTGGGGTACATCCCATCTGGTCCTGGAGACTTGTCTATCTTGATAGCATTTAAAAGTTCTAACACATCCGCTTCCTTAATATCTACATACTCAATCTTTTCAGTCTGCCGCAAACTTGTAGTGCATCCTCCCAGATCACTTTCCACCATGAATACTGAGGCAAAGTACTCATTAAGTACCTCTGCCATTTTTTCCGGTTCCATACAGATTTTTCCTCCTTCACCTTTTATAGGTCCTATCCCTTCTCTTCTCATCCTTTTACTTTTCACATATTTGTAGAAGGCCTTGGGATTCTCCTTAATCCTACCAGCCAAGGCCTTCTCATGACCCCTTCTGGCTCTCCTAATTTCCTTTTTAAGCTCTCTTCTATAAGCCTTATACTTCTCTAGATCCCCAACATCTCCTAGCTCTTTGAACCTTTTATACACCTTTCTTTTCTTCCTGACTATGTTCACCACAGCCTTCGTGCACCACGGTTCCCGCGTCCTACCAAAACCTCCTTGTCTCACCGGAACGTTGTCGTGCAAAGCTCCAGACAAGCATTCCTTGAATATCTGCCACCTTCCTTCTGTGCTTTTCCCCAAGAACACCTCCTTCCAGTTTATTCGCCCCAACATCTGCCTGATGTCTTCATATTTCCCCTTATTCCAGACAAACACCTTCCTAGCCTGCCTGATCCTATCCTTTTCCAATGCAAGGGTGAAGGAGATAGAATTATGATCTCCATCCCCAAGATGCTCTCCTACCGAGAGATCCATCACCTGTCCTGGTTCATTAGCTAGTACCAGGTCCAGTACAGCCTCTCCTCTCGTAGGCTTGTCCACGTGCTGTGTCAGGAAACCCTCCTGAACACACCTAACAAACTCCTCCCCATCCAAACCCCTTACCCTTGGGATATTCCAGTCGATGTTTGGGAAATTGAAGTCTCCCATCACAACAACTCTGTTATTTCTACATCTCTCCAGTATCTGTTTCCCTATCTGCACCTCAACTTCCCCGTCACTATTGGGCGGCCTATAGAATACACCCAGCAACGTCACCAACCCTTTGCTATTCCTAACTTCCACCCACAGAGACTTCGTAGACATTCCCTCCTCAGTATCCACCTTCTCTGCAGCCGTGACACTGTCCTTGATCAACAGTGCTACTCCACCACCTCTTTTGCCTCCCTCTCTGTCCTCCCTGAAGGATCTGAATCCCGGGACCTGTAGTACCCAGTCCTGTCCCTGAGACATCCAAGTCTCTGTAATGGCTCTGTTTTGTTCCCCCTTGAAGTCATTGTCAAGTGCTGGCAGACTAAGGGCAGGGTGAGTGGGCTGAGGGAGGGATAAGGAGAGCCTGGAAGGGAAGATGAGGTTGCAGGAAGTGGGAGGGCATGAATGGCCTTGCATGTTGTGTTAAAGGGTTGAGGTTTGGGAGGGTGCTTCCAGGCAGAGATGGTGGGAGGGTGATATTCTAAAGGTGAAGGGGAAAGTAGCTCTAACTATGGTAGTGTCCATGGGTTTGGGCTGAAGGTATTGGGCAGCAGAGGAAACAGTCACAATGAGAAGGGTTAGTGGGATGTGGTAGGGTGAAAGGTGTAAGATCATAGTCAGGTAGGGGTTGATCTCATGGGGATCACAAAAATGGAGAAAACAGGTGGCATAGATAATGGGATGGGTCCAATGGGGAAGATCCTAACAATGTATCACTTTATTTAGAATCTCGAGGGCCCTGGGTGAATGGTTGTAGCTGATAATAGGGTGGATTGTATGTTTAGGTAGCATGACAAATGCATCTCAGATGCATCTTGAGGTTGATAGAGGGACGCCCTGTTGTTTTTGAAGAAGAATGTGAGGACATGGCTTTCATTACTGCAAAATCAATGCTCCATGCACATGGATGTATGACATAACAGGAGTACTCATCTGTGCCCCTCCAGGCACTGGCTCTGTGAGACTTCTTACTGTGTAGAGGGAGGCCAGCAATTGACCAATGCTAGGCTCAAGGCTTTTCATTGACTGAAATGCTCAGGGCCAGAGTGACAGCTTCCAAAGAGCATGCTGACCAGATGGATCGCTGCAATTTTCCCACAGATCCCTCAGGCATACATGATGCTGGGCTCATGCAAACCCTGCACTCCCATGCGCTACAGTTCACCTGAGGAAGAGGTTGCAGGAGTGTTGACTTGCTATTGTCCCATCACAAGATTCACTGTGCTCCTCGTGCGTGCATGTCTAATATGCTGGGACAGCTGTCCTGCTCCTGGGTGGAAATCACCCTCACTACCACTCCCCGTTTATGGTCCAGACTGGGAAATACCCCCACAGTGTGTAGTTTGCAATAACGGGGTTCCAGTACATTTTCTTTACATTATCATTGTGAATCCTATCCGAGTCAACATTTGGTATTTATTTATAGTTTAAAAAAAAATGCACACTTCTTTGTGGTTTCATAGCTGGAGAAACATGAGAAGAGAGGCTGGTTGACTTTTTGTAGATACCTGAGTGGGATTAAAATGGGATGCAGTGCATTCTTGTCTTTTCTGATCCCATGTAGTCAGTGCTATTTATCTACCTACCCTGAGACAAAGGGAGGAGATTTTCCGATCTCACCATGCCTGGTGCAGATCGTGCAAATCCCAAAAAATAAAGTGCGGGCCTGAAACTGGGTTCCACTCCTAGTGCCAAAGAGTTTGCAATTGTCCCAGTCCCTTTCCAATGGCACAAACTGGATCACAGCCTTTTTGGATACGAGGCTGATTAGCATGAGGTGGACTTGATTTCAATCTCATCAACGAGTTCAGCATGTGATCGTCCCCCTGCCTGACATGTTCCCACCTCTCCAGGGATGTCACATGTCACTACTGGAGACCAGATGCAATGGCCACACCAGGGAGGCTCAGATGCCAATGTAGCCTGCGGGTGGTTGGGGGGGCATGACTGAGCAGTGTCCATCAGGCAGTGCCCACCTGGCACGTTGACGCTGCTCATCAGACATGCTGACAGTGCCAGTTGGGTGCTGCCAGTGTGCCAGGTGAGGCCTGAGTGAGGATGGAGCTTATGACAGAGGTGCCTAAGTGGGGGCAATACAGGCGGGCTAGGACAGGGGTGATTTATGCAGGGGAGGAATGACAGAGTGTCATGCAGAGTTGATGGTGTAGGGTGGTTGTGCAGGGGTGAAGCATGAAAGAGAGCGTGATGGGATGGCATGATGAGGAGGCATATCGGCAATCAGGCAAGGGGGCTCATCAGGAGGATCCCAATACAGGTAACACATGTCGGGGAAGCGGATGGGGATCATGTCATTGATGGGAGAGGGGGGTGGGTCCTGATGTCCATGAGGGTGAGGGAGGGGATCTCCTAGTGCGCTGTGAGATCAAGGCTGTCTGTGAAACAATACTAAGCTGTCTACACCTGGGCTCACCAAAGTGTTCAGGCATCTCCACTGCTCCCTCCGCCACACCCCCCCCCCCCCCCCCCCCACAGTACCTCCCTCCCCCATGATACCAGCGTGCAACTCACACACTCTCAAAGAGTAACTGAGTGAGGGATGATTACATTCCAGAGCACACATGATGCATTGCTGCAGGTAATCGTAGAGGCTTACAGCATGGAAATAGGCTCTTCAGCCCAACTTGTCCATGCAATTCCTTTTTTTCAAACCCTTAAGCTGGTCCCAATTGCTTGTGTTTGGTCCATATCCCTCTATACCCATTGTACCCACGTAACTGTCTAAACACTTTTTAAGAGCCAAATTTGTACCCGCTCACTCTGACATTCACACTATTATGATACTTAGGATTGTTTTGGAAAAATCCCATCAAATGTTTTGATTCCAAATATTCCAAATAGGCAGATGTTTTATGAAATTATCGTAGTGATTTATAATTGCACATACAGCAAATGCCACAAAGTTGTGATTGTAATGTTTAAACTGTTTAAAATGATTAATATTGCAGGCAAAGGTTCTGAGGAAACTTTCATTTGAAGTTTATTTCCAAGGTTCCAACCAATCACCAAAGGCAAAAAAACAGAGATTTTGACAGTGTAAATATTACATTAGTTTTCTAATGAGCGTGTGCTTTGAGCGACTAAAGGCTTTTGGTCCTGATGTGTGATTAAGCAAGCAGATGACAAACCTAAATGAATAGTCCTCATTTAAGATGAATAAAGTAAAATAGTGATGCCTATATGAAGAAAATCTAGAATTGAAATGTTTAAGTGTTTCCTCTCTAAGCTTACTTTGATAATGCACTTTATTTCACTGCCATTTCAGATTCATCGAGAGCAAACACTTCCATGCAACCTTTTTAGAAATTCATTCTGTATGTGAGTTGTCTGATTCTGTTGCAAGTGAAGGGTAAAAACCTGGTAGATTGTCTCTTTAAATAAGATCTGCAGTGTTGATGTAACCCTCTAGCATGGATGGTAGGAACCATTCTCACCTCTGCAGCAGGGAGCTTGACCAGAAAGACTCTCTCAGGCAATAGAAATGTGCTGTTTGTTAAAATGCACTCAATTATAGCTATTCCCCTGGTTATGACTCCTTTTTTTGGTAGCTTCCAATCTGTCGGTAAAAGAGACAGTTCATATGCCTTGCTGTAACGGAAAATGTTGAAAACAGGAATGTAGTGACTCACGTCTTTTCTTCTTTCTTTAATTCTACAGAACACCGTGGCAGTGGCATCAGTTCAGTTGCCACCAGCAATTTTCACTCATTTTCTCGCCTTGCACTCTGTTGACAACTCATCTTGCAAGCTGCAATTTATTGTATTCCGGAATGGCAAACTCTTTCCCAGTACAGGTAACTCGTCAAACCTTGCTGATGATGGGAAACGCAAGTGTGTTTCAACTCCAGTCGTCTTTGTCAAAATAGGTAAGATTCTGTCTCTGTTTGAATTTAAATCTTGTGATGGTCTAAATGATGCACATGAGATTTCAACTTAACACTTCATATAGGTTCTTATTTTACTTTAAGGGACAATGAAATTGAGCAGATTCGTGAACAGTTTCTATGTTCACAGCAGGTTGCTCGGCAAACCCCTTTCAAAATGTGGCATTTAGCTAAAATAACAGTGGCTACATTGCTGACCTTCAATTTGTTGCTACATATGGGTGTGAAAAGGCAGATTTGTGTCTAATAGCTGCATCATAATCTCTGACATCAATTTCTATAGTTGCCCATAATTGCTCTCTCTAATTATGTAACTTATTCAAACAAGTCCGTCCATCCTGTAAAGGTTCGTAGCATCCGCCCATCATTCAGCTGTGTTCAATAATGTGTAAAATATATCACAGCATAAGCAATTTGCATTTCTGAAAATGATTTTTGTACTGTTGCTTGCTGTTTTATCTGTTTTCAACAAAAAAATGTTTAGGTGGGAATCAGTAACACTCACTACACATAGATCTTCATCTCCATAAATCATAAATGCACGTATTAAGGATAATATAAACAAAGGTTAAAGACAACATATTAAAAGCTGTCCTGCTGAAATTCTAGCATGGCCTTACTCTAATTCATTTTCATAAGTTTTTATTTCTTTATAATGTATACCAGTAGAATGCTTTGTAATAGGCAGAAGTTTTGTGTTCTTTAATGACATTACGATTCATAATTTGTGCTGGAAGTTTTCATTGTGACATTTAAGCACAGAAGTATTTCTTTTTCATCCTGCGACTCTTGCAGTGTAAACCTTCCAGATCTGTGTGCATTGTATTCAGCAATAAACCTTTTCCACTCCATTTAACTAATTCAATTTGCTTCTGCAGATGGGTGCAGCTTCGGGAACCTTACGAAACACATTACCGTTGTTCTCAGGCACTTTGCACTGGGTGCAGATCCCACTGCAGCATATTGGGATTTTGACCTTTTGGATGGGCACGGTGGTTGGCATGCTAAAGGGTGCCATATAACAGGCTCTGCAAGCAATATCACCACTATTCAATGTATGCACTTCGGTAACTTTGCAGTACTAATGGTGAGTACATGTCTGAACATTGAATAGAAAGTTATGCTTGCTAACAAACCTTCGTATTTCCTTGAAGTTGTCCTCGATAAAGAGGAAATATTTTTACAAATGAAAGAATTGTCTGAGAATAAAGCAGCAACATTCTACAGGCAGCATTAAATATAAATAATTCAGCATCATTTTTTTGCAGACTGCAGTGCTCCAGTATATTGCAGATGAACATGTTAAGTCTGGCATAAATTGTAGTTGAAGAAATTAGACTAGAAAATAACCGGGAATCTTGATTTATTTGTAAGTGAAATCCTGCCTGGCGTATATGTTGGCGTTTGGTATTCAATATTGTATTCCTGGAAGGGTTTCTGCTTCTGCGTGTGAATTGTATTGTACTGACTATTCCAATCAGGCATGAGACAAATGCACAGTTAAATAGCATTCTGCAAAAGAACAGAGCAGGAGCAAGAGCATTCAGTCCTTATTTCCCACAGCAGTAGTTGCCATTTTATTGTTATATCCAAGTGTGGATTGATAATTTGTTTACTGATATTATTGCCTGTAATATATGCTTGACATTCTTATTCACAATAAGCCGTGCATGCTGTTAAAGATGGGATCATTAGCCACTGTAGAATGCTATGTGTTTTAAAATGTTGTAAGAAAAAATGTCACCATCACTTCTCTAATTTGTTTCAGCGTCTTTGTGTGTCTTGTGGCGTACTGTTTCATTTTTGATTCACATTTCACGTTTCGTGTAATTTATAATATGGATATATATTGAGCATCATCCCGTCAAAGGAAGAATGGGTGTGACAAATTTGTGAAATAGAGTGCATCAACGCACACTACATCCCCTTCTAGTGGGAGCAATTTGGGAATATTGGATTTAAAAGTGCTTTATCATTCCGAACAGGGATTTTCTGATAGGTGAATTGGAGCATTAAATCGTACTCTTGCGTGCTGAAATCAGATGCATTGCATGTGCAAATGAATTATTTTGGCAGAATTGCACCTAGATAAATAGGTTGGGTTTGCTCACATGTTGAAAGATTTGTAATTGTGTAAATGTCAAGGTATGGTATGCATTTATAAAAGGCAGCTGTACTGACGACTGTGGAACAGAGGATAAGTGTGTGCAGAATACTAATCTGCTGTCAGATGGAGCACAGATGTTGGCCAATCATAGCATGGGTTTGTGACAGTCTGTGGTGTAATGTGATTATTATCACTCACCAAGGCATAAATCATTTTTCTTTGAAAATATTTTGAGTTTCTTCTAAAGTTCTTGGACATCTTCCAAAGTGGGAATATTTAGTCAAATGCCACCATACTAGTCAAACCATATTCCCCCATCCCCAGAATTAGATTTTAAAAAATGCCTTCAGATCCTTATTGTGGATTATTATGTTATTCCAAGCATGAACTGAAATTATTGTGAGATAATCACACAATTCAAAATGAGTTAATTGTCGGTATTGCACTGTGTTTAATTCAGAAATTCTACAAGGGTGCAGTTTATAGTCAACCTAGCAGGTTCCCTTATCAATTAAAAAGTATTAGAGCAAGATAATATATTTGAGAGAAATGCTACATCTACCTATTGACACATTTTGTAAGATTACCTTGACACTCTGTTGTACTGAGAAGCTTCTTTGGTAACATCAATGCTTGACACCATGCCAGTGTATTTATTTAATGTGAATACTCCATAAAATATGAATAAAGACAAAAAGGAAACAGCAAGCTGATCTGTGTGACTCGAAAATATTCTAATTTGTTACATCTGAGCATGTGTTAGCACTTTAATCTTCAGTAATTCAGGAGCATCCAAAACAGTGATATAATGAGTGTTTACATTGGCAACTGCAGTAAAAATGGTAATAATCTGCTATAGGTAACTCTGAGACAGCTGAGTCATCTTATTTACACTCACCTTCTCAGCAAGGGACTCAGGTAATGAAGAAAATACCAGCAAGAGCATTCCTGATTGCAGTAAAACATAGAACATTAGATCTGTATTGTGACACATTCATTACGTGGAGGTATGTTGCTCTGGCATTGTATTTGGAGTTGGGAGTTTGTATTGCAGTGATGCTTGTGAGAAACAAGCTTTGAATTCCTTTCCTCCTGTGTGAAGTTTTATATCAATGCTTCAGCGGATCTAAATTCTCGTCAAGAATTTGAATATTTATAATGCAAAAGCAAAGTAGTACAAACGATGGAATCTGGATTAAATGCTGGAAATGCTCAACCGGTCTGGCAGCATCTATGGAGAGGGGGAGGAAACAAAACAGAGTTAGGTTTCAGGCTGGTGACCTTGACATTTCATCTGAACATTTATAACATGGAATAAAACCTCTTTATCAATGGGTTATGGCAGTGTTGTGTCTCCTGCGTGGTAAGAACATTTCTGTTTGCTATAGCTTTGAAGACAATCACCTAGAAGATAAGATTTGTGGAACAATCACGTGATCATACAAATCATGACTTTGCATTGTTTGTGACACACTTGCTTCCAAATTTGTTTGTACCCTGTTATGATCGGCATGTTATTTTATAGTGTTGAGATTTCAAGTGAGCTCACTTGACATTCCTAACTAATAATGCAACTCTATTAATTACCTGGTAGCCACAGTGACTATATATAATATCCCTTGAGGTTCAGTGGTGACCATGAGCAGTATGGTTGAGGGTACAAGCTCCACTCCACTTAAGTATATAATTTATTCAGTTGCCTTGGTGCAGTACTGAGGGAGGACTGTAACCATGCCGTGTCAGCCCTCTTACTGATGTTTCAGGTTATATTGCAACATCCATACAAGGCCCGTTCTCTCAGCATCTTGTCAACAATATTTATCTTTCAACCAACATCAGTAAAACAGATATCTAGGCATTTATTGCTTTGTTGCCTGTGGGAACTTTCTATGTTGCTGTGTGCTCTTGTTGCAGTGACCACACTTCAAAATTACTCCATTCGCTTTGGAATGCTTTGAGATGATGTCCTGAGCTTATGAAAGATACTATATAAATATAAGCTCTCTTTCTTTCTAGTTCCCTTTTTTCCCAAAGAAAGTGCTCTTGATTTCATTTGTTGTAAACTTCTAACAAAATGTGTGTGTGATTTTTGACTCATGCCTTTTGTTGTAGCAATCAAAAGATCAGCTGATCACAACAAACTTTTAATAATGTCACCATACATATGCAAATTCTATGCTTAAAGTGAGGGAATCTGTAGTTTAAGAAGGATTTCATTCTTATTTTTAGCAGCTTTTACTATCTGCCCTCTCGTATCATTTGGGGCTCGCATAGTACAGGTACAATAGTCATTTGATGCTTCTGTCAATGAAACCTTTCTCCTTTTATGCATTGTTGAACTCTCCGTTGTCAATTCCCATCTTAAATAGACACAGCTGTTCTCCTGTCATCGACTTGCGCAGAATTTGAACAGTTTGAGAACAATTCTTGTTGTGGATTTCTGTTTCTTTTCCTATCTCGGGGGTGATTTCATTGTGGCTGACACTTCATGGCCTCACTCCATCCAGCAGATGTGACAACACTATCATATGGAGAGGAGGGGTTGATGCTACAAGTAATTAATTTTAACTTGAGACCAAATGATGTTTCGTGGCATCAGATTAAAAATGAGCAAAAGGACCTCCTACTAATGTTATCACCTCCCTCAGCGAATGAATCAGTGGCTCTCCATCTTGAATATCACTTGGAAGAAGTTCTGATGATGCATTGCAAAGGCACAGAATGGATTTTGGGTGGGGAACTTGAAGGGCTACCACTAAGAGTTGCTTGGTAGCATCACTACTGACCAAATGGGCCAGATCTTGGTGGGGGATACACCATAACTATTGAACTGGTCTTATACGGCGAGAGAACCGTAATGAATGGGGAAAAACCTACTTGATCTCACTCTTACCAATCTATCATAACTATCGGTGGAATTTTATGGCCTCACTCAACTCGAGACTGGAAAATCCTGCCCAAGGTCAACAGATATTTCCATTTCCGTTCTACCACTCCAATTTCATGGCGGGTGAGGCGGTAGAATTCCAGCAAATGTTTGTGCAAGATAGTATTGGTAGGAGTGACCACTGCACATCTCTTGGAGAAGGCAAGTCCTGCCTTCACACTGAGGATATCCTTCCTTGTGTTGTACGGTGCTACCATTGTTTGAAATGGAATTTTTCAGATCCGAACTAGTAGCTCAAAGCTGGGCATCCATGGGCCATCAACAGCAGCAAAATAGTAATCCACCATAAACTTTAATTTCAGGGCCTGACATATTCCTCACTTTATCATTGTCACCAAGCCAGGGGATCAACCCGAGTTCAGTAAGAGTGTGGAACAGTATAGCCGCAGCAATATCAAATTTATTTAAAACAAGACGCAAACTTGATGAAGCGACGGCACAGGGCTACATGTATATTCAATAGTTGAAGCAACATACTAAAGACAAAGCTAAGTGACCAGTGGATCAAATCAAAGCCGTGCATTCATGTCATGTTCAGTCATGAAAGGTGGTGGACAATTAAACAACTGAATGGGGGAGATACTGCCACAAACGTCCTCATTCTTCATAATGGAAGAGTCCAGCATATGAGTATAAAAAAACAAGGCTGAAGCATTTGAAACGATCTTAGATAGTTTGAATAGATGGTATATCTCAGCTTCCACCCGAAAATCATCACAGACAATTTGATCCACTCCATGTCATGGCAAGAAATGGCTGAAGACACTCGAGGGCCCCAACATTCTGATGCTAGTATTGAAAATTTGTGCCCAGTAGTCGCAGTATCCCAAATCAAGCTATTCCCGCACAGCTACAACACTGGCATCTACCTTGCAATGTGGAGAATTGCCCAGCTACGTCTTGTTGACAAAAAGTGGGACAAATCCAATCCAGCTAATTACCATCCCATCAGTCCAGCCTCAATCAGCAGCACAACAATGTCAGGTGCCAATGACTGCTGGCAAATAGCACTTACTTATCAAACACCTAGTCACCCACGCTAAATGTGAGTTCCACAAGAGGTGCTCAGCTCCAGACCTGAGTTACAGCCTTGGTCAGTGACACCAGAAAAGCTGAATTCTAGATGGAAGGAGAGAGTGATTGCCTTGACATTGAGCCAGCATTTGTCTGAGAGTGGCACCAGGGAGCCCCAGTAAAACTGAAGTCAGTGGGAATCAGGGGGAATGTTTCCACAGGTTGGACTCATTCCTATTATAAAGGATGGTGGTTTGGTTGTTGAAAGCCAATCAGTTCAGCCCAAGGAGATTGCTGCAGGAGTTCCTCAGGATAGTGTCCTCAAGCCCAACAAACTTCAAGCGATTCATCAGTGCCCTTACTCAGAAGTAAGGAAGTTCCCTGACAATTGCACAATTTTAACTCGTACTACCTCAGTTTGGGTCTGTATGCGTCAAAATCTGGAACAGTTAGGTTAATATGTGGCAGGTAACATTCATGCCACATAGGGGGCAACAATCACTTCGAACAAAAACAAGTCTAATCATCACCCATTGACAAACAGTGTTATTATGATTGAATTTCCTATCATCAACTTCCTGAGTATCTAAACCAGAAACTTAACTCAAAGAACCACACAAATACTGTGGCCTCAAGAACAAGTCAGAAGTTAGTAACTCACTTCATTGTCCCCCAAAACCTGTCCATCACCTGCAAGTCACACGTCAGGAGTATGATGGAATATCCTCCACTTGCCTGAATGAGTACAGCTCCAACAACACTCAAGTAGCTCCCCAGCACCCTAGACAGAGCAGTCCACTTGACTGCACCCCATACAGTGTCTTAAACATTAATTTCTTCCACCAGTGGTGCACCTTATCTGTTGTGTGCACCAACAGGTGGCACGGTGCTGTAGCGACTAACACTGCTGCCTCACTGTGCCCCGGATCCGGGTTCAATTCTGGCTTGTGTCACTGTCTGTGTGGAACTTGCATGTTCTCCCTGCGTCTCCGTGGGTTTCCTTCGGGTGTTCCAATTTCATCCCACACTCCAAAGATGTGCGGGTTAAGTTGATTGGCCATGCTAAATTGCCCCTTAGTGTCAGGGGGATTAGTAGGATAAATATGAGGATAGGGTCTGGGTGGGATTGTTGGTGATGCAAGCTCGATGGGCTGAATGGCCTCCTTCTACACTGTAGGGATTCTATTTGATTCAGCTATTTGCTGCGCTACAGAATTTCTTCAGATTTCTTTGACAGCACCTTCCAGACCTGCAACTTTGAGCATCTTAGAAGGATTGGGTATATAGAATCATAGAATCCTTACAGTGCAGAGGGAGACCATTCGGCCCATTGAACCTATACCAACAACAATCCCACCCAGGCCTGCAATCAACCCTATAACTGTACGTCTTTATGCTATTAGTCCTCCTGACACTAAGAGACAATTTAGTATGGCCAATTCACTTAACTAGCAACTAATCTTTCAGGCTGTGGGAGGAAACTAGAGCACCCGGGGGAAATCCATGCAGACGCAGGGAGAATGTGCAAACTCCACACAGACAGTCACCCAAGTTGAGAATCAAACTGGGTCCCTGGCGCTGTGAGGCAGCAGTGCTTACTACTCTGCCACAGTGCCATCCCATTGGAACACCATGGCTTGCAAGTCACACCCCATCCTGGCTTGGAAGTATGTTGCCCTTCTTTCTTTGTAGTTGGATCAAAATGTAGACACTTGCAACCTAACAACATATGGGAGTAACCACATGTACTGCAATGGTTCAAGGCAACTCATCACCACTGTATTAAGGGGACTTAGTGATGGGCAATATACATTAGGCTTGCCAATGAGAGGATTAAAATAGACTTGAGATGGAAAGGATCATATAAGCCCTTTACTGCCTCATCAGTTCTGTTACAATCCCAAAGCTGCTTAAGGATCCTGATTACATGTCTACACTATTATGCTATGAGTAACGAGAAAGCATTGACATCTATTGAAAGGGAGACACCAGTCCCAGTTCATAGACAGAATGGCCATTCAGAGAAATCATTTCTCACAACTACAAATGTAATCCAATCAGATGGCATTGACAAAGCAACTGAATGTAACAGCATAAAGCTACAACACTTCTTTTATTCATTTGTGAACATTGACATTACTAGCTGGCCAGCGTTTATTGCCCAATCCTAGTCGCTCTTGAACTTGAACTAGTCCATTTCGAAGGGCAATCAACCACATTGCTGTGATTCTGGAGTCACATGTAGATCAGACCAGGTAAGGATGGCAGATTTCCTTCCCTGAAGGACATTAGTGAACCAGATGGGTTTTCTCAACAATAGTTTCATGCTCTTTAGTAGATTCTAAAGTCCAGATTCTTTTTATTGAATTCAAATCCATGGTGGGGTTCAAACCTGGATCTCTAGAACATTAGAAGAATTTCTGGATTAATAATCTAATGATAATACTACTAGGCCATTGCCTCCCTATATCAATTGTTAAGGAAGTTATTTTCCTTGGAATGATTACTAACTTTATCATATGACGTTCAAGAACTGCTGCTGCTGCAACTGACTTGGCCAGTATTTATCACCTGAACATAAAACTCTACATCAAATGAGTGTTCACCTTTCTGAATGATTTCAGCGTTTTTCATGAATAACAAATGCACTCAGATTGTACTTCAAAAAAAAGACAGATTTTTGAATTCAAAGGAACAAACATCCCAGTCTTTTACATATCACCTCATCCAATTCTCCTTTTAATTCCCTCCGCTTCCGATAGCCAGACTGGTACATGGGTTCCTGCTCATACTGTATAGCAATGTCCTGGGACTCTGATAGTTTTCACCACTTGCCAGCTGACTTCTAACAGGCAGCTGCTGCTGGCTACATCTCTAAAGGGAGCATCTGGGCTGCCTGGACTTGTTTGTCACGATTCGCAGGCAGAACACTGAGAGCAATGCTGGAATGATTGTGAGTACAACAGATCACGAGCCATATGGTAAAATAACTTTTTGTGTATGCTCTACATAAATCTCTGCCGATGAGTATAAAATATACAAATTTTCATGACATCAGGGTTTGAAACAAGGTCATAAAATCTTTACAAAAGGCCAGACTCCAGCATTTAATAGTAGCTAAGAGTGAGGAAATGTTTATTTAATTTTCTGTCCTTATTTGCGAATCCACAAAAATATATTATTCTAGCCAGATGTGAATGCACTAGAAAGAGTGCAGAGGAGATTCACCAGGATGTTGCCTGGGCTGGAGCTGTGAAGAGAGGCTGGTTAGGTTAGTGTTGTTTTCTTTAGAGCAGAGAAGGCTGAGGGAGGGGGCCTGATTGAGATGTACAAAATTATGAGGGGCATAGATAAGGTAGATTGGAAGAAACCCTTCCTCTTAGAGGAGTAATTTACCAAAGGGTGTAGATTTAAACTAAGGACCAAGAGATTTAGAGGGGATGTGAGGAAAAAAGTCTTCACCTAGAAGGTGGTGGGAATCTGGAAGTCACTGTCAGATAGGGTGGTAGAGGCGGGAACCCTCATGGTATTTAAGGAGCATTTAGATGAGCACTTGAAACTTCATTGCATTAGAAGGTTACCGACCATTTGCTGGAAAATGAGATTAGAATAAATAAGTGCTTGATGACCAGCACAGACACAATGGGCCAAAGGGCTGTGCTATAAAACTCTATGACTCCATGTGTTTGCCCAAATGCAAACACAAGCAAAGCTTGAGACTGGCACTTCAGTTTAGCTTTAGGTCAATTCAAACTTAACAAAAATTTGTGCCCAATATTTCCCGTTTTGAAAGGCACCAATGACTAATGATTAAAGGTATTAAAAATATAATCCAGAAGGTCCAGAAAACATGTCCCAGCCTTGCCTGAGAGTGCTAAAATCAGCCATAACAATAGTTTGTACAATCCCTTTAATGCAGAAAGAGGCCATTTAGTCCACCAACTTCCTAACTGAATATCTATCCCCCTATCCAAATAGCCCCACATATTCACCGTGGGTAATCAATCTAACCTACACATCTTGGGATACTAAGGATCAATTTAACACGGCCAATCCACCTAACCTGCACATATTTGGATTGGGGGAGGAAACTGGAGCACTCACAGGAACCCACACAAACACAGGGAAACACAGACAGTCACCCAAGGCTGGAATTGAATCTGGATCACTGGTGCTGTGAGCTAGCAGTGCTGATCACTGTGCACCATTGAAGTCAGTGTCCCTAGAGTATGAAAAAGCACACCAGCTGAGGTTTCTGTATTGGACAGATAGTTTTAATAAATCCTACTAAAACCAAGACAGCAGGTGAGAATGCATTCACACTCAACTTTGCCCAATCACCTGTTTTACACTGGCTGCCTAAACTCACAAGGGAATAGTGGACACTTGGTTAAGCTACCACAGAACTTCCAGCACCTGAACTGTATCTGAGTAAATCTGGGCTCCCAGCAGAGCATAAAAGCAAAGCATCTTTATGTGCTGAGAGACATTTCAAAATGCTTGACATAACAAGTGAAGAGGACTCAGTAGAGTGTATACCTCCATCACACTGTGTTAACTCAACATTACTACGATTTTATGCTCTTTAATAAAGTTTTTCTTGCCTAGTTGATGCTCTGTAACTACAAACCTAAATGAAAGAGCTTCCATCTCATCAAAGAGGCTTCTGGTCAATCTATGTACAACAACTTGCTCTGAAAACTCTGCCCTCATTTTGACTGCAATTGAGACAATCCGCAACATTCTAAAACAATCAATGCCATTCCAAATCAAATAACAACGTCCTTAAAATATCAATTCCATCTGTCTCTCAATGTTAATGGATTTTTTAAAAACTCCACTATCTGGATCTGCAACTTTGACATTAATTAATCAGTTCTTTTGGCCCAACTCTGAGTTTTGTTGAAGCCCATCCTTTAGTTTTTGGGAAATATCGGGCACAAATTTCCCAGCTCGCTGTGCTGCTTGAGTAGCAGGACAAATCTCTTTTTTACTGTGAATTCAAAACACTTAGCAAATGATTATACTTGTGTGTATGTGTTTAAGAATACACACACGTGCTCATGCATACACACGTCTTACTGAAGTTTTTAAGTGACCAAATAAATCATTTATGGGTTTTCCCCCAATTCAATTCAGGTGAAAACGTATTTTTTTTGAAAGAAGTTTTAGTTGTTGATAAAAAAATGTTTTTGTATACTTCATGTGGATGGTTGGCTGAAAGTTTAAATTAGCTTTGTCACCACCTTTGTCTTTTGTGAGCTGGGAAATGTCAAGAGGGGGCCATAATGAGAGATACAACACTGTCCAGTCATGACTTTCCCAGGCCTTTTTTTCAATGTAATCAGCGCCGGATGTCAGTGCAAGACAGATTGCAATGTGGAAATCACCATTTCCATATCATGAGCGAGCCTGGGACAGTATTGTCCAGATTTGCTAATGTGCCCCCCCCACCAGCCCTGCCAGGAACAGTTCCCACCAGTGCAAATTAAAGATGGTCCCCATCAATGGGGACCAGGCATGATCACCCCGGTGCTAGGGACAGGAGTCATTGAGTCCGTGGGAGGTCTAGGTCAGAGGTGTGCCCCTTGGGCACTGCCAGCCTGGCACTCTGGCACTGTCAGCTTGGCACCGTAGCACTACCCACTGAGCACCAGATGGAGCCTGAAAGGTGCAGGTATTACTGGGGAGGTGAGGAATGAAGGTCTGTAATCAGGGAGTATGTCGGGGAAGCAAGAAGGGAAGCTGGCAATCGGGAACAGGAGATGGGAGGGGCCAGTGCGCATGTGTCAGTCTCCTTACTGACAGAGTGATGCAAGCACAGTGGCCTGCTCAGCATGCCGATGCCAGCCTCTCAGGTGAGATTAGGTCCTGCTCCCACATACCAGCATGAACATCCAGCAGCAGCACTCTGTGGAACAAACGGTGCCAGAAATCCATTCCACTAAGCGTATCCAAAAGATGTGCCTGAAAATCTCCCATTTTCCTGCCCACTGGGCACTTGGATTTTTTTGGGGGAAAGTCATCCCCATTGTCTACAAGTAGATTAACAAATGGCCAAAAATATTACCACTGCCAATTTCAGTTTCAATTAACTTGAACTGCCCTGATTACTTGAAAGCAAACATGTCAGCCTTGGCTCATACAGCAGGAGGGCACAAATTACAATGAGTTGTCTATTTTGGTGGTATTTGAGAGAGAAACATTGACCAAATCATTTGGAAGTAAAGGAAGAAATTGAGAAAAGAGCAAATGTTTTAGCAAGTGACACATGTGAATAAAGATTTATATGGAATTTATATATAAAAAACCTACATGCCCAGAAATGACAGTGAATGATATTAGTGCATGAACACTTCATGCAGATGTACTGCATAGCAGAATTTGCTTTAGATAGGGACTGTCTATGGGACAGTCTAGAAACTAGGGATATAAATATGTCAGAGATAAATACAATAAGGAATCCTGGAGAAATGTCTTCATTCTGATGATAGGAATGTGGAAATCACTAGTTTTTTTTTAAGTTTAGTTTTTAGTACTACAAGTAGGTTTACATTAACACTGCAATGAAGTTACTGTGAAAATCCCCTAGTTGCCACATCTTGGCACCTGTTCTGGTACACTGAGGGAGAATTTAGCATGGCCAATACATCTAAGCAGCACATCTTTCGGACTGTGGGAGGAAACCAGAGCACCGAAGGAAACCCACATGAACACAGGGAGAATGTGCAGACATAGAACATAGAAACCCTACAGTGCAGAAAGAGGCTAATTGGCCCATGTCTGCACCGACCACAGTCCCACCCAGGCCCTGTCCCATATCCCTAAATATTTACAGGCTAATCTCCTAACCTATATATTTCAGAACACTTGGGGGCATTTTTTTTAGCATGGCTGACCAACCTAACCTGCACATCACTGGACTGTGGGAGGAAACCAGAGCACCCAGAGGGAACCCATGCAGACACAAGAAGAATGTGCAAACTCCACACAGACAGTGACCTGAGCCAGGAATCGAACCCAGATCCATGGCACGGTGAGGCAGCAGTGCTCACCATAGTGCTACCATGCTGCCCGTGAGGTGAATGTCATCACATGCCTTGAATAAGTAGTTAGCTAAGTGCGTGAGGGAGAATGTATATTTTGATACGTTTGATATGTTTTGTTGATTCAAAATAAGGTGGGAGGAGGCTTGTGTGGAATATAAACAGCAGCACAGACTGGTAACGCCAGATGGCCTGTTTCTAAGTTGTAATTTTGCGGTAATGGTATTTGCACAGAAGTTGGATGCTGAGTCCGGGGACAGGATGGGCAATGAAATTGGGAGTGAGGGTAATAGAAAGGAACATCAGGAATGACATAAACCAGGCTGATGTTTGTGCAACAGCCGCTTAGCACTCCTGTCATCAGCCAATTTCATTAAAATGAATAGGTGTAACTAAACAGGTTCTCTGAAGAGTGGGTAAATTCCCTCTGTCAGTTTACTGCCCTGGCAGTGAAGATGAAAATCTACTCCATCTAGCTATTGCCCTTCATGATTGGAAATAAATGCTGGCTTTTACTCAGCAGGGTGCTTTAACATTCAAGTGGTTTGTCGCATTGTCAAATGCTGCTCTCATGCACTTTCCAGAGCACATACGCTGTATACATTAGGGAATAACAGTGAGATATAAACCTCAGTGCTTTTCACACTTTATAACCAAGTATTTTACGCCTTTTCTCATGACTTCCATTTAAGGTTATGACCGATAGCCTGCATGTGCAACATCCTCATTATAGAGAACAGCATTGTGAGAGCCAGGAAGAGATAATTGTAAGCAGTAGTTGAGAGACCTGAACTGTTTTCAGTTGCGAGACCAGTGTAATCTTTTCCCTGGCAAGCTGTGAACACGCTATGGGCACTTAACTGCGGTTTCTCAGTGTTGTTGCTATGTAGAGGGCTGTGGAGACTCAATCACTAAGTTTGCGCAGAGCAAAGGTCAGCAGATACCTGTGACATTAGGGGATATGGGGATAGCACAAGGACGTGACATTGATAGAAGATCACCCATGATCTAGTTAAATGGTGGAGCAGACTTCAGAGGCTGACTGCCTATGACAGTGCAGGTGTAGAGGGGGTCTGTTTCTAGGGGCTGCAGGGTGAGAATAAGTTGGCAGTAGGCCTGCAAACTTCTGTGGGGTCTGGAAAAACACTTCACCTCCATCTTGCCTCATTTTTAAAAATCTGGTCATTCGACAAAGCTTTCAGCAACTTGGTTGAAGATTAGACGTCACAATGAATGGTGAAAATGGGATTACTATGTATTTTTTTATTCATTCATGGACCATAGGCAGTGCTGGCTGCTCATCCATTGTTGCCTTTAGACCAAGTGGCTTACTAGGCCTTTTCAGAGGGCAGTTTGGAGCCAACCATATTGCTATGGAGTCATATATAAGCCAGACTAGGTAAGGCTTTTCCTTCCCTATGGGGCATTAGTGAACCAGATGGATTTTTCCGACAATCGACAATGGTTTCAGTAGATCCTGAATGTTTTGTTGAATTCAAATTCTACCAGCTGCTGTGGCAGGATTTGAACTCAGGTCCCCAGAACATTAGCTGAGTTTCTGGATTAATAGTCTATCAATAATATCACTACAGCATCCCCCATGGATGTGTCATAGAGACACTGCTCATTTCACCACAAAAATTGCAAGCATGGTTTTATAACTGCTGTAGGACCTTTATTTGTACCCTTAAACAGCCTTCTGCCTGTTTGGAGTCACAGTGCTGGCAGTCCATTTATAGTCTTGACTGAAAATTGTTTCAGTTGATTTGGGCAGGCAAGTGGGTCTAAAATGGTCTCTCATCAGATTTTTCCCTATTATTCACCCGAGTTTTTCTTTTCTTCTGGTGAGAAACAGGCGAGCAGCAATTCGTATCTCTTTTCCTCCTCATTTTCCCATCCCCAGCTAGTAAACAATATAAGGTATAAGTGTATCATTACACGTTCCAACCTTAGTTGTATTGTGAATCCTGTCTTCAGATTGTCTGAAGATCAACAAAAATGCTCAAAGTAATAAAACCTTGACACAGTCACATAGCCAGCAGAGATGCAATCTGACGTTGTGGTTGATTTGTCATTGCTCGTTGCAGCAACCAGAGTGTCATAAAGCAGAACTTTTATATTTATGAATGTATTAACTGATATAATAAAATGCTGTGGATGTATA
This sequence comes from Sphyrna mokarran, assembly GCA_024679065.1. Taxonomy (NCBI): domain Eukaryota; kingdom Metazoa; phylum Chordata; class Chondrichthyes; order Carcharhiniformes; family Carcharhinidae; genus Sphyrna; species Sphyrna mokarran. The sequence goes on from JAGIQG010000017.1 coordinate 38,859,229, forward strand.
TTTCATCTGATCGTTTCATTGCAGTGATCAGATTCTGTTTAGTTTAAAAATGTTATGCTGGCACATTCAGTTCCCTACTTTGTACATAACTTCATTCATCATGAAACTACATTGTACAATTTAAACAGTTTTATTTGAAAGTAATTACTTGGTCAACTTTTGTGTGGAATATTGGATTAAATTGATTGGGAATGTTTGTTATGTGGTGGCTTTTATTGTGACTGAAGTCTGTGTGGGCAAATGTGACCTATACCATGAGGGAACAACCCTGGCAAAGTGGTGTCCTTGCTTCACCTATTTTTTTTCCCTCACAAGAGGAAATGAGGTATAATCAGTCCTCTCTGCAAACAGATCCTCAGTGACCTCCCTTCTGTAACAATGCTTGGAAAACTGGGAGAGGTTACAACAGTTCCAGCCTGGAAGAAGCCGGATGTACACAGTCGCCATTACAATACTGTCCATTTCCTGCTTTGATGCTGCAGTGTTTAAGTCTGCAGCAAGTGGCAAGTTTCGGTAAGCACCTTCTTGGCGAAACAGAGGAGTCTAACATTGTTACACAGAAACATTGAAACCAGAAGCAGGAGTAGGCTATTCGGCCCTTCAAGCCTGCTCCACCATTCATTTTGATCATGGTTGATCATTAGACCCAATATCCTGATTCCCCCTACCCCCCCCCCACCCTTATCCTTCGATCCCGTCAGCCCCAAGAACTGTATCTAATTTCTCTTGAAATCACAAAATGTCCTAGTTGAGGCTGAAGATTTTGAGTGTGTTTTGCCTCCCTTGTCTTCCTTCGTCATGAAGCTTATCTTCCTTTGGGTTTGCTCGGCTCATTCAACCTATCCTGATGCAGACCAATGAGGATAGAAACCCATATTGGGACCAAGTGGTTTGAACAGAAATATTGAGGTGAGGGCAAAAGGCAACACACAAGTTTCTGTAGATCTCGGCAACTTTAGAAACAGCACGTGGACACTTCTATTAACCTGGTCACCATCCGTAGAAATAAATCAGCAACTGACCCAAAAGTAGAAGATCATCTCTAAGTAGCAAGGTGGATGCTCCAACCTACTATTGGACACATGCTCAGTTAAGAGAAGGTGCTGACTAACATTATCATCTACTCTACTCCATATTCTTCTGATGCAACCCAACACCTGCACTAACATCTTTACTATAATGGTGTCTGCAACGATCACCACCTATATATGTGCTCAGTGGATGCCATTTTCAACCCAAAAGCATTTGTCATGCCAAATTTTAGACAATCAAATACTTCAGCCTAAATGTCCTCAGAATTGCAGATAAAGAAAGATGATTAAAGGGTCAGAAACAAGGATGAGCGAAATATTCAAGGTAGGGATAATGGATAAAAATGAGAAGAAATTGAGAAAGTACTCCAGCTGTATTTTAACCAAACAATTTGCACATTTTCTGTTCCTAGATCATTAAACTTGGACAGCGACTGCAATTTTACAAGGGACACTCTGAAAATATGCGTTCACCCCAAAACTGGAAAATCCCACCCAAGGTTAACTGACCTTTCCAGGGTCCCTCTGCCCACTCTAATTCCTGACGGAATGGGAAAATTTGCCCCATACGTTTGTTATTTAAATCTTCCAATTATTCTATGCTTGTATATTATATCCAACATAAAATCTCTTTCTCGAATCTTTGATGGTATTCGTGATTACCTTATGGATATCACTACATTAATATCATAAAGTAGATCACACTGGAAATGGAAATTGCCCCATTAGCAGCATCAGCAGTGAGTGAAAGAACTGATCCCAGACTATCAGCACAGAATGGTCATTAAAGACTCTGAGGAATAATTACAGTAACAAATTATTCATAGACGCATTTCAAAACCTACCCGACAATAATTTGAAGTTCATTACTTTTGACACTTTCTGTAACAATCCATAATAAATTTCCTGTAAAAATGGCATGTTCGATAGAAACTGTACAAATTATCCTTTCAGCGAAGTTAAAACTGTAGTTAAATTTCCAAATGAACTCTAATTCAGAGAGTTTTCCAAAGTTTAAAAATTAAGTCTGGACTCTGCGTGTTATTGTACAATCATCCTACTCAATAACTGAATCTATTTACTGCGATAATGGTAACGATTATCATAGAAAGAAACCTTACAGTGCAGAAAGAGGCCCGTTGGCCCATCGAGTCTGCACTGAATACAATCCCACCCAGGCCCTATCCTCATATCCCTACATATTATACCCACTAATCCCTCTAACCTCTGCATCCCAGGACACTAAGGGGCAATTTCTTAGCATGGCCAATCAACCTAAATTGCACATCTTTGGACTGTGGGAGAAACCGGAATACCCGGAGGAAAACTACGCAGACACGAGGAGAGTGCGCAAACTCCGTACAGACAATGACCTGAGCCCAGAATTGAACCCACGTCTCTGGAGCTGTGAAGCAGCAGTACTAACCACTATGCTCTGTGCCATCCATTAGATTAGGAATGGCAACTTGGCATCCTTCCCAAAGCATCATAACAGTCTGAAAATGGGAGTGTTCCACACCTGTTCTTCGGGCAAATTCGGCATTGCAATCTTGCCACACTCTGTCCGATCTCTTGCCACCTCCCCACAGCTACCATACCACACTCCTCCTCCCATTGTCACCCCACCACCCTCCCCTCCATTGTCACTGCCCCTCCGTCCTTGTAAAGTAGGCACTACAGCCTCCAGAGTAATCAGCTGGCAGTGTGTACTGTTTATAAATTGGAAATCTGCCTCACACTGTGTAAATGAAAAAGCATCCAGGTTGTGCTTGAAGAATGGTTCATAATATTGCAGTCAGCCTCAGGATCAGAACTGTTTCAAAAATTGGCAAAGTGTGACCTGAAAGTTGAGAAAAAGGAAAAAAATAGAATCCGAAAGTAAACTGGCCAGAAATACAATAACAGATTGTAAGTGTAATAATCTTACAGAGGCCAGCCTGTCATAATCAAACACCCTTTATTTAGAATAGAACACAGAATCCCTACAGTGTAGAAGGAGCTATTTGGCTCACTAACAACAATCTCACCCAGCCCTGATCCCCATAACCTCATGCGTTTACCCCGCTAATCCTCCTGACATTAAGGAGCAATTTAGCATGGCCAATCAACCTAACCGGCACATCTTTGGAGAGCAGGAGGAAACCGGAGCATTCGGAGGAAACCCACACAGAATGTGAAAACTCCACACAGACAGTGACCCAATGCCAGAATCGAACCTGGGTCCCTGGCGTTGAGACAGCAGTACTAACCACTGTGTTCAGGGTGCTGTTCAGAGGATACAGAGTGCAGTCTTTGAGAGAAATCAACCAGTTTTAAACTGCCCCCCACCCCCCCATTTCTTCCCCATTGGATGAGCCTTCACTCGCCTGAAAGGGGAATTTATTTTCAACACAGCTCACGGCTGACCCCCATGACCATCATAACAAGGAGCTTTTAAAGTATATGTGAAGCAGGAGAGTTTAAGGTAAATGTTGGCCTCTGGAGGCAAAGATAGGAAAAATGATCATGGTGAATGAGGAAATGGCTGAGACATTGAACAAATATTTTGTGCCTGCCTTCACAGTAGAAAGCACAATTTATTGACTAAAAAACAAAAGATAACCAAGAGGGAAATAAGACTGGGAAACTTGAGGTAATCAATATCAGTGAAGGAGAAGTTGTTGAGAAGCTTAAGGGACTAAAATCCAAGAAATCCCCAGAACCTGATGGCCTACATTCCAGAGTCCCTCAGGACATAGCTGGTAAAAATGCACTGATTATGATTTTCCAAAATTCCCTCAACTCTAGAATGCCCTCAGCATATTGGAAGTTAACAAATGTAACAGCTGTTCAAAGAAGGAAAGAAAGAGAAATGGGGGAAAACGGGCCAGTTAGCCTGACATCAGTCTGCAGGAAAATGCTAGAGTTTATTATTAAGGAAGTCTTCACTTAGAAAATCATAGAATGATCAAACAAAGTTAACATGGTTTTATGAAATGAAATTGTGTTTGACAAATTTATTAAAAGTTTTCGAGGATGTAACTATTAAGAGTAGCTGAAGATATAAATTACTGTAAATATTGAATATTTAGATTCTTTAATATAGCTTGGCCTTTAATATAGTGCCAAGCAATAGGTTAGTATATAAGGTAAGCGTTCATGGAATTGAGGGTGATACATTAGCATGCATTGTGATTGGTTAATGGACAGGAACCAGAGAATAGGATTGGGGCATTTTTATGTTGGCAGGCTATAACTGGTGGAATGTCACAAGGATCAGTGCTGTGCCTCAGCTATTTACAATCTATGTTAGTGACTGAGACAAAGAGACTGAACTAATGCAGCTATGTTTGCTGGTGATACAAAGTTCATTTGAGTAGCGAGGAGGATACAAAGAGGCTCAAACGGACATAAGTTAAATGAGGGAGCAACAAGGTGGCAGATGGAATATAGTATTGGAAAGAGTGATTAGGGGATGCAAATGCTTTTCATGCTAGCCTCTGGAAAGTTTTCCAATGTTTAATGGTAGGCACTGATGGAAGATCCCACTGTAAATTCACATTAGTATGAAACCAATTTCTGGGCCTTCCGTCTTATTCTCACCATGCTCGCCATCCGGCATGCTAGCAGTGTTTGGGAGAATTCCACATTGGGGCGCAATCTTACAACCTCGTCCTGCCCACGCAAGGTGATAAGATTGCATGAGTAGTGAAAAAACGAGTGCATTCCAGCTTTCTCACCTCAGACAATCTTGCCCTGTTCTGCCAGTGAAATTGCCTTCGTGTCCTTCCTGTGCGCAAAGCCAATTTAAGTATCAGTTACATCTTTTATATGTCATTAGTGAGCCCTGAACATTATCATTTGGTTTCAATTACAAATACCTCCTCACCAGTCGAGCTTCACACTGGCAAGAATCACTGATGATTTCCATCAGTGGAGACCAGATGTAATGGCCTCGTTGGGGCGATCAAAGGTCATTGAAGCCCCCGGGTAATCAGGGGCCGTGGCTGGGCAAGTGCCCACCAGCTACCCATTGAGCACAATAACTGTCCCAGGGCATTGCCAAGGAGGTGAGACCTGGGTAGGAATATAGTCAGAGTGGGGAATGGAGCAATAATAGGGAGGGTAAGAGGAGAACTCCATGGGGGATGAGAGAAAGGTCTGCACAGGTGGTGATTGGCAGTGGGGATCTCTGCATGAGTGGTGATTGGCAGGAAGGAGAACTCTGCAGACAGGGGAGGAGGGGTTGGTGGTGAACGGTACAAGGTGGGATGGTGGTGACTGGCACAGGGAGCGATTAGCAGGGATGGGAACGGGAGATGGACCAGCACAGGAAGGGATCAGCGGTGAGGGAGGGAAAGGGCCAGCATAGGGCGTGGTCGGCGGGAGGGAGGGATAGTGCAGAAGATCTCCCAGTTTAATGAGAGATCGGGCATCTGTGCAATGGCACCCTGATCGCTTTACAGCTACTTTCATCGGTGAGTTTAGGCTTCCCCTATTCCCTTCCCCCCATACTGGTGAAAATCACATCTGGCTTTTTACTTGTTTTGAGTGTCATAAGATTGAGATTTGCAGCTCACCGGCAAGAACAATGCCCTTCTCTCCCATTTTCTCACATGTTCGACATTTAGAACCTCTTTCATAAGATCGTGCCATAGTGACTACAGTTTCCAATTCAATGGCAATGAAGCTCGATGCTCCAACATAACAGGAGCTTGAATCTTTCTATTTATTGAGCATAAATAAATGGTAACTTCACAGCTGAGATTAAATCTATGAACATAGTATTGTGACATGAACATCATAACTCTCAGTCATTCTGCGGCAGCTACTAACGAAGCTAAATAATAGTCGAGAATATAAACTGTTACTCTTTCGGATACACTGTGTAGACTGCAATGTAAATTGTTTAAAGGAACAGTGGTATCTTGTAGACTTTATAACTGTATTTCTGAAAGTCATAAGGTTTATTCTTCCATCTGAGCTCTCAAGCATGAATTGATTAGGTGAAACTCAATTCTATTTCAATGTCATGGAACATCGTAAATTATTAGATAGACTCTATGGCAGTTGTGTGCTATGTTTGAAATTGAAAAAACTGAAATGGAAGTCATATCCATGTGATTTTTTTAAGTACCATATGCTACTAATTTTATTAAAACCCATAATGTGAAGCAATTATTTTAAAGAATATTTTTATTGCAAGTTTTCATTTTACATTTACCATAAAACACAGTAAATCCCCAAAATCTAGTACAGTACAGAGTGCTCATTATTCCACACACGCACAGAAAAGAGCAGTGAATATTCATAGAAATGATTCTAATGATCCATTACTGCAGTTAGTGTAGTTGGCATCTCCTCTCTCATGTATAAAGAAAGGACAGCAGATAGAGTGGGGGAATTGTAGTATAACAATATAAAATCACAGGGTCTCATGTTGCAGCAACTCCTCTATGGGACAGCATGGACAGGCGGACAAAATAAATGGGAACCCTTATGAAGTAATATACAAAAGTCTAGTCCAGCATCCTAGAACCACAAGGAAATGAAAGAATAACCTTTCATTGGGGAATAACAGGGTACACAAGAATATTTGCTGCTATGTAAGGCCAAAACATAGCATAGCAGCAATTGCTCTTGTGTATAGGAACCAGTAAGCCAAGGGGCTTATGCACCTCACCCAGGCTCTCAGCAGTGCAAACTTCCACCCCCTTGAACCAAATCAGATGCACCAATGAGACTCCCCATCACCGGAAAATTTAAACCATTTCCCTCCAAGGAAACCCTAACAAAAAGGAAAAGAATTGTCAAACATCCATCAATGGGTATCTCGGGGAGAGATACAACCTTCTTCCACCTGACAAGATAAGGGAAACCTACCAGGATAAAGTATAAAAAAAAATCAGTGCCCATATCAACTCCATCTACCTGAACAAAGAGAAGAGCATTAAAATTGCCTCATGAGCACCAAATGTGGTCTTTCAGCATGTGCTTTTACAAGAAGGATACCAGGAACAACCTTACCATGAATTGAACATTACTCCAGGAAACCCAACCCTAAATGGCAGACACATGAAGTTTCTATATAAGGCTACTTGGAGGAGGTGACCTATTCCTTCAACCAGTCCAGACTCTAACTGAAGAAATGCTCCCACAATGCTGAACCACTACACCTAGATTTGCATTCAGGCCTCATAACCAACAGGACTCCATGCCTCCAGGGGAACCAAGCCTCAGGAAGAAGAGCAGTCCAGAAGGTGAAGTCTTGGGGGAGGACAACTCCTTCCCCCGTCTGACATACCCTGCATCCAACCCAGATGAACAAAGTCACTACTGCTTTAACCTGTTCTCCAATACTCTGTAAATGCCAGCAAACAAAGAATACTCTCATCATTCTTACAAGCCAACTATCCCTCAATCCTGATACCCAAAAGTGCCACCTGGGCTCACTATCAGTGAGATTCAATCCATTACCCCAGATCAAAGAAGCCTAACAACCAGATAATATGCCTATCATGTTTCCCTGGGTCAAATACTACTGTCTGCTCACCCAAATCAAAATAGAAAACAAACCATACAACAAGATTTCCAAGAACTAAAGGTGAGACTTCTATGAGGAAATTGCTGTTTCATTGTTACGGTCTCTTCTCCATTATTTTAAGGAAACCTCATGGTTCCTCAAAATGAGCACTAAAAATGGATGATGGGAAGCTGAGGCGGTCGCTCACAGCTTTATCTATGATGATGGCTATTATCTCTATGTCAACAACATCACTGAAGCGTAGGCCTGCTTACCAGCACAATTGCCATTGCGAATTGGCTTCAGCCGCTTCTGATCACTTCGATCAAACGAGGATTTTCTTGACGTAATTCAGCCTTCTTTTGCCAAAATCTAGCCAGGATCTTCCAGGATCATAGTACAGATTAGACACATTAAGATTGGATAATCATGGATTATACATTAGGTTAAAAGACTGGAAAGATGAGTTGTACCAAAACTCGCAAAAGATTCTCAAGCTTACATCACATGACTCGCGATGAAATAATTTCAAATGCATATGAATATCCATTGATGCATAACTGTTCAAAAATGCAGATTTCCATCCTGAATATATAGTAATTTCTGCTAGATTTTATTGAATCAGAATAAATACAGATCAGAGAAGATTTGGCTCATTATGTGTAGTTTTATTATGACTGCACTATATCAGTTTTGTCTTGGAATAAAATATTTTTTGTTCTAACAGCTAAAGGTGTTCCCAGATTGAGCATCAAGTCAAACAATCTCTGGATCAAAGTTGCTCCTTATTTGAGATTCCTAGCCATCCATTTATAACCTACTTCCTTGTACATTAAAAAGTGAAAGATGTTTAATAATGTAAGCAAACAATGATGTATAATTTCGCATTGTCGTAAGTGGCTTGCGTAATGTGGCATGTCATTTGTCAAATTTGCTGAGAAATAATGAAAGTGACTGTTTCTTTTTGAAATTTCAAGATGCCTTTTAGAAAATGCTTCAGCATTTCCTTTGACCAGCAGGATTTGAATACCCAGGATTTTAATTAATTAGAATATGCTCCAACTGAAAAGAAAGTCTAATGTTTTTCACCATAACAAGCTATTAACATTTCACAAACTACAGTAAACAAAATATCCACAAGATTCAATTTGTTAAGGATATGAATTGAATCCTCATTTCCAATCACCGCTTGTCAATGGAAGCTTTTCACTGGGGAAACAAGAGGTAGTTTTATTTGTAAGTCAGTGCTCTAACATTATGAATAGAAAATAGATTATGATATGGGACTATGAATAATAAATTTTCAACAACTGAGGAAGGTGATAATAAAATAATGAAGATCAGAATAATAGCTAGCTGAAATTTAGATGGAGCATTTTCCAAAGTGAACCCACAGGGTGAACTGTCATTGTCATCTCGAATCCATGCCTGAGCTTCTGTCAGGCGTACACAAGATAATCAGAATCCAGCTCTGTTGCTTTTGAATTATAAGCAAGCCAGGTTCAACAACAAAAATCCATAGGACTGTCAAATAGCAGTGGGAGCATTGCAGCAATCCATCTATGTCAGCCTTAAAAAAAAATTCAATTGACCCCAACTCTGCCTTTTGGAAGCATGGATTCCAGAGTTCCATCACTCCTCATGTTACAATATGCTTTCTGATTTCAATCCAAAACAATTTTGTTTTAAATCTGAGATTATGCTACTTGTGCTGGGATTTTCCTCCTCCCAACACTCTACAATGTGTTTCCCAGCAGTAGAGGTGTTTCACCATTGGCCGCTCATAGGATCTTCTGGTCCCGTCAAACCCAATTGTGTTTGTATGGCTCATTTACCCTGCTAACGGAGAGCCCAGAGTTTGATGGGGTCACCTTTTGCGTGACTGAAAGATCCCACTGGCAGGCAGGGCTGGAAAATCCTGTCGCTAGTTATGGACTCCCCCTTCTGCCCCGGGTGAAGTAATTTCCATTTTGCGTAAAGTCTGATTGCACCAACTTTGAGAGGTGCCTTTTCTGGTCAGGTTTTTGTTTGCTCTGTTGCATGTCAATGGATGCAAAATCTGCCCAAACCCGTGCAAGGAGGCAGCATTTAACAATGTAATTTTCTGAATAAAATATATCACAAAAATAGTCTGTGATTTATTTCCGAGTTGTAACTTAATGCAGTGTGATTAATTCATATGAACAGATGAATTAAGAACAGAAGAGGCCACTCGGCCCCTCAAATCAAATTCGCCATCCAATAAGATCATGGCTGATCTGATTCTAATCTCCTGCGTACCCCAATAACCTTTCACCCCCTTGTTTATCAAGAACTTTTCTGCCTTAAAAATATTCAAAGATTTTGCTTCCACTGCCTTTTGAGGAAGAGAGTTCCTGACGTGACTCTCTGAGAGAAAAAATATTCTCCTCACCTTTGTCCTAAAATAACTATTATTTTTAAACAGTGGCCCCTAGTTCAACTTAGAAGAAACATCCCCTCCACATCCACTTTGTCACGAACCCTCAGGATCTTAAGTCATCTCTTACTCTTCTACAAACATTGGCTATCTAACCTTTCTTCACAAGACAACGTATCCATTCCTGGTATTAATCTAGCAAACCTTTTTTAAATTGCTTCGGATGCATTTCCATCTTTCCTTAAATATGGAGACCAATACTGCACACAGTATTCCAAATGTGGTCTCATCAAGACCCTGTACAACTGAAACACAACCTTCCTATTTTTATATTCAAATCCTCTTGCAATTGAACAATAACATTTGTTAGATTTTCTAAATACTTGATGTACCTGTAAACCAGCAATCTATGACTCATGCACATGGACACATAGATCCCTTTGGATCTCAGAGCTCTGCAATCTCTCACCATTTAGATTATGTTAGGTTCTGGACTGTAGTATCATCACGAGATTTCTTTGGACACAAAAGGTATTCATTGGTACACATAATTTGATATGGGAGATTGCAGCTCTGGGCTGCCCTGGAGCAGTGTTGCCGTCTTTGCATGCTTAATACTACCTGGCTGCTTGATAATTCTCCCCGAGAGAGTACTCCACCCTCTGGGTTGATCACTCACTCTCAGTTCCCTATTGACCTCTCAAGTCAGGTGACTCATTTCTGGTGTATTGTTTTAAAGAGACAAACACCACCTGCACAACATCCCTTCCCCTTTAACTTTCTTATATAATCTTCAAAATTGATTGACTCAACCCACATTCTATATAAACATGCATACAAATTAGACATTTCTAAGTTGATGTAGCACCTGTTTACTGGAGGGATCTTGAGGCTTTCATTTAATATAACAACTCTTCTAGAAAGTTTCAATTATGCTCAGTTCCAAATATAATCTTGCCAGGGATTGTTCCATCCAGGCTTGTTGCTTTCCATGTTCTGCTCTAGACTGTACATTGACCATGGGCTACATACTGTACTCTGTGGATGGTGTCAGTCTTCAATCCTCCATTGATCCTTTTCTCTGAGAAGCACTTTACAGTACATATAGATGCTATCATCACAATACAATACAGTCTTATATCTTGACTGTTCTTGCACAATCTTGGTTTGTCAAGAAAATAGTCATGGTTTCTTTGTAATCTCTTCATGTCAGCTTCACAACTTACTTGGCATTAATCAATTCCAATACCACAAGCCATATAGAATATGCTATTAAATGGCAGGATATCACTTTTTTAACAAATGAAGCATTGTAAACATATTAAGCATGGTATAGGGGAAACATAGGATGAAGTTTTCCCTTTTTTGACTGTGTCAGCTCAGGTAGGGAAAGCAGTGTGCAGCTCACCAGTGGCGCTATCGACTTTTCTCATCATTTTTTTTGACAGAGAATGAAAAGAAATCCTGCAGACAGGTCCCATGATATTGCTCTGGCAGGTGGGCTCTGAATGAACCTTGACAGATTGGGGCCCCAGAAAAATGTAATAAAGGATTCCTGCCATGCGCACAAGAACATCCCCCTTTTCGTCTTCCCACCCTTTCCATCCTCCTATCCTCCCACCCTTTCTGTCTTTCTGTCCTCCCACCCTTTCCGCCTTTCCACTCTCCCACCCTTTTTGGCTTTCCACCCTTTTCGCCCTCCCAGCCTTTGCGCCCATACCTGCCAAAAGAAACCCTGAACCTCCCCAATGGAAGACTCTTTTTTCCCCCCTTCTCCCCAGCACTGCAAAGGAGTACTTATTTTATTAATTCATGGGACATGGGTGTCACTGGCTAGTCTTAATTGCCCAAGGGCATTTGAGAGTTAACCACATTGAAGTGGCTCTGGAATCAAATGTGGGCCAGACCAGGTAAGAATGGCAGATTTCCATTGGTGAACCAGATCGGTTTTTCTGACGGTTGACAATGGTTTTGTGGTCACCAGTAGATTCTCAAGTCCAGATTTCTTTTATTGAATTCAAATCCAGATTTTATTTCATTGAATTCAAATTCCATCATCTGCTCTGGCGGGATTCAAATCTAGGTTGGCAGAACATTAGTTAAGTTCCTGGATTAATAGCCTTGTGATAATACTACTAGGCCATTGCCTCTCAGCTCTTTCCCCTCTGGGGGTTGTACTTACCTGTGCATCCCCAAAAAATTCTCTTCACCAGGTCCCCATTTGTCCAGACCTGTTGTAAATCCTGATGATGTGACTTCACGTTGGAAGATGGGGGCGGAAGGAATTCCTGACCTGGAGGGTTATACAGTAGGGATGCCCACTAATAACATTTAAATATAAAGTCATTATATGAGGTTCCCAACCTATCATGGAGGGAAATCCTTTATGGCATGGAGCGGGGATTTGATTTGATTTATTATTGGCACAGGTATTGGTATACAGTGAAAAGTATTGTTTCTTGTGCACGATACAGACAAAGCATACCATTCATAGATAAGGAAAGGAGAGGGTGCATAATGTAATGATACAGTCATAGCTAGGGTGCAGAGAAAGATCGACTTAATACGAAGTAGGTCCATTCAAAAGTCTCATGGCAGCAGGGAAAAGCAATTCTTGATTCGGTTGATTCGTATCCTAAGATTTCTGTGTCTTTTCCCCAACGGAAGAAGGTGGAAGAGAGTATGTGTGGAGTGGTCATTTGGCAATCCTGCTAGTGTAAATGCCATTTTGGGACTCCTACCAATATTACAGGCTAAGCATAGTATTTAAGATATGTGGACAAATATCATTAATAAGGATGCCATAGCTCTACAAGCTAGAAAGTGAACCTCCTTCAGTTGCAACATCATCTAAAGCAAGCTGATTTTAAAAAAAAGACAACAGTAAACATTAGTTCAATGATAATCACATTTGCCTGGGATTCTGGGGTGAAGATGCTCGGGGTACTTCAGTTCCAGGTTCCCATCAGAAATGGTGGTTGTGGATTCATTGCAGCAATATCAGTCTGCCACCGTTTTCCTTCAGGTGAAATTAATCACGGGAAGATTATTCAATTCCAAAATACTACCTAAAGTACGACATAAAATCATTATTCAGTGCTGATAATTTAGTTTATCAGTGTTCTGTAATAACATGGTTTTTATTTTTAAGAATTAAAAAAGCACGCTTTACACCTGAAGAAAATTTAAAATATTTCCAGTAATTTGCAATGCTATTTCATCTCTGCTAAGACAACAGATTGTTGGGGGGGTGCGGAAAAACATATTTTGCTCAAGAAATCTTACTGATATGATGTGAGCATCGTGACAAATTGTTCCTACAAGCACAATGATTGTGATGATGTTATGATTGACTGTTCAATACTGAGTAAAATGGGTCTGATTGCAAAGAAATGTGAATGACAGCTCAGTATTCAATTACCTAATCACAAGATGTTCAATTTTCCCTGCTTATCAGATCCCATGATAGACTCCATTCATTTCTGCTGTGGAACGTCGAGGTTGCCAAGCTATTAGTGCCAACTAATGACTTACCATGTGTAATAACTTGGAGGTGGACAACCATTCCTTTGCCAATGTTGCCTCAGATAGGATAATGATGTGATTAATCTTGATTTTAAACTGGTTCAGGTCTCTGGCTCGTCCCACCTCTCTCCTCAGCCCCTCTTCCCAGCCACCCTGCCCCCACCCTTCTTCCCCACACCTCTTACACCACCCAGCTTTGTCTCCTCACATGGCTTCCATCATCCATCACCCCTTTCCACCCTGGTTCCCCCATTGGAGTTCACCCTTCCTACCTGATTCCAGTGCCAATTCAGGGTGTTTCCATTGTGCAGTGACAGATGTAAGTACATCCTGTAGTTAGCTACTGGACTGTGCCCTGGTGATGGTGTCTCTGCCAGCTGAAAGCAGAGACAGGGTATTTGGCGTGCTGAAGTTCCATCAAAGTAATAGTGGCCTGGGGATTCTCCACCATTTGTTTCATTGCAAGAATCTCACTTGGTCCAAGTTGACACTCTAGACTTGTGTGTCACAAATAATACTTAGCAGTTTTATTTGCTATGAATTATTTCAATGTAAATAAATTTTATCAACAGCTGTGCAAAGTTAATCTAGTTTGTCATATTTTCTGGTACTGAACAAATAGTGAGAATAATGTAAATTTTGTTTGACCCAGTCAGGATTAATCATAAAGTTCTGGTTGAACACAACAGAAAACACAGTGCAGAGTTTTACAATGTGGGCTGATGTTCCTTTTATTGTCCTCCCAGGGTTAGGAAGGACTGGTACTCATACCCCAGCTATTTTCATGGGGGTCAATCAATGGTCCTTAGATATTCATGGCAGCCTGTGTAACCAAGGTGATACTGTAGCAGGACTAGCATTGTAGCACTTGAAGAGGTGAAAGGGCACTTAAAGCACTACAGGGCACTAAAGAGGTAAATGGCTTAAACCTTTGTGGGCCTTAGTTAAGGTGTGCAGAAGTTACCTGTCTGAGGCTGAATTGAAGGGAGAGGAGGTGTCTACAAGACTCTCTCCTTCCATTTTTACAGTTCGGTATTCCTGTCATGATGTGAGGATATTTTCAGATTTCACCAGGCAGTTCCACGGAGGAGTGAACTCTTTGCATCTCCTGCCAATTCTTGCATGTAGTAGACAAGAAGCCCATCAAGTTGAGGAAAATCAAGTATAGGATAGAGAGGTGGCTGTAGGACCTGCTACTTGAGTCTCCCCATTGTTTTAAAAACTAAAAGCCCAAGTGATTTATCAAATGAAAATGTTATTACATTCAAAAAATGTGTTCAGAACCCGAAGGCTGAAGTGCAGTGTACCTTTCATAACACAGTGATTAGCACTGCTGTCTCACAGTTCCAGGGACCCAGGTTCAATTCCTGACTTGGGTCACTGTCTGTGCAGAGTTTGCATTTTCTCCCTGTGTCTGTGTGAGTTTCCTCCGGGTGCTCCGATTTCCTTCCACGCTCCAAAAGTATGCGGATTAGGTGGCTTTGTCATGCTAAACTGCCCCTTCGTATCATGGGGACGAGCTATGGTAAATACATGGGTTATGGGGCTATGGCCTAGGTGGGATTGTGGTGGGTGCAAACTCAGTGACCTCCTCCTGCACTATAGGGATTCTATGATTTCATTCAAAACATCATATATAGCACAATATCTCAAATCAGGCATCTAAAAACTAGAGTTGAAAATCATACATTTTTAGAATGTGCCATGCATCAATTTTAATTGAGTTAAATAAAACAAAAGCAAGGATTTACCTGGCCAATTTTGGCTCTGTACTGGCACAATATTGGTGTCTGGCTAGTTATCCCCTTTGCTGCTTGTGCATAGGTCTGTTCCCACTCTCAGAATGACCCTTGATCCCACCCAACTCAAATTGACCTGAACCATCTGTGACCCAAAACCCAGCAAAATCTGAAATGTGGCACAGCCTCGATGGTAAGGGTATCGGTTTTGAGGGACAGTACCTACAGAGACTAAGTAATTGGATTGAAAACATGCATAGATAAATAAATTTAGCAGGATATTAGAAGATGGGAAATGTTGAATTAAAATTACAAATGCATACACCTTTCCCACAACATGGACACTAAAAATATTTGTAAATTTCCATCATTTAAATATTTAATTGAGGATTTGAACCATGTAAGAAATAGAGTGACATTAGTATCATTCCATTCTGCATCTTGTAAGGCTGAATTTAGTTTGCACTGCTGAGTTGCCTTGATTGCACTGAGCATGTGGTGATAACCAGTTCTTAAATTGGGGAGATTGTAGTAGGGATTTCCCAAACTGAGCGCAAATATTAAATCTCCTCGTTTCTTGGATTTTGATCTTTATAACATGGAAGGTGCTGTTGTACAACAGGTACTGAGGGCCAAAGATCAATCTCAGGAAATACTCCAATGTTATTCCGATCTGGGTGGATTGTGCATGTTTAAGGCTGGGGTGGCATCTGGGCACAGTGCATTCAACCAAGGAAATGGATGTCGCCATGTGGGTCAACAACAAGTTGCCCAGATAAGGAGTTTGAAAGGGATGAAGGATCCGAGAATGAACGAACATTTATTTGTTTTATTTAGCAAAATGTCCACTTGGCCATCTAACTTCAAATCAGCTTGAATTTACTCCATGACTGTCACATCATCCACATATTTACAGTTTTTGAAACCAAAAAGAAAAGAGAGTACCATTAATAAGGATTAGGGGGAAAAAATGTCCATTGCTGAGTGCCCTGAGGATCACCTGCTGTTAATTGAATGCTTTCAGAGAGATATCCACAATATCCAACAGTTAAGTCAGTGAGGAAGTCAGCTATCCATTGAACAAGTATCTCACATTTGTTTAACTTTTTATCAATTTCTTAATTATGACTGTATAATCAACTTTGGCAAAAGCCTTTGAAAGATCTGTTGTAATAATGGTTGAGATTGTTTCCAGCTTTTGCAAAGAAACTCAGTAACATTACCACACAATGGGTTGCCAATCTTTCAGCCTGGCTACCAAACTGATGAATGTCAAGTAGGGCATCAATGCCGGATAGTAATCACTTAGTCTGCTCTATAATCTTAAGAGATGTACTCCATCATGGCAAGGGGGCATAGTTTGTTTCTTTGCTAATTGCCTGCTTCTATTGACGTGGAACTACTCTCTTAGCAAAGTAAGCATTCAAAACATTGCATAACTCATAACATTGCATAACTCACTAACTCATAGACCAAGAGTTAGATCAGCTTGGCTGGAACTCTATCTGGATCAGCTGACTTTCCAGGTTCAGCTCTCAAGAGCCATCGGAAGACTTCCCACGGTGGATCCCAAAAGGTTTTCTCACTGGTGGGAAGGTCGGTACTTGAGAAAAGCCTAGAAATGTCATGTCACTAGCAGCATCTGCAAAATATCAATCAATGATGATAGATATAGTGATAGAGAGTGGCTGAAACTATTCTCCATTAGGAACTGCAGTGGTCTGAGAGGACTGGGAAGATGGCATCATTAATTTTATGTGTTAATTCACAATGCTGTATAATCCTTCTTCAGCTGCATTCACCTTTGAAGTGTACTTCTGTGTTTGCAATGGGATAGAATCATAGAGTAATACAGCATCGAAACAGGTCCTTCAGCCCAACCAGTCCATGCCGATCATGGTGACCTCCCGGCTAGACTCAATTGCCCATATTTGGCCCATTTTCCTCCATAGAGCTTGTTGGACCTTGAAACCGTTCTCCACCCCCTTCTGAAAATCCCTTCTGTGGAAAAGCCTTTGACATTGTGGATAAGAGACTGCATCTTAAGTACGATCCTAACTTTTTTCCTTTGATGAATTTGAACACACTTACAAAAGAAGTATAAATTCAGTGCTGACTACAAGAAGAAACGAAAATGCATCAGATTTAGGGTGAGATGGTAACATATTGGTAATGTAATTGGGTTAATAATCCAGAGACCCAGGCTAATGTTCCAGGGACATGGATTCAAATTCCATCACAGCAGCTGGAGGCATTTAAATTCAATTAATAGAACTAGAATATAAAGCTAGTTTCAGTAATTATGACCATGAAGCTAGCCTTAATTGTTGTCCTTTGGGAAAGGAAATCTGCCGTTGCTATCTGGTGTCACTTGCACATGGCTCCAGACCCACAGCAGTGTGGTCAATTTGGAGTGGCCTAACAAGTCACTGACTTCAAAGGGAAATTAGAAATGGACAACAAATTCTGATCTTGACAGTGATGTCTTCATCCCATAAAAGAATTTTAAAAATTTAGTGGAAATAGTAAAAGAATTTAATACATCCGACTAAGATGACAAATCCTCCCTTCAGATGGCT
Organism: Sphyrna mokarran; assembly: GCA_024679065.1. Lineage (NCBI taxonomy): Eukaryota > Metazoa > Chordata > Chondrichthyes > Carcharhiniformes > Carcharhinidae > Sphyrna > Sphyrna mokarran. The sequence continues at coordinate 38,877,003 of JAGIQG010000017.1, forward strand.
ATATCTGAGGCAACACAGTAGTTAGTATTGCTGCCTCACAGCGCCAGGGACCCAGGTTTGATTTCCATCTTGGCTCATTATCTGTGCAGAGTCTGCACATTCTCCCCACGTCTGCATTGGTTTCCTCCAGGTGCTCTAGTCTCCTCCCACAGTCCAAAAAGATGTGCTGGTTAGGTGCATTGATCATACTCAATTCGCCCAAACAGTTGCTGGAGTGTGGCAACTAGGGAATTTTCCAAGTAACTTGATTGCAGTGTTAATGTCAGCCTACTTGTGACAGTAATAAACTTTGAAACTTTAGATCAAATTTTGTCAACTGCCTTGATTAGGTGCTAGATTAATTGAGATTCGCTACAGCAATGATGGACTGAGTACACAGCAGCGACGTAGATTCCTGAGACATCTCTGGGCAAACATGGGGGGCATCAATGGACCACACTACCTCACTATTTACTTGAATTGCAATATTATTAAGTGAAGTTGGATTGAGTTCCCGTTTAGCTTATATCAACTCACTGCCAGCTGTTTGAACTGAACGGCACAATGAACAAAAAGCAGGATATAACTGTAGATACATTTTTTGACAACCAAGAACATTACAATAACATCTGCCTCTTTGATAACTCTGAAACATGGAAGCAAAATAGATTTGTCTCTTTCATCCAAGAATCTCTGAAATCTCTCTTCAAGATCATGACAACTGATTTGTACGAACTCTGAACAGAGTTCAGAGAATGCTTATCGCCATGCTAACTGATCCAGAACACCCTGCCACATCTCCAATTACAGAATAAAAGAAGTTACTCTGCTGTGCAAGAGCCAAAAAGCGTCTGTACATCAATGACTTTTAGATTTCAACTTTCAGTTGAGATCTTCCCTGAACACCAGAGGGATCTTCAATGTCATTTAAAGGGACCTCCGAGTAAAAATCAAATTCCCTCAACCCCCCTCCCCACAAAGTTGTTGCTTGAAAGAAAATAATACAAAATCCACAATGTTCAGGGAATGCTGATACTTTACCTCATGCTGTCAGCAACAAGCTCAAAGATGGACGCTTGGAAAGAAAATGGGGATCCCATTTAAAGAGAAAGTCAAACAGGTCAGATATGAATGTCATGATTCTTTTCCACCCACTATAATCTAAATGACTCGATAAGATCAATGCAACTGCCTATCAAGCAAGAATGACTTGAATGATTTATATAATGCTTTCATAATCTCAATACATCCCAAAGTATTTACATTCAAAAGCTCATTTTCCCATAACAACAACCACCATATCACAAAGCTTACCCACTTAAGGACAACCCAAATGATCAATGTCTATTTACTAGTTTAAACATTCACGCCCTCCACTATGAGCACACCATGGCAGCAGTGTGTACCATCTACAAGATGTATTTCAGCAATTGACCAAGGCTTTTTTGATAGCGCCTTCTAAATTCATAACCTTTACCACTGAGAAGGACAAGAGCAACAGATGCACGGGAATACCATCATCTGCAAGTTCCCCTCTTTAAGAAAAACCATCCCGACTTGGAACTACATCACCATTCCTTCAGCATTGCAGAGTCAAAATCTTGGAACACTCCGCTTCATAGTATGGTTCAAGAAGGCAGTTCACTACCATCTTATGAAAGACAATTAGGGATCGGCTCTAAATGTTGATCTTGTTGATGATGCCCAAGAACACACACTTTCACAATTTCTGATCTTAAAATTGTCACTTTCCAGCTCAACCTGCCTACTGTTATCCCTTCATCAATCTTTTGCTATCTGGTAATTTTTCCCTAATGGCTTCCTGCCTTATTCAAGTTGGAACTATAACGTGACAGTTGTTTCACATTAAGCAATATGATGTTCCATGCTTCATGATACTCCATGTTTCAAGTAACTCTCATAAAACTAAACAAATTATTTTATTCATGATAGAATTATCCTTTGAATATGTAATAGTGAACTGGAGATTAGCAGATTATTTCACATTGTGTAAGATTATTTTTCTGAAACAACAGTTATTCTTGATTGTTTGCAGGATCTTTTTGATAACAATAAAGCAGATGATTTGTGAGCAGAGATTGTAATATGATCAGTAGCCTGCAGAAACAGGGCACATAATAACTTACAATTTAGCCAAAACTGATAGGTAACAACAAATTAATTGAGAATTGTAATTAGATATTTTGGGTTGTGCTATAGTAGAATTGATAGCCACTATCCACCAACCATCATCATCTCCAGAGCTAATTACCCTTTTCCCGATCACTCTCTTTCCTCATGTTCCTGAGGACAGATATAATGAATGAAGCCGGCCAGTCTTCAGTCATACTCCACCATTCGATGGAAATGAGGCCCAAACCCCAATATCATAGCTGCTTTAGGCTCCTGTGTTCATATACGAGGATTGGTCCCAATCTCAATCTTGTGCACACCTGAAAATCTAAGCCTTACAAATTGAGTTATCAGAATTGTATGGAATTTGCACTTTCTCCTCGTATCTGTGTGTCTTCCCACTGGGTGCTGTGGTTTCCTCCCACAGTCCAAAGATGTGCGGGTTAGATTGATTGGCCATGCTAAAGATTGCCCTTAGTGTCCTGAGATGCGTAGTTTAGAAGAATTAGTGGGTAAATATGTAGCGATATCGAGGTAGGGATTGCAGTCAGTGCAGACTCGATAAGCCAAATGACCTCTTTTTGTACTGTAGGATTTCTATGATTCTATGAATTGCTTTGAATATATTTGTCACTTTTCTGTCTGAATTATGCAATTTAAACTACCTATTATTTTCACTTCTAAATAGTCATTTGTAACATTCTTAGATTAGTTATTGCTTCTTTCATGTCTATATATGTGTGGTAGCTTACCAATAAACTCATCATATCTTTGTGTCCTTCTTAGGGTCACAGAACTGTTTTTGGACTTCCAGCTATGAGCTCCTCACAGTTCTGATAAAATTTGCACAGTCATTGACATACTGCCACGTTGACACTTTCTCTTCAGATTTAGGGTTTTTTCCTCCTAACAGAAGAAACGCCCGCAATGCTCAATCACAGAGGTTACAAGCACTTGGAGAGACTTGTCATTACAATAGGATATTCTCACTGACATTCAGCCACTTTGAACAAAAAAATAATCTTTTCACAGCTGGATTCATGAGCTTTTCGATATTTACGTTGATTCTGCGACTCATTAGATGCTTGAGAAGCATTAGAGCGTCATTATTGTAACTGTGTCATGATCGGGTGCTAATGTTTAATTGGCGCTAATGAAGTTGCATCCACAGAAATTGTACTTTTCAAAACTGAGGTTTCATTAGCAGTTTAATAACTCGAAACATAGAAAATAGCAACATAGAAAAATTGTGGCGCAGAAGGAAGCCATTTTGCACATTGTGATTATGCCAGCCAGAAAGAACTATTTTGTATGATCCCAATTAACCAACTCATGGTCCATAAACCTGTTGTCTACAGCAATTGAAGTGCATGTTAAAGTTTTTTTTGAATGCAGTGTGTTATTAAATTTATACAGTTCTTGTTAAATGAAGAATACTGAGCTCCAGATTCCATAAAGCTAAAGGATTGAAATTTCGATTAAACCCCTTATCTGTGTTAAGCAAACGTAATCAAACCTAAATCATAAATCTCTCATAAATACGAGTTTTCCCTATCTTTCTTTCTCAAAATGGCTACAAAGATTGCCAGGACAACTGCAGAGATTAGCTTAATCTTTTCATTATGATTTAGCTGGAAATAAATCTGTTGTGAAACAGTTTGTGTCATGTAAACTGTATCTAAGTGAAATAAAACAGCTGACAATTTATCATGGAATTACCTTAATAGTTTCTGAGAGACAAGTATGATTTTCAAATTACAGTAAACTTGGTGCTACCTAGCATTGTACCAACCCAAATTCTCTGCTATCCAGAATTTCTCATAGAGTCACTGAATTCCGACAGTGTAGAAGGAAGCAATTCAGCCCATTGAGTCTCCACCGACCCACACAGGCTTCCCCACTGCCCTTTCCCCACAATTTAGCCTATTCATCATAGCTAATCCATCTAATCTACATACTAAAGGGAAATTTAGCATGGCAAATCCACTTAACCTGTGCATCTTTGGACTGTGGGAGGAAACCAAAGCACCCAGAGGAAACAGACACAGAGAGAGCATGTAAACTCCACACACCCAGTAACAGAAATCAATCCCAGGTCCTGAGCACTGTGAGGCATCAGTACTAACCACTGTGTCACCATGCTCTCTTATGTTCCCATCAGACAAATTATCATTTTATCAATTAGAAGCAATTATGAAATTATTCGGAACCCAAACCCCTGTAATATTTTATACTTGAAACTATGTTTTAATGCCAAAAGAGAAAATGCTGGAAAATCTCAGCAGGTGCAGCAGCATCTGTAAGGAGAGAAAAGAGCCAATGTTTTGAGTCCAGATGACCGTTTGTCAAAGCTGAAAGGCTTAGAAAGTGGGAGATATTTATACTGCAGGGTGAGGGAATAAAAGATGAGTCATAGCCACAAAAACAAGGGGAAAGTCTAAGAGGTGCTAATGGCAGTCCATAGAGGGGGGGAAGGTGTGAATGAGCAAACGCCAGAGAAGTTAGAACATAGAAAAACTATAGCACAAACAGGCCCTTCAGCCTACAAGTTGCACAAAACATATCTCTACCTACTAGGCTTATCTATAACCCTCAATCATACTAAGTCCCACATACTCATCTAGAAGTCTCTTAAACAATCCTATCGAATCTGCCTCCACTGCCACCACCACCAGATGATTCCACGTATCCACTACCTCTGAGTGAAAAACTTACCCCTGACATCTCCTCTATATCTACTTCCCAGCCCCCTAAACCTGTGTCCTCTTGTAGCAGCCATTTCAGCCCTGGGAAAAAGCCTCTGAGAATCTATGCAATCAATACCTCTCAACATCTTATACACCTCTATCAGGTCACCTCTCATCCTTCATCTCTCCAAGGAGAAAAGACCTTCTCATTTCCAGGCAACATCCTTGTAAATTTCCTCTGCACCCTTTCTATGGCTTCCATGTCCTTCCTGTGATGAGGCTGAGCACAGTATTCCAAGTGCGTGTGACCAGGATCTTATACAGCTGCATTATTATCTCCCAACTCCTAAACTCAATCCCTTGATTGATGAAGGCCAGTTGAAATCAGAAGGTAAACGATGACATGGGGAGAGGGGAGATGGCTGGGAGATAGGTAAATTTGAGAAAAGAAGGAAAATGTTTTCATGTACCGTTGAAGAAAAAGGTGAAACAAACACTGAATGCTTTGTAGATCGGTTTGCTGTATTGATAAATAAGACACCTTGTTCACTGGCATTTTTGATTCATCCATCCTCTCCTGCATAAAGGATGATTAAAACATATTACTCTAATTCTGCCTTAGAAAGTGATTTCTGAAGCCTTGTTAATTATCATGTATATATTATATATATTAGATCACCTAAAGAAAATTATCCATTTTTCTGCAGTGTGGAAAAGAAGCAATGAATTTTAATTAATACTTTTGGATTGCTTGCAGGATTTGAAGACCGTGCTTTCCTTCAACCAATACCCAGGGGAGTTCCTGCACCCTGTGGTATATGCATGCACTGCAGTCCTTTTGTTGTGCCTCTTTGCGTCCATTATCACCTACATTGTGCATCACAGGTAAGAACCACACCAAAAAAAATCATCATTGATTTGTTCTACCATGAGTCATATAAGAAGTATAAAGGGTTTCTTTTTAAAGATTGTATTTTGGTTACATTTTGTGCCATCCATAATGAAAGAAAAATGAGCTATACAAATTCTTCATGAAAATGAGGCAAACACTGGGAAGACTATAAGAATGTAACAGGATTCAGAAACACATTAAATTGATGGTCCTTAGGAAAAAGGAGCTGAAAACCAATATAGATGCAGATACATAGAAAACAAAGTGATAAAAAATTATTTCATTATAAAAATTGCAATTAGAAAATAAATGAGAACCTTAAAACATATGACTAGAGCCAAATCTGAAAATGACCATAAATTTGTTAATACTATGAATAATAGCCACCTCCAAGTATTTACCATGGAGACACACATCTTCTATGATCAATTATATCAAAATAAATTGTAAGGATGGGAATAGAGAGATATGGTCACCAGAAGGCTAGGGAGTTTTAGTTAAGTTGGGCAGCATGGTCAATGCAAATTTGGAGAGCCAAAGGGCCTATTCCTGTGGTGTAATTTTCTTTGTTCTTTGTATATCAATGGACGCAACTCTTAACATATTCAGCCACTGTAGATCAACAATCAAAAATTTACCATTTAGCCAACCTGAATAGTTATCAAGTCAAATCACACCTTGAGTAGCACTGTGTTCACTGCTGTCCACTAAGATATATTGGGAATTTCCCTGCATACCTTGGGCATTTAAAAATCTTGGTGGTGACCAAGATGGGATCTTGAATTTCGACACAAGAGAAATACTTAGAATGCTAGAAATCTGAAGCAAAAGCAACAAAAGGCTGCTGGGAAAATCTCAGCAAGTCAGGCAGCATCTACGCAGAGAAACAGAATCAACGACCAATGGTTTTGATGTAAGTTTACTCAACCTGAAATGTGAATTCTGTTTCTCTCCACACATGTTGCCTGACCTGCTGAGAATATCCAGCATTCTCTTTTTACTTTATTTTATCTTCAATTTCAACACAAGTTGAATAGAGCAATAGAGCAAGACACCATGTTGACAAATTAGGAAAAGTGCATGCCAGGAATGACCATCTGGAGAATTGTTAGGTGGCAACTAAATTTCTTGCTAGCATCATTAAAAGGACTGCACAATAAACAAGCTGTTGCTGTCAATTTCTCAAGATACTTATAACCAAGCTGAACTTTCACTTCTCACTTGCTGCTGGGGATTGACTAACCAGACTGCATTTTAATAGGACTTTGAGATACAATGAGAGAATTCCTGGAACACTTTGTCAAAATTTCATCAAGACACTAGGAAAATTTATTTTTGAACTTTGAAGTCTTCACCTAAAAGGGATGGATGTTGTGCTTTATTCATACATTATAGGAGCTGACAAGGAAAAGGGAATGCTTGCTCATGTGAATCTAGCCTTGGAGGTTGGAGAAGTCCCCTTTACTCTGGAGGGGGAAAATGAGTAAGAAATCTCACAACACCAGGTTAAAGTTTATTTGGTAGTAAACACCACTAGCTTTTGGGGTTTGCCCCTTTGTTAGGTGAGTGGGAGTTCTGATCACAAACAGAGCATATAAAGGCACACGCAGTTTACAGAATACTGATTAGAGTGCGAGTCTTTACAGCTAATCAAGTTTAAAGGTGCTGACAATGTGAGTGGAGATAGCATTAAGCATAGGTGAAAGAGATGTCTATTATCTCGAGACAATATAAATACAAGCGAGACATTGCAAACCCAGGCAAGTCATGGGGATTACAGATAGTGTAACATGAACCCAAGATCCCAGTTGAGGCCATCTTCATGTGTATGGAACTTGGCTATCAGTTTCTGCTCAGCAACTCTGCACTATCGTTTGTCATGAAGGCCGACTTGGAGAACGTTTATCCGAAGATCAGATGCTGAATGCCCAAGACTGCTGAAATGTTTGCCAATAGAAATGGAACAGTCTTGCCTGGTGATTGTCGAGCAGTGTTCATTCATCCATTGTCATAGCATCTGCATGGTCTCCCCAATGTACCATGCCTTGGGACATCCTTTCCTGCAGTGTATCAGGTAGACAATGTTGGCGGAGTTGCAAGATTATGTGCCTTGTTCTGATGGATGGTGTTCTCACATGAGATGATGGCATCTGTGTCAATGATCCAGAGGTTGCTGTGGCAGAGTTGTGTGGCGTTGAGGTCACTGTTCGCCTGAAAGCTTGGTAGTTTGCTGCGGATAATGACCTGTTTAAGGTTGTGCAGTTGTTTGAAGGCAAGAAGTGGAAGTTTGGGGGGTGGCCCAGGTGAGATGTTTGTTTTCATCAATGACATGTTGAAGGCCCTGGAGAAGATGTCGTAGCTTCTCCGCTCCAGGGAAGTATTCTGTCCACCATGTCCCGTGTTTGTCTTCTGAGTAGGTTGGTGCGGTTTTTCACTGTGGCACATCGGAAGTCCAGGCAGAGTAACAGCCACTGCTGGGTGAGTGAAAGAGAAGGTGGATAGGATGGCAAAGTGGACTTTGGATTTGTTCTAACTTGCCGCAATCTTTCAACTTACCATCATTACATGTCACATACAGGAAAAAGAAACAATGAACACGGGATTTAATCAGTTTTTTTCGGTAATTTAGGAGGGAGATAGAACAGATAATCGCAATGTTGAATGATGGGATGAGCAATGAGATAAGTGCATTGAAAATAAGAAAAGGGATACATTGAATAACTAATCAAACTCAAAGAGATTAAAATCCTTGGTCTGGATGGATTGCATTGTCACATTTTAGAAGAATCTAGGGAGGAGCTGACAGGGCTATTACCCCACACGTTTAATAATCCATTAGAAAAGGTTTTACTGCCAGAGAAATGGTGAATGACCCACATAATTCCTATAATGAGTATACCCAGGGAATTACACACTAGACAGCTGAGTGTCAATAGTAGGAAAATAATGTTGTCCCTGGTAAAGTAAAGATCAGAAGGACATCTAGAAAAGTGAAATATATTAATGAATAGTCAACACGGATTTCAAAAGGGTAAATCTATCTTGCTCTATCTTATTGAATTTTCTGAGGACCTAACAGAGACAGTAAACGATTGCAATAGAGTAGGTACAATTTATCTGGACTTTAAAAAGGCTTGTGATAAGCATAATGGACTAATGCACAAGTTCAGAGAATGCACAGTCTGTAAGGTGACAAAATGGATTGCTCGCTGGCATCAAGGCAGAGAATGGGAGTGATGAGCAGCTATCTACAGAGATAGAATCTAGGAAGTGCTGTTCCACAACCATTATTCCTGGGATCATCGCTGTTCATAATTAACGTTGACAATTTGTAATTTGGAATCGAGTACAATTTCTAAATTTGTCATTGGTGGAAGTGGGGGGTGGGTACAGAAAATTCAATAGTGAGCAGGATTACAACACGCTACAGAAAGGTATTAATAAACTTACAGAATTGGTAAATAATTCGCAAATGATAAATGAAGTTTCAATCTGGATAAATGTGAGGCAGTGTATTGTGGCAGGAAGTGTAGCGAGGACACTTATTTTCTTGGAAAGTATGAATCTAGTGTGAGAGAGAAAAGGATCTCGGAATACAAATATACCCAATCACTGAAAGAGATTAGCAAAGCTGTTTTTAAAAAAAAAAGCAAACCAGGTACTGGAATTTACTTTAAAGGAACTGTAGTGAAAGGTAGAGAAGCTGTGCTACTGTTTCATAGAAGGATCAGGATTAGGCTATTCAAGCCTGCCGTTGAATAGGATCATGAATGATCCTACATTTCTCATGTCCTCTATGTTACCCTTTCTCTGATTCCTTTACTGATCAAAAATCTATCTCAGCCTTAAATATACACAAGGAATCTGGAATATTCTATTATAGACCTGCAAGCACACTGCACACCTTGAGTGGACATTGGTACATAGAAGCTGTAGATATCACTCCACAAAAATGCCCCTAATCAGCACTTGAGTGCTAACCATTTCAGGATTTTGAATCAGCAACAATGAAGGAATAAAATTTAGTTCCAAGTCATGACTTTGAAGGGAACTTGCAGATAATGGAGTTCCCATGCATCTGCTGTCCTTATCCTTTTAGGTGTTAGAGGTCGCAGGTTTGGAAGGCACTGTTGAAGGAGTTTTGGTAAGGTGCTATCATTCATGGTTTTGATGGTGCACATGGCTGCTAGTGTACATATTGGTAGTGGAGGAAGCAAATGTTTAATGTGGTTAGTGGGGTGCCACTGAAGTGGGCTGCTTTGTCCTGAATGATGTTAAGCTTCATGAGTTTCATTGGAGCTGTACTCATCCAGGTAGTATATTTCAGCACACTCTTGACTTGTGACTTATAGATAATGGACAGGCTTTAGGGAGTCAGGAGGTGATTTACTCACCACAGAATTCCCAGCCTCTGACCTGCTCCTGTAGCCACAATGTTTATATGGCTAATCCAGTTCAGTTTCTGGTCAATGGCAACCCCAGGATGTTGATAGTGGGGGATTCAGTGATGATAATGCTATTGAATGTTAAGAGGAGATGATAGAATCTCTCTAGCTGCAGATGGTCAATGCCTGGCACTTGTGTGCCATGAATGTTACTTGGCACTTTTCAGCTCAAACCTAAACATTGTCAGTTCTTGCTGAATTTGAATATGGATTGCTTTAGTATCTGAGCAGTCGCAAATGTTCCTGAACATTGCGCAGTCAGTGGTGAACACTCCAGCCTCTGATCTTATGATGAAAGAAAGGTCATTGATAAAACAGTTGACATTGTTTGGGACTGGGACACTAACTGTAGTGATGTCCTGGAACTGAGATTGAAAAATCTTCAAAGCCACAGTCAACTTTCTTTATGCTAGGTAAGACATCAAGCAAAGGAAAGTTTTGCCCCTAATTCCTATTGACTCCAGCTCGGGCTTCTTGGTGGTGACTGTGATCAAATGCAACTTTGACATTAAGGGCAGCCAACCTCAACTTATCTCTTGGTTCAGCTCTTTTGTTTTTGTTTGAAGAAAGCTGAGTGGCACTGGCGCAATCCAAGCTGAGTATTGCTTAGGGAGTTACTGCTGAGTAAGTGCTGCTTGATCGTGCTGTCAATGGCTCCTTCCGTCTCAGAATGAAAGAGAGACTGAATAAACCTTTTCTTGAAAATAGATGAATAAGAGGATCATCATTAAGTGATATTAAAGTGTAACATGGTAAATTGAGAATGAGTTAAGAGTTCTCTTCAGGTTTAATGAGCTGAATTTTACTCTCTTTTCCAAAAGCTAATTTTATTTCCTCAGCTTAATTTGCTGCGCAGGTTGTTGACATCATAATGTCAATTTGCTCATTCACAGACACTTAGTAGCAAATATAAACATTTTTTCCAGTAATTTCCATCATCAGACATCCAATTTTTTTAAAAGATTGCTTTTGTTAAATTAAACTTTCATTGTCCTCCTTCCTACTAACAAAATCCTAACAAGTGGCCTTGATCAACTTTGCGTTTTATGAACACTATCATTCAGTAGCTGGGATTACAATGTGGCCTGACACTGCAGGCCAGGCATGAACCTCCCAGCACCAAGGGCAGCCTCAATCAGAGGGCTTCTAACTCTGTTTATTTACCAACTTCATCCTCACAGCGTAACAAAAACCAGTACAACACTAGAGCTGGTGCTTGAATGTAAGCTCAAAAGGCAGGATTTTTGTGGTCCTGCAGGCGTGGGCTTGAAAGCAGAACCAGAGGGAAATTTCACAGAAGTTGGTGTGGAGTCAGTAGACTGATGTATCTGGGCTCAGCAGCAGCAGTTGGCCAATCAACAAAGTTAATTGTCCATTAGTGGATTGATGGTGTCCATGGTCAGGACACTGAGGGCTATCCTGCTGGCAGATGCCTGAAGGCAGTTTGTTAACCCCATAAGATCTCCTACATTCAACTCCCTCTAGAAGAGTCATGGATCAGTGGGCTACAGCTGTACACCCACAGCTGTCCTAGGGAGGGGTTCTCCTCCATAGGGGTGATCTTGCAGCCGTGGCAAGTGTTTTGTTAAAACCAATGCAAGCCTTCAGAGAGCACCTCAAGATGGAGAGACCCTCTCATTCTCCCCACACCCACTGCCGTACCCTGACGGTTGCAGTGCTGTCTCTGGCTCAGTGGTCTGTCATGTTTCCTAGGCTGCAGGCCCTTTGAGCCCACAGGTGACCTCTTAATTGGCCACGTCCAGGAAGATCCCCACATTGATACGATGGCAGTCTGATGTCAGATCCACAAATTACTCTGACACTCAACTGTCCCTTAAAACACGTAAGATTCCATCATGGTAATTCCTGATATAGAAAAGTGACAAGAAATAAAGCATTTGCATAGTGTCTTCTGAGCTCAGGTTATGTTAACGTGCTCTCCAGTCATTGCAGTATTTTTATCATGAATTAATGTTGAAAAAATGACATAATTTTCACTTAGCAATAGTACCTTAGCAAGTGTCACAAGTTAGACAAACAAGTTCAAAACATTAAAGAAGCGGAAGGCACAGTGGTTAGCACTGCTGCCTCCCAGTAGCAGGGACCTGGGTTCAATTCTTGCCTTGGGTGACTATCTGTATGAAGTTTGTATGTTCTCCCCCGTGTCTGTTCCAGTTTCCTCCCATACTTCAAAGATGTGCAGGTTAGGTTGATAAGCTGTGCTAAATTGCCCTTTAGTGTAAGGGGTTTATCACGGTTCCAGGGAGAGGGCCTGGGTGAGGTTATTGTCAGTGCAGGCTTGATGGCCTTCTTTTGCAGTGTAGCAATTCTATGATTCTAAGCACTGGCCCTGATTTTAAAAATCCATTTTCTTATATGGAGTTAAAATTGGCCTGTGATGAATGCGGATGATCAGCTCTCCTATACTTATTTCTTCTCTCTTATGACTGTATTAATGTGATTGCATTATGATTAATTGTGCCATGTTGATCCATAGCCACTATTCCATTTTTTGAATTGGTTTCATGTTTGGGGATCTAAAGATGACAGGCAAGAGCGTACATTCTGTCACTGAATCCTTACAACATGCTGGTATTCAGGTCATAATAAACCTTATATTTTTAGCAGTACTACAACTGGAATTCTTTCAAATTAATCTTCAAATCTTAGATACAGCTGTGGTGTCAGAGTGAAGGATTGTAAATGCTGCACCCCCTCCTCCAAAAGAGGGCAAAGGATAAGCTTGGCAATTATAAGTCAATCTGCTTAAATCAGTGACAGGCAAGCTTTCTGAAATAATTCAGGAGAAAATTCAAAAGTAACCTTCAAAGAGGAATTGGATAAATGCTTAAAAGAAAGAACAACTGCAGCAATATGGGAAAGAACTGTGGAGCGTGACTCACTGGATTACTCTTCAAAATAGCCAGCATAGAATCGATGGATCAATTCACCCCCTTCTGTGCTGCACTGTTCCATGATTCTATAAACAGACGGTGCTTTAAGTCTGTCATATTCAACCATTTCATTGCCATTATACTTCGTGGTTTGGAATGGAAGTTCCCGCAAAAGATATTTTCATTTGTAACAATCAACAGAGAATGGGGAAAAAAAACTTTTTAGCCCAGTCAACTTAATTAAATAATTACACTATTTCCCTGAGTAACTGGTGAAATAAGTAGTGTTCCAAGATCAGTGTGTATTGAATATGAAGCTTAATGACAAGTTGTAGCTTGCTCATGTTCATATTGGAAGCCAGTTGTCGTTAGAAGAGCAGGATAGACAGTTCTTTCAAAAACAGCAATGTATTTAATGATTCTCCATGCTTCAAGTAACCCTCATAAAACTAAACAAACAAATTATTTTATCCATAATGGAATTACCCACAGAATATGCAATGACGAGCGAGAGATTATCAGTAACTAGACGATTTCTCATTGTGTATTATTTTATGGCTGCGTCTTTGGAACAACAGTTATTTTTAATTAGATATGGTTATTTTTTGTCTGGATGACAGGGAACAGATCATTTGTTCCTCATTAGAGATAGCAATATTATCACCGTTCTGGGAATCAAGCAGCAAAGCACCTGTCATATTTATCTCTGGTCTATGGACAGATAAGAAAAGATATAACTAAAGCTGTGTCACAATCTCTTTTTTTTGTTTGACAGCACCATCCGCATTAGCAGGAAAGGCTGGCATATGCTGCTGAACTTTTGTTTCCATACTGCCCTCACTTGCGCAGTGTTTGCCGGAGGTATCAACCGTACAAAATATCCAATCATCTGTCAAGCTGTGAGTATTGTATTTTATTGAGTGGTGTGGGGAGTCACTAAATTGGAGAGCAAATAGTGGAATCTGCCCATGTGACCATGCTGCTGAAAGATCAGATTGTGATGAGCCACATTCTATTTTTGCCATCCCACATTTCCCCTTTTTTAATAAAATGTTTCATCATATATTGTGCTCAGAACGGCATTGTGGTTTACATTGACCTTATTTCTAAACCTAATGTCATTTTATTGTGTTTTTCTTTGCTTGGATGGTCTTTCAGAATCTTTTCATTGATTTCTGTCTTGTAGAAGAGTCTGTGCAAGATTCTCTGGTCGTGTTGTGATGAATAATTGATGAATGCGAAGGGCATTTCCTGTTCCTGGTTCTCTTGATAAAATGAATGGTCAACTAGTAAAACCAATTTTAATGCTTAGAAGATTGAAATTAATTAAAGTCAACCAGCATTTTTATAAAATACAGTTTGAGCAAAAGCATAATTGTATTTCCTTTTACTTCCAATCGAAATTAGCACAGTGCAAAGATTCCACTTCATTAAAATTGGCATTTCCCTGCATTATCCAGGGGCTTTATTGATAAGTACAAAAAGTAAGTTGGCACCAATTTGCATATTTAATCATTAAATAGGCACACATCCCACCACAGCTGAGCTGACCTGATAAGGACAAGCAGAGATTCATTCAAATAAGCCTTCCAGGGAATTTGAATTGGGACCTGAAGGATTCAAAACTGCATTTTCATGAAATCAAAAGTGGGCCAGATCATTTGGGATAACATTGGTGGCAGAAGTGAGTGGAGGGATCAGGTTTATTATCAGGTATATTTCAAAATAGAGTATTTTCTAGATAATGGGGAATATCTGTCATGTGCTGCCACCTGCTATGGTTATATATAAAACTGGATCAATTGAGCTTTCTTTTGGGCTTCTATCTACCTCAAAAGAAATTTCTTCAGCAGTTGATCTCAGACCTTAAGTTGTTTGGTCCATTTGGTTTCTATGCAGGTTTAGGCTGTTAATGAGACCAGTTCCTCAAAGCAGATTTTTAAATACCATTTACTTTTATTTTTCTGTGTCTGACTAGCTGAAATAATGTTTATTAACAAAATAAACATTTTGTTTATTAGTCTCCATATTAAGCCTTGCTTGTGATATGTATTATATGAATTTATAAGTGTTTTATATAGAAGCTGTTAATTGTTTGTGAGAGTTCTTCACAGTCCTGATTCCCATTAAGTCTATGATTTACGGTGGTCATTATACCTTCATTAAACTGTCATTCTTTGTAAAAGGCCATTTCGTATTTTTTCACACATTTATCATAAATATATGATTTAGCTTAAGAGGATATATTAATAACAACTGTCTTGTTAAAAATCCTATATCTCCCTCTGCCTCGCTCCTGAGAGATTGAATCAGTTTTTCAAAAGCACACAATGATAATTGATTTGAATAATCAAGCCAAGTGTTCCCTCAAGACCATTATTGTAAAAGATGCACCATATCTGTTAAGTCAATGATTGGCACATATGGAACTTGATTAAAATCAAATGTTGTGCCCAGATGGCACTGTCCCATCAATTTTAAAAGTTTCAAGTGCATTGATATTAGAATTGTTTGTGCCAGAAAAGAATCATTTGAGTTGGGTGAATAATATTTGAATGAATTATTATAAGAGGCTTTCAGAGTTGCAGCGAATTAGAACATTGCTTTTTCACCTCTGGAACGTGCTTTCAAACGTAAATCAAAGTGAGATGAAAGTTTCCTTTTTATGCCAACTACGTGTATGCATGGTCCATGAGTGCCTCATACTGGCTGATAGGTTGGTGGTAGGAGTTCTCCACATCCCTAACACAAGCAGCAGGGTGGCAGAGAATTTTATTGCACTAACTTGAGATTTCAATTGTCCTGCCTGGCTGAAACCACTCTTGGTCAATCCTTCCCCATCCATTGCATGTAAATGACAGTGAGGACTGAGAGGTTTTTCCTCCTGCCCGCCCTCATTAGAGCCAGTTCCCAGGACCACCATTGAGAAGGTAATTGTAAACCTCATGATCTCCCAATGACATGGCTGTGTAAGAACCAGCGTCTACCAAGGCGTACAAACCTGGAACTCCATTGCCCTTTGGAGCACTGCCCTCCCTTTAATAAACATTCCAACCCCTTCAGGTGCTCCCACGGTGTTCCCACTGCACCATTTCTGGCATGTTCCTAAGCACTGATAGTGGATGGTGAGCATTCAAACAGGAGCCCACCATGCCAATTTAATGAGTTGCACAGGATTAATGATGTGAGTGAGAAGACTGATGTCTGATATTGCCAGAGCTCCACTCTGAAGAGGACAATCCAATTCTGAGTGTGGAAAATGGAGAATTCTTCCATTCTGAGCTTGCCAGAGCCTACTGTTCTTGTCTTTCCCAGAGTAAAAATATAACAAGATGTTTCCTCTGCGTCATTGTGTTGATGTATGTTTGTTTTTAGAATGACATAGAACTATTTAAACCGACAAGCTATTTCCTTTAAAGAATATTTTTCTTATTCTCAAAAATGAACGGTCGGAAATGCAAGTTCACTTAAAATGATTAGGTATCAGTGAGAATGTCAGTATCAATTACTGCCCATCAAATATGAATAAACAGAAAAATAAACTGCTGATGTAAATTGGTGGATATTAGAGAAACATAACTAACTAATCTGGTATGATAAATCTGCTGTAACATGAGAAAATTCCTAGTTTGCATTCAATCCTTATCACTAGATTGCTGATTAATATCCTCCAGTGAGTAGGCAATGTAGGCAAAGCGAAAAGCATAATTGTTCAGATTCCCTTTAAGTGCAAAAGTATGGGCGTTGTACACTTCAGATCTATCTCAGTTATTAGAGAGTTCTTTTCATCAGCATTAACAATTTCTTTGGTAATTTTGCAAATCTGTTGAACATGGAGATAGTACAAAAGAGATTCACGTATTCCCCATCTGGAGATAAATAAACATGCACTTACTCTATATTGCTCGTTGTTTATTATAAACGGTAGACAAAATTTTGTTAAAAGGTCACTTGCTTGTCCTTCTGACAAAGAAATGTTAAGGAACATTATATTAGTAAAATAAAACACCTAGAAATAAGTTCAAAAACAGAATATAGTAAATAGATAATAAAATTTAACAAAAGTCAAACAACATTTTCTCCACTCTCTCCATGACACCTTGGTCCACTTCACCATCACGACCAACTCCCCATCTCCTCCTCTTGCAATCACAGAAAGCATAACATTTCCCTTTTACCTACTTCCTCTTCACATTCAAGGCCCCAAACACTCTTTCCAGGTTAATCAGCATTTCATTTGCACTTCCTTCAGTTTGGTTTATTGTATTCATTGCCCCCATTGCGGTCTCCTGTACACTGGGGAGACTAAACATGAACTGTTTGTGGTACGCCTTTACTCACTCCGCAAGCATGACCTCAGCCTCCCTGTTGCATAATGTTTTATCTTGCCACCTTACTCTCATGCCCATGTATCCACCTTTGGCCTGCAGCAGTGCTCCAGTGAACCCAGCACCAGCTGGAATAGCAGAATCTCATCTTCTGATTGGGTTTGTTGCAGCCCTCTGGGCTTAACATTGATCTTTCTCCTCCATCTCAAATAACTTTTTTAAAAATATTTCATACCTGTATTGCCTCAATGCATCCCCTTTCCTTTCCCACATCAGGTGATTTCTCTTTTGCTCTTAAAATTGCTATTTACTGTTGCAATCTCTCATATCCCCTCCCTTCCCTTTGGTTCAGACGAAGAGCCAAAGGACTCTAAACATTATCTCTGCTTTTTCCCCTTACGGATGCTGCCAGACCGGCTGGGTTTTTCCAGCATCCTCTGTTCTTGTTGCAGATTTCAACATGCAAAGTATTTTGCTTATCTTTTTAATATTTCCTCATTAAAAAAAATTACAGACTGTAGATTATAATTATCTTTGTCAAAAACGAATGGTATGCTGCTAAAGGAAATGCTTCAAAAGCTTTAAACCTCACTGATCTAATTGTCTTGTGTGTGTGGTGCCAACATAACTGAACCTTTTTGTATAGACTAGCTGTATAAATATTGTAGAGATAAATGGGAGTTCTTTCAATAAAGCAGGTGAAGGATATGAGCTGAATTCATTTCACCTGAATCTGTGATTGATTTAAACTGCCATCAGATCCAAATTGTTCTGAGAAAGGCATATAAAATTGTAATTTTTCTTTTAATTTGGTGCTTGAGTACTTCTCTGATATTTTAATTAAACCATAATGAAGTCAGAACTCTGTTCATAAAACATTCCAACCTTGTCTTTGACATCATCAGTGTCATTCTGTAATTGTTGTTTGCTAATGGAAGTTAACATATTCCTTTTGTATGAACATTCAGGCAGTGAAACATTCTATTTAGAAAACAAAAGAATTCAGAAAATAGGCCAGAAAAGTTTTGGAAACTTGCTCTATCTTTTAATCAGTTTTCATTACTCTGTTGTTTTAACATACTTTAATATGCTTCCATTCATAGTTGCAACTATTTTAAATCAATATTGTTAAGCTTGACGGCAAATCACTGTCCACCCTGCCACAAATAAAATGACAATGAATTGCTAACATTTCAACATTTTCATATTTTATTAGGCCCCTCCCCTCACATAATCCCAACAATTTGAATCAAAACAGGTTCAACATTGAAATTAATATCTGAAAATAGTCATATTTAAATTATCTAATTTTCATTATTGAGATGTTTCAGAGTAAGATTATACAATCTAAGGTGCAGTTTGAGAACTAATGTACAGCCATTAAAGCCCCTGTCAGATCCTCCAATCAGCTTCCAGTCATTTTCTATACCTTCCAGGACCAGGGAAGTGGGTAAAGCTGCTCACCATTTGGTGAATTTAACTTTTTTTTTGCAACAATCAAACGTTGCTAATTCTCTAGACCCAGGAATGTTAAAAGGTTTCCATTTTGCAAGATTTTGGGATGGGTAAGTTTGTGGAGGCGAGGGCCTTGAAGATTTTCTGTGTGGGGGCATCTCTGCATAATCAAATGGGACCCTTTCAGTGGCTTTGATATATACACAGCCCTTATCTTAAAGGATTCGCTATTCCTTCCATGTAACTTAGCTCCATAAGTTTATATTTTTTTAGAAGGGGAAGAGGGAGGTTATAAACTCTCCAAAGCTTAAACTAAAGGAAACAGCTTATATAGCTGCCATACTTCATTAAATATAGAATCCTTGAATAATACTGCGCTGAAGATGGTCATTTGGCTCATCATGCCTGTACCAGTTATATGGTCAGGTTATCTAATTAATCCCAAGTCCCCTGCTCTTTCCCCCTTGTCCCTTTAATTATTTATCCATCTCTCTTTTCAATGCTATTTATCTTGTTGTGCCAAAAGTGATGTCCACATTCCTTTGCAACTACCAGTATATCAGTTATTCCTAGAACCACCAAAACATCCCTTGCTGAAATTGTGAATGACATTCTTGTTTCATTGACAGTACATGTGAGTACGTGTGTTTAGTTTGCATGTTCTCCCCGTGTCTGCATGGATTTCCTCTGGGTGATCCAGTTTCCTCCCACAGTCCAAAGATGCGAGTTACATTGATTGGCCATGCTAAATTGCCCATTAGCATCAGGGGGATTAGTAGGCTAAATGTGTGGGTTTACCAGAGTAAGGCCTAGGTAAATTTGTGGTCGGTACAGACTCAATGGGCTGAATGGCCTCTTTATGGACTGTAGGGATTCTACGCAGGTGGTCTGGCAGTAAAGAGTGGAACTAGAGCCTAATTTTTGTGCACTTGTAAGCTTTTACTTACAGCCATACATATCACAAATATGCATCTTCAAATCTCAGCAACCACAATTTCAGTCTGTTCCTAGATTCACAGCTTTCATAACTCCTTGTACATAAGAGCAGAAGTGAATCCCCAGTTTTAGTTTGTAAATGAATTTCCAGTTCATGTCCATCACCTGAATACAATCGAACACTCAATTAACCTAGAGGACTAAGCTGGTAGATCACAAACCTAGATCAATTGGATTCCAGCTTCCAATCCCACCATGGTGGATGGTTAGATGTGAATTTGAAAATAGACCTCCTGTGTCTCTCCTGATTAGCGAAAAAATGAATGTGTTGTGGCAATGCCAGTCCGTGCCCTTTCTCCACCTCCTGGGTCAATTATGAGTATTTGACATGATAGATTATGCCATTCTCCTCCTCTCCTCATGAAACTCCATGGAATTTTGCTTGTCTGATTCCATTTTCACCTATTCCAGTAAATTTCCAGCAATGATTTTCCTTCCTTACACTATTACCTCTGAAATCGTCTAGCCATCTAGCCTCCACTATGTTTATGGCATTATCTGCAGACATGTTAGTTTCTGTATGTCTGCTGATGACACTATAATAAGTTGGCAGAGGTCCCTTCACCAAAATTCCTTTATTTACAAACTCTACCAGAGTGTCAGTAGTTAGCAGTCTACCTCTGGGGGTGTCAGAGGAACTGACACTCGCAGTTAGGTACAAGACAAAGACTACCTGATTGGCCCATTATTTGGGAACTTAATCAGGGACCATCTTTTAGCATCCAACCAAATACACAAAATCAAATTAACTTAGGGGTCCTTAATCAGGGAATTCATACTCCAGTAGGCCAACCTCAATGGCCTGATTGTAGTCATTACAGACGACTAAAAATTACCTCAACTCCATGACTGCCCAGGTTCCATCAGTTTGCTTGTCCAACATCACGTACAGGATGAGTCACATTTTTCTCCAACTCACCAATCATTTATTCCTCTAAACTTCATGACCTTGCCACTGAATTTATGTTTCTCTCCGGCCACCACCTCAGACTGAACCAGGTAGGTTATAATCTTCACATCTCTGAGGCCTGACTTTTCCACCCGTTGGACATGCGCATTGCAAGGATCTGAAAGTGGGCACAGAATGTGCTTCCGGCTGAGGTCGCCCTTCAAACTTGGTTTCACACTGGCTGCTCAATTAAAGAGCAGCCAGTGTGAACCACATACTGGGAAAGGCTGAGCGCTGTGCAACTGTTCAGGGAACCACAAGCCTACAGAATATAAATTAAGATGGAAAAACTATGCAGAGTGTGTCAGGCAACACATTCAAGCACAATCCTCAGCCCCCAGACAGTTCACCCAACTCTAGACTGGGATTGAAACTAAATTGTAAAGGCCACTTGGCCAATTGATTCCCCCAGCAATCATAAGAGCAGATGGACCATGTAAAATTACATTCAGTTGGTTCTTTAATGAACTAAGAGATCCTCTGGTGTGCTTCCGAATCTTGTGCATGTACACTGGCCAAGTTATTGCATGAGTGCTTACTGACATCGAGACCCGCACATGATGTCCTTTCGGGCGATTTTTGTTTACTTCCAGATTGGGGCACATCCCCCCATGCAATGTCAAATTCTGGCCTGAGGTTTAAACTCCACAGCCTATCCATTATCAACATGGCTCTGCTGCATTGCCCACCTCAGAGCTTGCTTCAGCTCCTCTGCTGCTGAAACTCTTGTACAAATGTTTGTCACTGGACTTGACTATTTCAGTGGCCTCCATGCCATCATCGTTACTTCTCCGTCCACAAATCCAACTTGTTTAAAACTCTTGCCATTTATGACGTGACTTGTTGATAGGCTGCCTTGATCCTATTCCCTGCAACTGTCAGCCTTCTCCCCTTTTTAATTAATCACTTCAGTTAAACCTTCTATTACTTCTCCTAATCCCTCTCTTTCTCTCTTGGCTCTACATGCATTTTCAACACCCGTCTATAAAGTGTCTCAAAAGTTTGGCACGATCTTATCTGCCATTCACGCCAAGCTCTCACTGCAGTGAGGTTGGTGAAGTTAGCCAGCCAAATCTTTCTTCACTACAGCGGGATGGGAAAATCCTGCCAGCGTGAACGGTGATAAGATTCTGGAATCTGTATGGGTAAAGTGTTGCTCAGAATTAATTTGAGGTATCACATTTACTGAATCTGCTAGCAGAAACTTCACTTGTTTCTGAATTCCAGACACCAAACATATAATGAAGCCACCCCAACCCAAAGATATTTTGTGTATCCCCATAAGGGTAATTGTCTCTGGTTATCAAACAGTTGATAGATAGAGGTTTGAGCCCTCACTGAGTGAATGGCAGGGAGGAATAAAAACAGAACATTACAAAGGCAAAAATGAAAGCTTGCACTTTAGCTCTAATGAAAAGTATAATACATCAATTTATTACATCATTAATTTTTGTGCAGTAAAATTAATCATTTGGAAGGTAATATTTTTGGTTCTGTTATTCTTAAAGAAAAAATAAATATGAGTAAAATGAGTGCAATACATGGAAAAAGTATACAAAGATTTTGGGGTAAGTTTTCCCCTCCTCACTTGCCCCCCCACTGCCCCCTCCCAGCTGGCATATTTGAAGATGGGAGGTGGAGAGGTACGTAAAATAAAGCCGGTTGCCAGCCTTCCCACTCACTCCCTCCCATCCCTAACCTATCTCCCAAACTACAGAAGTTGGATGAGGCCTTGGACTGTTTGCCTACCCTTAGATCTATTGAGGTCTGAAGTGGATAATTATAACTCATTAGAGGGCTTTATTCCACCTCTATCACAATGTTTCAGCCTGTGAGGGAAGATGGGGTTGAAGAGGGATGGTGTGTAGGGGGGTGAACAGCCTTCAGCTTTCACTAAAAGTGTTAAGGGCCTGAACACACTTGAGGACCTCAATTGGCAGTGAAGCAGGCCGTGCATAAGCTTCCCCACCCCGGACTTAACCTGGGCAGAGGTGGGAAGGGCTCCCACTCACCACCTTCCCCCCTCATTAAAAGCACCCCCCACCACCACAAAAACTCATCTCAGCAGTGGCATTGGATTCTGCCTTTAGTCTGTATTTAGCGTGTCAGCAGTGGGCAGATTGATAACACTTTGCCTCTAGGTCAGATGCTTGGTCAATTTAAGTTTAACTGCAGCAACTTGAGCAGAAATCTAGGCCAATGCTCTAACACAGTGCTCAGAGAATGGTGCACTTTGGGAGATGCTGGCCAGAAGTTTCCGGACATTCATGCCCAGCCTCCGCCATTGCAGGTGATGACGAAGAAATTGGCATTCAGCCAAATCTTCATTCACTGCAGCAGGACCCGAGAATTCCGCTGGCGTGAACAGCTATAGAATTCCACCCACCATCTTTCAACTGACACATTGAACCAAGATATTGGCTGCTCTTTCAACAGATGCAAGTTCAAATATTTATTCCTTAATAAACATCACCAAATCTGATCGTTTGGTAACTATCACATTGCTGTTTGTTGTGTGCAAATTAGCCACAATATTTCCTACATGGTAACAATATTTGTCCTTCAAATGTATTTAATTAGTTGTAAAGAGCTTTGAGTATGGGTAAATGTACATTTTTATTTACTTATTTACACTGGGAGTGGAATTTTCCCATCCCGCCTACCATGGGAATTATAACAATGGGACATGAACTATGCAAAGATCCATTGACCTCGAGTGGGATTTTCCAACCTTGGGGCAAGCACGGCTGGAAAATTGGAAAGGGTGTAGAGGAGATTTACCAGGGTATTGTCTGGTATGGTGGGAACATCTTATGAGAAAAGACTGAGGGACTTGAGGCTATTTTCGTTAGAGAGAAGAAGGTTAAGGGGTGACTTAATAGAGGAATATAAGATGATCAGAGAATTAGATAGCATGGACAGTGAGAGCCTTTTTCTCAGATGGTGATAGCTAGCACAAGGGAACATGGCTTTAAATTGGGGGGGATGATAGATATAGGACAGATGTCAGAGATAGGTTCTTTACTCAGAGAGTATAAGGCATGGAATGCCCTGCCTGCAACAGTAGTGGAACTTGCCAACATTAAGGGCATTTAAATGATCATTGAATAAATATATGGATGATATTGGAATAGTGTAGGTTAGATGGGCTTTAGATTGGTTTCACAGGTTGGTGCAACATTGATGGCTGAAGGGCCTGAACTGCACTGTAATGTTCTATGTTCCATTTTCTAAATCCCACCCAATATCTATAGCATTGGTACAAATTCCAAGTTTGCAGTGTAAAGGTAGAGTTAACAACCCATTAATTTCAGAGGGCAGTGCAATGCGACTCCCTTGTTTTTATATCTGAAGAAGGTTTTGCATCTCTTTACTCCAGAAACAAGATGGCCACCTCTCTGAAACTACAACTGCCTTGCATCAATACTACAGTGGAGAATACTGCCTTAAATATGGGTTTCCAATTGTAACAGACTAGCAATGGTGCTTTTTGTTACCTGTTACTGATAACTGTGTCTCCAAGGGGTGGATTCAACAAAGGGTCAAGGGGTGGCGGATGGATTATCCACAACCTCACCCCAAGCTAAAAATCTTGCCGCACATCACCATCATGAAATAAAAGAACACAAGAGACCTGGCTGCACTGATAAAAATGTGGCCTTAATTGAATCAGAGTGGGATATCTGCTTCTGAGGGTTAGGAAGACCTGCCCTGGAGACAAGCTGATCTAGCTGGAAGTGCTGCAGTCCCAGCATCACCAGAAGAGATTACTGGAAATTTCTGGGGCTGCAAGCAGAAAGATTAGCCTGGGGATGTTAGGCAGGCACGGCTAAGAGACCCTAGCAAGGGTTAGGGAGCGTGGGAGATCATATGAGATAGGACTGGGGCCTGGGGCAAGTGGGTGGTCGGAGGATAAGAGAACCTCCCCAAGGGAGGTTCCACCATTCCTGTCTATTAGTGAAAGAACCTCATCCTGCCACTGTGGGTATTCATACAGCGGCAACAGACTTCCTATAAAACAGAGAATTTGGCACACAGCCAAATCTATTTTCACTGCAGCGGAACTAGAGAATCCCATTTGTGGGCTTCGGAGAGGAGGGAAAGAGAAGAGGGGGCTTTCTTTTGTTGTCAAGCACTGAGTGCCTGACCAAGAGACCCTTGCATTGGGAAGTGGAGGGAGGTATTGACTCCCATCACTCTACTGTTACTGCTAAATCCCTGTCCCATAATCTCCCTCCTGAGATTTCCTTTTCACCATCATTCCTAAGACTTGGATGGGTGCATTACAAGCAGCAGCCACTCCCTCACCAGTGGACTGGCAGGCAGGACTTTTGCCCCTCTGGTGCTTCATTTCCAGGAAGGTTCCCAGCTGCTTAGTTAGGTGCTTGATTGGCCCTTCATTTAGCAGACTTTCACAGAAGTAAGTGATGTGGGGTTCTCCATCACCCTCCAGCTAGCAGGAAGACACCCTGCACCTATATTAAATTCCACTTTAAAAATAATTGAATTTCCAGAGGCCATTCTCCCACTTGTTCGCTGTAACTTCAGTGCTTGTGCTATTTTCTGGGGTTTCCAGGACTGCATGAGAGAATCCCGGAATTTCAGAGGAGCTAAGAAATATTCAGATACAGTTTCTCATTATTTGCATTACATCCTCGTTCTTTGAAAATCTCGCCTTAGCTACCAAAGTTTAGGGAGGTAAGTGCATGTCTGCAATGCAGGAGTGTGCAAAGGGTATTATTGCTGGAGTTAACCAGTTATCAACACAGACTTTTGTTAAGTTTCCTCTATTCCGAGCCAGGATCATTTCATCTATTCGGGCAGCATGGTACCACTGTGGTTAGCACTGCTGTTTCACAGCGCCAGGGACTCGGGTTCGATTCCCGGCTTGGGTCATTGCTTGTGTGAGTCTGCATGTTCTCCCCCAGTCTGCATGGGTTTCCTCCAGGTGCTCCAGTTTCGTCCCACAGTCTGAAAGATGTACTGGTTAGGTGCATTGGCCACAATAAATTCTCCCTCAGTGTATCCGAATAGGTGCCCAAATGCGACTAGGGGATTTTCACAGTAACATTATTGCAGTGTTAATGTAAGCCAACTTGTGGCACTAATAAATAAACTTTAAAGTTAATTTTCTGATTGAGTCTCCAGGTTTGTCTGGAAGTGAGCGAGATAAATCCCAGGCACCAGTGACAATTCTATCCGTCCACTCCTACGTTCTGATAGTGAACCAGCCTGGATGTTTAATCACCAACTATATAGCCCTGGTGTATTGTGGACTTCCATTCCATGATATTCTTTTACTAAGCTGAATACAGTGTTCTCCAGCTGTGCCACCTGCCAGGTTGCTTTTAGCTTCATTCCACGCTGGCATCCACTGTGTTTCCCTTCATTCCCCATTCTTCTTCATGCCTCCCCCTGGTTTTGGCATCTTTGGTACCTCCTTTGAGCTCTGCTCCTTAGATTCTGCAAGGTCTCCACTCCAAACCCTTCTCTTTCCTCTTATACTCACTTCTTTTCCTCCAGTTTCAGATGCTGCACTTCCAGCTCTTCAGATGCTGAGAATCTTCCATGCCTTTTTCAAACCTGTCACTCATTTTTTCTCAGATCAGGGCGTTGGGCATGTTTACCTTTTCCTTTCAGTAATGAATCCAAATCTTGGAAGAATTTAAATGAAATTTGCAATTTCAGAAGGTATATTCATGGAAGGTGAAAGTTCTGAAAGGTGAAGCCCCCAGAATGTTGAAAGAATCAATGTTGTCAAAGGACTGTTCATTATCGTATTAGGATACTTCGATATTATATTAGTTTGTTGGTTTATCTTCCCTTTTTTTCTTCTCTTGCATTATTAGTGTCTGAATAGAATAGTTAAAAGTGGTTAAATTGGTATGCTCTAACTTGCCAGACATGAGCTCAGCTGGTGTTGAAGAGTTGCACTTAAAGTTGTCACTCTCAGATGCAACACTGCATGGTATAGATTTTGTTTGGACAATCTGCACTTGAGAATTAGGAATTTCACTGTGTTAGTCATTTGTTCAGCCAAGCCATTAGAATGACATTAATGAGAAGAAATATTGTGATCAATATTCCATTTCTCTCACATTTCCTAAAATGGTTTACCAATAAATTGCAGACTGTTATCCACAATGATCTCTCCAAGTACACTAAGTAAACTGAAAATAGCACTTAGAATGTGTGCAACAGTTGTGATCAATGTGTTTTGAAGTCAGAGCCATGAACATGAAAGAGGTTGGATGCAATTTTTGACCAAAGGTAGGTAGGAACTTTCCGTGGAATCAGTGTTTCTTTGTGTAGACTTGACATATGCTCGTTTCATGCCCTGCGCTCCTTGATGACATGTATTCATTACTGATGAATAGACTGCCTCTCTTGTAAGACTTCTCAACTAACCTATGCCCATGTGTGAATGTTGAAGTTGTTAAAGACTGTATGGTCACAAAGATTCCAGTTTGAGGACCTGCCTGCCTTTAAAAATGACTCTCCAGAAGTTGCCAAGCCTGCCTGATGAGGCCAGAATGGCTTCCTGAATATGCTGAAGTGAGCCAGTCCATCCATTGATTGATGGTTTTCCACAGTTTCTGAAGTGTAGAATCTTTTGCTATTTCTTTTTGTAGCAGCTGATATTTGTATTGTGCAAAAGGTATTGGATCCATTTGGAGGACATCTTCAACTTGTATATCAAAGGATGTATTTTCTGTTTTCGCTGAGTTCGACAATCTGTTAAGTGTATCTAATGTGATCATCAAGTTGCCAGATTTGTACCTAATCTCACAGTCATAACCTTGAATCTTTATCAAGAGACATTGCAACCTTGATAGTGCACTGGTCAATGTTGCTGTCAACTCTTCTCCACTGGCTTGTGATTAGTCTGTATCACAAAACTTTTGCCAAATAGATAGATAAGAAAATGCATGATTTTGAAATTAATATTTCCTGCTTGATGTTGGAGGAGTTGGATTGCATTACGGGCACAGATTTGTTTTTTTGTAGTATGCATGTTCCTAGACTTTTCTATGAGGCATTTATCTCCAGGGAAGTTGTCTCCCTAGGATTGTAAAATTGCAATGCCAATGCTTCTAAGAATGCCTACTTCAGTGAGATGAAGGTGATCTTCATGCCACATGAAAGGCACACCTTTTCTCCAAAATTCCTTTAATGATTAATATTTTTGAGTAGAATTGGGAATCAATGGAGAAAAGAAATTTCAGAGATCTAGATAGCTTCAAAGATCATCCTAATCTTGACACACCTTTAATAAATTTCATGTTACTTGGATCGGGACATATGCCAGCACTGATATTAATAGAAACAAAGAAATTGAACAGCTAAATGTTGATGTCATGTTTCATGCTGTTTGCATCAATAGATGCAAATTATGGTCATGTTCTTGCTTTGCTCTTCCCACAACACTGTAGCGGATGCAGTCTGTTACAGTGCATGTAATGTGATCCATGTGAGCTTTAAAGAGATTCTGACTAATAGATAACCCTAAAGGAAATCATTGAAAACAGTATTATCTGAATAGGGTACAAAATGTACTAAGCTCTTAGAATTTCTCCACGAGATCTACTGACCCTGGCATCAAACTTCAAGAAGAATCTTGCACATATAATTCTCAGATTTAACTCTTTAAATGTGGGTATTTTGTAAGGACAATGTTTCAAAACTGCATTTAAATGTTATGGATCGAGGCATACTCTCAACGACCTGTCTTTCTTTAGCTCTACCAATCTGTGTGCCCTTGTCCTCTTCTAATGATTCTGACTTTCTCCATCTAGTCCTGTTCCCTTTAATTTGTCTTATATGTGGATGACTGCACTTACATGGTGGATCAATTGACAGGCTTGCATTCTCTGGGAAGCATAATACTTTAGTTCCCTTCCAGTTGCAAATTTTGTCAAAGCATTCTGTATGTTTCACTATTAAGTTGTGAACTGAGGTGATAAGAATCATTTTTGAGGTTGATGTGTCTTGTGATGTCTGATTAATTCCATGGATTTTTACTAGGGCATGACATGCCAGTAGATCTGTAATCACAGTAGAACATAAGGCCATAAGATATAGGAGCAGAAGTAGGCTTCTCGGCCCATCAAGTTTACTCCATCATTCAATGAAATCATGATTTCCTCAACTCAACCTTCGCCCATTATCCTCATAACCCTTGATTCCCTTGCTGATTAAATGTTTGTCTATTCAGTCTTGAACATATTCAATGATCTAACCTCTACAGATCTCTGTGGTAAGAATTCCACTGATTCACTACCCTCTGAGAAAAGAAATTCCTCCTCATCTCCATCTTAAATGGGTGACTTTGTACTCTGAGATTATGCCTTCTGGTCCTAGACTCTCCCAGTGTGGGAAATGCCTATGATACCCAAGAGGATTGATTGTACTTACACTGCACAACTAAGAATCCTGCATATGGAATTGGGAAATGATTGTATGCTGAAAATGTTACTGTAGTAAGTTTCACCATGGCCTTCTCCTCTGAGGATACATGTTCTTTAAAATCTGCCACAATAGTACATTGGCACATGCCTCTGTCAATCTTGGCCAATAACGAATCGTTACCAACTTTCTTAGGACAGATTCTTTGAATCTTGGCCAAATGCATTGGATAGTGTGATAGCATCTATGTTTTCCAAATGATTGATGGAGTAAAACATATGCTTACAAACATATGAATTAAGAGCAGGAGTAGGCCACTCAGCCTCTCTCCCCCATTCAATAAGATCATGGCTGATCTGATTGTAACCTCAACTCCACATTCCTGCCTAACTCTTGATAGCCTTTTACCATCTTGTTAATCAAGAATCTATCTAATATATAAAATATTGAAAGATCCTGCATCCACTGTCTTTTGAAGAAGGGAGTTCCAAAGACTCTCAACTCTCTTGAGAGAAGAAAATTCTCCTCATCTATATCTTAAAATGAATCACTCCTTACTTTAAATTAGCGACCACTAATTCTAGATTTTTCCGTAAGAGGAACATTGTGTCAATACCACTCAGGATGTTAAACTTTTCAATCTCTCACACTTCTAAACTTTAGTGATACAAGCCTAACCTCTCAACTTTTCCTTAGAAGACAATCTCCGCATTACTGTAATAACTTAATAAAACTCTTTGAACTGCATCTGATGCATTTACATCCTTCCTAAAATAAGAAGACCAATACTGCGCACAGTAGTCCAGATGTTGTCTCATCAATATCGCATACTTTTTATTCAGTTTCCTTCACAATGAACAATATCGTAGTTTTGTTCACCACTCCTTGTGTCATTGTGCACATCATCTTCATTTTCTGGTTTGTCAATCAGCTCATGTACATGTTTCTGACAGAATACTGGATGGTCATTCTTACTACTTGAAGGTACACATTGTATACGGTCTATTTGGATCAGTGCATGGTTTTTGATGCTGCATGAGCCTTTGCTTCAGTGCAGTACTGCTGCCAATGGCCCTTTCTGCCTCATACAACTTTGATGGAAAGCTTGGCAGTTCCTTGGTGCATACAGTATTGCTACATTTGGGTGTTTAAGTGAGTGTTAACTAACAATTTTGCAGTAACTTCATTACAGTATTAATGTAAGCCTTACTTGTGACTAATAAATAAACGTTATTTTACTTTACAATTAGGGTTGTAATTAGGATCTGTAAGCATCATCAACCTGCGAGAATCACTTTGCACTTGCATCCGTTCTTGAATAGCTCTTCAATTCTTTACACTCTGGACTTGTTTAGCAGGTCTTTCTTTCTGGGAGCCGATGCAATCACCAACTCAACAATCTGGTCTGCTCGTTCTGTATTTTAAAAATCACTGGACCATTCCCTTTTCTCCTAACGTGCTGATAAGTCTATTGATTCTGTAGATAAAAGCAAAATACTACGGATGCAAGAACTTGAAACAAGAACAGAAAATGCAGGAGAATCTCAGCAGGTCTGACAGCATCTGTGGAGAGAAATAGAACCAACATTGACCTGCTGAGATACTTCAGCATTTTCTGCTTTTGCTATTGATTCTGTAGGCTGTTGTCAAAATGACGTGAACTGTAGTCGATGAATGCAGAAGTCGAACAGATTCTTAACCTGTCTTCCAATGTGGTGCGTGTCTTCTGGGAATCCATTTGCCATTTCTCTGTGAATCCTGATGTGTACACCCTGCGTAGGCATTCATTCTCAAATTCTGGGTGAATTTTGAAGGTTCCCTTGCCTGGTTCAGACACACTTGAATTAAGAAACCAGAGTTATATATGCTGTTTAAAAAAAATTGGATTTGGACAGTAGGTCAACTGCATTTCAATTCAAACTGTGGAAAATTGTGGACATTCTTTAACCTTCTTCTACAGTATTTGGGATGAGTATCACTGAAGCTGCTTTTTCTTACTGTTCCAAAAACAAGTTGTGGTGGGAACTCTGTGAATGGAACAGTATATCCAGAGCAGGAGAATAATGATGTCTTTACTTTTAATTGTTCACCAACTCCCAAAGCCACACATTATATTTGTAGGCTATTACTGCAACATTTTCTCATTTGATTTTTGGGCATTTTTGTATTCTCCCTGGCTTATTTTGATCCAGTATATATCCTGGTCATTCACATTTCCCAGCAGAGCTCACCCAGTGCTGATGCTCTGGATATGCTGTTCCATTCACAAAGCTAACGGGTTATGCAATCTCACCATGGGCAATCCGTTTACTTATCAGCTCTTCACTTGAACACTCTCTCCAATGCTACAACTTCATAGAAGCCCTACAATGTAGAAGAAGGCCATTCAGCCCATCAAGCCTGCACTGACAACAATCCCACCCAGACCCTAAACCCTTAACCCCATATATTTACCTAGCTAATCCTCCTGACATTAAGGACAATTTAACATGGCCAATCAACCTAGCCCGGACGTCTTTGGACGGAGAGAGGAAACCAGAGCACGTGGAGAAAACCACAAACTACACACAGACGGTGACACAAATCGGGAATCGAACCTGGGTCTCTGGCATTGTGAGGCAGCAGTGCTAACGACTGTGCCACTCATAGCTCAGAATAGCTTTTCTTTGCAGTCTGCGCACTGTGCATTCAATGCTCTCTGATGCTTGTTGAATGCCAGGTAGCATGATCAAGGATTGGTAATGTGTTATACCTATAGTTAATTTTTATGCCAGACTGATTGACCATTACTAAGCACCATTACCATGATGTAATACCTAATCGAGATCCTTCACCATTACTGGATCAAGATCCTGGAATTGCCTCCCTGACAGCACTGTGGCTGTGTCTGCATCTCATGGACTGCAGCGTTTCAAGAAAGCAGATCACCACTACCTTCTGAAGGATATCTAGGGATGGGCAATAAATGTTGACCTGGGCAGTGATGCACATACCCCATAGATGAATAAAATTTAAAAAAAAATCAGCCCTTACTTTCGTCAAGATAAGAACATTTTTTCTTTTAACGTATATTTGTGTTCTCATTGCAGAGCTTTTGTTTACTTTAAGCAGCAGTTTAACTTTGAGAGCACTCTGGCTGATTCTTCAGACTGTCAATGAGGAAAGAATTGACCTGGACAGTGCTGATTGACTTTTCTTTGCCTAGTGCCACTGGATAATATGCTATTCATTATCTATCTGTGATCACAACATAACACCAATTTCAGGCACGGTTACTCCATTGGTCCATCTGGCTGAGCCATCCATTTCCCTCAAGATCTCCTTAATGCATTTATAAATCTAATAGCTCAGAATTCTGTTTCCTGACAGTAACTGTCTTGAGCCATTTTTGAACTTGTTCCTACCCTCTTGTTCCACCACTCTTATTGTTAGCCTGTTCATGTTTATCAGCCTTCTACTGATTGTTTTTCCTGAGTTTCCTAAACCAGCAAAACCACAACACCTCCCCACCCCCATCCCTGCCACTGCTGTGGCCAAGTCCTTGTTTAGACTGTTTGTGTCAGTAACGCAGTTATGAGTCCAACACTGTCAGTTGGTTATGGCCTAAATATCCTCAGCTCAATGTGATCTGCTTGTAAAGTCAGGAGGTCTGGCAATCTTGCGTAAGAAAGTATCAGGAGGGGAGCCTGACATCTTCCCACCACCACCACCCCCCCGCCACCACACTGCCACCACTGCCATGGCATTTTGGAAACATAGAAGCATAGAAGATAGAAGCTAGAAGAGGCCATTCAGTCCTTCAAGCCTACTCCGCTATTCATCATGATTATGGTAATCCTGCTTCTCCCTCTCCCCATAAACTTTGATCTCATTTTTCCAGCAGTGGGCACCTCAATGGCATAGCCACCCTCTAAATGGCCAAGTAAGCCATTTAAGCATCCTGCTCCAGCTTTGGACTGAAATCTTCATCCATCCCCTTCCAATCTGAAGTCCATATTCCTCTCCATTGCACACTTGGATGGGCTGATCTCACTGCTGAAGCCCCAGGCTCCAGCCTCTGATCAAACACAATCTCTTTTCATTCCAATCAGTATGTTTTCTAGTAGTTGATGAATATACAATTAAGACCTGCAAATATGGATATGAACTTTGCCACCAGCTCTTTAATGGTCAGAGATTCAAGATCATGATATCAAATCCCCACTAATTCCCGCACCAGATCCTGATGATTCTTATTTCAGTTCAGATCTATTTCTTTCTGACTCAGGCTCTGAATTCCAGTTTCTCTTCTGCCCATCAAGAAGCCACTTCCTGCATCCCCATACCCTTTCCTATCCCCAGTCATTTTGAAGGCATCAGGAGATCCCTCTGCCAATCCAGGTCCCACTCCACCTACATTTCCCACACCACACCTCTCTCCTTCTGTCATTCTCCTGTTCCCCTGTGTTCCATTGAGTCCCTACAGTGCAGAAGGAGGCCGCTTGATACATCCTGCCGGCACCAACAGCAATCCTACCCAAACTCTATCCCCATAACTCTACCCATTTACCCTATTAATCCCTCTGACACTAAGGGGCAATTTATCACGGTCGATGCACCTAAGTTGCACATTGTTGGAGTATGGGAGGGAATTAGAGCACCTGGAGGAAACCCGCATAGCCATAGGGAAAACGTGCAAATTCCACACAGACAGTGACCCAAGACTGGAATTGAACTCAGGATCCTTGACACTGGAAGGCAGCAATGCTAACC
This sequence comes from Sphyrna mokarran, assembly GCA_024679065.1. NCBI lineage: Eukaryota > Metazoa > Chordata > Chondrichthyes > Carcharhiniformes > Carcharhinidae > Sphyrna > Sphyrna mokarran. Next base: position 38,910,919 of record JAGIQG010000017.1, read on the forward strand.
ACTGTGCCACCATGCCTTCCCATGTTGCAACTGTACTTCACATGTCAGGTGCGTGAGGGAGTGGTGGATATAATTTTTAAAAGCAGAGAGGGCAAGCAGCAGAGTCAGTATTTAGGAAGCCAGCAAACCAGTCAAATTCAATGCTGCGTAACCTTTTAAAATTTTCAATGTCATTCAGCAACAACACTGCAAAGCTGGCAATACTTAGCGACAATGTACCTTGCATTATATTTTAGCTGTATGTGACCGATTCATTGAAGTGCACTGGCCCTTTATTAGCTATCATACATGTATGGTAACTTAAAAGGGCTGACTTTTGTGTGGCCTCCATAGAACATGTGAACACCTACACAACGTAGAGGGAATATTGCTTACCAGCCCCAGAAATGAGGCCAAAATTGAAGTACGTTCCTAATGAATCTTCCACCTGTATCCAGACCCCATTGCAATATTTCCCATTGCAGCATTAGATTTCAGTTTATATTGGGTGCTTCCATCCTGCTCTAGCTGTGGACTGAAATCTTCATCCATCCCCTTCCAATCTGAAGTCCATATGCCTCTCCATTGCACACTTCGATGGGCTGATCTCACTGCTGAAGCTCCAGGCTCCAGCCTCTGATCAAACACAATCTCTTTTCATTCCAATCAGTGTGTGTTCTTGTAGTTGACGAATATATTGGTACGATTAAGACCTGCAAATACGGATATGAACTTCGCCACCAGCTCTTAACGATCAGAGATTCAAGATAATGCTATTAAATCCCCGGCTAATTCCCACACCAGATTCTGATGATTCTTATTTTGGTTCAGATCTATTTTTTCTGACTCAGACTCTGAATTCCAGTTTCTCTTCTGCCCACCAATCCCTACCCGACCCAGAATTCCATATTAGAGGAGTTATATTATGATAAAAACAAATTACTGCAGATGCTGGCATCTGAACCCAAAAAAGGAAAATGTTGGAAAATCTCAGCAGGTTTGACAGCATCTGTAAAGAGAGAAAAGAGGTGACGTTTCAAGTCCAGTCAACCCTTTGTCAAAGCTAAAAGACTTAGAAAGTGGGAGATATTTTTGTACTACAGGGTGAGGGAATGAAAGATGAGTCATAGCCTCAGAAACCAGGGGAAACCAGATAACAGCTGTCCATCGAGAGAATGAGGGGTAAATTAGTGTGTAAAGTTTCCCCCTACTTCACGCCTCTTCCCTTTCCTTTTCTCCTCCTTTGTTTCTCCTTTTCTAAATCTTACCCTCTGTCCCATCTATCCACCTCCCCCCTCCCACCCCCAACATCTTTATTTTAGCTTCTCTGCCGTTTGACCATTCACACCCTTTATTCTCTCTGTGGACAGCTGTTACCTGGTTTCCCTGCTTTCTGTGGCTATGACTCATCGTTCATTCTGTCTCCCTGCGGTATAAATATCTCCCATTTTCTAAACCTTTTAGCTTTGACAAAGGGTTGCCTGGACTCGAAACATCAGCTTTCTTCGCTCCTTACAGATGCTGCCAGACCTGCTGAGTTATATTATGATGCCCACCTTGTTGTGAGCTAACATTTTATGACAAAAAAAAACACAGGTACAGTAAATGTATGGAAGGAGCATGTGAAGCACAGAGGGTGGGATTTTCCAGCTGCGCTCATCCCATGGCTGTAAATTCCCGCCTCAGGACAATGGAAGTTTGCATGTTCCGTCAGTGTCTACTATGATTCCCATAGTGGGTAGGGTGGGGAAATTCCACCCATACTGACATAGGAAGTTACTGAAGGAAGACTGAACGTAAGACCATTCGATATAGGAGCAAATTAGGTCTTTCAGCCAAATTTGCTCCTGTATTCACTATATCATGGATGGGGAAGGTTCAGGGACAATCAAAACATGAAATCCTACCGATGTTAATAGTATTTTGGATCTTTCACGACATTTTGTGCTCCCATAACCTTTCATGTCTGCTACAAACAGAAATACAAAATGTAATTAATCAACCCCTCACTAGATTTTCCCCTTAAGACATCACTTTGGCGTTGTTTACAACAGGTTAACTCAGATAGGAACCTATTGAGGGCATCTTCTCTGGGGACGCAAATGTTAGTATAGCTACTGGGGGAGAGGAATGATGCTGCTAGAGCAGTCGGCTCTGCCACGCAATCATGGTTGATATGATTCTCATCCCCACTTTCCTGCCCTCTCCCCATAACCCCTGATCGTTTTATTATCAAGAACCTATCTATCTCTGTCTTAAAGACATTTACTGACTTGGCCTCTACAGCTTCTGTGACTATGAGTTCCACAGATTCACCACCCTCTGGCTGAAGAAATTCCTCCTCGTCTCAGTTTTAGAGAATCAGCTCTTCATTCAGCTTGTGCAGAGAGGAGTTTGCTGTAAGACAAAAGCAGAATAACAGCAGGGAATTAGAGGCAGTCTGAGTTATAGAGTTTATCTTTACATATCCTTGTTCATTGATGAGCAAGGATATGTAAAAGTCATGGAAAGAGTGGCAGATGCACAAACATAGACAAGCATTAGACTGTAGACACTGTTACACAAACAGACAAGCATTAGACTGTAGACACTGTTACACAAACAGACAAGCATTAGACTGTAGACACTGTTACACAAACAGACAAGCATTAGACTGTAGACACTGTTACACAAACATAGACAAGCATTAGACTGTAGACACTGTTACACAAACAGACAAGCATTAGACTGTAGACACTGTTACACAAACAGACAAGCATTAGACTGTAGACACTGTTACACAAACAGACAAGCATTAGACTGTAGACACTGTTACACAAACATAGACAAGCATTAGACTGTAGACACTGTTACACAAACATAGACAAGCATTAGACTGTAGACACTGTTACACAAACAGACAAGCATTAGACTGTAGACACTGTTACACAAACAGACAAGCATTAGACTGTAGACACTGTTACACAAACATAGACAAGCATTAGACTATAGACACTGTTACACAAACATAGACAAGCATTAGACTATAGACACTGTTACACAAACAGACAAGCATTAGACTGTAGACACTGTTACACAAACAGACAAGCTAGTGTAGACATGTACACAAAAGACAAGCATTAGACGTAGACACTGTTACACAAAAGACAAGCATTAGACTGTAGACACTGTTACACAAACATAGACAAGCATTAGACTATAGACACTGTTACACAAACATAGACAAGCATTAGACTATAGACACTGTTACACAATAGACAAGCATTAGACTTAGACTGTTACCAAACAGACAAGCATTAGACTGTAGACACTGTTACACAAACAGACAAGCATTAGACTGTAGACACTGTTACACAAACAGACAAGCATTAGACTGTAGACACTGTTACACAAACATAGACAAGCATTAGACTGTAGACACTGTTACACAAACATAGACAAGCATTAGTCTATAGGCACTGTTACACAAACATAGACAAGCATTAGACTGTAGACACTGTTACACAAACATAGACAAGCATTAGACTGTAGACACTGTTACACAAACATAGACAAGCATTAGACTATAGACACTGTTACACAAACATAGATAACCATTAGACTGTAGACACTGTTACACAAACATAGACAAGCATTAGACTGTAGACACTGTTACACAAACATAGATAACCATTAGACTGTAGACACTGTTACACAAACATAGACAAGCATTAGACTATAGGCACTGTTACACAAACAGACAAGCATTAGACTATAGACACTGTTACACAAACAGACAAGCATTAGACTATAGACACTGTTACACAAACATAGACAAGCATTAGACTGTAGACACTGTTACACAAACATAGACAAGCATTAGACTATAGACACTGTTACACAAACGTAGACAAGCATTAGACTGTAGACACTGTTACACAAACATAGACAAGCATTAGACTATAGACACTGTTACACAAACATAGACAAGCATTAGACTGTAGACACTGTTACACAAACATAGACAAGCATTAGACTATAGACACTGTTACACAAACATAGACAAGCATTAGACTGTAGACACTGTTACACAAACATAGATAACCATTAGACTGTAGACACTGTTACACAAACATAGACAAGCATTAGACTATAGGCACTGTTACACAAACATAGACAAGCATTAGACTGTAGACACTGTTACATAAACGTAGACAAGCATTAGACTGTAGACACTGTTACATAAACGTAGACAACCATTAGACTGTAGGCACTGTTCCACAAACATAGACAACCATTAGACTGTAGACACTGTTACACAAACATAGACAAGCATTAGACTGTAGACACTGTTACACAAACATAGACAAGCATTAGACTATAGGCACTGTTACAGGAAGGGACATTTGATCTTTATTTTAACAGATTCGCGCATGCATAGTGCTAGAAGAAACCTACAAGCTTGAAAGATATTGAGCAGGATCTTGGCCAGAAAGCGTGAATCTTGCCAGCGAGATTGAGATCTCCAATTATTTAAATGTAATTAATCAACCCCCTCACTAAATTTTCCCCCTCATGACATCACAGTGGCGACATTTACAACAGGTTTGTCCAGTTGGGAACGTGTTAAGGGAATCTACCCCGGGAATGCAAATGTTAGTCTAGCCACCGGGAGAGAGGGACGATGCTGCCTGGCATTGCTTTGGCACCAGTTGGCAATGCCAGATTGCTAGGCCAATGCCAACTTGTGCAGGGGGCAGTACTAGGGAGGGCCCTAGGGGAGCCACATGTGAGGGGACTCATCAATTTGTGTTGGTGGCAGGGGAGGGGTGCGGAGGTAGAGCAAACACTGAGAACGATGGAAATGCTTGAAATAAGAGGGGGGAAATAGTGGGGTGATGGTCAGGGTGCAGTTGGGGGAATGCCAAGGATAATTATGGGGTGAGTCAGTAAGGGATGGGATATTGGCGATGATTGGTGTGTGAAGGGATGGGATGAGAATTAGAACATTAGAACATTACAGCACAGAACATGCCCTTCAGCCTTCGATGTTGCGCCGACCAATTAAGAAAAAGCAATGACCCTCTAACCTAAACCATTCCCTTTTCATCCATAAACTTATCTACTAACCTCTTAAGTGCCACCAAACTTGGCGCATCTACAACTGCAGGAGGCAGGGCATTCCATACCCTTACCACCCTCTGGGTAAAGAACCTACCTCTGACATCCGTCCTATAACTACCACCCCTTAATTTAAAGCTATGTCCCCTCGTGCTAGCTTTCTCCATCCTAGGGAAATGGCTATCACTGTCCACCCTATCTAAACCTCTAATCATCTATATGTTTCAATAAGGTCTCCTCTTAGCCGCCTTCTTTCTAACGAAAACAACCTCAAATCCCTCAGCCTCTCTTCATAAGACCTGCCTTCCATACCAGGCAACATCCTGATAAACCTCCTCTGTACCCTCTCCAATGCCTCCACATCTTTCTTATAATGCGGGGACCAGAACTGTACACAATACTCCAAGTGCGGCCGCACTAGAGTTTTGTACAGTTGCAACATGACGTTGCGGCTCTGAAATTCAGTCCCCCTACCAATAAAAGCTAAGACTCCGTATGCCTTCTTAACAACCTTATCGACTTGATTGCCAACTTTCAGGGATCTATGCACATATACACCAAGATCCCTCTGTTCATCAACACTATTAAGAGTTCTACCATCAGCCCTATATTCTACACATTTGTTATTCCTACCAAAGTGAATTACCTCACACTTTTCCACATTAAACTCCATTTGCCGCCTCTCGGCCCAGCTCTGCAACTTGTCCAAGTCTCTCTGCAAACTATAACACCCCTCTTCACTATCTACCACTCCTCCGACTTTGGTGTCATCTGCAAATTTACTAATCCATCCTTCAATACCCTCATCCAGATCATTTATAAAAATTACAAACAGCAGGGGCCCCAAAACAGATCCCTGAGGTACACCACTTGTAACCGAACTCCATGATGAATAATTTCCATCAACCACCACCCTCTGTCTTCTATCAGCTAGCCAATTCCTAATCCAATTAGCTAAATCACCCTCAATCCCATACATCTGCATTTTCTGCAGAAGCCTTCCATGGGGCACCTTATCGAACGCCTTACTAAAGTCCATATATACCACATCAACTGCCTTACCCCCATCCACCTCTTTGGTCACTTTTTCAAAAAACTCAATAAGGTTAGTAAGGCACGACCTACCCTTCACAAAACCATGCTGACTATCCCCAATCAATTCATTTCTCTCTAAATAACTATAAATCCTATCCCTAATAATTCTTTCCAATACTTTGCCCACAACAGAAGTAAGACTCACCGGTCTATAATTCCCCGGAAAGTCCCTATTCCTCTTCTTGAACAATGGGACCACATTTGCTATCCTCCAGTCTTCCGGCACTATACCTGTAACCAACGACGACCTGAAGATCAAAGCCAGAGGCTCTGCAATTGTCTCTCTCACCTCCCAGAGAATCCTAGGGTAAATCCCGTCTGGCCCAGAGAACTTATCTAACTTCAAACCCTCAAGAATATCTAGCACATCCTCCTTATCTACTTCAATACTTTCCAGTTTACAACCCTGTATCTCAGTGTTCTCCACAACTACATTTACATCTCCCTGCGTGAATACCGAAGAGAAATATTTGTTCAGTGCCTCTCCAATCTCTTCAGGCTCCACGCACAACTTCCCACTGCTGTCTCTGACTGGCCCTAATCTTGCCCTAACCGATCTTCTATTCTTAACATATCTAAAGAAAGCTTTAGGATTCTCCTTGATCCTATCAGCCAAAGTCTTCTCGTGTCCTCTTTTAGCTCTTCTCAACTCACTCTTTAGCTCCCTCCTGGCTAATCTATAGCTATCCAGTGCACTAACTGAGCCTTCAAGCCTCATCCTGACATACGCCTCCTTTTCCCTTTTAACCAGCGAATTAACTTTTTTAGTACACCATGGTTCCCTTACTCGACCATTTCCTCCTTGCCTGACAGGGACATACTTATCAAGGATGGGGGGGATGATCACAGGTTCGGAAAAAGCCACATACTTGTGTGCTGGCGGGGTTAGTGAGAGAGTCATTTTTGTGTCAGTGGTCAGGGCACCTTTAAAAAGGGGCACCCTGAGCTCAGCACTAAGCTGGTTACCCAAGCCAGACTTACAACACAAGCCGTGCCTCTTTTATTGCAGTTAAAGCAATAAGATTTGGAGAGAAAAGTGGCCAGTGAAGCTGGAGAACTTCACACCAGTTTTCTCACCAGAACTGACAGTCTGCTAAGTTCTTATCAGATTACACCCATGGGTTGATGTTTTGTGTTCCTGTTTCTGGCAGGCATGAAAGGTCACGGGAGCGCAAAATATCACAAAAGATACAGAAATGCTATTTAAACCGGTGGGATTCCATGTTTTGATTGTCCCTGACTCTTCACCATCCATGACATAACGGAACTCAATGTTGAGTTGGTGGGGGGATGCAGGGTCAGGGGCAGGTTGGGGGAGGTTGGCTATTGCATGAGGGGAGGTGGGGGATGTGTTCCAGGGTGGGACGGTGTCCTGAGGCAAGTGAGGGTGGGGGATGTCGTGTTGGGGTGGATGTTAGCTTGGGTAGGAGATTTTTTTTGTACTGTGATTTCTTTCAATCTTTTAAAACATATCCCAACCTATGTTGCTGGTGGGATAGGCTCAGCTAGAGCCAGTGTTACGTGCCCCTTCATGTTTTTACAGCTACCAGCCGAGTGATATGGCAGAGGAAGTTGCCATTGGGGCCAATAGCACCCACTCCCTTTTTCACACTCACTGCATCGCTGCCAAAAGACAGGAAAATTCCATCCAAAGAATACAAAAATAACTTCCAAAACACAATGCTATTAATAGATTCATCGAGCATTATTTTGATGCCTCAGTCACAGAGGGCTGGCCGTGCATTTTTTATAGCTGTAAAGTTGACAGGTGTACACAGGTTATTAAAACAAAGTTTCACCTGGCTGTTAATTGGGCCCGGCCTGAAGGAATGAATGCACGACTTTCAAGGTCACTACTATCAAAGTAATTTAGCTGAAAATGATGCACCAAGCTTATCAACTTCTGCAATACATTGGCTGCATAATGATTATGAAAGAAACTGTTTGCAATGCAAATCACATACACAGACTTTTATACACACAGTTCCTTTCCCTTACTGTGTTCATTCTGTACACTGCAGTCTCAGATATCATGCCACATTTTGCTAATCTCCTAAAATGTCAACATGTAAAGTCTTGTTTATTTGTGCATACTGCCGGCAGAAAAATTTCTTAAATCCCAGTAATTATTCTTCTTCCATTATGTTAACAAGATTCTGCACATGCAATTTAAGCAATCTTCGAACAAAATGAAAAAACTTGAAATACCAATGCCCCAGTGAAATACATACTTACAAATGCTTGGACAGACATCAAACTTTGGTTGCAATGTTGCATTCCTCTCAAAGGACTCGATCACTTGGTTTCCAAACACAACCCCTCTGAAAATGCCCCAGACGTCCCAGCAGTTATGCTGGAATCCTGCTTGTCAGCGCCCTTCAAGATGACCCTGTTGGAGTTTTTGAGTTCAGTGGAAGGACAATTCATTTGTGTAGAGCCAACAGATAGTTGGATCATAACAAGTGAGGGTCCACGACTTCTACTGGTATTGGAAACTTCAGTGACTAGTCACCTTGTATGGATAGCCCTTGTCCCCACCTGAGACCAACCTAAACCAGGAAATTAATCAGCAAATTTGTTTTTAATGAGATCAGTGGCTGCCTTATGGAAGCTGCTTTGTTTAGGTTTCCAGATAGAGACTGAAGCAGCATAATGCTATTGCCCTCATGAGGGGTGGCTAGAAGTTTTGTCCCTTTAAAAAGCTGCATGGGAAATGCCCATGTTTGAGTAGGACCTAACACAATCAGATCCCAGCTTTCTTCTGAATGTTTTAACCAAATTCCAGCCATGATCCAACAGCTGTAGGGAAGAATAGTCACATAGATTTGGCCCCTGTTAAAAATCTGCAGTGAGTTTTTTATAAATATGTTTAAGGAACCATTATTTAAAAATGTATTCTGCAGTTGAACAGAATCACGAGTGGCAGATATAGCAAGAAACTAATGTATTCACGATGTGATTCTTATGAATGATAAGAAACAGATCTTAAAAACAGATTCTACTATTTGCCAATTTGAATTATACATGGAGATTCATTCAAATTGTGCCCTCTGAGCAATGCTCCAGATATTCAATCTCTTCCCAAGAGACTTCTTAAAAATAAAAGGCAGCAGGAACAGCTTCTCATTCTAATATCCTCTAATTACGAAGAGAACAAGAATTTTATAATGTGCGGTGGCACCACAGAGGGGTTTTTCTTTTTGCATGACAAAGTCATTTGTATTCATTAGACTTACCACAAATACCTATATTGGCTTTCTCTGTTTCTGCTTGTATAATGCTGATTATCTTTTATGTTTTAGGTCGGGATTGTTTTACACTACTCCACTCTATCTACAGTCTTCTGGATTTGTGTCACTGCCAGGAACATTTACAAGCAAGTGACAAGAAAGGTCCCTCAGTACCATGATAGTGACCAGCAGCCACACTCCCAGCAACCCATGTTGCGGTAAGGATTAATGCATGTCAGGTCCTTCTAAGAGACAACATAATAACATTTGTATTGATGGTCATGAGCAGAATGTAAAAGCAACTTGAAGCCTGAGAAACATTTAGCAGAGAGGGATTTTATTCCATTTGTGCCTGTGTGCTTTTATCCCTGCTTTTATTTTAACACTCCCTTTCCATCTATGTTATCCCCTCCATACTGTGCAGTATGCACAGCACAGATAGAGAGGTTGCAATACCATCATGTTATCGTGACTACTCACCATTTTCAATGTAATGTTTGCATGAGGAACACTACCATAAAGGACACTATTCATTTCAGTCAGTGTTAGTGGGAAAAGGGTAATTACACCAGTGTGTGGAAAGGGAGTGACTAGAGGTGCAAGTGGAGGCATTGTTAGGGGAGATGCAGGAATAGCGGGCAAGAGGTGTCTGAGAAAGAAGCAATTGGGGAGGTAGGGAGGGAGGAAAATCAGGAGAGAGAAGGAAGGAGAACAAGAATGCTGGGGGAAAGAGAAGAATGAGAGGGAAATGGAGGAAGCGGAATGAAAATGTACTAGTGAGAGGGCTGAGCGGACACAGGGAAAAGCAGGCAAATGGAAACAATATACAGGGTTAGAGGGAAACTGCAATCAGTGGGGTGGAGTGAGGGAAGAAGGGTGTGGTGTTCATGGGGCAAGGAATGAGCTAGCCAGGAGCTTGTTTGGAAGAGGAATTGAAGTCCCCAGTGAAATGCATGCCAATGGGAGCTTGATCCACGTGAATCAAGCCCAGTTTATGACTTAAGTAGAGGCAAAATACTGCAGATGCTGGAATCTGATAAAGGGTCATCCTTACTCTTTGGCCGTATTCCCTCTCCACAGATACTGTCAAACCTGCTGAGATTTTCCAGCAGTTTATGACTTAATGCTCAGGATGGGGTGATAAGTTTCCTTGCTTGCATTTAGGTCGATGTGGAGGTAGGGTTGGAGGTTGGCGGGGGAGGGGGGGTGACTTCTAATTCATAGGATTGCAGTGAGGGGAATTTCTCACCAGAAGGGGATAGAAAGTTTTTGGTTTTGTTTCTCATATTTCTTTCCCACAGGTTTTGCTCAATTACACTCTTCTTGCAGATTTCAGTTTTAAGATTATTTCAGGCTGTTCTTCATTTTCCTTGGGGAGGGAGGGATTTGGGAGGGAAAATGTGCTCTGCCCTTTCCCACTGTTTCTCATTCAGTCTCTCTGCAAACATTAATATTTATTATTTTTGAAAATCCTACATTATTCACTTTTGCCTGTCCCACTTGAAGTACCACTGTGTGCGACAATTTTACAACATGCCCTGTGTGCAAAGGGGTTTAAGTGCATCTAGTTTACTGATTACTTGTTTTGCTTTATGTTTCAATGTGAATCAGCATCAGTAGATTACAATCACTCAAGCTAATGTATAGTCTTACCAACGTCTGTTGACGTGACTTGCCGCTGCCACAAATGCTATTCCATTTGAGGGATGCAGATGTGAATTAGTTCAAGTTGCCCAGCTGTGCTATCACCTAACATTAGATGGAGCATTTATTTGTTTCACTTTGTCATGAAACCGCCCCACTGCTGGCGTTATTCTTTTGGAATTCTGAGACTAACCTTAAGGTTTGACCGCAACATTAAATTCCATTGGGTATAAATTTTGACTCAAATACAAAGCAGAACCTTCTAGCAAATTAAGTTACACATAGTGCAAAGGTCATCCCTTGGTAATTATTTTGCAAGTCACCAGCCATAAAATAGTGAATATACTTGCTGTGTTCTGGTGACAACCCACCAGATTCTATGGTAAGGTGAATAACATAAAGTATTAGAATATTCAATGCACTTTGCTACACTGTAGATACTGGCTTTCACCCTTTACCTAATTTAACGTTTTCTTCTAATTGTTTACTGTTTAATTTTCTCGTGTTCAAAGTTACATGGTGTGAAGTAAAATGTTTCCCATTAGAGAAGATCGGGGACAATATAATGTTACCCACTAAGATGTAGATTTAATGTGTTCAAACGCTGTTGTTGCCAAGATATTTCCTTAACTATTCTTCAATTGACCATAGTATCATTGGGTTATATCTTGAAGGGCTGAGGAAATTTATATAAAATAGCTATTAAAATCAGAGCTAACATTTGCACAGAAGTACAGACATGTAGCAATTTGTAAGCAATATTGGTTTTTAGACTCATTGAAACATAGAAACTAGAAGCAGGAGTAGATCATTTGGCCCTTTGAGCCTGCTCTGCCATTCATCTTGATCACAGCTGATCATCAAATTCAGTATCCTGATTCCTCCCCCCCACCATGTTCCTTCATTGCTTTAGCCCGAAGAGCCATATCTAATTCCTTCTTGAAGTCATACAACATCTTGGCTTCAATTGCTTAATGTGAAAGTGAATTCTGTATGTTCACCACCTTCTGGGTGAAGAAATTTCTCCTCACCTTAGTCCTAAAAGATTTTCCCCAATCCTCAATCTATCATCCCTCGTGCTGGACTCCCTCACCGTCGAGATCATTCTTTCTGAATTTGCCCAGTTCATTTATTAGCATAAGTTGCTACTCATATTACAGGAAGCAGAGGTGGTGATTGTTGGAAAGGAGGCACTCTATTATTCATGCAATTTTCCACTCTCATCATCAGTATTTCATGAAACAATGCGTTGTGGCTTTTTTCAGATGCATTGCACAACACATAAGCTCCTATTTTGTACTTGATATTGTTTCTTCGTCACTTTCTTTTTAGTTTAGGCATCAGTTGTAATTTCTCATTGTTCCTATATGAGAGAGGGAAACTATTGTAACTAATACCATGCCAGAATTTTAGTCCACAGGCAGAAATTTCAATTTCTCATACTTTTGACAATGTTGTGATACTTGCAGTAAATGAATCAGACATGCGCCATCATGCTTTTCAAATTTGTGAGTTGCAGGAAGTGTTTTATCTAGCACTGATATTCGTGACTGGTGCCTCTGATTCTCTTTCATGCATCACAACATTGTGAATATCAAATTTCACTGTCGCTTTCACATAAAGTTAAAGAAGCAGCCAAAACATTAATGGCTGAGATTATCATTCCTTCAAATGCCTGCATTCATGAATAACTCAGTGAATTTTTACTTTGTCAACTGTTCTTCTTTCAATCATTCACACACAGGAAAATCCTCAAAGAAATATTGGAGATGTTCATTATATAAAGCAAGCTGTAAGAGAAGAGAAATGCTTGTCCCATTTCTTAATTTGAGTTCTCAATGTAGGCCAGATTCTCATCAGTTTTGTAATCATCCCTGGATATCCAGAGTCTGAATTCAATATTGCCTTTTGGGGTCATGATTATTGATTCTGAACTGATCAAGTGTCTTTATACTAGTTGAAGGGAACAAAGATAAGGCTGCATTCCATTCGCAACCTTCATACAGGGCTTGAGTTTACTATGTTCTAGGTGAAAGGCATCTCCTGCACCCAAACCACCCACTACTCCAAAGTTCAACGATGTGCAGGTTAGATGGATTGGCCATGCTAAATTGCCCCTTAGTGTTCCAAGATGCATAGGTTTGGGGAATTAGTGGGGTAAATATATGGAGTTATAGGAATAGGGCAGGGGTAAGATGCTTTGTTGGAGAGTTGATGCAAACTCAATAGGCTGAATGGTCTCCTTTTGCACTGTAAGGATTCTATGAATCCAGGGCTATCCCAGAGGGCAAAAGATAACCAAGGACTCCTTAATCTCAGCACCTCTTTCCCATTCCATGCTCACCTCTACAAACAAGTGTGAGGAGCTCGTGGTTTTTTTCTGCCAATGCAATAAAGTCATCCATTCATCTGCCTATAATACTTCCTCATTTCTCCCTTGTCAAACCAACTAAACCTTCCTCCAAATCACTCTTCCCACAGCTCATTTTAATGAGTGCCTACCCTGATTTCTCAGTTCTCGCGCCATTTTACCAGCCCACTCCGCCCATCAGTGGGTCTTTGCATGGCTGCTGAGTCTGATCTTAAAGCCACATTACCAACTGCACACTTGGCAGAAATTTCTGGTGGGTGGAGTCAGGCCTTGGACCCAAGATCACTGGCATTACTTTCTCAGGCTCCTTTTCCAAACCTCCTCTCGTTGTCGGGTGTTCTTGAAGAATTGTGTCCCTTCAAACAGAAGATCTCCAAGTAGGTTTCTTCTGAGCAAGGGTCTCCCAGGCATTGACATCTATGTTTCATTTCTTGAGGTGAAGTGAGCCTTTAGGGGGTCTTTGAAGTGTTTCCTTTGTCGACCTAATACTAAATGGAAAAAAGATAAAATAAATTAACTTGAAACAAAGACTTAGGAGTATATGGGTAAAAAAGATGATGGGAGAGTATCCTTTCTATTAATTTAGGTAAAAGAAGGTCATAAATTAGCTTTTGCCAGACAAAACTATAGTACGTGATGTGACTAAGGAAAGACTTATCTCTGATACAAAACATTCTTCAAGAAATACTTGTCAGCATTTGAAGCTAGGTCAAGTCACCTCAACAACTTTACAAAGCTAACAACTTTACAAAACTGCCAACTTGAGAAAGCCATGATTTAGAACCTTTTATGAGATCAAGTTATAATGTAGACTTGTAATTTAATCAACAAATATGCCGACACTGTTTGAATAATATTAATAGGGAAAATGTAAATAAATAAAGTTAAAGGACTTTATTCAGTACGTTTTCCAGTATTGTTGATTTTGCACTACTGTGTACAAATTGGCTGCGAAGTCAAATAGTGTCTCTATTTCAATGTTTGAAAAGTAACTCATTGGTTATAATGTTTCTCTTGTTTTCTTTCATTTTTCTTAATTCATTCTTGCAACTTGTGACTAGCAAGATTAGCATTTGTAGTACATCTCTAACGGTCTTTGATAAGTTGATGGTATGCTACCTTCTTGAACAATGGTAACCCTTGTGTTGTTGGTACACCCAAAGTGCTATTCAGCAGAGTTGCCAGGTGTTGACCTGCATAGCAACAGCAGTAGCAAGCATTCAAAGGAGGTGATGAGATATGCTCTTTCCCAGTAACCAGATTAGGAGACAGAATCAGATGTAAATAGCTATTGTCAGGAAACAGCTTACCTAGACAACTAAGAGATTAGGGAAGCTTTACAGATGGTCAAATACACAAAGAGGAATATTACAGAGGAACCTGGGTATCATTGCCAGAACCTGCAGAAGGAGGCTTATTAACATCTCACAGCTGAGAGGCCATTTTTATATTTAACACCAAGAAGGCATCGTAACATCTAAGAGCTGGAGAAGCCAGTTTTACAGCTCAGATTCTGAGAGGTCTATAATTTCTTTAAGCCAAGGTAGTGTAGAGACCTTCTCAAAGGCAGTTTAAGTATCTTCACTATACCAAGAAAAGACATTTCACAGACTCAATCATCCACTTCATATTGTGTGGTAACTATACACTGAACTAGTATCATTTAATTTGGATGTTGTTTGGGAATAGAGAGGTCTTAAGGAGTTCGTAGATTGAAGATATATAATTTTGGAATCTGGGTAATTTCTGTATAAACTGTATATGTGTTTAGTAATCTGTATATACTTAATGGTCTCATAGTGTTATAGTCTTAATCCTATGCATTTGTCTTTTCTTTAGTTTAGTAAAGAGACTTTAGTAATTGTTACACATTGACTGACTAGTTATTCTCATTAAGTGCTTTTTGTGACTCTCATATTATTCCAAATCAAAACTATATACACCTTGGAATAGTGTTTAAAGTTGAGACACTCACATAAAATATCCATGTGATTCATGACAGTGATGCTAAAGGACTACCAAATGCAACTTGAAAGGTTGCTGCCGTGATCTTCTTGATGCTAGAGGTTATGGGTTTGGAAGTGTAGACTGAGTGATTATGTGAGAACATAGTGACCTGGGCACAGGGAAGGTCACATGGTGGGAGTGCAGGAATCAGCTATTTCCGGCATCACTAGCAGATCATACGTGCTGAATATAGCTGTTGACTTTAACAATAAATTATTTTTGCACAAAGTCCTTGATGTCAATGATTTAAGGAACCCACAACATTCTACATTCTGTCGAAGGGGCCATAGCAGATTGTTTGTAGATGGTACACACTGATGTCGCTATAGAGTAAGTGAAGATTAAAGTGGTGGATTGAGTGCCAGTGATATGGGTAGCTTTGTCTTAGTACTTTCAAGAATCCTGAACAGTGACAGGCATGTGAATGTTGCACTTAGAAATGAAAATTGGTAAAACCTTTACAAAAAACTGTTTTCCATTTTAAAGTGAATTAATGATTTTATATTTTGAAACAACCTCTTCCCAGCAACGGAAAATAATCTTTCAGTGGTGAGGGATTAATTAATTTTTCTATTTCAGAAAATTGCCTAATAAGAATTGGTGAATGCTGTCTTAGTTACTTACAGATCACTATCATCTGGATGCTAGGAAGCTAATTAAAGTTGTACACATGCATTCTAAATGATGGTGACCTCCTCTGTACATGCCAACTGGTAGTACATTATTAATTTTTAGGTTAAATATTTTTGTATTCATGCTAATCTTCAGCATTTTTATACTTGAGTGATGTTTTTGTTTCTTCCACCAAATCTTCAGTTCCTTAAAAATAATTATATTATGTTCAGCCCCTCACCACCTATTCAATCCTTTTAGGGTCCTACTTGAAGGTTGTACTCGTATTCCACGCCTCCCAGTTCATTGGGACAATTTTTTCCAACTACAAGCCTCTCAGTTCACACACTTTTGAGTCCATCTGGTTTCTGCTTGATGTTCTTTCAGACTTGTCTATCCCACCCCCCCAGTTCATACTGTTACTCTTCTCTCTTTTAGTCCCTTAATTCATTCATGTACTTGATTCCCCACCACCCCCGCCCCCTGCAATATACCAACATTGGTTCTCCTGCTGGTTTTCTTCCTTCACTTTCGCCCCATTCAAACAGGCAAGCTCCCACCAGGATGGTTCGTGCTGACCTTCTTTATTTCTCTTACTTCCAAACTACTGCATTTTTGGCTAATACCATCATTCTCACCCTGTTAATAAATATTAACACCATTTATTCCCCTTCCCTTTTGTTCTTTCTTCCTCTTCCACTTGAAAGTTTATTTGTTTGCTGCTGGGATTCATTGTTTCTGCAACATTCTGACTGGCATGTTGTAGTGATCCACTGAGAAGATCAGTCTCCATAGGCCATGGTGTTTTGGTATCATAATTCATATGGTGCAAGTTGCAACCAGAAAAATGTGGAAGTGGAGACTGATCACCATGTGAATCAGTTAACAGGAGAATGGGGTTGTAAATTGATTCCATTAAATTACACTTTGTTAAAAAAAAGTAAATGATGTTAATGTACAACATCAGCTGCAAGGATAGCTACACAACAAATTCCCAGATTACACCACTTGCTACCTAATCCAATCCCCTTCCATGTCACCTCAGAATGGGGCATGCACTGCCCTTTCCCAGAGATGATTGAGCACTATACCCTCAGTATTGACTAATCTCTGTCCCCTCAGGATATGCTGTCATCAGAGGGTGCTTTCCCCTCAGCGTTCTCTTCAGGATATCCCCTCAGGATGGATCAAGCACAAAATTTATAGGGCTTATTTAGTCCTCGCTGTTGGCCATTGCAAGCTTTACATAGGATTTCCTGTGAGAACAAGTAGTCCAATAGCATGCTGCAATCAAATTCACTTCCATTGGCAACAAAACCCAACGTGACGCTGCAGAAGAGGAACGTTTACGGGGAGTGGATAGCAGAGAAAGTTCACAAGGACGAAAGAGGGAAAATGGAAGGATGAGAAAAGGGAAAATGAAAGGATGAGAAGAGGGAATATGAATGAATAGCAATGGAGAGAATGGAGAAGTAAAGGGGAGGATGAAAGAGGCAGAAGTTGGGGACCATGCTTTTGTGATGAGGAAGAAGAAAAGGATAAACTGGGTAGAGAGTTTTAGAATAGGAGAGCATCACAGAATAGAGCATGGCACCATGAGTTAATAGATACTCAGGCAAGTGAGTGCCAGTATGAGCCCAATAAGAAAAGTGTAGGAGCTTGAACTGAGGAGCAGGAAAAAGGATACTTGCATAAATTGATGCAAGAAATTAATAACCATCCTTTAAATCAGCCAGATGTATTTTACAATTATGTAAGAAATAAAGGAAGGATTGTGGTCTGAAAATAAATGAGATCCATAGCTGTGCCAATGTGTTGGCTGGGGTGCACTGCATTCTAATATATGTGCATGCAATCTTTGACCCGCTTTCACATAGATTAAACTAAAATTGGCAATAAATGGAGAAAATGGTTCATTTGCCAGTCGCACAACATTAAACGCTACAGATCTCTGCTGTTGGTGTGAAATTTGAGTCATCTGTTGGTCCTCCTTAAGTGTTTTTCAATAGCAATAAATATTCTAATAGCATGCCCTGGTCTAACTGTGTTTGGCTGGAATCCAATCTCGTAGAATCAAACAGTTGGATACAGTTTAAATGCATCCTTGGATAATGAGCTGACTTCCCTGCTTCATGCTTCAAGGATATAACTTTTTGACCCAGATGTGAGACTGCTTCAGACCAAGCAGGTGACAAATCGAGGATACAGACTGGCACTTGTTTTCCTCGTACTAATTTCTGAAATTTGAAAGGCTCTCATTTCAAACAGGAAGATCAAAAACAAATTTTAATGCCTGAATGCTGTAACTAATAATCTGTTCTCCTGTTCTTAAGGAGATAGGGATTCAATCTGCTTGCAGTGCTGTAACTGCAGTGATGATTTCTGTTCAGCCAAGGACTACTAACTCATAAGCTGAACTGGATGGTAAATGCAAATGTTTGCAGATGGGTGCCTCCCAAGGATACTGAAGGTTATTAATTTATTAACTGCAGATTTCAGAGTAGATAGCACTGAACACTGCACATGTATTGATTTGCTTATTCATTCAGTACTTCATTGCTTAATTCAGTGGATTTTTGCACAATTCTGCTAAACAGCACCATTAGACATCATTCTCATTTGTATGTGAATAGAATAAACTTGGATTTATTGGAAATAAAATAGAATAAATAAGTATTCTCAGGATTAACATGGGCGTGATTGAATTGATATTTCCATAAATATAAATATATGTAATAACAAGCCTAAATTGTTATCCAGTAGGTGAGGAGCTTGATCCCCAGGCTAGGAGCTGCAGGGAAGTCCGATTCGTGACATCAGGTTCATGTGGGATGGTGGGAGGGGTTTGTAGTATAAGGGTTATAAGGCACATAAAGGGTTAATGTGGGACTGAGTACAGTACTACCCACATAGTGACGCAAGGATGTACATGACCCACACCAAGGCATCAGCATAGTTTTGAGCAGAGCTATGAGTCGAAGCAAGCATGGAGTAAGGTAAGGATTTTACTGGACCTATGTGTATAGTTTTTAGTAGTTAATGGTTACTTACTATTGAACTACCAAAGACTACAAGTACCATAATAAGACCAGCCAAATTATAACCAACATGGTGACAGTGAATGAAGCAACTCAAAATCTCACGGAGACTGCAAAAGAAAGTTTAATTCTTGGAAAACTGTAGAGAAAAAAAATTTTAAAAAAAGCATTCTGACCTGAAGAAAAGCTCAAGTAATGAAGGCACAGAAAGAAATTGCCAGAAGATGACCCCAAAGAAATGCTTGGAAGCTGAAGGCAAACATTAAATTTCTTACTATGGCCTTAAAGTCTCCATTGAATTCTTTGCAAGCTCAGCTTCCATACCCAGAGTGTTTGGAGTCAGCACATCCAGCAGGGACAGGCTAAAATTTAAAAATGAAATTTTAAAATTTCTGGTCAACACAAGTCCTAAAAAAAAGTTAAATACTGCAATTTTCATAAGTCGTCATTTGAATCGCAGCATGAGAAACTTGGTTTCAATTCAGCATCTGAACTCATGGTGGACAAGCTAGCTCTGAAACAAAGCCCATTGGGGGGTGTGGGGGGTGGAGAAAATGATTTAGAAATTAATTTTGATTGAATAGATAGCTTTGAAATTCCAGATTCAATACTGCCAAGGTCTGAGAACATTGTACTAAAATGGGGAAGAATCTGACCGGTTGATCCAGGCAGCCATTATTGAAAAGCTTTAAATGCTGAGATTGAAAATGCCATTAATGCAGGAGCCCATCAAACCTGGCAGAGAAAACCCTTTGTGAAGAAATGTACAGTGATGCCATCTTGGAATATTTTTGAAACTGCTTAAAGCTGAACCAGCAATTTAAAAATTTTAACCAAGGAATCAGAAATCCACTCTTCCAGAGGAATATGGATTATCCAAGGCGTAGATCAATCACAAAACTGGGGACCCTGGAGATAGAAATACCTTGGATACATGATTTCTTCAGGTCTGGATAAAAAGACAGAAGCAAAACAAGTTAACACACTGCTTCATTCAGTAGGCTTAATAGCTCATAATATGAAAACAAGACATAGAATGAATGGATCATCTGTAAAATGTGATGATGTTTTAAAATTATTCAAGACTAAGGGCTAAATTTAACAAATGTTTCCAACAGCCAGGAGAACCTGTTACCTCTTTTAGTAATGAGCCGTACAAAATGGTTCAACATTGTGATTATGGTGACCTGAAATTTGAGCTAATCAGGAATAGAGAAGTTGTAGGAGTGATGGACAACGGACTCTGCTACATGCTTCAGGTGAAGGAAGATCTAACCATTGAGAAAATCATCCAGATTGTCAGGTGATCTGAAATCCTTTTGCCGCCGAGATCTATATTAAGGGGAGAAGGTTCAATGTAAACTCCACTGCCCAGTCAGTGAAACAGTAGAGAAACAAACATTCTGGGTCCGAAGGAAGCAGTACCCTAACTGATCAGTAGATTGACCATGTCAGCACTGTCCCACCCCTCCCCCAAGATATGATGAACATCTCAATTTCAGCCCAATATTTTCAATGCAACTGAATAGGAAACTTCAGAAAACCAAAACATTAAAATGCACAGAAGATCCCAAGAAGATTCATGAGGTCAATCAAGCATTTTGGGTGAGATCAAAGATCCTGGATTTCTGTTCTGGAACATGGATAGTTTGGATAATGGCCATCTCACAAATTTTAAGTTTGACATGAGAGCCAATATTAAATTTTTTTTATTTCTTTGTGGGACTTGGGAGTCACTGGCTGGCCAGCATTTATTGCCCATCCCTATTGCCCCTGATCAGAGGGCAGTGCTGTGGCTCTGGGGTCACATGTAGCCAGATCAGCTAAGAACGGCAGATTTCCTTCACTAAAGGGCATTAGTGAACCAGGTGGGGTTTTCCGACAATCAACAATAGTTTCATGCCATCAGTAGATTCTTAATTCCAATTTTTTTTATTATTGAGTTCAAATTCTACTGTTTGCCATGGCAGGATTTGAACCCAGGTCTCCAGAACATTTGCTGAGTCCTATTGGAAAAAAGAGATTGTGACTGAGAGTGCTCTAGCTACAAAGAACAGATGCAACTCTTTATCAGCCTGGACGAATTGACTTCCAGTCTTATGCAGGAACTGTGAAGTTATGGCAGCAGAAAAATCTTTGAGCTGATGAACATTATTCCTAACCAGATTTATTTCCTGCTTAAGAGAGATACTTGTGTGATCCTGAATCTCCTCAAACTGACAGATGATGTCAAGACAACCACTGTTGTAAATAAACAGAACTGAAAGTTCCTGAGAGCCTCAATGAGGATGATTCTCTCAACTGGGAGTTCAATTCTGAATTGTCTTTTCTGTTTGTGGAACGAGTTTATCCACTTTTGATACAGTTGCCAGAGGCTCCTCGTTGATCAAACCAGCCAACTCTAATGGCTGTCACAACAGATAAAGTAAATGACAATCAAGTAAAGAACCAGCAACAAGAATATCCTCAACCTCTGGTTCAGCATCAGTTGGAGAGAGAAGCCTCGAGACCACAGAACAGATCCACAGCCAGAAATGATGCTGGAACTCAGTAGTACTATTCATTGATGGCAGCACAGTACACAACCAAACACAAAAGTGAACTTATTACCAAGTCACATCCTGGCAACAGGAAGAGACATTTTCCATCCCAGCATGCACCATGGTGAGCTGTATAAAGGGAAAAGAGGAAAAAGTTATGATAGAAACAAGCCCTTAGCTTATTTACTCCGTAACGAGTGGGATAAACTAACTGCCATCTATCGCTATGATTGGGGAATTTGACAAAGAGCAATCAGTGCCAAAGAATGGAAAAAGAAGATGGAAAAACATCCAGATGTTAGAACATCCTTCATTTCAAAAATGTTTACCTGCAATGACAGAGCCCACCACTCCTCTGACAGGAGTAAGAGCAAGTTATGGAATAGTTGTAAGGCCTTCAGATACCTGAATCTTTGAAGTCTTAGACTTGAGGGGGCAGGGGACTTGGAGATAGTAGTTATGATATAAATATATGCGGTAATCTGGAATAACTTGTAAATATATTGGATAAAGACCTATCGGGCTGCGGGGAGTATATTATGAGGCTCTGACATATAAAGGGTCAGGGCGGACAGAACCACCCACACAGTGATGTAATAGAACATGTGACCCACACCTAGAGGTCCATGTAGAGTTGGACAGAGTCTGTGTCGAAGCAAGCAGGGAGACAACTCTTAGTTTAGACCTTTACTTTGCCTGTATCTATAATTTCTGATAATTAATAAATATTTATTGTTGAGCTACCTAAGACTACAAATATCTTTATAGACCTACCACATACCTGACAACAGTATTTTGGTTTTTGGAATGAGAGGAATTTTGGTGATTGGGAGGAAACACTCTTGTCCCTGTTGGCTCAGAAGGAATGCTCCCTTAGAATATCAAAAATAAAATCAGAGACTGCTGGAAAGATTCAGCAGATATGTTGCAATGACATATGTAGCAGCTTACTTTCATTCTGTTTTTGTATTCTGAACATCACTTTCCTTCCCTTTATGATTGAAAATGTCATCTTCATAAAGAGGCAGTTATCTGAAATTGTTATCCTGATTACTGGTGACAGATAAATAGTGGTTCTCTTTCTGTGAAATGGAGAAGTGGAGTGGGGGGGAGGCATGTTGATTGTAATTGACTTTCAAAGACTGTTCTAAGATGACTGGTAATTCATTTAGGTTTGATTCTGTAGCGCACGGCAGCAACACAATTTCAGAGAATGTTTTGAATTGATTGAATCATATGCCTTATGGGGACCTGCTTGCTCATTTATTCCTAGCCCAAATTAATATAACCATGAAATGAGGATTTTGTAGTGTCAAATAAAAACTATGGAGAATGAAAATAAATTCAGCATTTTGAATTTCTGAATGTTCATGCTTACATTTTGGCCTTGGAATGTATAATTCTAAGGTACATAGTAATAAAGCTTTATAAAACTTTAGTTAGGCCACACTTAAGGGTATTGCTTTCAATTCAGTGTGAGTCTGGAAAGAAAATAAAAAGACAAGTTGGCAGTTCTCAGTAGTTTATACTTCAGTGAAAGGGGCACAGTTGTAGATTTAAAGTGATTGGCAGAAGGATTAGAAGGGAGATGAATAAAGAATTTTCACTCAGAGGGTTATAGGGATTTGGAACACACTGCCTATAGGGGGTAGTAGAAAAACTCCCAACTCATTTAAAGGTGACAGTATATTCACTTTGGTTACAGAACAAATACTGGAAAGTGGGATTAGTCCTGGCGGCTCATTTTACAGCTAGTGCAGTGAAGTGACCTGTTTCTGTGCCTTTAAAGTTCAGTGATTACTCAGACAAGCTTTCAGTGCCAGATTTTTTGAAGTGAATTTGAATTTTGCTAGCTGCCATACTGGAGTTTGATCCTATGTCACCCAGAGAATTAGCCTGGGTTTCTGGATTACTGGTCCAGTAATGTTACCACTATATCACCATC
Organism: Sphyrna mokarran; assembly: GCA_024679065.1. Lineage (NCBI taxonomy): Eukaryota > Metazoa > Chordata > Chondrichthyes > Carcharhiniformes > Carcharhinidae > Sphyrna > Sphyrna mokarran. The sequence goes on from JAGIQG010000017.1 coordinate 38,934,480, forward strand.
CTCTCCCTAAGTAGCTGCTAATGAAGTAATATTAAGAAGCATTTCGTGCACTAAGGTCAATATTATCTGCCATCTTCCTTTCTCATAGGCAAAGAGCTCCAAGACCACTTAATACCACACAGGACCACCTACATGGGGTGGGACGAGGGAACAGTGGTGAGAATATGTGCAAACGTATTATTGTTTGACTAAAGGGTCCACCTTTCTTCAACACTGCGTTAACGAATGCAGGCTGAATGGGTTTACAGGACTTTGAGAGGCTGATAGACCTGCCTCTGCAATGAAGAGCTGTGTCAATTTGGCTGATAGTTTCTGTTTCAAACATATTCAAACGTGTTCTAGCTATATTAATGAGAATTTATAAGGTGCAACTTGTATAATGTAATGACCAGAGTCTCATTTTTCAGGAATCTGCCCTGGGTGAATTTCCAATATTGTAATGTGATATTTAATATCATTTTGTAATTGCCAATTATCTGCAGGAATACGTGACTCATTTTATTTTCAATTCCATACTAATCTTTACTGTAGTCAGTTCGAATAAAAAAAGTCTCAAACTGAAGTATATCCCAGTGTTGTTACAGTAGGGACATCATATAAATACTTTCAAATTACTTGAAGTTACTTATCAGATTTAACTGGACTATGTTTCAAATTGTTTGAACAGATAATATAATTATATTGCACCCAACGGTATTCCTTATTCCATCCACACTGCAGCTTCCATAGTCATTGGGAGTCTACTTCAGCTTGAGTCAAATGGGCACAAATGCCATTTTGGATCCATCACTGGCACCCAGTTGTCCATTCCTGTAAAAAAAAACACATAATCTCAGCCCCCATTTGCCCCTAAAGGAGTGTTTGCCAGCCACTACCTCTCATCTGTTTACTTGTTCCTGATCAAGGACGTGAATGACCCCCGCTTATAACAATACTCCTTTGAAGACTAAAACAAAAATCAAATACTGCAGATGCTGCCATTCTGAGGTAAAAACACTGGAAAAATTCAACGGATGTGAAGAGTTAATAGAGTTAAGGGGTGGGATTTTTCACCATCCTCACTTGCACATGGTGCCTGCTGCTAGTGGTAGGATTGTCCACCGTGCATTGGCTAATGGTAGGATTGTCCAGTCCCACTGTTCTCAACAGGCTTTCCCATTATTTGTACCCTCTGCCACCAGGTTACACACAGCGCATGTTCGCTATTGGTAGGAATGGAAGAACCTGTCAGTAGGAACGCCTGGAAAGTCATAATCATACTTTTGAGTTCATATGAAGAGTCATACAGCCACTTTGGAAGAAGTAATTTGACAAGGAATTATTCAATGAATAGCGCAACACTAGGAAGATCTGTGGAACAAAGAGATCTTGGCGAGTTTGTCCATAAATCACTAAAGATAGAAGGGCATGTTAGTAGAATGGCATATGGGATACTTGCCTTTATCAACTGGGGCATAGATTACAAAAGCAAGGAAATCAAGTTGGATTTGTATAGAACTTCAGTGAAGCCACATCTAGAATACTAGTGTAGCTCTGGTTGCCACATTATGAGAAGGATGTGATTGCATTGAAGGGGCTATAGAGGAGATTCACCAGGATTTGCCAGGGATAGAACATTTAAGTTATGAAGAGAGGTTGGATTGGATTGGCTTGGCTTGTTTTCGTTAGAGCAAAGAAGACTGAAAGGCAACTTGATCGAAGTAAATAAGATTATGAGGGGCATGGACAGATGAATAAGGAGCAGCTGTTCTCCTCACTTGAAGGGTCAGTCACAAGAGGATATAGGTTCAAAGTGAAGGGCACGAGGTTTTGGGGGATGTGAGGAAAGATTTTTTTACCCAGAGGATGGTGATGGTCTGGAATGTGCTGTCTGGGTGGATAGTAGAGGAGTGGGTGGGTGGGTGTGTGTGTGGGGGTGTGGGTGTGTGGGGGGGGGGGGGGGATGTTGTTACCTCATATCCTTTAAAAAGTACCTGGATGAGCACTTGGCAAATCATAACTTTCAGGGCTTTGGGTCAGGTGCTGGTAAGTGGGATTAGATAGGAGGTCAGATATTTCTCATGCTTCGGTGCAGACTCAATGGGCCAATGGACGTTTTCTACACTGTATAATTCTATGAAATGTTAACTCTGTCTATCTCTCCATGGATGCTGCTAGACTTGCTAAGTTTGTCCAGCATTTTTTTGTTTTTTACTTCTTTGAAGATCCAGACCATTTGCAGAATACACTCAATTAAAGTCCTCTGGGGGCCGGTGTGCATCCACTTAGCCGTGCCAGCTGTCAGCTGTGCCCGAATGGCTGCCAGCTGCTTCCATAATATCAGTGATTTGTTGTTTTATTGTATTATACCAGGGTTATTGCAAAACTGTTCTCTGCATTTCTTGTTATGCCAGTAGTTATTAATCTGTAATTACTCTACCTTTTCAGTTTGGGTTTATGTCATTTTAATTCTGTTTCTGATCTTAATAGGTTTTATTTGATTGGAGGGGGCATTCCTTTCATAATCTGTGGAATCACAGCTGCAACAAATATCAACAATTACGGGAGTGAAGACAATGCACCATAGTGAGTAACTCCCTTCGATTTCTTCAATGTTGCTTAAGTACATTTGAAAAATTCGCTCTGCTGTTGCTAATTCCACTTAGTGTTTGGGAATCTCCCTTTTCTCTGCCAGGGAATCATCGTTTCTTAAATTTGGGAATCTGCCTTGTGTTTGGGACTCTGTCTGCCTTGTGTTTGGGACTCTGTCTGCCTTGTGTTTGGGACTCTGTCTGCCTTGTGTTTGGGAATCTGTCTGCCTTGTGTTTGGGAATCTGTCTGCCTTGTGTTAGGAATCTGTCTGTCTTGCGTTTGGGAATCTATATGTATTGCGTTTGGGAATCTATGTGTCTTGTGTTTGGGAATCTATGTGTCTTGTGTTTGGGAATTTGTCTGTCTTGTGTTTGGGAATCTGTCTGTCTTGTGTTTGAGAATCCGTCCTTCCTGTGTTTGAGGATCTGTTTTTCCTGTGTTCGTGAATCTGTTTTTCTTATGTTTGGGAATCTTTCCTTTCTGTATTTTGGAATCGCTCTTTTCCATTTTTTGGAATCTCACTTTTCTGTGATTTTCAATCTCGCTTTCCCTTGTTTTGGAATCTCTGCTTCCTGTGTTCAAGAATCTCTCTTTTCTGTATTCAGGAATCCCTATTTTCCATTTTCCAGAATTCCTCTTTCTCGTGTATGGGGATCTCGCCTTCCTAAATTTGGCAATTCCACTTTCCTGCATTTGAAAATCTCACTATTGTGCTGTAGAATCTCGTTTTCCATATTTGGAATCTCTCTTTTCCATGTTTGGGAATCTCTCTTTTCTATGTTGTGAATTTCTCTTTTTTGTGTTGGGAATCACACTTCCCTATGTTTTGGAATCACTTCTCCGATGTTTGGTCTTTGACTTACCTGCGGTCCAGGTGGACTTGCGTATAATTAAATTTTTTCAGTCTTCACATTTCCTGTGCAGTTGGATTTTATAAAGAAAAATAAATATAGGAGTTGTGTATTTTCCATCAAATACTTTATGTCCTGGTGGATTTTAAATATTAATAAATGAAATCAGAAACTTCCTGATTCTAGCCAGTGGCAAACTCTAACAGTGGCATAACATTATTGAATACTGAACCTACCTTTACAGAGCTGGCTAGCTCAGAAACCTTTCTAGAACTTTCTTCTTTAATGATCATGTTTGCAAATGCTCATAGACTCATTAAATAATGACAGAATTGTTATACATTTTTGACAATAGCATAACGTGTTCCATGATGAACTAGCAGCTTATTTCACACTCACTCCATTTTCTGTGGTGTGTGAAACTGGTTTGTCATCACCAACTACCTCCTGAGATGAATTTGACCTCAGTGTTTGCATTGTAATCTGATTTTTGAAGTCAGTCAATGCTGATCCTCTTCATTTGTACTGTTAGGTTATATTATTTTGGTGGATTATTTTCTGAGTTGAATGTCCTACTTGCTCTTTTTCAATTTACTGCTGAGTTATTTTCCTATTTTAATGTGTTTCTTTTTGTCCACAGTTGTTGGATGGCTTGGGAGCCCAGTCTTGGGGCATTCTATGGGCCCACTGCTTTCATTGTGCTTGTTAGTTGTGTCTATTTTCTGTGCACATTAGTGCAGTTGAAACGTCACCCAGGAAAGAAATATGAGCTAAAAGAGATGACAGAAGAGCAGCAGCGATTGGCCAGCACTGAGGTAGGCCCCAGTCATGTTACGGACTCCAGCTCTGTGTCGCACACGTGTTCAATGATCTCTTCCTCAATGCTGGAAAATGAGCATTCATTCAAAGCTCAGCTTCGCGCCTCCGTATTCACGCTGTTTCTCTTTATTGCCATGTGGACCTTTGGTGCCCTCGCTGTCTCACAAGGACACTTCCTAGATATGATCTTTAGTTGCCTTTACGGAGCAGTCTCAGTCACACTGGGGCTCTTCATTCTGGTTCACCACTGTGCAAAGCGTGATGACGTCTGGCATTGTTGGTGGTCTTGTTGCAAATCAAACCGGAATACGTACGCAGTTCAGATGAATGTTCGACCACAGGTGACCATGAACGGTGATGCTCAGCTTCATGTCCCATGCCTCCTGGATTCTCCGTGTCCCAGCAAATCGTCGTCCAGTTGCAATCATTCAGTCTCTGGACTCTGCAAGTTAACTAATCTACAGGCCGTCCAGAATCATGTCAATTGCCTTTCGCCAGTTACGCCATGCTGTGCCAAAATGCACAATGAACAAATTATCGACGATGATGGGGATATTCATCTGCGTGCCGACGGTACGTGTAGACCAGCAATGCATATCCACAGATGCCAGAAAGGCCGAACTAAACCGCGGCACTTCATCCGGCACAGCCGGTCCGCAGCCCAGAGAGAGTATGCCTACCACATTCCTTCCAGCATAGATGGAAGTGTCCACAGCTCACACACAGAGAGTCATCAAAGCATGCAAGACAGCCAATCCATCCAAAGGCCAGTTGGCTGTGCAAAGAGTGATCAGTGCCCCAATGTCTGCCAGCCTGAAAGCAGTGATGCCAGCACGGTGCTGTATGGCTGTAATAAAGCAGTAGACAGTGGTGTCAGCACAGAAGCTTTGCACCAAGGAGTCACTTTTGAGATGCAGTCACGGAGACAGTCATGTCCTCTAAGTGTAACCAACCAAAATGGAATACTGAAGGGAAACCTGCATGAAGCTATGATTTATACTTCAGACAGTACAGGAAACATAAGGACTGGTCCTTGGAAAAATGAAACTACTGTGTAGTTTTTGAGTTTCACGATGACAAATTTAAATCATTATAGCGACAAGTTGTATATAAATTTTGTATAACGCTTATGTGTTTGTTTACATAATTCATTGTGCAGATTTCAAGTTGAATTTGCATATTTGTATGTATGCATCTATATTTGTACAGCACATAGAAATATCATAAGAGCAGTATTATATTATGTATTTGTATTTCAAACTACAAAGGATGCATTTGTGTTACCACAATGTGGACACTGTTGAAAAATTAGTCTGCAGACATATCATAATTAAGTTGAACCTTTGGATTATTTTTCTATCAATGTAATGTTTCTTTGAAGTAAGCAGCCAAAAATAAAGGTAAGAATTAACTGTTCTATTCAAGAGACAGTAGACCTTTGGATGGCTGGGAGAAGTACCATCCTAATGTTTGTTAAACATCCTCTAACCATTAGTAAAAACAAGATTATGTGCAATTTCTTCAGAGGATAAATTTATCATTTGTAATTATTTTTTATGAGCACTAGTTATTAATTGAAATATATCATCAGGTTAATAAATTGTTTAAAAAAAAATCCTGCATACAGTAAAGTAACAGTGGGCCTTTCAATTGGCACAAGGGATGATTTCTGTTGCGTGCTTGGTGTAAATTCTGAGTTCTTTCAATGTACATGGATTCTGGTTTATTACGCAGAGCATACAAAAGAAATCTTTCCCACAATATCAAATGAAAAGGGTATTGGCTCTTTAACTTTGTAGGAAGAAATGGTGTATTAAGTCTATATTTAGGCATACAGCACCTGCTGCTGTAACATGCATGATTTTTGTTCAGTTAAACCATTGTCACTCAGACATCTGCTATTATATGTAAAACCTAATCATTTTCCTCATGTAAAGACCAGTAGCATCTTATTTTTTTTGATCCATGTAAATGATACCGTAACGCAGAACTACAGTCATTGAGCTATTTCACTAGCTAAAGTGCCACAGCACACACGTGTAAGGTTAATGCTATAACCGTGCTAGAGATAACAGTTTTCAGTTGTCTGTGCAGAGCATGCAGTGCCTGGTGTATGTTACATTGTACACTGTATAATGAAATGTTGTTTCCAGTAAATACAGATATCACCATGTCTATTAGTAAAAAAAAGAACTAAAAAAAACAAAATCTTCAAGCCAGTTTGTCATCTATTTTAATGTGACCGCTTTTAGGAAATTGCTCATTATATAATGTGAAAACGGGTAAATCTGGTTGCATTTGACCCATCTCAAGTTTTCAGCCACAATAATGCATCCAACAGAGATGTAAAATTTTGAGTAACTGCATTTCATCACAGCGAATCCTGTTTCTCCTATGACAGACTAAATTTGTCAAATCTGTTCAGGTGTATTTACAGCTGTGGGAAGACTGTGGTCATGTTGCAACACCAGCAATTCAGATAATTTGTGTTTAAATCCCAATTTATCAGTATTGCTCCCTTTTTTCAAAAAAAAATGGATGATAGAAATATTAATGTTCCTGTGAACCTATCAGATTGTCATCAAATCTCAGCTGATTCACTGGGAGCCTGCAGGAAAGGAAATCTGCCAGCCTTATCCAATCTGGCTCACGTGTGACTCCAGTCTCATGACAGTGTGGGTTAATACTTAACTACCTTCAGAATCTCACTCAGTCCCAAGGAGAGACATTAGCTTCTGGCTTTGCCAACAATACCTACATCCTGACCATAAATGAACAAAAAAACTTCATGAATTCTTGCGAATATTACTGATTAATTACATTTTTAAAAAACTGAATAACAAGTTTCCTTCAGCTGCCTGAACTGACATTTACCTTTCAATTGCTGTGATATATTTAAATTGTACAACTATGAATGATGCAGGTTCCCTGGCTTAATATAGTTCAGTCAACAGCGATTTAGCAATTCAGCAGCATCTTTTGTTCTTGGTAATTATCACTATTTATGGGACTTATTATCTATTTCAATAACAGAATTACTTTAAATCTACAACACAGAAACAGGCCTTTCAGCCTATGTTGACTTCTGCTGCACATGAATTTTATCTCATTCTTTTCAATACAGACAGGTGTTTATAGCCTGTATTAATTGAACTATGTAATTCTACACAATGTTATTAATTTACCCCCTCTAAATTCTCAGTATAATATGTGGAACTTACCTGAGTAAGGCTCCATGTATATATTTCAAAACATGGGATGTTTATGGGCAGCACTGTGACACAGTGGTTAGCTCTGCTGTTTCACATTGCCAGGGTTCAATTCCCGGCTTGGGTACTGTCTGTGCAAAGTCTGCATGTTCTCCCCGTGTCTGTGTGGGTTTCCTCCAGATGCTCCAATTTCCTCTACCAGTCCAAAAGGCGTGCTGGTTAGGTGCATTGGCCATGCTAAATTCTCCCTCAGTGTACCCGAACAGGCGCCGGAGTGTGGTGACCAGGGGATTTTCACTAATTTAATTGTAGTGTTAATGTAAGCTGATTTGTGACACTAATAAATAAACTTTAAAAAAACTTAATAATGTCCATAGTGACCAAAGTAAATCTTTACACTTCCATGGGAATTGTTATGCTACAATTTTGAGTTGCTTTAATACTGTGAGCAATGATCTTCATTATTATTTTTCTGTGAATGACATCAAGTGGGGGGCAGTACTGTATATCGGAAGGGCAGAAGCTGAAATGTATTTGTCAATGAATGATATATGTGCCTGGGAGTGCCACATTGTTTCCTGATTGGCACATTCCAAATCTGATATAGGAGTGGTACCAATTATGATTAGGTTACTGGATTTGAAATACAAAAACAACTTGCAGTGATATAGTGCCTTTCATGTTAGGGTCTTAACAAGAATGTTATGAAGTATTAAATATTTTTTGACAGTGAAGACAAGAAGGAGGTATCAGCCAAAATTCTGTCAGGCCCACGATGGTCTTACCCACCGACTACAGAACCAGTCGAGAAAATGCTTCTGTTGAGGCCCAAAGGAATTAGTTGTCCAGTCGTTCCTGCAAAGATTATCTCGATAAGGTCTGGGGCATAGTGTTCAGGTTGGGAGAAATGCACCAATGATTAGTCAACAAATTGACAATGTCAAACACATAATGTCAAGTCTGTCAGCCTTGAAAACAAGTTTCCTCCATTAACATCCCTGGACACATCCTGATCCACCTATTGGATAACCTCCAATAGGCTATTAACTGCAACATGTATTTGTAGCATTCTTAATCCAGAAAACATCCCAAGATGTTTTGCAGAGACATGAACTTTAAACCAAAGAAGGATCTATTAAGATATTGAAGGAGTAGCTGATCTGTAAGGAGAGTTTATAGGAGAAGAAATGCCAAGCAGAGAGACTTAACGAGGAATCCTGAAGTGGAAGACCTAGATGGTTGAAAGCACATCCAGCACGTGATATAGGAATGAAGTGGAGTGTTCTGGAGGGTACGTAGGGCTGGAGAAGTTTCCTGAGATCATGAACAGAAGGCATAGATGGCAGTGAATGAAGAAAACCTCATCATCAAGCTCATGGGGCTGACTTTTACTGTGGCCTTCAGGACACCAATGTTGAGACCAAGTGAATGTGCCAAACCCACACCAGCCAACAGCACACCCAATAGTGCAAACTTCCCAGAGGCAACCTCCTCATTGGCCATTCCTCTCTCATGCTGCTGGACACTTTGTAACTGGCCTAATCAGAGAATTGGCACCTCAGCAGTCACATCTGGAAAGCTGAGCACTGTTCACGCAGGTTGAAAAGTGCACAGGAAACTCAAGATGGAGACACTCTCAGAGATATGTAAATTTAAAAAATTAAGAGGTCCAATGAAAGTAAGCCCCTTCGAGCAGAGGTGAAATCTCTTCTGTAGAAATAGGGCTGCAAGTTCAGTTATTCTCACCCACAGTCTTGTCAATTGTCCACGGGGACACTAATTCCAGTGAACCTCTGCCCTGCATAGGGAGACTGCCTCCATTGGCAGTTAGTCTCCAGAAGTGTGAGAATGCATCAGGGAGCTCTCCTCACCTGGCTCCACCCATCTGTTTACCAGTTCCAGCTCTAACACACCCCTCAATAGGATCAGGAAAATTCTCTTCTCTGATTCAAGTCCAAACAAAATCAGGGAATCTCTGCAGATCATCACATGTCACTAGCCCCCAACTGAAGAATCCATGCTCCTCAAGGTAAAACACCACTTAAAGGAAATAAAATGACACAGAATGAGCTGGCCAAGCTGTAGGGCATACCAATAAAAGCAAGTAGTTGCCTTGATTTTGTTCCCACGAGTCTGTCTATTCTGTCCATGATGGTCATTTTAGCAGGTACCACTGTCCAACTTGTATAAAGACTAAACCTCATCTTATTATAGACATCCTCAATACATGTTGCGTCATTGTCATTTTGTTACAGACACTTGAGATATATGTAACAGCTGAAAGCTGGACATCTATGAGGTACTGTGAGCTATCAGCAGAATTATATGCAATGGCTATCTATTATATTGTTGTGTTGCAATGCAATTCCACGAATTGAGCAAGGGAATCGCAGGTATAGGTGTCAATCAATTCATTCTTTCAGCAAGCGAGGAGAATCCTATCCCAGAGAAATCTCCGAATAATACTCTGCCAAACCACAGATTTTCACTGCATTTGTACACTTCAAATCATGTATAGAACATATTGAATTCCAAAACATGTTCACGTGTAGGTTTGCATTAACCAGTTGTCTTTGTTTAAGATACAAAATCTACCCAGTAAGTACTATTTGCCTTTTTTCCCTATTTTCCAGAGGCTGACTTAGTCTTTCTGACTCGATGTCTATCCTCCCACTGCTCTGATCTGGTCTGATTCAACGCCTGTCGTTTTACTGAATAAAGCCCTTGAGGAATGCAAGGTTCATTTAGACAACCTATCCTGCTGATATGGCCTGGAGCCATACAAGGTTCACTGGTGTAAAGTTTACTGTCCACATAAGTACTAAACCTCTGGGATGTTGGTTATAATCCCTTTCAATACACCTATTTTATTGATCCCTAACAATCTTATTTGTGAACACATTTTTTATTCCTCCAGGAAGGTGGGAAACCAACTGTGTTTCAGTGAGGAGTGGTGAACAGCATGCCAGGAGCTGCAATATGCATTACCTTTAATGAAATGTCCCCACATTCGTGTTGCAAATAGAATAGTCCCCTGTGTTAAACATTTCATTGGTAGATGAAAAAGTAAAGCTCTCTAGTGCAACATCCAGTCAAGAATGACGGTGGACAATAGACCAAGTAAGAGAAGGAACAATCAAAGACCAGCATAGAAGGGCATGTGACAGGCTGAAATGTTTGCAAACATCTTGAATCAAAAGTGCTAAGTGGGCAATTCTACTCAGCCTTCTCACAAGTCTATTTAGATATATGTGCCCATGAATTTTGCTTTTGGATCACTACATGTTGAGTGAGTGCATTGGACATAGAAAACCTGATGTCTCCAGATAAGACACTGATTGAAGAGGTGCTCACTATCGAAGCCCAGATGTTTTGATGCATCTTTGTTATGTTATGACGCTTATAAAATTATTATATTATGGACTATGTCTTCAAATTTAGGTTAAAATGAAGGGAGGGTCATGTGATTATTCTAAATCTTGCCTGAATACAAGATTGGCTAAGTCAAGGAGCTTGCTGATCCAGGTGCAAAGTTCTCACAACTTAGGTAAGGGCAGCTATGCTAACAGTAAATAGATTTGCTAGCTCCAAGTGTTTGGGCTGGAGAGAAAAAAGGGGAAAAGAACAGCAGTTGGTATGATCAGCAAAGAGAAGAGGCTACAGGTTCTTTGTGAGCTACAGGAGGCAGAAGGGAGATAGTCTTTTGTCGGGAAGAAGCCTTCCACATCTATCTGAGAATTCCAGGAGATTCATCCTGGCATAGCCAGAGGCGGGAGGGTGAGTGCATAAGAAGAATCATCACAGGAGGCTTTGTTAGTGGATTTGGAAAACTCTCCATAAATAGAGATAACTCAACGTTACTACTTAGTGAAACGAGAAGATGTGAACCATCAAGAAGCTGTAAGCAACTACTGACTGTTTCCTATGAGTGCTGTCATTCTGTGGAGACTGCAATATGTGATAAGTATTAAAGAGGTATGTTCTTTTCTGAAGTTTAAGTATAAGTGGCCTTCAAATATCTACAAAAAATTTAGTTAGTGGTATTTTAATAATTTGTTAGCAGAAACCTAAAACAGAATTGTTGCATGATCCTTTTCAACTATTAACTGGAGGTTTGAATTTCTTTCCAAATGTTATCAGCCTCTTGAGGAATCATAACAACCGATTTTACAGTGTACAAAATTACCCAATTATATCTTATCCACAAACAAAAAACAAATCTGACCTAGCCAATTACAACATCCACTATTTTTCACAGATGCATGATATGAAGCATCTGTTCTGGTTATTTCACAAATGGTATGGCTCATGCTCTGACTAAGACTGCAAGAAACCATAAAAGGTCATGAACAAAGCTCAGTCCATCATGCAAACTTGCCTCCCATCCATTGAGTCTGCCTACACTTGCTACTGCCTCGGAAAAATAGCTAGCATAATCAAGGACCCCACACACTCTGGACGTATTCTCTTCAACCTTCTTCCATCAGGAAAAACATACAAAAAAGTCTGAGATCATATACCAATTGACTCAAAAACAGCTTCTTCCCTGCTGCCATCAGACTTTTGGTCCGCCTTATATTAAATTGATCTTTTGCCACACCCTGTGACTGTAACATTACATTCTGCATCCTCTCTTTTTGGTATGTTTTGTCTGAATAGTGCACCAGAAACAATATTTTCACTGTATACCAATATGTGATGATAAATCAAATCAAATGAATTACCACTTTGTCAACTTCCTTGAATCATCAGTGAAGTGATTAAAGAAATCGCCATGTCCTCAAATTTTGCTGAGTGATCAATTTACTCCTTCACAGTGCTCAGCTTGGATTCTGCTGTGATCGTTTAGTTCCAGGTACCATTACAACTTGATCCATTTATGAATGCTAAAACTAAAACCAGACAAGAGTTGAAACTAATAGCCTTGACAGTAAAGCAGCATTAAAGAGACCTAGCAAAACTTTGATGAGTGGGGGTTGAATGTAAAACCTTCCAGTATTTGGACTAATACTTGATAATACAAGCTGGTTGCGTTTTTCCAAAGCCAATCATCATAGCCCCATAACATCATTGTTATCAGAGCAGTATCCTTTGTCCAACCAGCTTTGGCTGCCTCATCAATAGGGTCAAGATTGATCCTGCTTGCTGACACAATTCAACAGCGTTTAACTCTGACTTTAGTCATTCTAATGTAATTGATTTTGACAGTGGAAGCAATAGAAAATGATTGCAATTTTCTAGGAGTGGTTTAAATGGACCTACCTTGCATTAAGTTGATTTTTCTCTACACCCTAGCTGTGACTATAATACTACACTCAGCACTCTCTCGTTTCCTTCTCTATGAACGGTATGCTTTGCCTGTATAGTGTGCAAGAAACAATGCTTTTCACTGTATACTAATACATGTACCAATAATAAATTAAATCAAATCAAAAGTCAAATCAATGTTTTAATTCCTGAGTGAATCTATCTGGAGAGTGAAAGTGAGAATATCAGCTAAAGATAGAATTGGAATTGGGCTGGATGTGGCTATATTCTATTATCAAGCAGTTTGCCAACAATCTCAGTCTAGGTTTACTGATTGATTGAGCAACAGAGGACTTCCAGAGCCTTGCTCAGCACCAATAATCCTCTTCAAGCAAGATGAGAAGAAAGGAAGACCTCCTCTTTTTACTGTTGATTTTCCAAATGCAATACTTCTACTAATTTCACCCACAAATATCTTGACAATGAATTCAACCAGTTTCCTAATCTTACTGCACAGATTCTCAATCAAAGCGCTGTGAGTGAAATTCAAATCATTAAATTCAAATCATTGAAGTCAACTGCACATAATATTTGAGAGGAACACATCCAACATAGAAATCCAGGTCATTCCAAATATGGAACTTTGAAGCAGGCTGTCACATAAAATAATCTGAACTTAAATTGACAAAAATTGGCAAAATGAAGCAAATGTTACTTGTGTTATTGGCTTCAACAAAACTATCAAGCATTTGGATCTAGCTTCAGGTCTGATAGAATGGGGTCAATCCACATTGCACTGCAACATCAGTTTGCTCATCCTTTTTGCTAAAGAGCTAAATGTCATGAGTTTATCATATATTCTTTGTGATAACTCTTGATATTCATTGGCGTTTATTGATTTTTTGCCAAGAAGAATGAACTTCTTTCAGCAGCAAACCCAAAGATAAATATTTCAACATGAGAAACTCCTGACAGCTGTCAGCATTGCAACAAGCCTCTTTTGAATAAGATACAGAGGAGAGTTCACGTTTTGCACTTGCCCCAACGCAGACTTTTCCTCATTGGTACCATCTCAATGATTATTAGAAATCAAGACAAAATAAAAATAATAATGTACTGAAAGGAATGCAGAGGGGATTCACCAGGATATTGCCTGGGATGGAACATTTCCGTTATAACGAGAGGCTGGATAGGCTTGGGTTGTTTTCTCTGGAGCAGGGAAGACTGAGGCGTGACCTGATGATTATGAGGGACATGGACAAGGTAAATGGGGAGCAGCTGTTCCCCTTTAGTTGAAAGGTGAGTCATGAGGAGACACAACTTAAAAATGAGGGGTAGGAGGTTTAGTGGAGAATTTGAGGAAAAATCTTTTTACCAAGAGGGCAATGATAGTCTGGAATGCACTGCCTGGGAGGGTGGTGGAGGCGGGATGCCTCACAACCTTTAATAAGTACTTGGATGAGTACTTGACATGACATAACATTCAAAGCTATGGGCCAAGTACTGACAAGTGAGATTAGGTGGACAGGTCAGGGCTCTTCATGCATCAGTGCAGACTTCATGGGCCGAAGGGCCTTTTCTGCACTGTCAGATTCTGTGAGATTCTGCATGTGAAGCAATCTCATCGTAAATATTTCACAGAAATTATCTCAATGGACATATCATTGCACATATTGATCAGAACTGGATTACGTTAAACCCCAATAGCACAAATACTGTTTAGCCATGTTCACATCAGCTCATGCATTAAATGTATTTCACTGCTAATATTTGACAGAATAATTTCATTCACACACAAAAGCATGTGCATGTACACATGAAAAGAGACATAAATGCATTCTTTTCCATATCCTTGTCATTAAACCAAGGATCAAACATCATTGTAACAGAAACGAACATGAGGAAACTACAAATGTTGTCTCCCTTTATTATTTCCTTCTCTTTGTTTCTCTTCAAATGTCTTTTTCTTCCCATCTCTAGATTCTCCCTCCCCATTCCTCACTCAGAGAGAATGGCAATCTGTACCCAGCTGGTTACACCACATCAGGCAGCAAGTGACTCAGGTTGCCTTGTCTTTCAGTTTCTACCCATATGTCTGGGGAAGCATTTATGTTGTCTCCAAGCTAGTCTTTAGTCAATCTAATTGAGACTGGGAATTTGCTGTGTAAACCAACATTTAATCAATCTATTCCTGACTGCATTTAAGGGCAAAATGGATTGAGTTCAAATAACTTTGTACTTCATCCCTACACTCAGTTATAGACTTAATGTCATTGTATTTAATAACATAAAGAGTGCATTAAGTCATTGAATAGTAGCCAATAGTAAATTTTTTCTCTGCACTGTATCTATTCTATCATTGTGAAGAAAGTACTTCCAGTATTAGAAGTATGCTTGTATTAAACATAGTCACCAGTGGATAAACATTAGATCATACTGGCGTTCAAAGGCATCCAAAACAATTAAACAAATATGGTAAGGTAAATCAGATCAATTTGAATGTGAAAGAACATAAATTAAAATATACTGTAAAGTCAGAACAAAAGAGAATGGGAGGCACAGTGACACAATGCTTAACACTGCTGCCTCATAGTGCCAGGGAACCAAGTTCGATTCCCAGCTTGGGTCACTATCTGTGCCGAGTCTGCATGTTCTCCCTGAGCCTGTATTTCCTCCGACAGTCTGAAAGACATGCTGCTTAGGAGTATTGGCCATGCTAAATCCTCTCTCAATATACCTGAACAGGCACCGGAATGTGGCAACTGAGGAATTTTCACAGTAATTTCATTGCAATGTTGATGCAAGCCTACTT
The DNA here is from genome assembly GCA_024679065.1 of Sphyrna mokarran. Taxonomy (NCBI): domain Eukaryota; kingdom Metazoa; phylum Chordata; class Chondrichthyes; order Carcharhiniformes; family Carcharhinidae; genus Sphyrna; species Sphyrna mokarran. The sequence continues at coordinate 38,949,989 of JAGIQG010000017.1, forward strand.
GTAACACTAATAAATAAACTTTAAACGTTAGAATGCAATGGCCTTGAGAGTAGATTTACTGTACAAAATGCAAAAGTACAAAGTTGTGATAAATAATGTTGGTGAGCTGCTGGTGCTGATAGCCACATCATGACATGGTGATAAAAGAGACCGTGATCAAAAAGGGCAAGAATTGGTACTAAATGTTCCTGAATCTGAGAGAGGGGAGGAAGTAAAGAGGAGGGCTGAAGTAATGGTTAAGGAGATAATCCAGTGCTGGACAGAGAGGATATCCTGGAGGGAGCAAGGACAGAATCATATGTTAGAATTAAGAAACAAGTACCATAACACGATTTGATGCATTCTGAACACTAGCAACCAATGAGAAAGATATGTGGAACAAATTTGCTAGGAAATCATGAAGAGATGCATAAATTCATAGAGTAATGATAATTATTCTCTTAATGGATGCTCTTAGCACTATCTACTTTATCACCACCATTTACATTTCTTTTGTTTTTTTGATTATGACATTCCAATCAATTACAGCTCTCTCATCTTCATGTATAAATGTTTCAATCTTGTCCAATTTTCCTTGTCTTCAGCTCTGACAAAGGGTCACCCAGACTCGAACCATTGGCTCTATTCTCTCTCCATAGATGCTGTCAGAACTGCTGACATTTTCCAAAATTTTTTGTTAGTGTTTAAGATTCCAGCATCCACTGTATTTTGTTTTTGTAATGATAATGTAGAACTTCAATTTTTGCAATATAGACTGGGATAGTAAGAGGATGAAGAGGGGCAAGAGTTTCTGAATATCATCAGTTCATTTTTCTTGATCAGTATGTTTCTAGCCCAATAGAGGAAGTATTACTGGATCTGCTTCCAGGGAATGAAGTCATCACATGTCAGCAGGGGAACACTTTTGGAATAGTGACGACTGTATCATTAGTTAGCTCTGGAATAAAAGACAAGGGGACATTTAAAGTAAAAACATTTTATTAGAGGCTAACTTCAATAGAGAGAGAGATCAAATCTGTCCCAGACAAATTGGAATCAAAGATTGGCAGGTAAAGTTGTAGTAAAAGAATAGGTTACATTTAACATGAAGATGGTTCAGGTATGGTCAAGTTTACCGAGAGGGAGGAGAGGGTAACCAAAGTTGCATCCTGCAAGATGAAGAAAGAAATAAAAGGTATGTGAAGCAGGAAAAGGGGTGTCTGACAGATGTCAGATTGATAAGATAGGTGTGAACCAAGTTGATTATAGAAATGTTAGAATAAAAGTGAAAAAGAAAATAAGTGAGGCAAAAACACAATATATGTAAATATATAGCCACCACTTGCCTGGATGAATGTAGCTGCAGCAACGCTTAAGAAGCTTGACACCATCCAGGACAAAGCAACCCACTTCATTGGCACCCTATTCAATACTTTAAGTATGCAATCCCTCCATCACTGATACACAATGGTGGCAGTGTCTACCATGGAAAAGATGCACCTCACCTAGGCTCCTTCAGCAGCACCTTACAAAACTCTGCCACATAGAAGAACAAACACAGCTAAGGGCATGGAAACATCACCACCTGCTAGTTTCCTTCCAAGTCATACTTCATCCTGACTTGGAATTATGGCACTATTCCTTCTCTGTCATTGGATCAAAAGCCATAACTCCCAAGCAACACTGTGGATGCTGCAACACACAGACTGCATCAGTTCAAAAGGGCAGCTCATCACCATCTTCTCAAGGGTAATTAAGAGAGGACAACAAATGCTAGACCACCTGGAAGTGCCCACATCCTGTGAAAGAAGAAATTCAACAAAACTTTGTTGCCTCTTGTAAGGGGTGAAATCCTTACAAGACAGTAAAATTTTTTAAACAATTCAACATTAAGACATTGACAGAACTACCATCACTGAGTTAAATGACTTTAAAACAGACTTACAAGCTAACAAGAAATGAAATGCAGTAAGAAATTTAAACTAGTGGTTATAATTTAAAAACACATATGCTGATATTTTAAATGTATCAATGTATTTTTTAAGAATCATAATTCACTTGAGCCAAAGGCAGATTGCTTTTAGCTGAGGCAAAGGATGTCAGGCATGCTGTTGTGGAAGGAAGCATCAGTGAAACAGATGTGACAGAGACAGGGGCCAGATTCTCCAACCTTACCCTCAGCTGTGATCTCCAATCCTGCTGCAATGAATAGAGATTTGGCTGAACGTCAAATTCTCCATTGTTGCTGGCAATGGTAGCAGGGCAGGCTGTAACTGAACCTGAGAGAATGGAGTGGAGCAAGTTTAGAGGGAATGCGACAAGTTTAGAGTCAATAAGATAAATAAAGAAATTAATAAGTCCGATGTCGTGTCGACAATTCCCAATTAAAACATCAAAAGCTGAATTTATCTTTTGCATCAAGCCAATACTATCATATTATCCTCTTTCTTGTTCAATCTGATTGCCTGTCTCTCTGCCTCTGGCTCAATTGCATGACTAAACGTGTATAATAAGAAGGGAAGCTAAACTGTTGTGTAAATCCCATCACCATTCATTTAAACTAGATTTGGTGTAGAGTGCATGAAGTTTCATTGGAAACTGACAATGATTGATGACTTCTCTTGGCTGTGAGTTCAGGGTGAGCAAGCGGATAGCAATCCGTAAAAGAGTGCAAGAGAACGTACATGGGATTGTAGAATACTTAACAGGGAATGTACAATTCAAGCAGATTCTTTTTAAAGATATAAGGAAATGAGGACTTGTTAATGGCTGAGTCATGTTGAATAGGTCAGGTAACCAACATGAGAACTGGAAGGGCAACAACGCAATGGAAAGGGAGGCTGCAGATAACAGAAACAATATTACCTGAAATAGACGTGATTCAGTTCACACTGCGAGACAATCTATAAATCCAAGTTTCATCCGTGCAGACAGCAGAGTCATAAATGATGGCTGAAATTCTCTGACCTCGCCCACAGCTGGGATTCTCCAGTCTCGCACGCTAACCAACTGCCAGTGAGAATGGAGAATTTGGCGCTCAGCCAAACTGCCATTCATTGCAGCAGAGATTACCAAGTGAGATCGGAGAATTCCAGCCTGCATGTCCAACAAAGAGATAGAAACATGCACTGGGATTGTCTAGCCTCCCCGTGGTGTTTCTCTCAATGGTGGGAGCCATTGATGAGTGGCAGGATCTTCCAGTCCTGTCATTATCAATGGGATTTCCCACTGATTCCATCCCACACTGGGGGTGTTGGGGGCCATTGGAGGAACTGGAAGATCCCACCGACATGAAGAGTCAGAAAATTACTTTGATAAATCCAAACAGTGGACCGGTTAACATCTGCTGCCTAGGAAATAGTTGAAAGCAATTTGTTCAGGCTGCTATCACTGTCAATTCAGAGAACTCAAGTGCATAACATGTATTAATACCTTTTTTTCGAAACATATAGGTATGTTTCATTAAGCTCCTGGAGCTCATTGCAGAGGTAAATAAATCAAAGGGCTAAGGTTATCCAGTGGGTACAATTTAGTTTGATTTTCAGAAGATGGAGGATGAAGCTGTACATCTAAATCTGTCGAAGGGCAAGACACTTACAAATATTGACAAGTTCATTAGCTCAATTGAAAATTGACTTGTCAATAGAAAGCAGAAACCGCTAAATGGAAAATACTCTAATGAAGGAGTAGGCTAAGCAAGGCTGTACAAGCATTTGAGGTTCTGACTCAATTGTTATTTGGACTATCCAAAATTATGAGCAAGGTTAAACTTCTAGTATAGAATTATAAAATTGTCTGGTGACACCAACCTATATAACTTATAATCAAGTAAGTAATGTAGAAAAAGGGGTGGCACAGTGGTTAGCACTGCTGCCTCATAGCGCCAGGAACCCAAGTTCAATTCCCGGCGTGGGTCACTGTCAGCGTGCAGTTTGTAAGTTTTCCATGTGTCCGCGTGAGCTTCCTCTGGGTGCTCCGGTTTCCTCCCACACTCTGAAAGGCATGCTGCTTAGGTGCCATTAGCCATGCTAAATTCTCTTTCAGTTTACCTAAACAGTGCCGGTCTCTGATGGCTAGGGGATTTTCACAGTAATTTCATTGCATTGTTAACGTAAGCCTATTTGTGAGAATAATAAATAAACTTAAACTTAAGATGGTAGCATCAAAGTGTCTTGGATAAATTAGCCATGAGATAGAGATGCTGGCATTGGACTCAGGTGGACACAGTAAGAAGTGTCACAACATCAGGTTAAAATCCAACAAGTTCATTTGGAATCATGAGCTTTTGGAGCGCTGTTCCTTCATCAGAACGACTTTAATCTGGTTTTGTGAGATTGGATAAATTAGGACTATTAGCTACTGAACTGGATATATATATAAGCTATTATGATTTTCCACATGAAATGTGTGTAAACAATAAAAGGATGTTCCATGGCAAAGGTAAATAAAGATTTGAATTTAAAAATGTTATGCAAGAAAATCAAGGCCAAGTAGTTATAAGATAAAATAAATTATTCTGATTTTGCACAGCATTGAGAAAGCTTTATTTTGAGTACCTTAACTTCAAACTAATGTCGGACACTGAAGAGAATTCAAAGGACAACACCATTGATAACTGTTCTACTCAGAGCTCAGACAAGAGATTCAAGTCCTTGAAGAAAATAAGATTAAAGGAAACATGACTTTGGGTTTCAGATGGTGGTAGGCGTGGATAATGTGGATTTAAACAAATTAAGTAACTTTGAACATGGTCCTGTAATGCAAAGATGTGAGTACATAATTAGCAAGGCCGCAGATTACAACAGTTTCCTGTAGAGCAACCTCATTTTGGTAAATTCCCAGTTAATAATGTATTGATTAAGCTCTTTCAAGAAAGCTTGTTTAAGAGATCAAAATAAGCACTCATTTAAGAACAGAATGGGAATAATTTTGTGCAGTATTAATCTAGTTCCTGATAATCAAGGTACCCTTGGCAGAAGAATGCCTCTAATTTAACATTAAATAAGCCATTACCAGCATGTTGTAGATGATACTACATTTAGCATGAGAAATGGCAGTGGGGCAGTAGGAGTGAGGGTGAAACATGTTTTGGGTTTATATGTTAAAAGTTTACCCTTCATCTAGCCATCCTATATTTAACAAGAGAAGATTTGATGCTAACACTTAGTGTCCAAAATTGAAAATATTCCATTTCCTTTTGCCAGCATCAGTAATTTCAAAAGTTTATGATAAACCTAAGTGATCAAATATTCTGTGGAACATGATACATTGCTGGGATCATGCAGGAACCATCCTTGAAATGCAACTTCTCAGAGCTCATTAAATCAGTGCAGAATTTGATCTAGATTTTGATTTATTATTGTCACATGTATTTACAGTGAAAAGTATTGTTTCTTGCGTGCTATGTAGACAAAACATACAGTTCATAGAGAAGGAAACAAGAGCGTGCAGCATGCAGTGTTAACACTTACCTTGCATTAAGCTGATATTTCTCTACACCCTAGCTATGATGTAGAGAAATATCAACTTAATGCAAGGTAAGTCCATTCAAAAGTCTGACAGCAGCAGGGAAGAAGCTTTTCTTGAATAGTTGATACATGACCTCAGACTTTTGTATCTTTTAAGAATGAGGCCATCTGGCCCACTGAGCACTGACAATAATCTTACATAGGCCCTATCCTTGTAACTCCATATATTTACCCCTATAATCCCTTTGACAGCAAGGGGCAACTTAGCATGGCCAATCTACCAAATCTAAACATTTTGGATTATGAGTGGAAACCAGAATACCCAGAGGAAACTGACTCAGACACGGGGAGAACATGCAAACTACAAACAGATAGTGACCCGAGATTGGAATTGAATCTGGGCCCCTGTCACTGTGAGGCAACAGTGTTAACCACTGTGCCGCCCTTGTTGTAAGGGAACATTTTTAGTTAGGATTAATGTTTTTGCATAATATCTTGGCATCTATATCTTTGCTACATCTCATGCTGACAAATCCAATGCTCTCCTGACTGATTTCTTCCAATCTTCATAAACTGAGCTAGTTCAAAGTTCTGTTCTATAAATGCAAATTGTTGATGTATTTTTATACACGGTGTATAGGGAGAGACTTCATAGAGCTTTGTCTTCTTGAAGGTTTTGCACAGCTTGTTGTCTCACTGACTCTGTCTGAGTGAAGTCATCTGTCAACAAAAAATGAGAAGGAATAGCCTTGTTGAAGTTTTTTCTCTTTCATCCTTACTTCTGCCCTTATATTATCATCAGTCCTTCAGCAATTACTGCCAAGGGCACAAAAATACATCAGTGTGAACTGCGTTCTCCATCATCGCGACAATCAGAATGTGACCAATCATCCTGAACAAAGAAAGTATTTACAAACTATATATTCAAATCTTTCCTTAAAATTGAATCAAGGTCAATTTGTATTTGTCAGATAAATGTTAAAAATGTGCTCACATTATCTGATGGAGTGATGGAGCAGGGATTTAATAGAAGCATCTGAATAAACATCATTGTACTTTGTGTCATTAAATGTTCTTTGTGTTTTCAAAATGCACTAATGTCATCTAGTGGTAATGTAAATGTACAGCATCAACTTTACAAAACCTTCAATTTACTGTATTAATAATACTAACTTATTGGCGAAATAATTTGATGTTAATTTGTACTAAGAAACTATTTTTCTTGACTGCAGTGCTGATAGTGATAATTTATTGCTGCAGGAATGGATGAAATTCTGCATGAGTGTTTGGTATTATCTGGCTTAAACAGCGAAACGTTGTCATAGAATTATAGAGCCTTTACGATGCAAGAAGATGCCATTTGGCACATCAAGCCTGCACTAACAACAATCCCATCTAAGCCCTAGCCCCAGTAATTCCACATATTTACCCTACTAATCTTCCTTACACTAAGGGGCAATTTAGCATGGCCAATCAACCTAACTGACACAACTTTGTCATGCTAAATTGTCCTTTAGTGTCCAAACAATTTAACCCGCATATCTTTGACACTAAGGAGTATTAACAATGGTCAATTAACCTAATGTATACAGCTTTAGATCATGGGAGGAAACCGGAGCACCTGGAGAAAACACATGCAGACATGGGGAGAACATGCAAACTCCACACAGACAGTCACCCGAGGCCAGAATTGAATCCGGGTCCCTGGCAACAATGCTAACCATCATGCTGCCATGTCACCTTTTGCGAGGGAACATCAATAGCACTTTCATGGTGAACTGCTTTGTACAATAGTACAAGCCTACTCAACTTTCTCTATTGTTGCATTGTAGGCCATTCCAGGGAATTCAATATGGATGTAAAACTACAGGTTCTGGAATGGTCATTGAAGAGGAACCATGCTGCATGTCTTTGAACCATTTCCAGTGTATTTACAAAGTAGGTTTGGTATAGGTCCCAGTCCATTGTTGAATTCTCCAACCTGGCACATATCAAAGTCTTGTACACAGCAATTTCAACTGTTTGTCTCACTTGATTAAATTTCACCAGAAACATTTGAGGATTTTGTTTGCACCATCCATGGCTTGGTTAATGTGGAATATCATGTCACATGATAGGAGAACAGTACGATACAGGCTCGATATGGTGGGTGTCAAATTGATTCCCATCATATTGTACATGAAGATTCAATGCTATCTGCATCTTGTAAGAATGATGTGCATTTTGAAAATCATTTGCCATTAGTGGGACCATTTTCTCAATGGATTAAAATCCTACTGCAGTTATGCTTGGGTTTTGCTGCCCATAGATGGGCTGATGCATGAGTCAATTTGTCTGCAAGGGAGTATCGGAGCTAATTTTATCTCCTATGACATTTATCTACAGTCCCTTAAGGCACTAACAATGGTATCCTGGGAAGAGAATGGTGAAGTCACATCTCACACTATCCCTATTTCCAATTACAAACTTGTGTACAGTTTCAAAATATAAAAATAGTCACATTTCTGTTTGAGTCATTAATGAGTGACCTACAGTGCATAGCAAATTAAAAAATAGCAAATGTTTGCTGGATATCACATATTTGTATTAGGGGGAGGCAATGGCCCAGTGGTATTATCACTAGACTATTAATCCAGAAACTGATCTAATATTCCCGCCATGGCAGAAGGTGGAATTTGAATTCAATAAAAAGTATCTGGAATTAAGAATCTACTGATGACAATGCAACCATAGCCAGAAAAGCCCATTTGGTTCATTAATGTCCTCTAGGGAAGAAACTCTGCCGTCCTGAGCTGGGCTGGCCTACATGTGACCCCAGATCCACACCAGTATGGTTGACTCTCACGTGCCCTCTGAAATGGCTGAGCAAACCATCTATTGCAAGGGTGTCTAGGGATAGGCAATAAATGCTAGCCAGCCAGTGATGTCCATGGTCCCACAAATGAATTAAAACAAAACACTGTAGATTGTAATGTACCATAAATTTCAAAATGTGATTAGTTTCATACTTCAAGGCTAGAAAAGGGGGATGGGTTGGATGGGAGCCGATTCTATCTGCACTAATTTACCAGAAAGCAAATACAACCAAACTTTGCAGTCAATCAAAATGACAATGCAGAAGGAAGCCTGACGAATAACAGTTACAATGAAATCACGTTTAATTACAACCAATGAAAAAAGCATCAAAGTCATCGGTGAAAAAAACCTGGCCTCCTTTCGCTACAGTAACTTCATTCGGTTTCTATCAGTCATCTCAAAATAAGAATGCCGACCCCATTCGTTCTGAAAATGGAATTTAACGTGGTCAATAACATTCATTTGTGTTGAAACTGCCGCACGTTTCCATGCCAAGCAGATGCATTAAAGTACCTTGGAAGATCAGAAATAAAAGTAACTGCCACCAAAGGAAGGTGCAGATGCAATTACACTGTAATCTGAAGTGTAGGGCATTGCGTATATCACATAAAAAATTCAATTTGTTATCTGAGACGCTTCTTCATTTATTGGCCTTTTTGTAGATTGTTTCTCGACCCAACTGACAAAATAAATTGATTGATTAGTGATAAACTGCATAGCAAGCAACAAATGGAACCATTTTTGACATATATTTCCATTGACTGATGTATTTTAGCTTAGGCACACTTACCGTTATAACTTTACTGACATTTACAAAACACTTTAGGTATTGTGCAAGTAATTACAGCTGGAGAAGAAAATGAATTATGTGGATGGAAAGCTCACCCAAAGCTGGGTGTATTTTTTTTGTTCTGTGGATAGCGTCACTCGCAAATGATTCTTTAATATGCACCAAGTAATAATCAAAGCAAAATCATAAACAGAACCAGATTAGAGGTCTTATCAGTTCTACACAATTAATGTTGTACGTATATCACTCAATAAAACACATAAAACACAAACTAGTCTTAAAAGGTAATCCATTTTTTTGATATACTAATCACTTCCGCAAAGTGTGGTTTGCATAAAATACTCAAGGAGCTCTAAGATGTATTCCTGCATTATGTATCTTTCTATTTAAAAGTCTTTGTGCCTACTCATATGTTTATTGCATCAAACTTGCATGTGTCACACTTTAAACCATTCTGTCCATAGAATGGAAATTAGTACTTGACTGAAAAGGTAGCTTAACTGTTGCTTTACCAATCAAAGCATTGGCTGACTGAAAAGAAAGGAACAAAGCTGTTTAATACAGTTGGTAAATATTAAATAAGGAAAAAGAATAAATTGAAATTGAGTATTAAAATTGCTATTTTTAAATCATTAACATTAAACTAGGCAATAACAGGCCCAATTCTCCCACTGTGACCTGCAACTTTTCTGGCGGGTCCGCTCGGGAGAATCATGTCATCAGCCTTCTTCCGGATTTGCGCATGTGCATCTCCCAGAGCCGGAGAACAGTCGCAGTCCAGACCACACTGGAAACTGGTGGGAAGAGAGGTAAGTCTCTTGAATCTTTTTTTAATGTTTAAATATATTTTGCGTGTGATAATCAGGCCTGATACGGAACTTGCCGTGCCTGATAAAATCTTCCACCTTGTCAGGAGTACTTTATTCCAGTGGGTTCAGACTAGCTTCCCATATTTGGGGAACTAGTGGAAGACCCTACTGGAATGATGGGGGAATTGGAACCTTCTCAGGGGGGTTGGACCGCGGGGATCACAGCAACCTGTGATCCCTGGCGCTGCCCAAGGGGCAAAGTGCCCATGCCCAGGGGGCACAGGAGGCATTTGGCAGTGCAAAGGGGGTGGGGCTTATTGTGGCTGAGGCCAGGGATGATCGGTGGCGTTGGGAGAGTCCTCTTTGCAAGGGAATCAGTCTGGGCTGGAGGAAGGTCAATGATTGGGCTAGGCTTGAGTGGTTGGTGATCTGCTTCCTGGGGAGGAGGATGCCTGCTGTCTGGGTGGGCCTGCTCCTGAGGGGGAGGGGTAGTCACTGGGGGAGGTGTTATGTCGGGGTGCTCTTGGGGGGACGGGGTGTCAGGCCTGGCCCGGGAATTGTTGTGGGGGCCACAATCAGGTCATGGAGGGTGCTGGAGGGGCAGTACTGTGGGTGTCCTGAGCTGGCCAGCGATCAAGCAGGCCACTAAATGGGAAGAGTGACACCTAACCAGCACACCTTTCAGGCTATGGGAGGAAAGTGGAGCACCCGGAGGAAACCCATTCAACATGGGGAGAACATGCAGATTCTGCACAGACAGTGACCCAAGCCAGGAAATGAACCGGAGTCCCTGGCAGCAGTGCTAATCACGTGCCATTGCATACTGCTTGAATGCATTGTTGAATAAGGTGTTTGATAGAGAAAAGGATCGACAAAGGATGGGAGACGACAGCATCTGCATAGTAAAGTTTATAATCCATGATCAGCACACAGTCTACAACAGAACTTGGAAAGCAACAAGCCTGGATGGAAGAACCCCTGTCAAGATTATATTTAGAATTTGCACAATTTAAGTTTTCCGGAAGAAGTGTTTTGTTAAATGAAAGCCTTAAGGTCCCTCCACTCAACAACTGTTACATCAACTTATAAAAGTCTAACCTGAGTGTATAACGTTTATTTAAAATGTGGGTTGAGTCAATCAATTTTGAATATTGTCTAACAAAGTTAAAGGGGGAGGGATGTTTTGAATATGGTGTCTGTCTCTTTAAGACAATACAACAGAAAAGAGTCACCTGACTTGAGGGACCTTTAGAAACAGGGAATGATCCTCCCAAAGGTTGGAGGCTTTTTTTTTTAGGTAGACAATCATTTGGAAGCCATGGTGTAAGCTTGTAAAGACTGGAACTATTATTCTGATATAGCTAAGGTTTTCAAATTTCAGTACTAAGTATTAATAAGTACCTTTTGTTCCTAACAAAACCTCAAATCTCTTGACAGTATTTGAATGCCCCAATATAAAAGTGAGGGGTTGGGAATTTGGTGCAGACTGGAAAAGAGGATCTCCTTTTTGATATTTATTTCAGCCTCCAGTGGTTCCTGAGTTTTCTCCCTTGTCTCCTAGCAGGTGAGTGCAACTTTCTGTGTAATTTAGCTGTGTAAATTATTAATTAATTGTTTACTTACATAAATTAAGTTGGTTAGGAATAACAAGACTGATGGTATGCTGTGACTGCAGCATGTGGAATGCACTGAAATTCCCAACAACTATATCTGCAGAAACTGTTTCTATCATAGGAAACTTTTCTGAGTTATGGATGTTTTAAAAAGTCTCACAACACCAAGTTAAAGTCTAACCAGTTTATTTGATATTAAACCCACAAGCTTTCAGAAACACTGTTCCTTTGTCAGGTGTGTGGAAGGTTCTGATCAGAGAATGGCACATAGAGGCACACACAGTTTACAGAATACTGATTAGAATGCAAGTCTTTACAGCTAACCTGCTATTCAAGTCTTAAAGGTGCAGACAACGTGAGTGGAGATAGCATTAGGCATTGGTTAAAGAGATGTGTACTGTCCTGCCTGGAGACAATAAGTGATATGTTGTAATTTCAGGCAAGCCATGGGGTTACAGATAATGTGACATGTTGAGACCATCCTCATGTGTATGGAAATTGGTTATCCATCTCTGTTCAGTGATTCTGCGCTGTCACGAAGGCTGCCTTGGAGAACACTTGCCCGAAGATCAGAGGCTGAATGTCCATTACTGCTGAAGTGTTTGCCAACAGGAAGGAAGCAGTCTTGCCTGCTGATTGTTGAGCGATGTTCATTCATCTGTTGTTGTAGCGTTTGCACGGTCTCCCCAATGTATGGATATTGCACAGGGTTTCAGGAAGGAGTGGTTGGTTTTAGGAGGCACTCACTGCCCTTAGGTTGGGTAGAACCTCAGTGTTGGTCAATGGTCAGGGACAGGAAGATGGGTCAGGCAGGTCAAGGGAAACTCAGCCACTTCCTTTGTCCAACAGGTACAAGCTACCTTGCTGTCTGTGTGGGTGAGGAGAAGGGGAAACAGCAGACTGGATGTTGGAATCTTGGTGAATGATACCACGTAAGTGGAGGGAATGAACAGCAATGTGGTAACGATAGAACACAGAAAAGTCAGGGCAATATTTACACTTCTCTGAGACACTGGGAGGCTGTGTTGCCTGCCAGCATTCCTGATATCTGCTCAGGGCTGGAGAGAAACTTTCAGGGGTCGGGGAGGAGCCAGTGACTGTAGTTCATGTAGGTACCAAGGACATAGGAAAGAAATCCTGCATAATCAGGAGTTGAGCTTTAAATTCAAAAACAGAATGTTAATGATTCAAACATAAATTGCTTCAGGGCAAACAAGATTAGAGAGGTGACTGCATGGGTTTTGATTGAGGCATGAGCACTGGGAAAACTGGAGATTTCTAGCTGGGGTGGCATGGTGACACAATGGTTAACACTCCTACCTCACAGTGGCAGAGACCCAGGTCCAATCCCAGCTTGGATCACTGTCTGTGTGGAGTCTGTACATTCTCTCTGTGAATGCATGGGTTTCTTCCCACAATGTAAAAGACATGCTGCACTGGCCATACTAAATTCTTCTTCACTGTGTCTGAATAGGTGCCAAAGTGTGGTGATTTTCACAGTAACTTCATTGCAGTATTAATGTAAGCCTACTTATAACATTAATAAATAAACTTTAACTTAAGATTTACCATTGGGCATGATCTACACTTGAACTGTGCTGGGGCCAGTGTTTTAATGAATTGTATATGGGAAGTAGAAAGGACTTTTAATTTACTCAATACTCCCTGATATGATCTTCTCCCTCTTCCAGTTAGTTTAAAAGTAAATTATATGGTAATAGTTTAAGGTTGCAATGAAGGTAATGTATATCAGAATTTGGCAGGAAGGGACAGTGATTGCAAACTGAAGCATGTGCCAGCAGATAATGCTAAAGTTGATAAAACCAAATTAAAGGCTGTGTACCTGAATGCCTACAGCATTTGTAATAAAACAGATGAATTGTCAGTGTAAATTGGTATGTATGACCATTACAGAGATAGCTATTACAGAGTTGGCTACAAGGAAATGAAAACTGGGGATAGCAAAGAATACTTGATATTCAGGAAGGACAGCAAGCTGGGGAAAGGTGGTGAGGTAGGTCTGTTAATTAAAGAGGGTATTAGTATCTTAGTGAGGGATGAACTCAGATTTAAGATATAAAATGAGTTTAGGTGGAATTAAGGAACAGCAAAGGGCAGACAAATTAGTGAAAGTCGTTTGTGGACCAACAAACAGCAATAATAATGCAAATCACTGTATAAATCAGGAAATCAGAGGTGCAATTAACAAAGGGAATACAGTAATCATGAGGTTCCCAATCTACATATAGACTGGGTCAACCAGTGGAGGACAAATTCTTGAATGCATACTGGTTTTCCAGTACATTGAAGGACCAACTTGGGATCGGGTTATTTTGGATCTAGCATTGCGCAATGAGAAAGGGCTAATCATAGAGTGCAGAAGAGCCCTTTTAGCCCATTGAGTCTGCATCGACACATTAGAAAACCTGAGCTCCCATCTATCAGCACTTGGCCTATAGCCTTGAATGTTATAATGTGCCAAGTGTTCATCCAGGTACTTCAGCTGTGGACTCATAAATGTTCTAAGCAACTCCAACATAACTTCCCTGCTTTTGTAATCTATGCTTCAATTAACAAAGGCAAGTGTCCCAAATGCCTTTTTCACTACCCAACTAACATGCTCTTGGTCTTCAGAAGTCTGTGGGCAAGCAAGCCCCAAGGGTCTCTTTGTTCCAACGAACTTCCTAGTGTCCTACCTTCCTTGTCAAATTATTCCTTCAAAGTGTATCACCTCTCACTTTTCAGAGTTAAATTCCATCTATCACTGACCATTCTATCTATATCTTCTTGTAGCCTAACACACTCCACCTCACCGTTAACACCCAAACCAATCTGTGTCATACATGAAGGAGCCTTTAGGAAAAAGTGACCATAATTTGATTGGCTATGTAAGGTGGGGAAACTACATTTATAGTAGATAGGCAATAGCTAACATTTAAAGAGCTAATACCTAGCTTATCAGAAAAGTACATTCCTTCAATGCACAGAAACCCAACAAGGTAAGTGTTCCAATTGTGACTAATAAAATAAATTAACAATTGCATTAGATCAAAGGAAAAAGCATATAAATTCAACAAATAAACAGTAAACCTGACAATTAGAAACATTTTAAAATTCTGCAATGGAAGAGCAAGTAAAAAATTAAGAAAGTAAAAATAGAACATGAGCATAAAAATGAACTGTAAAAGCTCTCTAAGTATGTAAACAGGAAAAAGATTAGCAAAACCAAATGTAGCTTCCTTACAAGTGGAGTCAGGAAATTTTAAACTGGAGAATAAGGAAATGGCACACAAAACAAATACCTTTTACCCATTTTCACAGGGGAAAATGCTAAAATCCTCCTAGAAATAATGGAGAATCCAGAGGTTCTTGTGAACAAGGAACTGCAAGACATTAATGTTAGTAAAAATATATAACACAAGAGACATGAATGGACTTGAAGTGGACAAATCCCCTGGAGTTGATGATTAACATCCTAGAGTATTGGAAGAGATATTGTCTGTAGAGATAATAGATGCATTGGTGGTTATCCTTCAAAATTCTGTAGATTTTGGAACAGTTTCTCAGACTGGAAATTGGTTACTGTGACACCACTATTTACAAAGGACAGAGGGAAAAAAATGGAAAATGAGGAACCTCTTAGCCTGGCATCAGTGGTAGGAGAAAATGCTGGAGTTACTAGTAAAGAATATGATAACAGGACACTTAAAAATAATGGTAGGATTGGGCAGAGGCAACATGGATTTATCAAAGGGAAATCATGAAAACAAACCTGTTGATTTTTTTTTAGGATAAAACTTGTAGGATAAGGGAGAACTGGTTGATGTGGTATTTTTAGATTTTCAGAAAGCTTTTGATAAGGTCCCACACAAAAGGTTAGTGAACAAAATTAGAGCATGTAAGATTAGCTATTGGCAGGACCAGAAGATTCCTCCAATGTCTATGTTGTTGTTGTGCCTGTTGCATAGTCTGTTTTAATCCTTATACGTGGACAAATAACTGCAAATAGACATCTTGTTAGTACAACGAATATTTAATTAAGACATGCAATCAATAATCACCCATCCAACCAATAGTAAGTTATCTTACAGAAAATACTAGAGTTCAAGTCCAATACAAGACCTTAACTTGACTTTGTGTGACTGGCAAGTACCCAAGCAGATATTGGCCTTTTTCTGTGTGTTGGTCTCAGTTGTCCTCTGTGTAGTCTGATCCTCTGTTCTGATCTGACACTCTGGTTCTGGTCTTCCTTTCTTCTCGGGTGCAGTGGCTCTTCTCGTGCTGGCTGTCACTGGTGATTGTCACCGGTGTTGTTTGTTCGTGGGGTCAGAGAGAGAAAGAGATTCTTGGTTGTGCAGTACTCTATACCTTTTGGTCATTGCCAATCAATCGATCAGGACTTGATCATCCTGATTGATAAAGTCCATTCGAATGCTGCCACACCGATCTCTGGCTGTGTCCCCAACAAGAGATCTATGTTCTCTTGTTCTTGTTGAAGGCTACAAATGCCGAAAGCTAGCAATTTTCCTATCAAATAAATCAGTTGGATTTAAAATTGGTGTTGTCACAGATCTCTTACTGAGTTTACCCCCGTCCAACGCCAGCATCTCTACATCATGTCCCCAACAGCCATGTCTGCAGGTGCTAGGGGTATGTAGTGTTCACACCTCCCTCTCAAATAAAGGGTTACAGCACCCCTATGTCTGGTTTTTAAAAAAAAAACCAGTTTGACCAGAAAGTCTCTTTTGTCCTGGAGACAACACATTTCTTTGTATTCACCTCTCTGGGTTGCAGCCTGTTTATCTCTGTCTTTTAAGCTGCAGCCTGTCATTTTAGTTCTTGCCCAATTGACCCAGAGTGCTTTACACATCGCCATTTTAGATGGTCTGTTTGGTCACATTGTTTTGCATGGTTTGCCCATCCCACTCCTGGGAAAACCACTGTAGGGGTTGCCTTTGGCAGCGGGACCAGAGGTTCTGCCAGCTGAAAGGATTAGAAAATCCCACCCAGAAAATTTCTTAAATGGTGAGAGACTGGGAAATGTTGAATTTCAGAAAAGACCTGGGTGTCCTGGTTCATGAGTCACTGAAAGTTAACATGCATGTAACAGCAAGCAATGAAGAAGGCAAGTGGTACTTTCCTCTTTATTATAAGAGGATTTCAGTATGGGAGCAGAGATACCTTACTGCAATTATCTAGAGCTTTGCTGAATCCACAGCTGCAGCACTCTGGTCTCTTACTTAAGGAATGATATACTTGCCATCGAGGGCTTGCAACAAAGGGTCATTAAATTAATTTCTGGATGGAGGGATTATCCTGTGAGGAAAGATTAAATAGGCTGATGACACTGAAATGCCATAAATCAATGGACCAAAATGGGATTAGAATAATAGATGCTTGAAGATAGGCATGGACATAAATGTTTCCCCTAACTAGAGGCTGGAACCAAAGGGCCCAGTCTAGGAATAAGGGTAGACCATTTAGGATTGAAATGTGGAATAATTCCTTCAGTCAGTGGATGGTGAATATTTGGAATTCCTTGCCAGGGGCCTTGGAAGCTCAATCATTGATTATGTTCAGGAGATCAATAAATTTCTACATTTTTAAAAACATCAAAGGATATGGGAATAACACAAGAAAATAGTATCGAATCCCAGATCAACCATGATTTCATTGAATGGTTGAGTGAGCCTGAAGGGCTGAATGGCCTGCTCCTATTTATGTTCTTGTTGTGAATGTATTGGAATAGTCAAGGTAACAAAGGCATGGATGAGGGTTTTGGCAGCAGATGAGTTGAGGTGGGTGCAATCAGAAGATGAGGTAGAAATAGGTGGTCACTGATGTTGCAGATACATAATCCCAGCTCATCTCAAAGGTCAAAGATAACACCATAGTTGTTCGCAGGATGGTTCCGCCTCAGCGAGAGGGATATAATCAATAACTAGGGAGCAGAGATCAAAAACAATAGCATCAATCTTCCCAATCTCTAATTGGAGTATAATTCCACTTATCCAGGATTGGATGTCGGGTCAGAACTCTGGTAGTTTAACAGTGGTGGAGGAATTGAAGGAACTGGTGGCAATGTCCTCAGCTTAGATGAACACTCTTTTCAGATTGTGGCTGGAATTTTCTGGCTGTTCATGTCAGCAGGATTCTCAAGTCCCAGCAACAGTGCACCCTCACTCTAGCAGCGTGGGGTGACACCAATGGGAAATCCATTGATGGTGGCAGGACCAGAGAATCCTGCCACTAGTGAACTGCACACCCTCTTCCAACACTGGCAAGTGTGTGCCTGGGAGGCTAGAGAATCTTCCCCTTTTATCTTTCAACATGTAGCATGTAGATGAGAAATAAGAGTGCCAAAGAATGGAAGCAGAAAGTCAGGACGAATGGAAAATTTTCAATTTGGCAGATTGCAACTAGTGGAATGCTGCAAGAATCCATGGTGTAGTTTCAGCCGTTTACAATCTGTATTAATTACTTAAATAAAGAGATCAAGAGTTATGAATCTAGGTGTACAGGCAATACAAGGTTAAAACATAATGCAAATTGTGAGACAGACACAATTATAGTGAAAGATTAAGTTGTTAAGGTCCTGAACCAGAATCCTAAATTGTATTAGGAAGCCAGACTAGACACCAACAATCTTTTTGTTTTGGCATAAATGTGAAGAGAAGATATTAACTTCCTTCCAGGAGTAATTCCACTGACAAAATAGGGATTTTTTTAATGTAGTAAAATAAACTTGATTTAATAATAGTTTACATATAACTAACAAACAAAGCAGCTTAACAAATATGAAAAAATGAAATGAAACAACTTCATGTTCTAACTTATGACTGTTTCCATTCCAAATAAGAACCATTCTTCTTAGAGGCATAAATGCCACTTTAAATACAATTAGTATCCATAAATGCTTGTTACAAATTGTAAGAGCTTTGAAGCTTTCTGGAGAAAAAGAATTTGAGCAGTTTGCAAACCTCTGCCTTCAGCAGACTCCCAGCTAGGATTCTAAAACTTCTACAGATCCAATTTAGTGCATAATCCTGTCAATCAACCAGAAGTCCCAAGGAAATTTCTTTTCTATTTGCTCTATATAAGTAACAAATCCTGAACTGAACATTAATTATTAACTTGTGTTCATACCATGAGTTAAACGTTTTCCAGACACACCAGCTGCCAGCAGAATAAAGCTGAAATTTTAACCATTCCCCTTGAAGAAGAAGAAAAGCAACTTATATTTATATTACTTATATATTATAGAATGAACAGATGACAAGGAGCAGATAGAATTTGATGCAGGGAAAATATGAGGTTATTCACTTTGATAGTAGAAATAGAAAAGCAGAGTATTTTTTTAAATTGCCTGAAATTTTTAAATGTTGATGTTCAGTTAGTTTTGAGAATATTCAAGGAAGTAACGCATGCAAGTTCAGGCAATTTGGAGGATAAATGATATGGTGGCTTTATTGCAAGGGGATTGCCAAATAAGAAAAAAAGTTCTTGTTACAGTTATACAAGAGTTTATTGACGTGACACATGGAGTGTGCAGTATTGCTCTCCCTATCAAAGGTAGGGCACACGTACCTTGGAAGCAGGAAAATGAATATTCGCTATGTAGGCTCCTGAGATGCGATTTTTATTATAGTTATTTATTATTAGTCTCAAGTAGACTTATATTAACACTGCAATGAAATTACTGTGAAATTCCCCTAGTTGCCACAGTCTGGCGCCTATTCAGATACAGACCGTTGTCTGCAGCAAACTACCCAGCCTTCAGGACAACAGTGACCACAATACCACACAAACCTGCCACAGCAACTTCTGCAAGACGCGCTGGATTATTGACACGGATGCCATCATCTCACATGAGAAGACCATCAACCGGGTACATGGTACATACTCTTACAACTCGCCCAACATTGTCTTCCACTGATACGCTACAGGAAAGGATGTCCCAAGGCATGGCACATTGGGGAGACAATGCAGATGCTCCGGCAATGGATGAGCGAACACTGCTCGACAATCACCAGGCAAGACTGTTTTTTTCCTGTCGGCTAACACTTCAGCGGTCACAGGCATTTGGCCTCTGATCTTCGGGTAAGCATTTTCCAAGGCAGCCTTGACTGCTCAGCGATTCTGCGCTGAAACTGATAGCCAAGTTCCGCACATATGAGGACAACCGGGATCTTGGGTTCATGTTACACTATCTGTAACCCTCATGACTTGCCTGGGTTAGCAAAATTTCACTAACTGTCCTGTCTGGAGCAATACACATCTCTTTAACCTATGTTTAATGCTATCTCTACTCATATTGTCTGCACTTTTACGACTTGATAAGCTATAAAGAATTCTATTCTAAAGAATATTCTATAAATTGAGTGTGTGCCTTTGTATGCCCTGTTTGAGATCAGATTTCCCCATTAACTAACAAAGTGGCAAAACCCAAAAGCTAGTGATGTTTGCTACCAAATAAACCTGACGAACTTCAATATGGTGTTGTGAGACTTCTTACTGTGTTTACCCCAGTCCAACACCGGCATCTCCACATCATGGGGAATCTACAACATGGGGATACAATATTAGAATAAGTGATCAATCATTTAGCACTGGAATGAGGTGAAGTTTCTTCATTCAGGGAGTTGTAAATCTTTGGAATTCTGTATCTCAGATTGTTGAGTACAACTAAGGCTGAGCTAGATAGATTTTTCTACCTTCAGGGAATCAAGGGATAAGGGGAACAGATAAGAAAATGGAGTTGAGTCAAGAAGTCTTGAGAAAATGTCAAGAGGTCTTCCGAAATGGATTAGACAAAGCTAAACTCTATGTAACTCCAGATTCAACACCAAAATTTTACAGGGCTTGCCCAGTGCTCTATATTTTGCTGAAAGGAATTGAAGCAAACTTAAATATTTGGAAGAATTGAAAATAATAAGGCCAGTATAGTTCTCTGAATGGGCTACCAAATTGTACTTGCAATGACAACGGATAGAATAGTCCAAAATTGTGGAGACTACAAATCGACTATCAACCAAGCTGGATAGATATCGAATTCCAAAGACTGAAGACCTCTATGTGAAGTTAGCAGGGAGTCTAATGCATACAAAGCTTAACATGAGCCATATGTATCAGCAATTGGAATTGGATGAAGATTGAAGAAAAATTTGTAATGATCAGCACATGCAAAGAGTTGTATCAATATACCGAACTATTCTTTGATGAATCTTTCATTGTGCTATTATTCAGCACACCATAGAAAGTTTATTGCAAGGTGTACCTCTAGATTTAGGTTTTAATCACAGCAGCTTCCCAAAAGGAACATTTTGGTGAAAATTGAAGACTTCAAAGATTAAAAACGTGGGAGTGTCTTTTTTTTAAAGGGAGAAGTGCACTTTCCAGGCCCGGAAGGTTACTTACCTTGGATTTCAATGTCAACACTTTCTAGAAGAGAAAGTCAAGATGATTGAAGAAGTACCAGCATCTTAAAGTGTCAGAACTGAAGGTTAGTTTATATCTAATCTTTCAACATTGAGTGCTGTAAATCTGTTTTTAATTAAATATCAATGTTGGTATTAGAACAAGCCACAGAAAGAAATCTTTGAGAAAGTCAAACTTGCTTCACAATTTTCAGGCTTACTAGTCCATTTCAAACCAACCAAAAAAAAATATATAATCCTGATGTACAATGCTTCACCCTATGGCATAGGGACAGTTTGTCCAGTAGAACAGAAGATGGCATGGAAAGACCATCACCTTTCTGCCACTGACTTTGAGAGGTAATACTCCCAAATCAAGAGAGGGCCTAGCCATCATTCATGGAGTGAAAGAATTTCACCAGTATGTGCACAACTGTCACTGTGATAATCACCAGCCAGTATTAGAACAAAAAGAAAAGTACGGCACAAGAACAGGCCCTTTGACCTTCCAATCCTGTGCTGATCATGATGCCTGTCTAAACTAAAACCGTATGCATTTAGAGTCCATATCCTTCCATTTCCATCCTATTCATGTATTCATCTCATTGCCCTTTAAATGCCACAATCGTATCTGCTCCCATCACTTCCCCAGCAGTGAAGGTGATGAATGTTCCAGATGTTCACCAATCTCTGTAAAATTTAAAACATTTGCACATCTCCTCTAAACATTTCCCCATGCACCTTAAACCTATGTTCCTTAGCACTTGACTTTCCTATCATAGGAAAGAGCATCTGACTATCCACTCTGTCAATGCCACTCATAATCTCGTAGACCTCTATCAGGTCACCCTTCAACCTCTGTTGTTCCAGAGAGAACAAACTGAGTTTATCTGACCTCTCCTAATAGTTAATACCCTCCCGACCAGGTAACATCATGGTAAATCTCTTCTGCATACTTGCCAAATCATCCATACTCTTCTGGTAGTGTGGTGACCAGAATTATACACACTGTTCTAACTGAGGCTTAATTAAACTTCTGCGCAACTGCAGCACGACTTGCCAATTTTTATACTCAATGCCTGGCTGATGAAGGCAAGTATGCCACATGTTTTCTTGACTAACTTATTCACTCGCTTTGCCACTTTCAGTGATCAGTGGACGTGTACACCCAGATCTCTTTCTGTCAATAATCTTAAGGGTTCAGTCATTTACTGTTTAATTCCTACATGCATTGGATTTTCCAAAATGCATTATCTCTCACTTGTCTGGATTAAACTATATTTGCCATTTCTCCACCCAAGTCTCCAACAGGTCCATATCTTGTTGTATCCTCTGACAGTCCTCTTCATTATACGCAACTCCAATTTTTATGTCATCTGTGAACTTACAAATCAGACCAACTGTGTTTTCCTCCAAATTATTTATGTATACTATAAACAACAAAGGTCCCAGACCTGACACTGTGGAGCACAGCTAGTCAGTCTTTCATTCAGAAAAGCATCGTCTACTGCTACTGTCTGTCTTCTATGGCCAAGCCAGTGCTATATCTATCTTGCCAGCTTTCTTCTGATCTGTATGACTTCACCTTTTGTACCAGTCTAACATGTTTGTCAAAGGCTTTACTGAAGTCCATGTATACAATATCTACTGCCTTTCTGTCATCTATCATCTTTGTCATTACTTCTTCCTTGAAAAATCAAGTTAGCGACCTCCCTGTCACAAACCTTACTGTCTATCAATAATAAATCCTTTCTTTTAACCAAATGTGAGTAAATCCTGTCTCTAAGAATCTTTTCAATAATTTCCCTACTACTTATAAGGCTTACCGGTCTACAGTTTCCTGTATTATCTCTGCTGATCTTACACAATGGAAAAACATTGGCTATCCTCCAATCCTCTGGGACTTTACCTGTAGCCAATAAGAATACAAAGATTTCTGTCAAGGCCCCAGCAATTTCTGTTGGGTCAATTGGGTCTATTTTGTGAGGACAAACCCTTTCTTCCTATTGCATCAGGCTGAGTTCAATGGTGGGCTGCAACTATACGTTTCAGCACAGACCAGGTATCCAAATCCTGAATGCAAATGCGTTAAAATGCCTCCCACTGCCTCAAGGTGTGCCACTGCCTCCAGTATCACAAGAAATAGTGGTAGCCCTCAACCTCTTTGATATCCTGCTGGTATCATCTAAAAAAAAAACTTAGAAATTGGACTCAGAAAAACCCATTATTGTCCAAGGTAAAATAAATAGTGCTTCATGAATGGCACTTAGATAAGTTTGACCAATTCAAAGTGTTCCAGCTCCACAAAGACCAAATGAACTATGAGGACAGAGCGTCACTGTGGGTTTCCAGAATCCAGCCGAGGCGAGAGGAACAGTGCTGCAAGAATTGCACAGTGTTTACCCACCTCAGACCAAAATGAAGATGCTCAACTGGTGACCAGGCATTGATAAGGTTATTGAAGATCTGGCAGGCTTTGCGATCAATGCCAGTCACAATAAACCTTCAGCTGTGGAAGTGGCCTGGTTAACCTTGGGCTTTGCTGCATGTGGATTTTGCTCTTCCTTTTACAGGCACTATATTCTTAATTATTGTTGATGCTCATTCCAGGTGACTCAATATTCATGAACTGAAATCAACAATATTGTCAGTAATATATGAGAAGTTTTGATAAATATGGCCAGCCAGAAGTTTTAGTCTCTGATGAGTGGAACTACTTTTCTAGGGGAGGAATTTCAGCATTTTGAGAACTAACGGAATACAACGTGTGCATGCTGAGCCCAACCCGCTCAACCTCAAATGGCTTAGCAAAGAGAGTTAGAATGTAGAACATAGAACAATACAGCACAAACAGGCCCTTCAGCCCACAAGTTGTGCCAATCACATCTATATCTACCATCGGACTTGTTCAGACTTTCAAGTCAGCAATGAAAAAAAACCAGCCATCCACACCTTTTTGCAATTTATGTTTATTAGATTCTCCCTCACATACAGAACAACACCACACACAATCATGGATGTAACCCTTGCAGAGCAATTGATGGGAAAGTGCCTCCAGATGAGACTTGACTTAGTGTTCCCCAATTCAGTGAGAAAGGTGGAGGTGAAACAAGGTGCACAGAAGTATCTCAATTCTGTTAAATGTAATGGACATTAAGGTGAATGAATTAGTATATGTCTGAAACTTTACATCCATGGGAAGGTCTTCATAAAAATAGGCCCTGTGTTATCCCTGCTTGAAGTCCAGGGGAGAAAAGTTCTGAAACTTGTAGATCAGGTCAAGAGACAGGAAACTAACATAGTATAAATGGAGCCAGTTTTTCCTGTAGCACCTACTAAAATTCCTTCAATAGTGCTATATTTAGTGGGGCCAGTTACTTCCAAAGGAAGGGCCTTGTGTTGTTCCAACTAGGAAGGGGATCTGCACTAATACATCTTCTGACTTACAAAACCACCTAGTTGCTGCATTATGCATCATTATCTCAACTGAAGAAGAACCTACCAGTGAGTTAAGGCATTCTCAAAGAATTCGGAAGTCTTCTAATAGATTTGATCTCATGAGACACTGTACTATTTCACCCCCTTTTAATTTGGTCTATTGCTGCAAATAATTATTTATTTCTAAATAGAGTTAATAAACTTTAAGGGGGGAAGGATGTGGGAACGTGATCCCTTTTTAAGGAGCAAATGATTGCAGGTTAGGAGATCCATTGGGCCTACCACAGCAGACTGTCCCTCATCTTGGAGCCCGGGAGTCAAGAAGTAAAGTCTCATTCATTCATTCGGCTCTGTATATAGTTTGTCTCTCAATAAATTACTTTGTTTAGTTTTCATCTGCCAAGTTGCTGTTGTGCCACACAGCTATTCCATTTCCCAAGAGCACAGGCACCCATCTGACTCTCCAGATGGCTCACATCGCCTCTCTGGTCTACAGGAATGTATTGAAATGAATATTTGGGAATACAGATCTCAGAAACTAGATTTTGGCAGGGAATAGTTGGATGCGGATCAATTTAGAACTATTTCAGTTCCTTGTTTCTTTCCACTTTTACTGATTTGAAAGAATTCAGTGCATGGCTTTTCTTATCTTCACAGCACTGCTATTTGTGGGTCACCTGATATTCTGCATTTAGCCTCTTCCTCTTGCTCAGTGGCATGCTGCCTCTTGATGGCATCATCCGCAATGTAGGTCGAAAAACATCCACATTTGATTTGCTATTAGCTCTCTTGACCCCTCAATTATGTATGTTCCTTTGTCTTATTGTGCCTTGTAGTTGTGCAACCGCAGGATGAAAACTATGACTTCCAAGATCTTTCCCATGCATAAATAGTCTTCAGAAGTTGAACATCCTTATCCTCTAGACTTAGGAAAAGTTTCCTGATGTAGTCCTGAAGCAAATCCATGTACAGACCTGGGAGAGAAGGGACCATTCCCCCCATCCACCTTTGTTTCTAACATTCATAACATTTAGTTGTCTAGATTCAATTCAGAACAGTATAATTTTGTTTTTGAATTTACCATTTTTATTTGTGAAATGAACTGAATGGAAAGAGAAAATAGCAACTGAAGGCAAGTTTAAAGGAAGTAATATCTGGAGGTTTATAAAATCATGAGAGGCACAGATAAAGTGAATAGCCTTACCCCAGGATAGGCGAGTCCAAAACTAGCAGGCATAGGTTTAAGGTGAGAGGGGACCAAGGGGCAATCTTTTCACACAGGGCAGTGGGTATTTGGAATGAACTGGCAGAGGAGATGGTAGAAGCAGGTACAATTATAACATTTAGAAGACATATGGACAGATACTTGGATAGGAAGGGCTTAGAGGGATGTGGGCCAAAAGCAGGCACATGGGACTGGTTCAATTTAGGAAACCTGGTCAGCACGGAGACAGTTGGCTGAGGTGTTTCCATGCTCTATGATTCAAATGAAGTGTTAGGATGATTTGGTAGATTTACCTTCTGACAGTGTTGGATTCTTGATGAGTACTTTAGTCAAAAAATGAAAATAAATAAATGGATTGGGTATGAGGGAGTCAAAAGGTTCCTTGTGGAATTAACCTCTAATTTACCCCTGAGATGGACTGATTTTAGATCAGTCCCCCACAGGAAATGCCTGAGCAGTGGCCTTCGAAGGGCAAGCCAAGTTAAACACAGCTGTATCTTACCAAATATGTGCAGTCATGCACTGGACCCCTGAAATCTGCAATCCATACAACAGGAAATCATTCATATTTCGTGCTATCATGAAAGTTAATGAAGGCAGCAAGTAGATCATGGGTATATACTATTCCCCCAGCTAAAAATATTGGCAAGTATTCTGCAATTAACTACCAGAAGGTATGCAGAAACAGCTCAGCTTGTCTCATGTTACAACTTCCTGTCTTCTCACTTGCTGTGAGAAAGCTTATTTTCTCTGGCACCTCTCCCGGTTGCTTGGTGATACTCAGGACCTGGTTGTTCTACACTGAAGCATTACGCTCTGCAGCCTATGCAAACAATATTTCTCCTTTTTCAACTGTTTTATTCCAAGGGGAGAGGCAAGGCATGTGTGCCTTTTCCACATAATCTGGATACCTGTATAGCTGCTTTTACTATGACAGACTTATTTTTTAAAAAAACTATTGTTCAGATTGTTGGTATTTACTTTCTGTCTTGGGTTGCCTTGAGAAGTTGGGTCACCTTCTTTGATACAATTACCATGCCTTAACTTCAGGGGCAGTTAAGCCATAGGTTGGTGTGGGGTTGGTGTCACAGATCAGCTTAAGCACAACAAATTTCCCCCAGTAAAAGACATGAAAATACAGAACTGGTTCATAACAACATTCCAACATCATCTTCATCACTTCTACCAAAATATGTTATTTAATTTCCCAATTTATTTTTAAACTGATTTTAAATATTCAGTGCTTGGTCATAGACTCACAATCGTAACAATCAGATCACAAAACTGTACAATTTAGTGGCATACTTGCTTCATATTTTTAAACTTGTACCAATACTTAATCCTGTGGGTAAAATTCCATTCAAGTTGAAAACAACTGCAGTCTCAAAGTTAGTATTCAGCATTGACTGATCGAACAGTTAACAGCTAAATTAAACAGATTTATTGAATCATAGAATCCTGACAGAGCATCTTACCCAGGTGATAGCTCTAACCCCACATATTTACTTCACTAATCCCCCTAAACTCTACATCTTGGGATACTAAGGGGCAATTTAGCATGGCTTTGTGTTATATGTGTGAAGTCTCAAATGGCAAAGCTGGATATTGTTCCTGTGAATCTAAAGAAGCTTGTATTATCTTCTGAAAACATTATAGGGGGCACAGTGATTAACATACTGCCTCACAGCACCAGGGATCCAAGTTCAATTCCAGTCTTGGGTGATTGTATCTGTGTGGAGTTTGCACGTTCTCCTTGTATCTGCATGGGTTTCCTCCAGGTGCTCTGCCTTCCTCCCACAGTCCAAGGATATGCAGGTTAGGTAGATTGGCTGTGCTAAATTGCCCCTTAGTATCCCAAGATGTAGAGTTTAGGGGGATTAGTGAAGTAAATATGTGGGGTTACAGAGATATCACTTGGGTAACTTGCTCTGTCAGGAATCTATGATTCAATAAATCTGTTTAATTTAGCTGATAACTGATCAGTCAATGCTGAATACTAACTTTGAGACTGCAGTTGTTTTCAAATTGAATGGAATTTTACCCACAGGATTAAGTATAGGTACAAGTTTAATAATATGAAGCAAATATGCCACTAAATTGTACAGTTTCGTGAACTGTGTAATGGAAAGGACAAATTAAGATCAGATATAACGGTAGATTGGAGTGTTCTGCAAGACTTACTCTATTCAACCCCTTGTTGCAGCCAGGGGGCGTCTATGTACCACATTTATCTCCAGGTCCACCTACAGCAGCAAAAGAGAGAGCTTCCTCATAGGTTGATTCAGATTCTTCCACACACTCAATGCCTTTGATTAATTGGTGGGCAGAGTGCAGAAAGCTCCCGGTCTAACAAATTAGCAATTTGCAAGCCAGTCTGAGAAAACACACAGAGTAACACTTAAAATGGACACCAGCAGCCTTCATGCTAACAACAATTTGCCTTTATTTGCAGTTAATCCAAAATAGGAAGTTATTTGGAGGTTGGCAGCTTATAATTGGAAGATTAAAAAATTGTAAAGCTATTTAATTTGAAGCTTTTGTTAAAATATGTGAAAATGCACAAAATATAGGCCTCTAATGCAATTTGGTCTCCTGGGGTTTCTGATTAATATTACAACAAATATTTTTTCAATGTAAATCACTATCAGGGGGATAAGACAAGTAAGGATCTTTCTGACCCAGACTCGAGTCTTTATTTAGCTGAGTTGTAGAATCTCAAATTGCATACTTAGCTCACAATGTCCATTGTGTCTGCACTGGCTCTCCAGCAGAATATCCTACCAGCCCCTATCCCCACATATTTACCCCCCTAATCCCCCAAACCTATGCATCTTGGGACACCGAAGGGACAATTTACCATGGCCAATTCACCTAACTTGTGTGGGGGAATAAAACAGAGAGAGCCTTTGCAGACATGGGGAGAATGTCTATGTGGAATTTGCACAATGACTCAAGGCTGAAATTGAACCTGGGTTCCTAGCACAATGAAGCAGCAGTGCTAACCATGTACCACCAGGCTGCCCTTGAGTCCCTGGAAGTTTTCCATTTGGCATGTCAAAACCACAAATAACCACAATGATACCACACCCGTCCCATTTTTAAAATATTAAAATTTTCCTTTTTTGCCATTTCAGCTTATGAATTTATTTTTATGGTCTCTCTTTTTTTCTACTGTTTAAGATGGAGATTTGTTTTTTTTCTCTCCTGTTCCTTGTGGAGCAGTGGAGGCTGGATCGTTGAAATACATTGAGTGATTTCTTTACTCAAAGAGTGATTAGGGAGTGGAATGCCCTGCCTGCAGCTGTTGTAGATGCGCCAAGTTTGGTGGCGTTTAAGAGGTTAATTGATAAGTATATGGAAGAGAAGGGAATGGTTAGTTTGGAGGGGCATTGCTTTTTATTTTGGTCGGCACAACATCGAAGGCCGAAGGGCCTGTTCTGTGCTGTATTGTTCTATATTCTATTCAAGGCTGAGAAGGTTAATATCGACGGGGGAGTCAAAGGTTAATGAGGGGGACAGGCAAGAGATTGGATCATTGCACACAATCAGATCAGCCATGATCTAGTTGAACGGCAGAAGAGGCTTGAGGGAGCGAATGGTCTTATTTCTGATGATCTCAATCCTTTCAAGATCATAAGTCGATAATAGGAAATCCCACTAATGGACTTGTACTGAAGGAGTGCGATCTTTAAGGTGTGATTTTTAAACTGAGTGTCTCTCTGCTCTTCAAGATGGACGTGTCCTGTAGCATTAATTCGAAGGAGAGTAGCAGAATTATCCACTGTTTCCTGGCCAGTATTTATCCCTCAATTAACATTATTAAAACCAGCAGTTTCCCTGGCCGCTGCTGTTTGTGAAAACTGCTGTACCTATATTGGCTGCCATGTTTCACAATAGTGACTACACTTCAAAAATAATTCATTTGTGCTAAGGGGCACCCCCTGCTCATGAAAAGTGCGATTTTAAAATGAAAGTCTTTCTTCCTCTGCATCTTTACCACTTGTTCACAGCAACATTAGCCACTAACGTATTGACAGATAATTTGAGAAATGTAAACTGTAGCCCATTCACTCCGAGAATTGTCCCTGTATAAAAAAGGGCAGCAAATCAAACAGAGGCCTTAGAAGATCTCAAAGCAAATAAATCCATGCAGGCAGAAAGTGTTTACTTTACAACATTGAGAAAGTGGTGGCCTAGTGGTATTACTGCTTGACTATTAATCCAAAAACCCAGATAATGTTCTGGGGACCTAGGTTCAAATCCCACAATGGCAAATGGTGAAATTTGAATTCAATAAATAAAAAATATGCGGAATTAAGAGTCTACCGATGGCCAGTAGTTTGTCGGGGAAAAACCCACCTGGTTCACTAATGTCCTTTAGGGAAAGGAATCTGTCATCCTTACCTGGTCTGGCCTCCATGTAATTCCAGAGCCACAGTAATTGACTCTCGACTGCCCTCTGAAATGGTCTAACAATCCATTCAGTTGTAACAATCATTACAAAGTTTCAACAAAGGAATGAAACCTTTGCTGGCATCAATCTTGGCACCAGAAAAGACAACAGCAAAACAAACAGTCCTGTCGGCTCTACAAAGCTCTCCTTAACAACATCTGGACAATAGTGCCAAAATTGGGAGGCTGTCTCACAAGCTAGTTAAGCCTGATGTAATCATTCTCATGGAATTATACCTTGCAGATAATCCCCTATACACCATCATTCCCATCCCTGAATGTCTGTCCCACTGGCAGCACAGAACCAGCAGAGGTGGTGACACTGTGGTATACAGTCAGGGAGTTGCCTTGGGAGTCTTTAACGTTAACTCTGGACCCTATGAAGTCTCATGCCTTCAGTTTATACATGAGCAAAGAAAGCTCTTCTTGGTTACCATGGACACAGTCCTCCTTTGGCTGATGAATCAGTATCTGATGAACACCAGAAGGAAGCACTGAGGATGGCAAGGGTACAAAATGTACTCTGGATGGGGAATTTCAATATCCACCACCAAGAGTGACTCAGCAGCAGCAACACTAATCGAATTGGTCAGGTCCTAAGGGATAAAACTGCTAGACTGGTTCTGCAGCTGGTGGTGAAGGAACCAACAGGAGGAAATAACATACTTGACCTTATCCTTATCAATCTGCTGGCTGCAGATGCACCTGTCCATGACAGTATTAATAAGAGTGACTACTGTATAGTCCTTGTGGAGATGAAGTCCTGCCTCCACATTGTGTTGTGTGGCACTATCACTGCTAAATGGGACAGACTTCAAATCGATATAGCAACTCAAGACTGGGCATCTATGATGTGTGGGATGGGCAACTCCCTCCAGGTTGAGATTGGAGTTCAGTTCCACAGTTGTTAATGGCCATCAACAATTGTGGAATTGTACTCCAGCACAATCTGCAACCTCATAGCCTGGCATATCCCCCATTCAACCATTACCATCAAGCCAAGGGATCAATCCTGACTCAATAGAGAGCGCAGAGGGCATGCCAGGAGTAACAACAGGCATACCTAAAAATGAGGTGTCAAACCAGTGAAGCTACCAAACAGGACTACTTGAATGCCAAATGGCAAAAATAGTAAGTGATAAACAGAGCTAAGTGATCCCACAGCCAACGGATCAGATTTAAACTCTGCAGTCCTTCCACGTCCAGTCCAGAATTATGGTGGCCAATTAAAAATTCATTGGAGGAGGAGGCTCCACAGATATCCCCATCCTAAACGATGGAGGAGCCCAGCACATTAGTTTTCATTTTTTAAATTTTGGCCTTTTATTGTTTGCTCTGCTTTAAAAAGAGGATGCTTCAGTAAAATTACTTTTTTGATTTGGGCTGTGACACCTGGGAGTCATTCTAATTAACCAATAAGCATATAAACAAACTGCAGTGACATCTCAAATCTACAACCTAGTAAATAGCTGTTAACATTGATTTAGAAGAGGAAATCTCTGCCTGATCAATTTCATTTGCTACATTGAGGAGATGAAATTCCAAGTGATTTGTGATCAATCTTAAGATTTATCAGAGCTTCCAGAATGCCTGTAAGAATGTTCTCCCCTCTTGGGCAGGTCAGTGATAGTATTGTCACCTCAGGGCTTGGGAGGTGTGTGTTCAATTCCCATTCCAAGGCCTCTGCTCAAAATCTGGGCAGATGCATCTGTGAACTGCTGAGGGAGTGCTGCCTTATTAATGATGCTGAAATGTTAGAGGCTCATTGTAGCCATGCAGGTGGATGTGAAAGATTCCATGGCACTTACTAATATTCATTCCCATAGTCACCACCATCAAAATGAATTAATTGACCATTGCTGTTGTCATGTTCAAAATGGCTACCTACAAAATAAGAGAGTGCCTCAAAATAATCCATTAATGATGAGGCGCTTTGAAATGTCCTGAAAAAATGAAAGAGCCAGGCCCTTGTTTTGTTTTTTTTGTTTCTTTCCAACAAGACAGGAACTAATCAATACATACAATATGCTGAAACCTCAGCTGCCTGCGCGAGGTACATTTACTGCGGTATTCTGCAACTTCCTTCACAGCAATGCTGTAGTTGTGATGCAAATGCTGTCTGAATCCAGATTCAGAGTCCAACCTGATATCAGAATGAAAAATGGTCTCACTCAATTTTGGAGGCAGTTTGGTTCTAAGAATTCTCCCTGAACTTCCTCGGTGAGTGTATACCTGGAGCATCGACAGGATGGTGGGAGTTGCGGCAGAAGAAAAGAGATTTTAGGCTTGATTTAATTTACTCCTGGATTCAA
Source organism: Sphyrna mokarran (assembly GCA_024679065.1). Taxonomy (NCBI): domain Eukaryota; kingdom Metazoa; phylum Chordata; class Chondrichthyes; order Carcharhiniformes; family Carcharhinidae; genus Sphyrna; species Sphyrna mokarran. The sequence goes on from JAGIQG010000017.1 coordinate 38,982,347, forward strand.
CCAGAGATGCAGGAGGACCTGAATCTTGTCTGCTGTGACAAGAATGTCACCATGCAAATGATGAGTTTCCTATTCTAAATATTATCATGTTGATCAGTCTAGATTCTGCCCCTCTAGAACAGAGAGAAATTTTTCTTCTTTATTCTTCCGTGGGATGTGGGCACCACAGACAGGAACAACATTTGTTGCCCAAATTGCCCTTGAAATGAGTGGCTGCCTTGGCAATTACAGAAGGTAGTTGGGAGTCACCAACATTGGTGTGCATCTGAAGCCACATGTAGGCCAGACCAGGTAAGGGTGGCAGATTTCCTTCCCTCAAGGAATGACAACCTATGATAGTTTTATAGTCACCATTCGTGAAACTAGTTTCCAATTCCAGAACTATCATTTCTACTAGCTGCCTTGGTGAGACTTGTGTCCCCAGAGCATTAATCTTGACTCCTGGATTGACTGTTCCAGTGGCGTTATCACTGTGCTGTCAGTTCCTTTAGTTGAGTGGGGGTTTGCCCATCTTGAATGTAACTATTGTGTTTAATTATCTTATTATATGGAATTGCCTTACTTTTGAAGCTCTTTACATTTAGAAATTCATAGCTTACGTAGGTAGAGATCCTTCAGCTCTTTGGGCAATATCAAAAAATGAAGGGGAAACCTACTTTTGCCCCTGGGAAAGTTCCTATATGACTTGTTTGTTGCAGAAAGTAAAGGAAATGAGCCTGTGAAATAGATACTGCAGGAGATACTCGGATTCGGATTCAGATAGATGGATGTACATCTGTCCATCTGTCTGTCTGGATATCTGTCTAGCCCCAGAAGAACATTTCTCGATTTTTATCCCTGGAGTTGTATCACGAGCCCCTCTGATCTGCGAGGTAGGTACAGAAGTTCCTGCAGTTACCGCTCCAGTGAGTTCCATGTGGCAGGAGCACTGGGCTGAATTTCACCAGCCTTCAGGAAGTTGGGCTAACCAGGAGTCAGTCAAAGGATTTGATAAAGTCATGCCAGCTGCATTGGATCAGCTCCCCAGGGAAGCAATTTAGTCATATCAGCCAAGACAGTCAAGGGCAATTGATATACTTACTTAAAGACCTAATTAGGAGCCATTTTAATTTTTTTTATTCATTAATATTCTGAAAGAATTCAGCTCTTGGGAGAGCCTTGCGCTCGTTAATCTGAATTAAACTGCTAGAATCTGCCAGTTCCTTAGCCCCATCTCGGGTGGAAACTTCATCCTTCATTATCGAGGGATCATAAAATCCCTATGGTGCAGAATGAGGCCATTCGGACCAGCAAGTCTGCACCGACAACATTCTCCCAGGTCTTATCCCCGGATTTATCCTATGAATCCCCCTGACACTAAAAGGCAGTTTTGCTTGATCAATTCACCTAACCTGCATGTCTTTGTGGTGCAGTGATTAGCACTGTTGCCTCACAGCACCGGGAACTTGAGCTCAAGTCTGGCCATCACTGTCTTTGTGGAGTCTGCTCATTCTCGCTATGTCTGTGTGGGTTTTCTCTGGATGCTTTTGTTTCCTCTACAATCGAAAGACATGCTGGTTAGATGTATTGGCCATGCTAAATTCTCCCTCAGTGTACCCACATAGGCGCCAGAATGTGGTAACTAGGGGATTTTCATAGTTTCTTCATTGCCATGTTAATGTGAGCCTCCTTGTGATACTAATAAATAAAGTTTAAAACTTTAAACTTTAATCTTTGGACTGTGGAAAGAAACTGAAGCACCCAGAGGAAACGCACATAGCCACATAGAGAATGTGCAAACTCCACACAGACAGTACTGGGGGACACAGGGATTTCCTGCTCACTACCTGTGCTATATTATGCAGACCTTGTAGTGCAGTGGGTAGTGTTCCTGCCTCTGAGCCAGAAGTTCTGGGGTTGAGTCCCAACCCAGGACTTGATGGCCAAGGAAGGTGCATTCATGAACTGCAACATTCTTCCAACATGCCATTTCAGGGAAAAAGAGCAGAAGAGACGCCCGGTTAGCCATGCTTGATGTAGAGTGGAACGCCTCAAGTTAAAAGCTCTAACGACAGGCTAGCAACCTGTTCCATGGGAAAGAATTAGGCATGGGAAGAGAAACAACAAAAAAACTTCTATATTCAGCTACTGTTTTATTGACCTTCTCACTATATTGTCCACATCACTGTTGTATTTTCTGCATGTTTCTGTTGGTGCCCTGCATGCTGATTTTGATATAAAAATTAAAACAAAAAAGTGCTGAAGAAACTTGAGAGCGTGGCACAGTAGTTAGCACTGCTGCCTCTCAGCATCAGGGATCTGGGTTTGATTCCAGTCTCGGGTGACTGTGCAAACTCCATGCAGACATTCTCCCCATGTCTGCTGCAGTTTCTTCCCACAGTTCAAAGGGGTGTGGTTAGGGTGATTGGCTTTGCTAAATTGATCCTAGTATCAAGGGGATTAGCAGGGTAAATATGTAGGATTACAGGGTTAGGGTTTGGGTGGAATTATGGTCAGTGCAGCCTCGATGTGTTGACGGGCCTCCTTCTGCATCTTGGGGCTGCTATGAAACTCAGCAGCTCTGACAGCACCTGTGGAGGAGAATATAGCCAACGTTTTGAGTCTAGCTGACCCTTCAGCAGAGGTGATATAAAAATAGCATTAAATGCTAGAGTGCACCCTCAAAACTACTTATATCCACCCAATTTCGAGGGGCATTACATCAGTTATGTTTTGTGACTTGTGCCTTTGTCCTTCCCAGTAATATTCCAGTGAGCTGACACGGCTCTTCAGTACTGTGGAAATAGAGCTGGAAAATTCATCCCAGTTCTGATAGCAGGTTTCAGGTCTCAGATTTACAGTGCCCTGTTTTACATTCCATGGAACAAGACAGGAAGGAAGCTAATGCCAACAGGCCTCTTATTGCATTGCTTATGCAGACTGTGTCACTTTTATCTCCCTATCCTCTTCACTTCTCCACCCTTCTCATCTTCCAAAATATCAGCTCAATCAAGCTTTCAGTTGCTTGGCATAATGTGGCTTTGTGATGAGTTTTGTTAATCATTCCTGGGAAGTTCCTCAGGATGTTTTACATCATAAAAAGCATTATATAAATGCAATTATTCTTTGGTAAAACCTTGAGATACAATCCCCTCAGTGCAGAAGAAGGCCATTCAATTCATCAAGCCTGCACTGACAGTGATTCCCACCCAGGCCCTATACCCATAACCCCACATATTTATCCTGCTAGTCCCCCTGACATGGAGGCAATTTGGTATGGCCAATCAACCTAATTCTCACATTTTTGGATTGTGGGAGGAAGCCATAACTCCCAGAGGAAACCCATGCAGTCACCTGAGGCCGGAATTGAATCCGGTCCCTGGTGTGTGAGGCAGCAGTGTTAATTATTGTGCCACCGTATGCCCTTAAATGACCAAAGCATACTTCTAATGGTAGGCCCCTCATAATCTGCAAACTGTTTTGACATTTGTTTATCAATCATGAGATGTGTGTGTGTCAATAGCACAGCCAGCATTTATTGCTCATGGCAAATTGCTGCTAATTAAGGCAATGGCGAATCATCATCTTCAACCACTGCAGTCCATATGATGAAGATGGCACCACAGTACTGTTGTGGCAAGTGCCAAAGATTTCAATCCAGCAATGATGAAGAAACAGATCATATTTTGAAATCAGAATAGGATGTGACTTTGAAGAAAACTTGGAGGTAGTGGTGTTGCCATGGGTATGCTGCCTTTGTCCTTCTAGGTGCCGGAAGTCACACGTTTGTGAAGTATCGTTCATGTACTCTTGGCAAATTATTGCAGTGCATTTTCTAGGTGGTAAACTCTGCTGTCATGTTGCATCAAGGTGGATGCAATGAATACTTAAGTTGGTGACTGAATGCCGATTAAAAATATTGTTTTGCCCTGAAGATACCAGGCATCCTGTGTTGATGGAAGTGCTTCCAGCACATTGCAGCATTAACCTTCTAGGTGGTGAAAAGGCATTGTGGCATAGAAGGCACTTATCACAGAATACGCAACCTTTTTCCTGCTCTGCAGTTACAATATTCATACGGCCAGGCCAGAAGGGTTTCAGGTTAACAACCCCCCACGCCCCCCATGACCTTGAACATGGGGAGTTCAACGTCATTAATACTAGTGAATGTCAATGGTAGGTGATTAGAATTTCTCCAACGTGGCACATATATTACTTGTTAGTTTTCAGCTCCAGTGGGATTGCTGTCCAGGTCTTGCTGCTTGTGCACATAAAGGCTGAGATTTTTACCAATTCACCCCACCCATCAATGGGTGGAGCGGGTCACTAAAATTGCGCGGGAGCCAAGAAATCAGGATCATGCCCGATTTCTTGGATCTTGCAATCTTACAAGAACCAAGTTTCCGGTGAGGTCAACCTCCTGGCGCTCAGTTGTCTGAGTTGACTTGCCTTTATGGCCTTGTCAGGAGAGATTCTTCCTGGCGAGGAGAATACCTACTCCCGTGAATGGGGAACAATTGTGTTGGCCTTTCTCGTAGAACTAGAGGCCTTTGAGGCCTTCCTGAGGAGGCTAAGGTCAAGGGGGGGCTGCCCTTAGGCAGTGCCAGCCTGACACCTTTGTAATGCCCATTGGATATGGCACTGCCCACCAGGCCATGCTGAAGTGGGGCCTATGGTGGGGGGGAGGGGGGAGCGAAGCACATGTGGAGCAAAGCTTGAAGGGATGGCTGATGTGGGCCACTGTGCTCTTTGTCTGCAAACGGGATGGGAAGAGGCTGTTGTGCACTCTCCCTGCAATTGGATCGGTGGGGAGGGAGGCCCACTGTTGTCCTATAGACATTTGGTATGGGGGAGGGAGAGGGGGTCTCATTGGAGGTGTGGTGGAGGCTGCATTTTGGGTGGTGTAGGGCTCACGATCAACCATGGGCCCCTGTGATTGTGGAGGTGGAGGAGAGTTTGTTGAGGCTATCCGCAGCAGCAAAGGACTGACAGCTCTCTGTCGGACCTCTGCTGTTGCTATTGCAAGTATGCAGAATCAGAGATTTATGCATGCACAATGGCTCTCTCTGCAGCTAGGCTGTTGAATTAAGCCCCGCCCATGCCTATAGCAACTGTATGCATAAGATTGGGTATGAAAATGTGCCCAAAAAACCAACATGCAACTCACCCATTTTTTACACTAACTAGACGCTTACAATAATTCTTGTAAAATTCTGTCCAAAAAGTTTCATTTTCTATAGAATTTCTAATGAATATAAACAAAGTATGAACAGTAAACATCATAACTTCAACTCCTAAGCTAATGATGTTGGGATGACGAGGCCTGGGACCTGTAGCAGAATCCTGGAACTGAGGTGTTTGGCCTCTATCAATGATAATCATCATCTTTTAGGCTGGGTATGACTCCAATCAGTGGAAAGCTTTGCCTCAATTCACACTGTCTTCAATTTTAACAGGTTTCCTTGATCCTACACATCCAGTCAAATTCTGCTTTAATGTCAAAATCAGTCATTCTCACCTCAACTCTAGAATTTAGTTCATTTTTCCATGTTTGGATCAAGATTATAATGACATTATTTGGCCAGGTTGAGTGAGTGGGCTAATGCATGGCAAATGCAGTTTAATTTGGATAAATATGAGGTTATCCATTTTGGTATCAAAAACAACTACCAACAGATTACTATCTGGTCATAAATTAGGAGAGGGGACTGTGCAACGAGACCTGAGTGTCCTGCTACCCTAGTCACTGAAGGGACAGGCATAGGTGCAACAGGAAATAAAAAAGGCAAATAGTATGTTGGCTTTCATAGCGAGAGGATTTGAGTATAGGAGCAGGGATATCTTGATGCACTTATGCAGGGTTTTGGAATACAGAGCAATATTCCACTTGGAATATTGTGTCCAGTTTTAGTCTTCTTATCTGAGGAAGGATATTCTTATTCTAGATGGAGTGCAAAGAAGATTTCCCGGACTGATTCCTTGGATATTCAGGACTAATATATGAGGAGAGGTATGTTGGTTAGGATTGTATTCGCTGAAGTTCAGAAGAACGAGGGGGGAGTCTTGTAGAAGTCTATAAAATTCTAACAGGACTAGACAGGGCAGATGAAAGCAAGATGGTCCCAATGGTGAGTGTCCAGAATCAGGAGCCATAGTCTGAGGGTACAGAGTAGACTGTTTAGCTCTGAGATGAGGAGACATTTCTTTACCAAGAGAGTGGCCCACATGTGGAATTGAACAGAAAGTGATTAAGGCCTAAACATTGGTTTCAAGATGCAGTTAAATATAGCACTTGAGGCAAAGGGATCAAAGGATACAGTCAGGGGTGGGGGGGGGGGGGGGGTGGTGTGGCGGGAATCAGGTTACTGAGTTGGGTAATCAGCCATCATTATACTGAATGGTGGAGCCGATTCAAAGGGCTGAATGGCTGTCTTCTACTCCTATTTTCTCTGTTTCTATGACACGTCGACCTGTCATCACCTAAACGGAGCATTAGTGAGCAAATAATTGGTGCTGCTTGATAGGACGGTCGATGTCAACATTCATTGCTTCAACAGTAGTAATTGGTCCGATTGAATTTGACTTGCTTTATGTGAAGAAGCACACCCTGGGATTTTCTACTTTATAAAGTAGGGCAAACACTGTAGCTGCACTGGAACTAACTTGGTCTGAGGTGTGGCTCATTCTGGAACATAGATCATCTGTACAATGCCTGGAATGTTGTCAAGGCCCTTTTCCTTTTCTATATCCTGTGTGTCTAGCCCTGTCCTGCTAACACATGGAGTGAGTTGAATTGGCTGAAGTCTGGTACCTTTAATATGGAGACCTCAGGAACAGGACAAGGTAAATCAACCACTTGGTACTTCTGGCTGAAGGTGTCTGTGGGTGTTTCAGGTTTAACCTGTGCTGGTTCTCCCACTACGGAGATTGGGAATGTTCATGGAGACTCCTCCACCTGTTTTGTTGTTTAATTGTCACCCACCATTCCTGACCTCCATTTTAGATACATTTAATTGTGCTCCTTGCTTGGTCTTCTGTACAGCTTCATTGGACTCTGACTAATTGTCAGGTGTCAGTGGGTAGAATGTATATTGTGCCCATTGTTAATTAGTGTTAAATGATGCAATTAGTGGGCCCTAAACAGCATCACTTAGAAGATGGCTTCAGTTTCTTTTTCTAAGTTCTATCTTGTGTGGACAATGCACCTCGAGTAATAATCAATCCCTACAGGTTTAACAGAAAACTAAAAGCCCTCTGTATGGATGCTGAAGTCATTGTATTTAAGCTTAAAGTCACTCAAGGGTCACTACTGTTCTGCTATGGGGAGTTGTAGGCTGCAAAATTCAACTTCATAGTGCCCATAGTTTCACTGTTACAGGCATTGTTTGGTGGCCACATTGGCATCTGTAATGCATGTACAAATTCTGGTGTAGTGTGTTGCAATCACAATTTTGGTGAGGATATTAATGCAGGCTTTAGATCAATGAACTAAAAGTGTGTAGAGTAGGCAGATTCAATGCCATGCTGCCATTCTTGACTTCACCTCTGCAATGACTCAGGAAGTCTAACTGGAAAGCTTCATAGTTTCTCACAGAATGCAAAACAAAACCATCACCATGCTGTACGTACGCTAGTCCCTGCCTGGGACTACTGTTCAGCAAGCCCAGTCCTGGGTCTGCCTTATAAGAGGTTAAAGTAATGAATTTCAGCTGGCCAAATCATTGCTTGTTACCAGGGGACTCGAACTCAAAGTGTCCCACAAGGAGACCAACCAGTGATTCACGATTAACGATGTGTGGGTTATCACAGCCGCTCTGTTTAATGTCCTCTCTTAAATATGCACAGCTGACTATCTCTTCAGCTGTAGGAAAGAGCCCCCCAACGGTAATATTTGAAATGATCATCAAGTATTTTTAGCTTGGTTGCTGATTTGATTTCTACTGGTTGATGAGGTGTGTAGAAATGCTGTGCATTTTCTAATGCTGGTTAAAGTTGGTGAAGACACGGTGAGCAGTCCTATGTAGGGAGAAGAATTTGGTTCTGACTCTGAGTTTTGGTCAGACTGCTTTCTCCCAGCATTAGGTACTTTAGTTACTGTCCTCCCTGACCTACAGTAAGACAGTGAGATTAAGCAGAGGTATCACAGAGGAGTATATGTTTCTCACAGACAGTGGAAGAGGAAAGGGAAAGAAACTCATAGCAAAAGGCCATTATTTCCCCGGTGTCTTCATGAAGCATTTCACTTCCTGGAACCCGAGCTAGAGACAGCATCTGTGTCATCTCCATTTTAGGAAGTCAATACTCAGCGATCGAAAAAAGATGACAGATTTATATGTGCCAAGCAGGCAAGGACCAGGTGGCCAGTGACTGATTATTAATTTCTTAATATTGGGAGCCTTCCAGGCTAGAGCAGATGCTATCTCTCCGTTCACCATCCACTTCAGCATAAGAGAGCTACCCGAAGCTCTGAATGCCAGGAGAGGGAATACCTTGTGTTCTCTCTGACCAGAGAGATGCAGGCAGAACTTCTATGTAGCTTTGCTAGGATAATGTGTATGTCCCCATGGCGCAGTGCCATATCTAAATGCAGAAATGTGCTTCAATCATAAAGGATTCCACTTGTAAAATGTTCGATTGATATGCGATCGTGCATAGCACATCATTCAGGTGAATGCCCAGTATCCTGGCAGCAGTTATAACTTATTTGTTCCGCATCAATCTATGTTCCTTTAGTAAGTGAACCGCCACATCAAACCAGAAAGCATCTGTTGTATGACAAGGACTGTCTGGCTTGCGACTCCGGTGTGTAACACAATCACACTTGGCTGGTACTTACGTACTGAGAGTCATGCTGTAATGAGCTACATCATTAAGCACTCCATTGGGCTGCTCAAGCAATACTTCCTCTGCTTCGGTCAGTCTGGAGGAATCTAACAGTACTCACTCGATGGCATGCCATCTCTTTATCGTGATCTGCTATAATCTGCATAATCATAGAACCCTTACAGTACAGAAGCCATTTGGCCATTAAGTCTGCACTGATTCAGCAATCCAGGTCCTATCCCGTGACTCCATCTGTTTACTCTGCTAATCCCCCAAATTTACACATCTTGGGTTAATAAGGGGAAATTTAGCATGGCCAATCCCTCTAACCCACACATCTTTGGAGTGTGGGAGGAAATGGGATCACCTGGAGGAAACCCACGCAGACGCGGGGAGAAACTCCATACAGCCAGTGACCCAAGGCCAGAATTGAAGCAGGATCCCTGTTGCTGTGAGGCAGCAGCGCTAACCACTGCCATCGAGCACTCTATAATCTTACCATTAAGAGGGGCACAGCCCCTACCAGCATACCATGGCAAACACCTGATGAGGAAAAGGGATGGGGGAAGGGAGGAGGAAACAAACATGTCACATCTCCTCTCTCCAAATGCTGTATGCGATCACTTCATCAATCAAACATTTTACAAGTGGAATCCTTTGTGATTGAAGCACATTTCTGCATTTAGACGGAGCACTGCACTACAGGGACATCCATTATCCTGGCAAAGCTATGTAGATGTTCTGCCTGAATCTCTTTGGTGACAGAGCGCAATGTATTCCCCGTTCCTGGCACTCAGAGCATTGGATTTCTCTCTTGCACAGAGGTAAATGGTGAATGGGGCGATGGCACTACTGTACCACTAAACACCACTACAAATGTCCATTCAAGAACCGCCACACTCCTTCCCCTCGCTTTGTTCCTGATAGCACTGCATCCACCAGGCCACAATGTAGCAATAAAAACCACCACAATTTCAATGTCAACCTTATCAAACAAATCAACCAATTTTATATCGGAATCAATTCATCAACCTCACCCATTCCCTTGGTGTCTATCAATGGCAGAAATGTGAATAGGATCAGCCCTGTGAGTACAGCAGCTTATGCTCATTCGAACCATTGTCACTGGGCAAACTGGCATTGCCCACCAGGCACCGTCATTGTGCTGTGGGGGTAGAGCTATGACAGGGGGATGTAGAGGGTACTCTGCAATGGTGGTGCTCAGTGAGGAATGGAGGATGGCACAGGGAGCAATTGGCAATGGGGGCGTCCTGACGCCCCATGGGGATGGTGGAAGGGGGGAGACTGGCCTTAGCGCCCTGCACGCAGCTTCACTAGTGAGCTTAAACTCCGCGATAATCACATCCTGGCTCTTTCTTTGCATGAAGTGCTATAAGATTTTGACTGGTAACTTGCCCAAAAATCGGGCATGATTCTCTCCCATTTTCTCACTCAGCACTTAGAAGTTTTTTTGTAAAATCACACCCTTAGTTTCCATTACAGCACTCATGTATAATGGAAGCTGAGACATTAACCATCAGAGGCAGCGTAGGGGTTGGGGGGAGTCACGTTTTTATGCAGCGAGGATGCAAAATTCAAGTTAGTCAGAGCAGGAAATGCCACAGTGGGGGTTATGTGGGTTGCTGAAACCAATTCTCTCTCCAGGGGAGAGGGAGAGCGACGGTGTGGAAAAATGGAGAATGTCACTGTGGGGAGAATGGGAAGAAGAATGTGGGAGAGTGGAAAGGAGAGAGAGAGAGACAGAATGTGGGAGGGAATGACAGTATGGAAGGGGGAAGGAGGGAAAAGGTGAATGGAGAGAGAGAGCGACAGTGCGAAAGGGAGGGAGCGAGTGTGGGAAAGTGGGAGGGAGGGAGAGAGTAGGAAGAAGATAGGGGTGTGTGGGAGTGGGACAGAGAATGACAGTGTGTGGGAGGGAAGAGTGGAAGAGAGTGATAGGGAGGGAGTGAGGCAGTGGAACAGAGTGACAGAGGAGGGGGGAAGGGAGAGTATAGGAAGGAGATTGAGGAAGGAGAGTGACAGTGAGTGGGAGAGAAAGGGAGAGCGACGGAGTGGAAGAGAGAGAGAAAGTGAAAGTGTGGGAGAGAGGGAGAGAATGACAGAGTGTGGGAGGGAGGGAGGTGCTGCTGACTCAATGATGCGGCTTTGCTGCTATGTCGAGGTGTTGCCATGGCAGCCAGCATTTAGCAAACTGACCGAGAGGCGAGCGGGCGGCCAAGGAGTAAAGAAATCTCGAAACTAGCCCAGTCTCCGCTCCCAGGAGGGGAAAGCCTGGGAGCAGGAGTCTGATTACTGATCAGAGTGTAAGGAGCCAGTTCCGCAGCGGGGGAGGGAAGGAAAGTCAGCAGCAACATGAGATGAATTCAGGCTTGTGTTTATTTGAGGAAAGTCTCTGTGCTGAAGAAGCTGGAGCGGGGCTGTAATCTCTTCCTGGAGAGTCACGACTGCCGCTCGGAATCACTGTGCGGGCTGCATGTTAAACAGAAAGCGATTGTAATCGACACGGGGCGCAGAGTCCTCTGCTCACAGGGCTTGTTTCCCACTCTATATCAGCCCCTCTCTCTGTCTCAATTATTTACTGTCAGATCCCAATTGAAAAACTGGCGATAGGAAATGGCTCTGTGTTATGATGAAGGTGATGAAAGGGAGTATTATGAATTTGAACCGCTTCCTACGCTTTTGGAGGATGAGGTAAGTCCGCAATGATGTTTGATGCGGTATTTGAATTGTTCTCCAAAGAGTTGCACCAGTTTTTGTGTGTGTGTGTGTGTTCTTTGAGGGGGGCTGATGACCATTTGGTAAGTTGTCTTCTGCTTAAATATTTCCCCTTTCATTCAAATGAATCCAAATAAACATCGGATGGAAATAAAGAACGCGAAGCACTGGGTTTGAGTGAGTCTCGCTCTCTCCAGACACTTGTAACCCCGCAATGCAACTTGAAATTGATCAAGCAAAGTTGCAGAAGCCGGTTAAATAGAAGACGGTTATCTGAAAACTTACCTCATGGCCATGCGATTTCTGTGTGGGTTTTTCTTCGGGTAAATGATTGGATAAGGGCACACAAGTCTTCTCTGTCAGAAATGGAATCTTGTCATTTTTGGAAAAATGGATTAATCTTCCAAGTTGTGAGCCAGACGTAGGTAACTGTGGTACCAGTAGCCAAGTCAAGCAACTAGGTTGAATATTACCTAGTTTATGATTTGTGTACACAATTTCTCCATCATTAATCTTTTGAGGTAACAGGCAGTGAATTGATGCAATGCAATCACTTGGTTCAGAATGTGCACTGCAGGATGATGATGCTATTCAAGGGGTAATTACACAATAATGATTAAGCATGCAATGCAAATATGAATAACTAGAGGAAAATGATATAGCTGCTGTAATGGTTTGGATGGGAGTTATAATTTTCCAGTTTTGATCTTGCCACAAGTGACAGGAGATGTGGGCACCAATAATACCTAAAGCATGAGCAAAGAATATTCCAGAGTGTTAGATGGTGACTAAATCCATATAGTTGCAGGAGGGGGAAGTGGTACATTTCCAGGGCAGCATGATGGCAGAGTGGTTAGCACAGTTGCCTCAGTGCCAGGGACCCGGGTTCATTCTGGCCTCGGGTGACTGTCTGTGTGTAGTTTGCACGTTCGCCTTATGTCTGCTTGGGTTTCCTTTGGGTGCTCTGGTTTCTTCTTATACTCCAAAGATGTGCAAGTAAGGTTGATTGGCCATGCTAAATTGCCCCTTAGTGTCAGGGTAATTAGCAGGGTAAATAGGTGAGGCTACAGAGAGAGGCCTGGATAGGTTGTTGTCGGTGCGTACTCAATGGGCCAAATGGTCTCCTTCTGCACTGTTCAAATTCTATTATGTGTTAGAGACCCCCAAAGAGAAAATGAGAAATCTTTCAACAGTTGATTGAGATAGGCAAGAATGATGACAGAGTGACTTGGGAGTATTTAACAATCTGAAGATAATAAAACTAATGCAGTTTCTCAAAGTGGGAAGAAAAAAAATCTTAGAACGCACCCTGAGCTGCTTTTTGCTCAGTATTTTCCTTGTCTAACAAGGTACAGCATTGCTCAATTAAGCTCTGGAAAATTTGACACATCAAATAATTAGCAAATGTGAATTTTGACTAAAAAGAGAGAAAAGTCAGTGAAAGAAATAAAATGACATGAATTAATCTGGCAGATTAGCTAGCAATTGTTTGATGGGGAAATAGGGGAGAATCTTTAAATAAGAGATGGAGAGAGCACAAAACAGATATAATCTGAGACAAGAAACTAGTGCATCAAAAAATAGTGTTCCAAAGATAAATAACACAATTAGCATTAAATTAAAATGGAGGCATATGATCAAGTTGAGAACAGCAATTCCAAATATTAAAAGTATATATGAAGGCGGAAGGGAGAGTTGAAAGGTTTGCTATATGATAACGTAAGCTACTGATTGTACAAGAATTAAAGTCACAATATGCAGCTCTCAAAAAATGGTGCTGCCACAAATTAAAATGAGTATGACTGATTACATTTATCATCCATGTTAGTTTACTGAAGATAATTTGAAATGATTGCAAGATGGTAATGTAATATTAGGTGTATACAACATTAAATCACAAAAGCATATTTCGACAAGTTAATGTTAAACCTAGAAACTTGACAGGATACATTCAGAAAGAATGTTCCCAATGGTGGGGGAGGCCAGAATTAGGGGTTGGAGATTGAGGATAAGGGGTAAACCTTTTTAGGACTGAGGTGAGCAGTAATTTCTTCACCCAGAGGGTGGTGAATGTGTGGCATTCACTACCAGAGAAAGTAATTGAAGTCAAAACATTATGTGACTTCAAGAAAAAAATTATATATAGCTCTTGGAGTTAAAGGGATCAAGGGATATGGGGGAAGAGGGATCAGGGTATTGAATTTGATGATTAGTCATAAACAGAGAGAATGGTAGAATGAGCTCAAAAGGCCGAATGGCCCATTCCTGCTTCTAGTTTCTATGTTTCTAAATATGTTGGAGCCATATTTTTATACTGAAGTGATTTTGGAGCTTGCGGAACATCAACTGGGTTGGAGCAGTAAGCACAGCTGTTAAAAGGGGAGTCTAAATCATTACAGTTTTTTTCAAAATACTCCTTGGCCCATGAAGAAAAATAATAGCTTTGTCATTATTTAGTTTGACATCTTAAAATAATTGACTATTTTGTTGCTCTGGGGCAATATTCAAGTCAGTAATGAGGCGGCACAAAAAGAGCATAAAATTGTTACAAAATTAAGAGCTTTACAAAAACAGAAGATTTTTTTCAGTGCTATTGGCCAAATGCAGAATTTCAAATGACAGCTTCCACTTTGATCTATTCTGCACATGATTAACAAACAACTGGAATGCAGTTCACCCCCACAGTGGGAATAACATCTGATGTGCTAGTTGTGTTAGAAACATCATCTACTCTTGATAATTTGGTCACCTTTTGCAGGTAAAATCAGTTGTATTATATGGCCGTTATAGCGCAGCCAAGTCATATTCCTTCTTGGTGGATTAATTTGAGGTATGCAACACACATATTGCACACAATGTATAGAAGTTCTGTACGCTTTCCCAGTAATCCAAACATCTATATAACTGTTTGAAAACACCAAAAGGATTATTTCAGATTTCCATAGTGACAAAAATCAGATAGTTGTGGATCAGCTGTCCATTACACACCATCCAATTACAATCAAGCAGGTTATATAGTGGGTCACTCCTGTACATTCACTGAGTGGATGCAAAGGTTATCTTTCTAAGTCTTTGCCACATAATTAATCACATCACTTCCTATGTTTGGTTACACTGTGTTCTGCCATTCTGCACTGGTATTATCAGCAACACAAACATGAAGTCAGTTTTGCCATTCATTATCCAACTCCAATAAATCATGGCAGTTAAAGATGAAAGGAATCTAATTTGCATTCACCTGGAAGGATTATTTTCTGGGTGTTGTAGGTGGTCTAGGTTTTAAAGGAATTAAACTCCTTGATTGGACTGATTATTCAGCACTGTGACACAGTGGTTAGCACTACTGCCTCATAGTGCCAGAGACCTGGGTTCAGTTCTCAGCTTGGGTCACTGTCTGTGCAGAGTCTCCATGTGTTCTCCCGTGTCTGCATGGGGTCCCTCTGGGTGCTCTGGTTTCCTCCCACAGCCTGAAAGACATGCTTATTAGGTGCGTTGGCCATGCCAAATTCTCTCTGATTAACCGAACAGGCATTGGAGTGTAGCAACTCAGGGATTTTTACAGTATTTTCATTGCAATGTTATCATAAGCCTACTTGTCACACTAATAAATAAACTTTATTTTTCTACACACTCACTTCTGGCTTTAAGAACATAGTTAACGTGGATTTTTGCTGTAGGCACAGTTACTTATTTGCAATCTTGTGGAACAAGTGAGCTTCTAAAACATTGTATCTACCAGTTCTTGATTAGATGCGGATACTAGGCCTTATTAGAAGATTCACCACGTGGTTTGTAGAAAGATCCAACACCCAAAGAAAATAAATGCAGCAGTTGTGTTCACAGGCATGCGCAAAACATTTGGAATTCATGATGAACTCATTTATTTAAGACAATAAATAAATCTGAATAGTATATGTATATTCAGTTAACATGATGTGCAAAGAAATTGCTCCATGAGGCCATGTACTCCCACTTCCCATTTTCACCATTAAATTTCATTTTAGCTATTATGACTAGTGTTCGTATTTTCTCAATCAACAATGAATATGTATTGGTAAAGTTTGGTTGGCATATGAATAAAGTACTTCAGTTTATACCTTTTCAAAGCTCAACATAGGCAACATGAGTTAACATAATCAATATGTCTTCAACATAGTTTATGGACTTTAGTAAGGCGTTTGATAAGGTGGCCCATGGAAGACTTCTGCAGAAAATGCAGATGTATGGGATAGAGGGTGATTTAGCTAATTGGGTTAGGAATTGGCTAGCAGATAGAAGACAGAGGGTGGTGGTTGATGGGATATATTCATCTTGGAGTTCGGTGACAAGTGGTGTACCTCAGGGGTCTGTTTTGGGGCCCCTGCTGGTTGTAATTTTTATAAATGATCTGGATGAGGGTATTGAAGGATGGATTAGTAAATTTGCAGATGACACTAAAGCCGGTGGAGTGGTAGATAGGGAAGAGGGGTGTTATAGTTTGCAGAGAGACTTGGACAAGTTGCAGAGCTGGGCCGAGAGGTGGCAAATGGAGTTTAATGTGGAAAAGTGTGAGGTAATGCACTATGGCAGAAATAAGAAATGTGTAGAGTATAGGGCTAATGGTAGGATTCTTAGTAGTCTAGATGAACAGAGGGATCTTGGTGTGTATGTGCATAGATCCCTGAAAGTAGGCAGTCAGGTCGAGAAGGTTGTTAGGAAGGCATATGGAGTCTTGGCTTTTATTGGTAGAGGGATTGAATTTCGGAGCCGCACCGTCATGTTGCAACTGTACAAAACTCTAGTGCGGCCGCACTTGGAGTATTGTGTGCAGTTCTGGTCCCCACATTATAAAGAAAGATGTGGAGGCATTGGAGAGGGTACAGAGGAGGTTTACCAGGATGTTGCCTGGTATGGAGGGCAGGTCTTTTGAGGAGAGGCTGAGGGATTTGAGGTTGTTTTCGTTAGAAAGGAGGAGGCTAAGAGGGGACCTGATCGAAACATATAAGATTATTAGAGGTTTAGATAGGGTGGACAGTGATAGCCTTTTTCCTAGGATGGAAAAAGCTAGCACGAGGGGACACAGCTTTAAATTAAGGGGTGATAGTTATAGGACGGATATCAGAGGCAGGTTCTTACCCAAAGGGTGGTTCGGGAGTGGAATGCCCTGCCTGCAGCAGTTGTAGATGCGCCAAGTTTGGTGGCTTTTAAGAGGTTAGTGGATAAGTATATGGAAGAGAAGGGAATGGTTTAGTTTGGAGGGGCATTGCTTTTTATATTGGTCGGCGCAACATCGAAGGCCGAAGGGCCTGTTCTGTGCTGTAATGTTCTATGTTCTATAGTTGATATTAGTTCATCAAGATTAGATATTTACAATAATAGAGCTATACAATAATATAAACCATAATGAAAATTTAATGCAATTTTAGTAAATAACATTTATAGATGAGGTTCTTCATAACTCAAATAGATGTATTTCATGGGTAGTACAGTAGCACAGTGGTTAGCACTGCCGCCTCTCAACACCAGGGACCCGGATTCAATTCCAGCCTCGGAGGTCACTGTCTGCGGAGTTTGCACATTCTCCACATGCTTGCATAGGTTTCTTCCAAGTTCTCCTATTTTCTCCTACACTGGGTTGGGTTGATTGGATATGTAAATTGACCTTTGGTATTGGGGGATTAGCAGGATAAAAATGTGTGATTGCAGGGATAGGACCCTGGGTGGGATTGTTGTTGGTACAGGCTCGATGGGTTGAATGATCTCCTTCTGCGCTGTTGGAATTCTGGGAGAATGATTGTTGCCCATTTGTCACTTGTTGGTGTTGACATTTCTAAGACAATAATTTTGTCATGATTTTAACGCAAAATTGACTTTAAATGATGAAGTGTTACCTTTGACTATAATTCCTGAATTGTTACACTCCTTAGTGGTTTGCTTTACACTCTCTGTCAGATGTTTGATCTGACTCGTGCTACTTGCCATCAGCTGGTTATTGAGCACAGCTTTGGGAAGCTGGATTTCTGACATATAGCTGTGGCTGCATAACCATGACGTTGAAACTAATCTTAGTGGCACACTGCAGTATTAAACATTTATTACACTCTTACAGCAGCAGATACTAAGTGGTGCCCAATGTGCTATTAATGCTTGAAGTTTCACCCTCCAGGTCAAGAAACGGCTGTTTTTAAAAAAAAAAAGTCAATGCTTAGAAAACTAAACACATAAATTCAGATTCAGTTTGTAGTGAATCAATATTGTATTTTTATTATTATAGTTTAGCATTCAGATGTATTGCTAGGGCAATTCTCCATGAAAAAGAAACTCTAAACTGTCCTTATAGAACACTGTGTTTGGACATCACTTGGAATACTGTGCCCCATTTTGACCTCGTAGATGGGACAAGAACAAGACCCTTTGAAGGGCCATTCCAGACTCAAAACATTGGTTCAGTTTTCTCTCCTCAAGTGCTATTAAACTTGCTGAGATTTTCCAGCATTTTCTGTTTTTGTTCAGATTCCAGCATCCGCAGTATTTTGCCTTTGTCGTAGATGTATAGGTTCATAGCAGGGATATCATACAAGTGTAAAACATTAAAGGTCTTCAGTTCCCGTGATAGGCGTAGAAAACTAATTTGTTTTTTACTCTAGGAACTAAGGGCTAGGAAATTTGAATTAGATCATGTCCATTTGTATAGACTATTTCAATTCCACACAGTTTAGGTAGGAACAAGGGAGATGCATGTAAGCTACTGACACATAGAACAAGGTTAGATGTAAGAAGCTCTTAGTAAACTTAGGGGAGAGTTTACAGATTCACTGCAAATATTCAATGAGGAGCTAGTTATCATTAAAATTGCAGTTTATAAAAGTTATGTGAGATATTGGGCACTGTGTCTCAGACATAGTTGTTAATGTTGGACAAGAACATTCCAGATTTTTTTTAATTCCCCAAATTGCCCTTTGGTTTTCCCTTTGGATTTTGGAATCCATTAAAAAACAGTAGCTGCTATTGCTTATGGGGAGTGGGCTGCAGTTACATAAGAACATAAGAAATAGGAGCAGGAGTAGGCTATCCACCCCTCGAGCCTGCCCCGCCATTCAATAAGATCATGGCTGATCTGTAGTGGTTCAGTACCGCTTTCCCCCCGTAACCCTTAATTCCCTTGTCAGTCAAAAACCTTTCCACTCTTGACTTGAACATATTCAGTGAGGAAGTCTTCACCACCTCATCAGGCAGAGAATTCCAAAGATTCATCACCCTTTGCCTGAAGAAACTCCTCCGCAACTCTGATCTGAACCTCCTCTCCCCCCCCCTCCAAACTTGAGGCTATGTCCTGTAGTCCTGCTATCTTTGCAAGAGTCTCTCAACCTCTACCCTATCCATCCCCTTCATTATCTTATATGTCTCTATAAGATCCCTCTCAGCCTTCTAAACTCCAAAGAGTACAAACCCAGTCTATTCAGTCTCTCTCCATCATCCAACGCCCTCATCTCTGGTATCAGCCTAGTAAACCTTCTCTGCACCCCCACTAAGGCCAATATAGAACATAGAACATAGAACATTACAGCGCAGAACAGGCCCTTCGGCCTTCGATGTTGCGCCGACCATTATAAAAAGCAATGACCCTCCAAACTAAACCATTCCCTTCTCTTCCATAAACTTATCAACTAACCTCTTAAACGCCACCAAACTTGGCGCATCTACAACTGCCGCAGGCAGGGCATTCCACTCCCGAACCACCCTTTGGGTAAAGAACCTGCCTCTGATATCCGTCCTATAACTATCACCCCTTAATTTAAAGCTGTGTCCCCTCGTGCTAGCTTTCTCCATCCTAGGAAAAAGGCTATCACTGTCCACCCTATCTAAACCTCTAATCATCTTATATGTTTCAATAAGGTCTCCTCTTAGCCGCCTTCTTTCTAACGAAACAACCTCAAATCTCTCAGCCTCTCTTCATAAGACCTGCCCTCCATACCAGGCAACATCCTGGTAAACCTCCTCTGTACCCTCTCCAATGCCTCCACATCTTTCTTATAATGTGGGGACCAGAACTGCACACAATACTCCAAGTGCGGCCGCACTAGAGTTTTGTACAGTTGCAACATGACGTTGCGGCTCCGAAATTCAATCCCCCTACCAATAAAAGCTAAGACTCCTTATGCCTTCTTAACAACCTTATTTAATTGATTGCCTACTTTCAGGGATCTATGCACAAATACACCAAGATCCCTCTGCTCATCAACACTATTAAGAGTCCTACCATTAGCCCTATACTCTACACATTTGTTATTCCTGCCAAAGTGAATTACCTCACACTTTTCCACATTAAACTCCATTTGCCACCTCTCGCCCAGCTCTGCAACTTGTCCAAGTCTCTCTGCAAACTATAACACCCCTCTTCACTATCTACCACTCCTCCGACTTTGGTGTCATCTGCAAATTTACTAATCCATCCTTCAATACCCTCATCCAGATCATTTATAAAAATTACAAACAGCAGGGGCCCCAAAACAGATTCCTGAGGTACACCATTTGTAACCGAACTCCACGATGAATATCTTCCATCAACCACTACCCTCTGTCTTCTATCTGCTAGCCAATTCCTAATCCAATTAGTTAAATCACCTCTATCCCATACATCTGCATTTTCTGCAGAAGCCTTCCATGGGACACCTTATCGAACGCCTTACTAAAGTCCATATATACCACATCAACTGCCTTACCCCCATCCACCTCTTTGGTCACTTTTTCAAAAAAATCAATAAGGTTAGTAAGGCATGACCTACCCTTCACAAAACCATGCTGACTATCCCCAATCAATTCATTTCTCTCTAAATAACTATAAATCCTATCCCTAATAATTCTCTCCAATATTTTGCCCACAATAGAAGTAAGACTCACTGGCCTATAATTCCCTGGAAGGTCTTTCTTCCCCTTCTTGAACAATGGGACCACATTCGCTATCCTCCAGTCTTCTGGAACCATACCCGTAACCAACGAGGACCTGAAGATCAGAGCCAGAGGCTCTGCAATCTCCTCTCTTGCCTCCCAGAGAATCCTAGGGTAAATCCCTTCCGGCCCAGGGGACTTATCTAACTTCAAACCTCAAGAATATCTAGCACATCCTCCTTATCTACTTCAGTACTTTCCAGTTTGCAACCCTGTATCTCAGTGTTCTCCACAACTACATTTACATCTCCCTGCGTGAATACCGAAGAGAAATATTTATTCAGTACCTCTCCAATCTCTTCAGGTTCCACGCACAACTTCTCACTGCTGTGTATGACTGGCCCTAATCTTGCCCTAACCAATCTTCTATTCTTAACATATCTAAAGAAAGCTTTAGGATTCTCCTTAATCCTATCAGCCAAAGTCTTCTCATGTCCCCTCTTAGCTCTCCTCAATTCACTCTTTAGCTCCTTCCTGGCTAATCTATAGCTATCCATTGCACTAACTGAGCCTTCAAGCCTCATCCTGACATAAGCATCCTTTTTCCTTTTAACCAGCGAATCAACTTTTTTCGTACACCAAGTTTCCCTTACTCGACCATTTCCTCCTTGCCTGACAGGGACATACTTATCAAGGACTCGCAGCAGCTGCTCCTTGAATAAGCTCCACATTCCAGATGTTCCCATTCCCTGTAGTTTCCTAGTCCAATCTATGCACCCTAATTCTCTCCTGATGGCCTCATAATTACCCTTCCCCAGCTATAACTACTGCCCCCAGCTTCATGCCTATCCCTATCCATCACTAAGGTGAACGTAACCGAATTGTGGTCACTATCACCAAAATGTTCACCAACTTCCAAGCCTAACACCTGGTCTGGCTCATTGCCCAGCACCAAATCCAATGTAGCCTCACCTCTAGTTGGCCTATCTACATACTGAGTCAAAAAACCTTCCTGCACACTTTGTATGAAAACTGACCCCTCTAACGAGCTAGAGCTATAGCTATTCCAATCAATATTAGTAAAGTTAAAGTCCCAATATATCCTTCCTCAAACGCGGTGACCAAAACTGCACACATTACTCCAGCTGTGGCCTTACCAGTACCCTATACAGCTGCAACAGGACCTCCCTACTTTTATATTCTATCCCCCAGCTATAAAGGCCAACATTGCATTCACCTTCTTAATCACCTGCTGCACCTGCAGACTGTATCTTTGCGATTCGTGCACAAGGATCCCCAGGTCCCTCTGCACCATCGCATGCTGCAGCTTTTCGCCATATAAATAGTAATCCATCCTACCATTATTCCTACCAAGTGGATAACCTCACACTTGTTAACGTTATACTCCTCTCCCAGATCCTCCCCCACTCACTGAACCTATCCAAATCCCTCTGCAGGCTTTCCATACCCCCCACGCAATTTGCTTTTCCACTCATCTTCGTGTCATCAGCAAATTTCATCACCATGCACTCAGCCCCTTCCTCCAGATCATCTATGTAAATGGTAAATGGTTGAGGCCCCAGCACTGAACCTTGGGGCACTCCACTAGTCACCAGCTGCCAATCAGAATAGCATCCATTAATACCTACCCTCTGCTTCCTATTAGACAACCAATTCTCTATCCAGTCTAATACCCTACCCCCGACTCCCTGCACCCTAACCTTCTGCAGCAATCTTTTGTGAGACACCTAATCCTCAGCAATTTAAGAAGACAGCCCACCACCCCCCTTTTCAAGGTCAACTAGGGGACGGGCAATAAATGTTGGCCAGCCAGCGACATCCGTGTCCCACAAATGAATATTACTCCCAAAGCCTATTCACCATCTTCAAAGCACAAGTCAGGGGTGTGCTGAAACATTCTCCATTTGCCTGGATGAGTGCTGCTTCAGCATCAATTAGGTACAAAGTAGCCCACTTTATTGGCATCCCATTCATCATCTGTAAGCATTTACTCCCATCACCACCCAGACACAATGGCATCAAAATGTATCATATTCAAGATACACTGCAGCAATTCACCAACTCTCCTTTGATAGTACCTTCAAAACTCCTGACCTGTACACCTAGAAAGTCAAAAGCAGTTGATATATAACAATGTTGCCATGTACAAGTTCCCCTCCAAGCAATGCATTATCTAATGTTGGAATAGTATTGCTGCTCCTTTACTAATGCTGGCCATCACCTTCACAAAGGCAATTAAGGATGGACAATTAGTGGTGGCCTTGTCAATGATTCCCACATCCCAGAAAATAAGTTTGAAAATGCCTGTATAGGCACTGCAGCATCTATAATGAAGAATGTTTATTTATTAGTGTCACAAATGACTTTACATTAACACTACAATGAAATTAGTGTAAAATCCCCTAGTTGTCACACTCTGGCGCCTGGTTAGGTACACTGAGGGGGAATTTAGCACGGCCAGTGCACTTCACCAGCATGTTTTTCCGACTGTGGGAGGAAACAGGATCACCCAGAGGAAACCCACGCAGACTCTAAGAGAACATGCAGACTCCAGACAGTAACCAAACTGGGAATTGAATCCGGGTTCCTGCTGCTGTGAGGCAGCAATGCTAACTATTGTGCCAACATGCTATCCCTAATGTGTTGTAATCAGACATACTCTGGTATTGTCATCGTTCATTGATTGTTGAGAAACAATTCAGTAGCATGCTAAATATTGTTAAATTATTAAGTTTTTTTACAAACGCTTTTAGTACTTTTTTTTCAGTGTGCTTTCCATAGGCCGTCTGTTCACTGCTGCTCCTATATTGGTATATTTTTTATCAACCAATAAATAGATTTGCTTACGTATATAAAATGTAGCCAAAGATATTTCTGTGTAATTTATTAATGAAGTGCATTTTCACTGGAATAATTAGGACTGCAGTCTAATGTATCTTAGAAAAAGAGTGCAGTTCCTTTGTGGATACTGCTGCAAAATAAATTAAACCAAAGTTAAATGCTTGTTTGAAAGTTTTATTAAGAGCGACAGGAGTAAATTGTCAATGAGTTTACTTCATGATTACAGCTGCCAAACTCAAACTTCAGCAACATCCTGTTGTATTTTAACTCCTGAGTTTCTGTTTATTTTGGGATAGGTGATCCTGTGCAGTATTAAGGTATTTTTAAAATTGAAATAGTAAATCTAAATACTAAAAGATATATCGTGAAGACCAGGAGTGCAATCTTGCCACCCATTCACGCCATACTCCCATTGCAGCAAAGTCGGCAGGCCAGATCTCTGTTCACTGCAACAAGATGGGAAAATCTTGCTGGTGTGAATGGTCAGAAAATTCTGGCCCAAATTTGAGATCCTTAAAATGCACGTGCTGCGTAGATCCTACACTTTGGAAATTCCTCCCTAAATTTCTCTCCATCCACCTCTCTCATTGATTTTAACTCAGGAGTTAAAATACAACAGGATGTTGCTGAAGTTTGAGTTTGGCAGCTGTAATCATGAAGTAAACTCATTGACAATTTACTCCTGTCGCTCTTAATAAAACTTTCAAACAAGCATTTAACTTTGGTTTAATTTATTTTGCAGCAGTATCCACAAAGGAACTGCACTCTTTTTCTAAGATACATTAGACTGCAGTCCTAATTATTCCAGTGAAAATGCACTTCATTAATAAATTACACAGAAATATCTTTGGCTACATTTTATATACGTAAGCAAATCTATTTATTGGTTGATAAAAAATATACCAATATAGGAGCAGCAGTGAACAGACGGCCTATGGAAAGCACACTGAAAAAAAAGTACTAAAAGCGTTTGTAAAAAAACTTAATAATTTAACAATATTTAGCATGCTACTGAATTGTTTCTCAACAATCAATGAACGATGACAATACCAGAGTATGTCAGCCTTTATCCCCTTATGTAACATAGTGTCAAATTTTGTTTGACACTATGTTTGTGATGTGCTGTAGAGCTCTTGCAATGTTAAAGGTGCTCTATAAGTGCACATAATTGTTCTTAATGGATCCTGGGTTCAAACTACACACTATTGTATTTTCAGCCTATCAAACTGCAAATGCATTGTGTTGCAGCACAAACCTATTTTTGGAAGTACATGCATGTGGTGCTTTTAACCCTTTCTTTTGCTTGATTCTGCCCTTATGTTGAAGCTTAATATCCCATTGTAAGCTCAGAAATAACTGCCTATGTCCAAATACTTGTAACTGCATCACATTTTGAGTACTATACATGCAGTGCGGTTGACATGTTTACAGTTATGCATTGTTGTATATAAATAGATGTAGTGAATTTTGCTAACCAGCTGATAAAACAATTATCAGAAACATCACCTGGGTTTTAAGGGTTGAAATATTTTCAATGAGTGAAGAATATCTTTGATCTTTGGCTAGTGTCAAGTTTAGAAGCGTATTGTATAATGGTTCTTTGGAAGTGAACTTGGAATTGGTGGTATTTCCATGCATTTGCTGCCCTTGCCATTCTCAGTGGCACAAGCCTTGATTCACAAGCTGGTATTGAAGAAGTCTCGCAGAGTTGCTGAATGAGATACACTGCAGCAATGCTAGTGGAGAAGAGCTGTGAGTGTTTGAGGTGAAGGGTGGGTGTTGATGAGTGGCTGCTTTGTCCTAAATGATGCTAACCTTCTGTTAGATTTGTACCATCCAATAAAGTGGAAAATATTCCATCCCTCTTCTGACTTGGCTTTGTAACTAAAATTTTAATAAAAGGAATTAGAATACCCAGCCTCTGACCTTTTTAGCCCAGGTAATTTCTGGTGAATGCTCACCATAAGGAAATGAATAGTGAAGAATTCGGTGATGGTAATGTCATTGATTTTCTCTTGTTGGAGATAGTCATTACCAGACATTTCTAAAGCATGAACATTACTTGCAACTAATCAACACAAGCTAGTGTGGTTGTTGTCCAGGTCTTGCTGCAAATACTGGTGGATTGCTTCACTATCCGAGGAATTGTGAATGAAACCGAAGACTGCAATGATCAGTGAATGTCTCTCCTTCTGACTTTATAACATGGAGGGAAAGTTATCAAAACAGCTGAAGATGGTTGGACCTTGGCGCCTGCCATGAGAAATTTGTGCAGCAATATCCTGGAAAGAAGTGATTAGCCTCAACAGCCAACTTCCTTTTGTGTTGGGTATGATTTCAAATAACAGGGAGTTTTCTGCTGATTCCCATGAGCTTCAGTTTTGCTAGGGGCTCCTTTGTGCCAGACTTTGTCATGTTCTGCCTTGGTGTCAGGGGTGGTCACTATTCTCACATTTATTGTTTCATATTTTATTAAAAAAAAATGATCAGAATGCTAAAATGATTACAGCACAGAAAGGGGATATTTGGCCTTTATGTCCATGTTGGCTTCAATAAGAGCTGCTCAGTTAGTCATACTCCCCTGTCCTTTCCGGGTGGCCCTGCAACCTTTTTCCCTTCAGCTAATTACTGAATTCCGTTTTGAAATCCACAATATGTAGAACGGTTCCCCTGCGGTCAATATGAGGACTACTGCTTTTCTTGCTCTATATTAATGACCTGGATTTGGGTGCACAGGACACAATTCCAAACTTGACATATTGACACAATATTGCGAATGGTGAGGAGGGAAGCTGCAGATGGAAACTTAATGCAGGGAGTGGTGAAGTGATGTTTTCAGTAGAAAGAGTCAGGAAAGACAAAAGAGCATAAAAGTTTCAATTCTGAAGGGAGTGCAAGAGCGAAGGGAAGTGGTGCACAAATTATTGAAAGTGGTGGAGTTGGTTGAGCAAGTGATTATTAAGTCACGTGGGATCATGAGCTTTATAAATAGAGGCAAAGAGTATGAAGTTATAGTGAATTTTTATAAAACACTGGTTCGTTTGAGCATAAAAAATGAAAGCAGTAGTAGACCATATGGCCTTTAAGTCTATTCCGCTATTTACTCTCATCATATTTGATCTCTGATTTCAAATTGATTTTCCCATGTGTTTCTGATATCCCATGATTCCCTGAGAGATCAATAAACCTGTTTAGCTCAGCCTCAAATATATTGCATGATGGAGCATCCAAGAACCTTTGGGATAGAGAATTCCAAAGATTCATGATCCTTTGAGTCAGGAAATTTCTCCTCATTTCAGTCCTAAATGATTAGCTCTTTATCCTGAAACTGTGGCCCATGTTCTATATTTGTCAGGTGAAAGAACATCCTGTCAGGTTCCTTCATCATTGTGTACATTTCAGTGGGATCACTAATCATTCTTCTGAACTCCAGATCTGGAGTATAGACTGAATTTATTCAGTCTCTCACCACAGGACATCCTTCCCTCATCCTAGGAATTAATTTTGTAAATGTTCAATGCATTACTTTCAATCCATGTATTAACTTCTCTATGAACCAGGTATGGTATCACCAAATACTAGTAGAATAGTGGCAGTTTAATTCACTTGCAATAAAAGTGGTATAAAGGGATAATAAAAATTGCCATTTTTCTTTCCAATGCTTGGTCACCTTGCATGCTAATTTTCTGCACTCTTTGGTCACCTAAGTCCCTCCCAACATCCACATTTACAAATTTCATGCCTTTTTAAAAACTATTCTACGTTTCTAATCATGGCGACCAATGTGGTACCGTCTTTCACTTCCTCATATTCTACTCCATCTGACACCTTGTTGTCCGCTGCCCTTGATATCAAGGCAGCACTTGACTAAGTACGGCATCAAGAAGCCCTAGAGCCAGTGAGAAACAGGGCAAAACCTGCTGGTTGGAGTCATACTTGCCATAAAGTAAGCTGGTTGGAAGTCATTCATCTCAGCCCAAGGACATCACTACATGAGTTCATTGGATAGTGTCCTAGGCCCAATCATCTTCAACTGCTTCAACAATGACCTTCCTTCCATCATAAGGTCAGAAGTGGAGATGTGCACAGTATTCAGCACCATTTGTAATAATTCAGATACTGAAGCAATCCATGTCCAAATGCAACAAAATGTGGACAATGTTCAGACTTGGGCTGACAAATGGTAAGTAAATTTGCACCATAAATGTTCCAGACAATGACCATCTCTAACAAGAGAGAATCTAACCATCACCCCTTGACATTCGATGGCATTACCATAGATGTGAATCCCTGACCCCCAGCATTCTGGGGGTTACCATTAATCAGAAACTGAATTAGCCATATAAATACTGGAGCAGATCAAAGGTTAGGAATCCCGTGGCAAGTATCTCATCTCATCATCCCCTCAAACCCTCTCACCACTTAGGAAGTGCAAGTCAGGAGTGTGATGGAATACTCTCCAGTGGCTTAGATGAGTACAAATCCAACAACACATAAGATGTATAACCTCACCCAGGATAAAGCAGCCCGCATGATTGTTTGCGGAAGGGATAGCAATCAGTCTCTCCACCCCTGACAAACAGTGTCAGCAGTGCGTACCATTTGTAAGATGCACTGCAGGAACTCACCAAGGTTCCTTAGGCAACACCTTCCAAATTCATGACTACTATGAGAAAGACAAGGACAACAGATACCTAGGAGTATTATTACTTGGAAGTTTCCCTTCAAGTCATTCATCATCCTGACTTGGAAATATATCACCATTTCTTCACTGTTGCTGGGTCAAAATCCTGGAATTCCCTTCCAAATGGCAGTGTAGGTATAGCTTAACCCTAGGACCACAGCAGTTCAAGAAACTAGCTCATCATCACCTTCTCAAGGGCAACAAGTTTTGGGCAATAAATGTTGGCCTTGCCAGTGGTGCCCACATCCCATAAATGAATTTAAAAAAATGAATTTAACCTGTCTGTAATCTCTTTGCATCCTCACAGTTTATATTCCACTCTAAATTTCTATTGTCACCAAACCTGGATACATTTTCAGCTCCAATTAGAATACTTGCCATCCTTACCTACATGTGACTCCAGAGCCACAGCAATGTGGTTGACTCTTGAATGCCCTCTGAAATGGCTGAGCAAACCACTCAATTCAGACAATTAGGGATCGACAATAAATGCAGAACCAGCCAGCAATGCCCACATCCTATGAACAAACAAAAAAAAGCAGGAAGCATTTCATGGTGGCATAGTTGTTAGCACTGATGCTTCCCAGCACCAAAGTCAGGGGTTTGATTCAGGCCTTGGGGGGTGACTGTCTGTCTGTGTGGGGTTTACATGTTCTCTCCAGTCTGTGTGGGTTTCCTCCCACAGTGCAAAGTTGTGCAGTTAGGTGGATTGGCTATGCTAAATTGCCCTTTAGTGTCCAAAGATGTGCAGATTGCATGATTTAGCCATGGAAAATGCACAGGGTCATGGGGATAGGACAGAAGAGTGAGTCTGGGTAGGATGCTCTTTTGGAGTCTTGATGCAGACTCGATGGACTGAATGGCCTCTTTTCTGCACTATTGGGATTCTATGGATTCCAGAAACCTGCAGAAGCATGGAATCCCGGAGCAATTTCAGAGTGCAGAAGGCTCAGAATTGGGTTAACTGGGGAGAAAAGGTTCACCAAGTACAGAACTGCTTCAGGATTGCACACAAGGGATCAAAAAGATCAGGTCAGCACACCATGCAATATGACCTATCACTGATATAACAGCAAGATAGGGAATTGATGAGACTTCATGAAGTCCCGCAAGCTTTCAACTTTATTTCATTGTCTGTTGCTACAATATAGCCTGGTAGACAATGTAACCAATGAGAAAATGATGTGATATAAATAGAAGCAGATGGAGAATGTGGAGAGCTTTTGTGGCCCAAGTGTGGTGTAATGAAGTTTCTTTATTAGAACTTTGATTTACTTTGTGAAGATAGTTTTTTTTTATATTGCTTTCTACTGGAATATCCTTACTGCCTGAAGAACATCTGTCAGAATGTAATAATAGAGGGCTAAATATAATAAGAGAGAGATCAGGAGAAAACACGGATTCATTCATCAGTAGTCTCTTATATTCTGGCAGGGAATTGCCGTTGTGGAATCTTAAAAGATGAACTCATTTATTACAATTGTCATCAGAGTCCTGGATGAAGTATGGTCAGATCCTGTACTAAAAGGGATTTAATACTAGGAAACGCAATGCAGATTGTGACACAACCGGAATTCAGGAAATAGAATTAGACATTCGTTTATGAGAAAGGAAGGGAGAAAATCAAGTGAAACTATGCTATTTGTGGGCAAAAGCATTCATAAACCTGCCGAAAATGGGGGAAAGAGCACTGACTGCCATTTTAAAATGTCTTTGGTGTGGTGGGAATAAACTGCACAAGCAAGAAGAATGTCAGAAGAGTAGATAACAGAGTGTCACAGCAAGTGTAAAAATAGGCATCTTCAAAACTGATGGATTGTTGCTCAAAAACATTGACAACCTGTAAAAAGGAGACCCTTTTAGAACAGAGCTATATACAAGAAGTAGAAAAACCATTAAACAAAAGAATTAACTTTCCTGGGGAAGTAAATGATACCCAAAATATTTACTGGAATATTAAACTCAAAGTGAATGGACACCCCACAGAGTTTAAAATAGTCACAGGAGCAGTGGTTTCTGTTTTATCAGGTGAAGTTAATTGGCTCAAATGGATTATATTGTAACTCTCATCAATCAAATTACAAGGTGTGGGTGGGACAACTTTAAAAGTGAAAGACCAATTTATGGCAAAGTCAAAATAAAAAGACCGAGAAATCCTCAAACCTCTCTACGTCATTTAAAATAAAGAGGGCTCTCCACTCAGCAGAAAGGCACACCTAAAATTGGAATTAACCTATAAAAGACATGAAGTTGCTGATAATTACAGCAGTACATTTCAAAATTAATTTCTAAAATTGTTTACAGGCCATTAGGAGAATATCATTGAAAATAAGCAAATAGAACTTTCACTTCATCAAGGCAATTGAAGCATTTATGTCAATAATCATTCAGCACTTACCAGCTACTGTAAACAAAAGTTGCAAGAAATGAAACAAGCCAAACAACAAGGTAAAGAATGTCTCCAAATTTGAGAATATTGTCTGGAAGGATGGGCAGACTATATCCCCACTAATCTGTTACTACAGTAATACTTTGAACTGCACAAATCATCCTGAACAAAGATCAACCAGACTCGAAACGTAGGCTCTATTTTCTTTCCACAGATGCTGTCATATCTGCTGAGATTTTCCAGCATTTTCTGTTATTGTTTTCATAGTCACTGACTTGCTAGTCTTCAATGAGGGAATAGTTGTATCAAGATCACCCCAGCTTGGTACTCTTCACAGACTCCTCCAAAGTCCCTTAAGAATAGCAAAATGTTGTCTGAAAGCACAGCAATTTGTTTGGTGGTCAGGCATTACTTGTTCGCTAACTATTTTTCTTGTGCTTTAGCAGCCAAGAACTAAAAGAAACAGTATTACCTTCTAAGTTTCCATCAAAGTGTGTGAATGCCTGAGAATTTTCTTATTTTCTATCTAGGCCTTGCAGCATTGTGTAAGTTTCAATAAGATGTCCCCCTCATCCTTCTAAACTTCAATGAGTAAAAACCCAGAATCCTCAACAATTCCCCATATGAGAAACTCTTCATTTCAGGGATCATTCTTGTGAACCTTCCCTGGACCCTTTTCAAGGCAGCACATCCTTTCTTGGGTATGCTGCTCTTATCCAAAATGGCTCACAATACTCCAATTGGAGTCTGACCAGTGCCTCAAAAAGCCTCAAAGTGCATCCCTCCTCTTGTATTCTAGCCCTCTCAACATGAATGCTAATATTTGCCTTCCTAACTGCCGACTGAAACTGCATGTTAATCTTAAGAGAATCTTGAACAATGACTCCCAAGTCCTTTTGTGTTTGAATTTTTTTTTGGATACAGCCAAATATAGACGGTGTTGCAATTATTGTTTAGTTCAAGTATAAGTTTCTGGTTAGTAAGTTTCTTGATTACTTTCTTGATACTTACAACTTATGTCACTTGCAATCTCTCTCAAGTGGCTGGACAGTTTTGCCTTGAAATACTTCACTCATTGTGTATTTCCAAGATGATGTGTGTGTGTATGTGTGTCTTCTGTGGAATCCAGTAGTTTGCATTTTAATTGTATCTTTCTCACATAGGTAAGAGTTTCTATGGGTGTCTGGATTATAGGAAATGATTCTCTCTTCACACTGCCCTGAGGGTAATTTGATTGTTTTTCGCTGTTAGTTTGTATGCCACCTGGCATTTTTAAACATTTTCTACTATTTCAGTTCAAGTTGCAAAATATTCAGTAAGTTAAAAGTTGAAAAAGTCAATAGAAACTTGAGCTTACTACTCAGAATCTGATGATAATGAAGATAACACTACAAGCTCTGCAGTCACCCAGGAGAAGAATATTCACGTTGACAGAAGAATGAGTACAGAGTATCCTCAAACTCAAAAAAAGATCAGAACAAGATCAGGCAGATTGATCAAGGAAACTCAAAGCCTAACCCTGTGAAGTCTGAGACTTGAGAGATGTTGGAGGTAGTGGAGGAGATGTAAGAGGCTGTAAATATGAACGATATAAAGACTTGGAGAGAGGCATAGAGCAGAGGATTATAGTATAGAATGGCACTGTGGTTAGTGCTGCTGCCTCATGGTGCCGGGACCTGGCTTCAATTCTCTGCTTGGGTCAATGTCTATGCAGAATTTATCCATTCTCCCCTTGTCTATATCTCCCAGTGAGTGGAAACATTGGGATGTATTTGTTATGTTTATCTTATACCTGAGAAATAGTCACAAAGCTTGCCATGTGATAGCCTAAGCCGAAATCATGCCACTGTTGGTCAAATTGTCAAATTTATCTTTAGGCCAATATCCAGAACAATTGGCCTCTTGGATATGTAAATTGGTGATTTAATAGCTGTTGAATAGCTGTCCCTCAAACTGGTTATTACAAGAGTGAGGCAGAAAACAAGCCAGCCACAATCAGAATTCAGCAACATTCCTCATAATGCGGACCAAACTTGAGTTTCGTAACATTTTAAAACACCTTCCTATGGAAGCAGAACGAGCAGGAAGGCACAGTGATTAGCACTGCTGACTCACAGCAAACAGGACTCGAGTTCAATTCCAGCCTTGGGTGACTGGATGTGTGGAGTTTGCACATTCTTTTGTGTCTGCATGGATTTCCTCCAGGTGCTCCGATTTCCTCCCACACTCCAAAGATGTGCAGGTTAGATGGAATCAAAGAAACTCTAAAGTGCAGAAGGAGACCATTTGACCCGCTGAGTCTACCCTGACCACAATCCCATTCAGGCCCTATTCCTGTAACCCCAAATATTTGCCCTGCTAATCCCTATCAATTGGTTCAATCTGGCATGGCCAATCCACCTAACCGGCACAGCTTTGGAGTGTGGGAGGAAACCGGAGCACCCATTGGAAACCCATGCAGACACTGGGAGAATGTGCAACTCCATACAGATGGTGACCTGGGCTGGAATTGAACTTTGCCGCTGTGAGATAGCAGTGCTAAACACTGTGCCACCTGGATTGGCCATGCTAAATTGCCCCTTTTGTGTCAGGTGGATGAGCAGGGTAAATACATGGGTTTACGGGATTAAATCCCAAGTGGGATTGTTATCAGTGAAGGCTCCATGGGCTGAATGGCTTCCTTCTTCACTGTCGGGATTCTAACTACTCCTGCTATAAAGGTGGTTGCAAATGTGGAAGAGAGATTTCCTTCATTGACTGTCAGACTGCTTTGTTACTCCTTTCGCTACTTCACACTATTCTGTAAGGGAAGAGTCTGACACAACATTGGAGCTCCGAAACGCATCTCTATCCTGCTTGCTTTGGTTTCTGCTATTGTAATAACAGCTGGAGGATCATCTGGACGGAGGCGATTAGGAAAAATAAGTCTTGTAATCCAAAACAATCAGACCTAAAGTGCAAGATGTAAGACATTGATGAGAATGCAGATAAAGTAACTAAATAGAAACGAAATCATTAAAATGTAAACTTTATCTTTTTCCAAAATATTGATTTCTAAATGTAACAGGAAGTGTCCTGTGCTGGATCAATGACAATTTAAATAAAATTTGCAGTAACTAGGATCAGGTTTAATAAGGAATAAAAACAGAAAGCACTGGAAATACCCAGCAATTCAGACAGCGTTTGCAGCATTTTTCCCTCTGATGAATAATAATGAGTGCATGCTTCATGAGTGACCTTCAGTCACCCAATTTTTAAAACAGCAACGTAAATTTAGATGCTGGTGTTCATATGATTTTCAACTGTGGATCTGAACATTCACATCTGTTCCTGTGTAACTATTCTATTGCACAGTTCATAAGAATCAGATGTGTAAAGGAAGGACATCTTAAACATTAGATTCCTCACCATAATGAAAAACAATTGCTTGCTGCTATTGAACGAATTGTGTTTTGGCTGTTTCATGTTGAAACTGAGTGCCTGTCACATCTCTGATATTTTGGGCTGCAGTTTGGTTCAGTCCAGATATCACCCTGTAAGGGCATTGAAAAATCTTGTAAAGTAGGAATTCCAGGGCATGGCAACTTTCCCTGCCACCCTCGCACCCTGGACGCACTCTCTTCCACCTTTTTCTATCTGGAAAAAAGACAAGCCTAAAGACACATACCAGCCAACTTGAAAACAACCTCTTCCCTGCTGCCACTAGACTTTTGAATGGTCCTAGCCATTCAAAACTAGAAGTGTTTCTCCTAAAAGTTAACGTTTGTTTATTAGTGTCACAAGTAAGCTTACATTAACACTACAATGAAGTTACTGTGAAACTCCCCTAGTCACCACTTTCTGGTACCTGTTAGGGTACATTGAAGGAGAATTTAGCATAGCCAATACTCGTAACTGTGGAAGGAAACCGCAGCATGTGGAGGAAACCCACACAGACTTGGGGAGAATGTGCAAACTCTACAGACAGTGACCCAAGTCGCCAATCAAACCCAAGCCCCTGGCACTGTGAGGCAGCATTGCTAACCACTGTGCTGCCCTCTCACCCTATCGGTAACTGCAACACTATATTCTGCACACTCTCCTTTCCTTCTGCCCTATGTACTCTATGAATGGTATGTTTTGCCTGTAATAACTCACAAGAAACAATACTTTTCGCAAGTATCCCAATACATGTGACAGTAATAAATCAATTTGGTTCAATTCAATTGCTGGTTGTATCATATATAATTATATGCAGGTAATTAATGGCATATGGCAGTAACAGCTCCCCTATTTGGCCTGCAACTTTTTGGGCAATGGTTGCCTGAGAGTTTGTGACAGCCTAACCCTGAAGCAGTGTGCTGTTGGGTTGGCACCATGCAATGGAGCTGTTTTCCACCTGGCCTTTGGAATGGCACGTGCACTCCCAACTACTCTCTCTCTTCCAGCAGCACTCATTAGAGATTGGCACTGGCTGTTCCTTGCATGTTAATGATGTCAAAGCCAAATGAACAATGACCAACTGTGGCTGAGTTGTGTTCAATTTTTCCTGCTCTGTTGAATAACCCCACGTCATGAATCTGTTGCCAGCTCTCAAGTATTATCATGAAACCAGTGTCAATGTGCAGAATTCTGTTTTGAGGGCAGAAAAAAGATTTGCACAGGCAGAAAATATATTACTCCCTAGAACTAAGGGAAAAGGACTGTAGTGATTTTAAAATATCGAGTAAGAGTAACTGCACTTCACATTATCAGCAACATCATAAATTATGTACCTGTCACGTGGGATTCTTTGCTGTTCAACCTTAACTTCAAGATTATTACTAGACATTGGTCTTTAATGCCAAAGGGAACTTGTCAGAATGAAATGTGGCGCAAGTATTCCTTGCTTTGTTTCACTTTAGCTCAAGTATCATGAGCAAGTGATATCTACTGATAATTAATCCACTGACAAAGGAAAATAAATAGATGAGATTGAAATACTTCCTCGCTGTCCCACAACTTTTATATTTTAAGCCCTGATTTAACAAACATGGAGAGTAAAATTGGGTCAGGAATAAAACAATCCACCTGAATTTACTCCTCATAACTGTCGGGGAGTGTTAAGGTTAGAACTAGGACTTTACGGTATTGGCTGTCGTTGGAATTTGGGGTTCTGGATTTGCACATCACAGATGTCTTGTACCAAGGCAATCTAACTGAAGGTGCACGCTATCAAGGCCTCTCTTGTTCCACTACCTCCATGAAGGTTCCTGTTGTACGCACCCCCCTCTCCCTTCCACCATCCTCACCCTGTACTTCCCGACTCCTCATTTGATCCATCAGTAGATTCTGTCTCTATGGCATCCGGCGCTGCCTTGCGATCCTCAACTTCCACTTGCATAAATTTCACAGCAAAAAAATTCTAACCTAAAGAGAAAGAGCCTTCACTCTGTAGGTCTTTTATCCCACCATTGGGTGACAGCTCAAGGAGATGTGTTATCCGCCAGCCTGCATTGTCCTTATGAAGACCACAAATCATACAGGCAATATGAAATTCCTTTTTTAACCGGTAAATGAATGGCCTGAATTGACCCTTTGAAGTGTCGGTGGGTATACTCCCGACTCCCATAAACATCCGCTGATCGTAATATAGTTTTTGTGCGTGATGGCATTGGAATGCTATCCTAGCATACTCTTGTGCAATTTCATATGATTGAAGTTGGGGTGCCTACCCGTGTCTTTGTATAAAATTCTGGCCAATTACTTAATGGAAGCATTTAGATTTTTAAATTGGTGATTGAGGTGAAATTTGTGGCAGGTTCATCATTTAGAACAAATTAGTACATTGCAGTATTATTTTGTGAAGTTTGGTGAATAGGTCCCAGTGCAACAATTGACTTTAGCAAAGATAATATACTGCCACGCAAATACAAGTTAGGACCCTCTGGGTATATGTAGAACCATGAAGGGATAGAGGCAATATCTGTTCATTCATTTAAAGAGTGCTTGCAATTTAAGGTAGTTAAAAGGAAAGAAAAGGATTTTTAGATTGCTAGAACCACTGAGTATAAAATAACAAGTATTGTATATTGAAGCTAAGTAAGGATGAACTATATTGTATTTGGAGAAATGAAACCTTAAAAAAAACTGATTAAAGCTTTTAAAACAATGATAATGTTTAGTTGAGTATTTTTTTGAGAGGGTTAGAACAGGATGTGGCTGATAAAATCTGTAAGCAAAATTTGATTAGATACCAGGAAATTGTTAATTTTTCAGTTAGTCTTAAAGCAGATTTTTTTATTGGAAAGTGGCAGTTGGTATGCCAGTAATTCCTTGCTCTAACTGTGACAATCTGCTGTCATGTTGCCACCTCCAACCTATTTTCAAAGAAATGGCTGGGGGAGGGGGGGTTTGTTCGCTACCTGCCCACGGGTAGGTTGCCGATAGAAGTGCAAATTGAGAGGACACTTCATAAGTCACCTACCTATAGTCCCCCAATGGTGGCAGTCCAGAGCTGGGCCAAAGATACATCCTGCATCACAGCCCCAGCATGGAGCCCACTAGGCTGTGAGAGCTCCCCATCAGCAATGGTGGCCTGGTATCTGTGGCTACACATATATTTTGTATCATTTACACGTCTTCCTCCATCTTAAGTTGGTGTCCCACATAAGCATTTTTCCCTTCACTTCTTTGTATGGATCCGTCAGTTATCAAGAGCCTTGGGCACCCCCATTGGCCCACTCGACTCCGGTAACCTTACTTGGACAGAGTTCTCAGAGCTGGGTTCCTAATTAGCTGCTCTCTCCAATTTGGTTCTGTCATGGCCATTTCCAGGCCCCTGAACCGCAACTCGGCCTAATGTTGGGATTGAAACGTTGGAACGAAACGTTAACAGGGAATGGGGGCATGGAACAATATTAATAAGAAATGATGAGTGTGCAGTCTTGACAGCTCCTTAAAAGAGAATGTAACAAGTTGCTAAGGTAGGGGCGCTTCCAAATTCAATGAGATGAGTTATTTGTTCTTTAAAATTGTGATGAGTTATTGGCAACGATGGCCTCCTAGAGTTTGTTTCAAAGTTTTAAGGAGTCGATGAATTATTTCACTTGTAAGCTTGTTCATTCAATCTTTCCTGACTGCTGGGGGTATGTGCAAGGTAGCAGCAGTGAATAAATGAGCTGGGACTGAAGGCATGTTGGTCTTTTTTTGATGTTTGTGTATTGAATGCTTTGTTACCTGACATGGATATGATTTCTTGATGTGAGCCACAATTCACCAATTTGTGCTAGGCTAGATAGGAAGATTTTTTGATCTGCAGTAATTGTCAGCACTCATTGTTAATACTGGGTAGAACTGATGGAAGTTTCTGGCACCGTGCACTTGTGTAATTAAACTTCAGAAATATGCTGTCGGGGGTAGCCCATACCACCGTATGGTGCTCTGTTGCTGTCTTTGCAGATTAGCATGAAATGTAACTAATTACTCTGTTCTCACTGTGAAGACTAATAGAGAAATTAAACTTTGTTCAGCGAGGAAGGAATAGCTGAGTTTTTAATAACATACGTATTCCTGATTGCTGTGGAGAAACTTTTCTGGCCCCCAAACATCTCACAGAAGAAAACTAACATGTTACAGATTTTAAAATATATATATATTTAAAGTTTCTGTTTTTATATTTAATTTCCCCCCTTAATCCTACATCTGTATCTGGATCATTATTATGCTTTTTGCACAGGGATTTCATGTCATTTTTATTTCCTGCTGTGCGGTGAGAATTCTTCAGCTTGATTGGTTGATCTGTTTCTTCGCTGATTACCATGTTTACAGCCCTTACAAATTCTCTGTGCAGGGTGCCAATTTCAAATTCCATCCAAAAAGAGGACATTTACACTCCAGATCCTGATAAAACTTTGTGGTCAGTTTTTTATTGAGGTGAATGGCGAGTCTCATTCCTTTGCTACTGACTGGAGAATCTGTGCCATGATATCTGTGAAATGAGAAAGATCTTGCAGTGCATTAGTATCATTTACCTACAAAGTTCACCCACTGGCTGCAAGTTATTTCTGATTCATTGCTGGCCGTAACCATAAATAAGAAAGATGTCAGTATTTTGTTTAGCAACAGCTTGGTGTTCTTACTTTTATTAATGTATTTGTAATTGCCTAACTCTGATTGCAGTACTCTCTACTTAGCTTGAGAAGTGTAGCTTCAACTAACACCAAGAATCTTCACACTATTCAAGACAAAAGAGCCTACTTCATTGCTCCCTGCTCCCCCATCCACCATCTTAAACACTTATTCCCGCCATTATCAGTTCACAGTAGCAGCATTGCGTGCAATCCACAAGATGCA
The DNA here is from genome assembly GCA_024679065.1 of Sphyrna mokarran. Taxonomy (NCBI): domain Eukaryota; kingdom Metazoa; phylum Chordata; class Chondrichthyes; order Carcharhiniformes; family Carcharhinidae; genus Sphyrna; species Sphyrna mokarran. The sequence continues at coordinate 39,021,001 of JAGIQG010000017.1, forward strand.
CTGCAGCAACTCACCAAGGCTCCTTCAACAGCATCTTCCAAACTCACAACCCCACCACCTTGAATGATAAAGGCAGCAGATGCATGAGAACAATATCACCTGAAAAATCCTCTCCAAGCCAGGCACCAACCCTGGCTTGGAAAGACATTGCAGTTCTTTCAGTGTCACTAGGTCAAAATCCTGGAACTCCCTTTCTAACAGCACTGTGGGTGTACCTATACCATAGAGATTGCAGCAGTTCAAAATGGCGGCTCACCACCACCTCAAGGACAATTAGCGATAGGCACTAAGTGTTGCCAGTGACCTTCACATCATGTGAAAGGAATTTATAAACAGCATGATAATGGTATATAATAGAACTAAGCAAGCAGGAGCAAAACAGTTAATTTCAGTGGAAGAATGCAGTGACACAGTGGATTTGATCATGAACAGACCAACCACAGAGAGATGGATATAGATTTGATTTCCCCACACTAATTTCACTTCTAGCAGTGCAGAGAGGAACGGTGAGGCTTGCTGAGCATTGATTTGCCAGGATGAAAATAAGGAGGTCAATTCAAGGCCATTCTTGTATATCTCCCAACTGGTGTTTTGAAGTGATGTTTGATCAGGTCCTGCAGCAGGTTATCTCCTCTGATAGATAGGATGAATATTTCAATGCATAGGTCAAGAAAACAAGAGATGGGGGAAAGGTTTCTTCTTAAATTCAAAAGAAAGGCAACTGCTGGTGAGGAATCCTGAAAAAACAAAATGAATCATTTTTACCAGCAAAGTAAACCTTTCTGGTTTAAAAGATTTATTAAACTATGTGGCATAAAGAGTGCACCAGATATGGAATATACATTTTATACTGTTTATAATCATTTGCAATAATTGAAAAGCAGTTAATTTCTGTGTGGATAATGTCATTTTGTTTGCTCTCACTATCTGACAAGAGGTCTTGTAACACAGAGTGTAGCCTCTCTGCCTTTGCATCTGAAGCCCTGGATTCCAGTCTTATCCCAGAATCTGAACATCAAGAAGACTTGTTCCCAATGCTGCCAAATATCAGCTTGTAAGTCCTTTCAATATGCATCAACGGCATGTGGTAAGAATCATAGAAACCCAACAGTGCAGAAGGAGGCCATTTGGCCCAACAAGTCCACACCAACCACAAGCCCACCCAGGTCCTATCCGTTTACCCCACGTATTTACCCTGTGAATCCCCCTGACAATAAGGGACAATTTATCTTGGCCAATCTACCTAACCCACACATCTTTCGACTGCAGGAAGAAACTGGAGCACCCGGAAAAAACCCACACTGACATGGGAAATATTGCAAACTCCATACAGATAGTGACACATGGCTGAATTGAACTGTGGTGCTGTGAGGCAGCAATGTTAACCACTGTGTCACTATACTGCTCTAATGAATGGGAGATGTGTCTGTTCAGCCACGTGATGGAAAGAAATTGGAGCCACTACCATTACTACCCATTACTCCAGGCTGCAACGTACATGTAACAGTGTGTGTTGCCACAGCTCAGTTGGTTGGATGGTTGGTGTGGATCTGATTTGTTTCCAGCAGCAGTGTGTTCAATTTCCATTCAGGCTGGGATAGATTTGGGACCAGTGTTCATGACCTACCTGTGGAGGACTTGGGTCCATGAGCCAGATCTACCCTCAGGTAGAGAGTTCAAGAAGAAATATTTGGCATTGCACCTAGAAGCCATCTTAGAAATATTTTAACATGCCCATGCGAAGCTAATCTGAATTGAAACTGGTGATTTTTTCTTATCAGTGAGGTAATAAGAATGTTGCATTCAATAGGATGCACATGATGGATGTAATTGAGGCATTGGACAAATTTGAAACTAGCTACACTTAACCTTATGATTCAATGTTGAGATAAAAAAAAGCACAGCAAAGCCATCAAACAGTTAGAAAAAATATGAAGGATGAATGTTCAAGCTGGTTATTAATTATGACTACTGTTGTCAGCCAGCATATGTTAAAGGACTAAGTTACAATTGTGAATATAATTTATGCACTGTACTTTCATACTCAACAGGAGATGAGTTGAAATTGTGTTACTATGGTAACACCAAATTGTTTTTTCTCTTTTGTTGTTGCTTCAGAACACAGAACTACTTCTTAAAATTCTCAATTTACTCTGGGGAATTACTTATATGCCTTTTTGTGCATACTGAATCAAAATGATTATGTTTTTAACTTTGTGGATACACAATAAGCTGGAAATAAGTATCACTTTTTTTTCCTTCATGAATTCATTTTTATTGAAGGTGTATGAGGTGTACAACAAAACCTCACGAAAGCTTTTTAAGTTGTAAAATAGAAGCAGCCCCAAACTGCAGAAGTCACTGGTATTTTTATCAGTCTGAACGACATAATGATTAGTTTTTTAAAAAAAGAGCAGCAATCTCATTTTGTTAGCCACTTCCTACCATAGGGATCTACATATGGGGCAGCTTCATCTAAGCCCCTATACCAGTGATATAGCAGATAGTCCCCTCTCATTTGGCACCTGAGTGGAAGGCTATATAGAAAAGCATCACTATGAATATTTACTTCCTTGCATTACAAATGGGTCTCCACAGGCTGTATACAGCTGGAGATTAGGGGCAAACAATTCACTTTCAATTTAGATCAGAACAAAATGAACAAATATTCTGGTAGATTTCAGTGGGCATGTTATAATGAAGCAATAGGAATTGAAATCTCCAATAAAATATTGGCGTTTTTAAACACATGCTGAATGTATGACATCCCCAGATCCAGTCATGTATGTGCGATTAACATCATTTGAAGAATGGTAGGTACTTTCATGATTAGGGTAAATTAAAATAATTTTGAAAACAGATTATGGATGCAGTGTTAAGCGTTGCTAATCAAGCCAGTACAGATTGGAAGATCATGGGTTAACAGCAGAGGTGCTGCCCATTGGCTGGAGACCAGTGGGATCTGTTGGTAAAGGCCCATTGGTATTAAGTGACCAATATATCCTCCTCTTGGATTAAAGATCCCAGTTGTGGAAATCCCCTTCAACCCCTGCTTTCCACAACAAAATCTGAGAGTTGTTAACTGAGAGGCTGATAGCTCTCCATTATCATCAGCATCACTGGAAGCAATGGCCATTGCTGGTATTGCATCCACCAGAGAGCAAGAATTGATGAAGGGACCCCAGGCTGAAGGTGAGCAAAGGCAGTATGAAGGTTGCAGGAGGGAAGCAGAGTTGGTAGGGGGTGGTGGGAGGTGTGGGGGGTGGTGACGGGGTGGTGATGGGGTGAGGGAGATGGTTGGGGGGGGTGGGGGAGGTGGAGGGGGTGGGGGGGGTGGGGGGAGGTGGGGTGGGGTGGGGGGATGGTGGGGGGTGGGGTGGGTGGGGAGGTGGGGTGGGGGGTGGGGTGGTGGGCAGGTGGGGGGTGGGATGGGGGGGATGGGGTGGTGGGGTGGGGGGATGGGGGGTGGTGGGGGGGTGGTGGGGGGGGTGCGGGATGGAGTCAGCAGAAAGGGCAAGGTGGTGCCTTTGAGCGAGGAACATCCCTGGAAGCTGTCAAGGAAGTCCAGTAGGGGTTTTGCTTTCTCAAGCTCCATGGACCGCAAGCCCTTACCTGCCACTGGTTGAATACTAGCAGCAGTGGGATGAGGCGCTAAATTGTCCACATAAGAGCTTTGGTTCACATCCCAGTAGGAAGGCTGTCCAACTCTGGACTTAATCAAATGGAGGCAAAAGACTACAGGATCCCTATTTCATGACCTCCCACCCAATTAAATACCCCCTCCTTCAAAACTCTCCACCTATGGTCTGTGCTGAATCAGTCACTGCACTGAGAGTTGTGGTGATGTAGCTGCCCTTATTGGGAGGTAACAAGTTATCTTGCATTGCAGGACAATCCTGCTGCTGAAGATGTTCATGATGGACTAATAACACACCCAGAATTCTTCATTTAAAGTTTACTAAACCTCATTAAAGCTCCTTTAACAGCAGCTTCCAAATCTCTGCCACCTCAAAAGATAGGTGCATCTATCTTCAAGATCCCCTCAAAGTCACTCACCATCCTGACTTGGAAATACATCACCATTCTTTCACTATCACTGAGCGAAAATCCTGGAAAACCCTTCCTAACAGCGCTGTGAGTATTCCCACACCACATGAACTGTAGCAGTTCATGATGGCAGCTCACCACTGTTTTCACGAGGATAGTTATTGATGGGCAATAAATGCTGACCAAGCTCATATCCTATGAAAAAATGTTCAATTGTTACCAAATTTAAATTCCCACTCATGGTGGATTCCTTTTGCTGAAAACTGTTTCAAGTCAGATAATCTTTCTGAGCTTGGTGAAAAAAAATAGAGTGAATTCACAATGGAGTTTAAAACTTGCTCTTTTTCAACAAGAGGCTGTCAGCATTAGTGATTATTACTGGGTAAATCAGGTGGCAATTTCAGACAGCCACAAATGCACAGTTAAACATAGAAATTCAAAGGTTGCCAGTCGTGATACTGTAATCCTCCACGGGCTGTGTGTTGCAGTCATAACAATGGAATCCCACAGAATTTAAAGTTAAGGTGCTAACTTGTGCCAATTAGCCATTATACTCATACAAAAGACCATTGAAAACCTTGCTCAGCCTGGAGTAACTGTATTTTAGTGGCATAATAATTTATAATTACTGCTAAACAGTCTCGCTGTTCCCTGAAAGTATGAAGTATGAAGTCACATTCTCAGAGGCTAATCAATAATACAGACATTTAAGAAATAGTGTGTAGCTTTTGCAATTTTCTCTTTCATGACTTTTCCTTAAACCCATGTGTATTTTTCAATAGAGGAGGAGGTAGTGTATTTGTTGCTGGACTAATAATCCAGAATGCTCTAGGGACCCGGGTTCAAATCCCACCATGGCAGAGGGTGAAATTTGAACATAGAACATTATAGCGCAGTACAGCCCTTGATGTTGCTCCGACCAGTAGAATCAATCTGATGACCCTCTAACCTAAACTGTTCCAATATTATCCATATGTCTGTCCAATGACCATTTGAATGCCCTTAAAGTTGGCGATTCCGCAACTGCTGTAGGCAAGGCATTCCAGGCCCTTACTACCCTCTGAATAAAGAACCTACCTTTGACATCTGTTCTATATTTATCACCCCTGAAATTTGAATTTAATAAAGGTCTGGAAGTAAAAATCTAATAATTTTGAAACCACTATCGATTTGTCAAAAAACCCATCCAATTCACTAATGTCCTTTAGCGGAGAAATCTGCCTACGTTTGCTATAGGTTTGGAGTCAATGTGGTTGACTGTTAAATCCTCAGGGGTGGTCAGTAAATGTTGGCCCAGCCAGCGACTCCTGCACCCCATGAATGAATGAAAAGTATCTTCTTTATAATGTTTTAAATTTAATTTTTATTTCCTGTATTTTACTTCCTGCTGTTTTGTTTGTGGCCATTCTTCAGTCTGACTGAATAGAATGAGTGACTTGTCCAGTTCTTGCCCTATTCAGACACCACAAATTCCCTGTAGAGAGTGTCAAATTCAAACAAAGTCCATGAGTGTTGAAAGGCTGTGCGGACGACTGTATATCAGGTGAACAACCAATGCGGTTTCTTCTCTACCAACAGCAACATCTGGGCCACTGACTTTCGAATGACTGTTGCCTGGCATTAACCTGTTTTATACAGTATATATCGATAATGAAGACTCAAAATACAAATTAAATTTTTGTTCAAGCTAGCCTATATTTAATCTGCTAAATGTAAAATTGTATCAATGCTGTACAGAGAAGCTATGAAAAGCAGCAATACTGATGGGCTGTGCCGGCACACACATGACATTTAAAAATAAATAAGGTGTTTCACTTGCTGCTACTGTTAGTTTCTTATTTAATTTATGTATTTATTTGGCAGGAGAATGTATCCCTTGCTGACATCCTGTCTTTGCGAGATAGCTGCCTCAGTGAACAGGATATCTGGGCAGCTTGCCTAGAATGTTGCCTTTCAATGAAGAGTATCTCCCACACTCCACTCTTTCATACTCTCTGCATCACCCCAGATACCTTGGCTTTCAATACTAATGGCAATGTTTGCTTCATGGAGCAGCTGAGTGGTGAGTACCGTGTGTTCTTTAAAATCTTTTCTTGCATAAATAACAAGGGCTTCAGTGAATGTCGCATGATGCAACGTATCACTTCTAGAGGTACAGTGTGTCAAACCCGGCTACCCAGTAACCCATGCTGTCTAAGAAGCAGACTGTTTATAAAGCTGCCATCATCTGATTGTGTGTCTCTCCTTGCTCATGTTGCTGGGAAACCCCTTGGAGCTGTTCCCATTGCATTACCAACACTTCACTGAAGCGCAGCAGAAACCCTCTTTTTTATTTGTCACAAGTAGGCTTACATTAACAGTGCAATGAAATTATTTGCATTCATGAACAGAGCTTCTGCCAAGCATCTAGTAAAGAAGCCCAGACAGAACGATAGAAGCAACAAAGAATTTCCTGGCCTTTTCTTGCAGCATTCATAGAATCCATACAGCGCAGAAAGAGACCATTCAGCCCATCGATTCTACATTGACTTTCTGACAGAGCATCTTGTCCAAACCCACCCACTGCCCAATCCCCATAACTCTACATATGTACCCTGCTAATTCCTGTAATCCTGCGCATTTACAATGGCTAATCTCCCTAATCTGAACATGTTTGGACTATCAGAGGAAGTCGGAGCATCCAGAGCATACCCACGCAAACACAGGGAAAACAGTGCAAACTCCGCACAGACAGTGACCCAAAACTGGAATTAAACCCAAGTCCCTGGCACTGTGAGGCAGCAGTGCTAACCACAGTGCTACCATGCTGCATTGTCTCTACTTCTCCCAAAGTCACCCTTTGAAATCCTTACTTGTAAAACATTATCCTTGACAGTCAACATGCTTGTTCCAACCTGACTCAAACAATCTGACCAGAAAATCAACAGGATCCAGAGTCCAGCATAGACTTGGTCCTAAAGTTGCCAGTTTTGAGATACTGTGTCTGTGGTACTGTTTCATTTCTTTGAACTCTACAATATTTTCATTTGCTAATTTTTAAAAAAAGCCTTAGGCATATTTGGGAGAATAACCTGGACTTCACTAATCAACCAATTCCAATTTCAGTTCTTAAAGTTTAGAAGACAAAAGTTTGGAATTTTAAGGCAAGATTGTGGCATTTGAAAAAAGTGATTTTTTTTCTCTCTGTTTGCACTATGAACCTGAACCATTCCTTAAACGATTGGCAGTGAGAGAACTTGGGAATAATAATATAAAAAAAATTCATGTCCAAAATGGTAACCAGAATAAAGAATGTGATTTTAATAGTTTGATCACAATTCTGTTTTATCGAATATGTCAATCATTAGCAGATAATATACACTTTATTTTCTTTTCATAGAATTATAGAATCGTACAGTGCAGAAAGAGGCCATTCAGCCCATCAATCCTGCACCAACAACAATCCTACCCAGGCCCTATCTCTATAACCTCACGTATTTACTCTGCTAATCTCCCTGACACTAAGGAGCAATGAAGTATGGTTATTAACCTAACCAACATGTCTTTGGAATGTGAGAGGGAACTGGAGTACCTGGAGGAAACCCACACGGACATGGGGAGAACATGCAAACTCTGCATAGACACTGACCTGAGGTTGAAACTGAACCCAAGCCCCTGCCACTGGGGCAGCACTGCTAACCACTGTGCTGCCATGTCACTCTTTTAATGAGGCATTCATTTTCAGGTGGTTGTTGACGAACTGAATCTAAATCTGTGAACAGTATCCTTTGTAAGTTTTGAATTAAAAATGTATTAAGCTCTTTTCATTATCACACTTTGTGCAGTTGTGGGGTCCAGTTATGGCCTGTGACCCATGAAACTCAGCACTTGTTTTGGCACTCATTGATTTATTCTGTTCCACCTCACTTGATAGGTATGTGGTTATCCTTAACTAATTTTACTTTTGCCTTTACTTGGATTTATTTCTTTGCAAAACACTGCGAGTGCGGTAATGTCATATGGGTAGAGGGTTCTGACTTAGAACACTGGTCTTTGGGTAGGCCAAGCCTTCCATCTTTGTTGGCTTGTTATTGGAGTTAGGTGGGTATAAGGAGAAAAGTAGGAAGCGTAATTAATGTACTCAGTTAAACGTTATGCCCTTTTTTTGCTGCTTTTATTTTGTACTATCTCAAACTTCAGTATTGTGATTAAAATTCTTTAGAAACACCAGGATGGTTTTAACATGGGTAAGCACATGAGTTTGGAGGCAGTGAGATTTATGTCATGTCAGAATGTGAGTGCACTGGGAATCCATCTCCAGCCTGCTGGCTTCTGCATTTAACTTTACTGCATTAGGCTGCTTGCAAGCAACCCCCTCTGGAGAGACAGGCTGTGAACTTCAATGTTAATCACTCAATTACAACACTAGTAACATGGCTTTAGCTATTTAACCATAGGTTTACTGATTTCCCAGTGTCCTTAGAAACTCATCTGTGAAAGCAAGGTGAGAACAGAATAGATATCTAATGAGGCTGAAGACATGATAGGGAATTTTTCCTGTAAATTTTCCATGTCACAAGTGCTCATTTGTCTATTTATTTGAAAGGCTTTGTTGATGGTAGATACAGTGTAAGGTCACTTTTACAATTTTGAAGATGTCTTTTACACCTTGGAGATATCTAATCTGCACTTTGGAGTTCTGACCTACCAGATCAGCATCTGTGTCACTTAGGCTATGGTATGTCACACCTTGGATGTGGACTATGGTGATTTGCAGTGCCCTGAGATAGAATCATAGAAACCCTACAGTGTAGAAAGGGGCCACTTGGTCCATCGAGTCTGCACCGACCACAATCCCACTCGGGCCCTACCCCTACATCCCTACATTTTTATCCGTTAATTCCTCTAACCTACGTATCTCAGGACACTAAGGGGCAATTTTAGCATGGCCAATCAACTTAACCCACACATCTTTGGACTGTGGGAGGAAACTGGAGCACCTAGAGGCAACCCACACAGACTCGACGAGAATGTGCAAACTCCACACAGACAGTGACCCAAGACGGGAATCGAACCCAATCCCTGAAGCTCTGATGCAGCAGTGCTAACCTCTGTGCTTCTGTGCTGCCCCAGAGCTTGCTGCTCTGAAGGAAAGAGGCGATCAACAGAGAGGTCATTCTCTGAAGGCCATTCCAACACATCCTACAACTTGGAGGATAAGCATTCTTGACATCTCAGAACACCAACATCTCAGCATATTTCAGACTCGCGTTAGGTGTCGCAGATATTTGGAGCATATTGGAACATGACCTATTGCCAAGTTGTCCTGGGAACCAAGCTTGTCAAAGTCACCACTAACTTTTATTACTTTTGCCTCTGGATCCTTGCAGAGTTCTGCTGGAGATATTTGCAGGATCTCACAGCCATTGGTCCACAAATGCAAGAGACAGGTGATTGATGGCCTATTTGCCAGAGTTGACACTTGCGTACATTTTTCTTACTGCGATGCCAGGCAGAATAAGTGGGCATTCAGATGTACAGCACTAGTTGGCTTCCCTCCAGTGCAGAGCATCGTGAACGTGTGGTAATTCAAGCATCATCTGTCACCCAAGAATATTCATCAGTGACAAGGACTTCACTCCATCTATGTGCAGAGAAAAAGATAATTATTCAGATGTGTACAATTACCATGATACTTCCATCCCAAGGCAGGCCACCCTCCATGATCTTTCTGCAACTCAAAGCAGACTGACTGGCCATTTGGCCAATAACAAAGGAGATCCAACTAAAACGTGCCAATGACAACCATGAGGAACTCAGCCAATGGAAGCCAAAAGTCAAATGGTGGTCAAATGTATCACTGAACAAACCATTGGTAAGCTGTAGATGCTACATTCATGCACTCCATTTCCCCTGCTGCCATGACACTAACACAAAACAGCCCTGCAAATAACCAAGCATCTCACTCAAAGCCCAACACTAATTAGTACCAATTTATGGCTTCCCATTCACCACAATTGAAAAGTTTATTTTCCAGACAGAAACTGAAAATGGGCAAGGTGGGAAAGTGATAAGAAGAAATAATGTTTATGTGGCTCAAAAATAAAACAGAAACATAAAATTTAACATCATCTGCCTGTGCAACTGCAAATCTTGACTTTGTCTTCTTCTCCCTCCATAGAATTCATACAGTGCAGAAGGAGGCCATTTGACCCATCGAGTCTGCACTGACTCTAATGCAGATTATTTTATCTGGGCCTCTCCCATATCCTACCCCATAACCCTGTGCATTTACCATAGCTAATCCATCTAACCTGCACATCTTGGGACATTAAGGGGCAACATAGCATGGCCAATCCACCTAACCTGCACATCTTTGGAGTGCAGGAGAAAACTGGACCATCTGGAGGAAATTCATGGAGAGACAATAAAATGTGCAACCTCCATAGTCAGTTAACTGATGCCAGATTTGAACCCGGGTCACTGGAGCTGTGAAGCAGCAGTACCAACCACTGATACCATCATGTAATATTCAACTCCTGTGGCTTCATCAGAGTCAAAGGGTGAAGAGGGATGGGTGAGGAAAGCAGACAAGAAACAGAAGGACTTTGAAAAGAGTCCCATCTTCTATGTCCAAGAGTATCTTGTTCATTGAAAGCCGTCTTTGTACAGCTGAGCATCCTGCTGCCTCCAACATATACTCTCCACTACTGTTTCATCTCCATTTTGTTCTTGTTCAACAACACCTGGAATTTCTAAAAAATAAGTTGTTGACCCAGTGAAGTTACAATGCAGAACTACATGCTTGTTAGAGTGGAAACAGCATGCTGAGGACAGAGCTAAGTGATCCTTAATGCCAGGCAATGACCATCTTGAACAAAAAAAACAAAGGAAAATACAGCACAGGAACTGGCCCTTTGGCCTTCCAAGCATGTGCCAATCATAATACCCTATTTAAACTTAAAAAAGAATCCTTCTATCCTTATTCAGTCCCTCTATTCCCTCCCCATTCCTGTGCTCATCAGTTCCCCTTGATCTTTAGTGGCACTACCATTCCTGAATTCCCACCATCAAGATGAGGGGATCCCCGTTGAAGAACAGATCAGAGGTTTGGTATTCTGTGAGGCGTATCTCACCTCTTACCTCTCGAAGCCTGTCCACCATTTACAAGGCAGAAATCAAGAGTATGATGGAATACTCTCCATTTGCCTGCAGGAGTGCAGCTCCAACAACACTTGAGAAGCTCAACATCATCCAGGATAAAGAAGCTTATTTGATAAACACCCCACTCATTGCCTTAAAAAAAAATCGTGCACTCTAGCACTAGGGCCACATGTCTGCAGTAGTGTATCATTTACAAGATGCACTGCAGCAACTCACCAAAACTTCTTGACTAGCACCTTCCAAACCCACAATGTCTACCACATCAACAAGGGAAGTACATGCGAGAGAATGTCACCAGCTGCAATTTCTCCTCCAAGTCATGCACCATTCTGACTTCCTAAAGTTCTGTTCTTTCATTGTCTCGGTCATAATCTTGGAATTGCCTACCTTACGGCACTGTGAATGTACCTACGTGACGCAGACTACATTGGTGTGAGAGTGTGCTTCACCTCCACCTTCTTTAAAGGCAGTTCATGATGGGCAATAGTTGCAAGCCTTCCCAGCAATACTGGCATCCCGTGAACAAATGAACTCGCAATATGTCAGCACATGAAAGCCCAACTCTCTGCCTTATCAATCCTGCTGAAGTTTGAGTACCTGAGCTCGTACGTGGTTGGTATAAGTCCTGTTATGGTATGCCATAGAGAGAGCAACTTCTGAGCAATTGGCAAGTCCTCTTGGACCATATCCTTTGAGATGCTTAAAGGTCCATGGGAGATTGAAGACATGAATTAGAACTATTAACATTAAGATTGTTTTAAGTGAACATTATGCACATGATCATATTTCCCTCTGTCATCAACTCAACGTGAATTAATGTTGTATGTCATATGACTGTCTGCTATTTAATTCTATTATGAGGTAGTTGGGCGGACAGTATCTCTGACAGTCAGTCAGAATGAGTTTGGTGCCTCCCCTTTATGTTCCATGCCTTCCTTCTGTAAGGAGGGAAAGAAGACAATAAACAGGTGTAATGGCTTGAGTTGACCAGATGGATTGGGGGAATTTGTTGAGGGTGACTATGAGAGAGTTATAACATTGCCATCTGTTCATCAACCCACTCTCATTCTAGTGCAATGTTAGATATGCAGCAGGCAGAGAGCATACCTGAGAGCATACCTGAGGAGTGAGAAGATAAATGAGGATATGGGAGTGATGATCATGTTTGGGTTAGCTCTGTGCCTGATTTTCCTGCCCTATTACACCATTAAACCTCTTTTGGCATTGAATTCACAACCATGACACCACAGTCCTGCTCATAGGGATGCCATTCTTTGTTTCACATGCAGGCTCCTTCTTCCCATTATTATAAAGTAGTATTTCTAAGTCGGGCCTTTATGGCAGCATTCCAGTAGGAGGTAGCATTAAAATGAGGCACAGCCTTTGAGAGCTTGGAGTTCATTGTGCTAATTCCTTCGTTTACAATATACCATCAAATTTCATATTTGAAATGTTCTTTCAAATGCAGGAATTAAAATACTCCATTACACCTTTGATTTGATTTATCATTGTCACATGTATTGGGATATAGTGAAAAGTATTATTTCTTGCGCACTATATAGGCAAGACAAACTGTTCATAATACATCAGGGAGAAGGAAAGAAGAGAGTGCAGAATATCGAGTTACAGTGATAGCTAGAGTGTAGAGAAAGATCAGCTTAATATATAGATAGGTCCATACAAAAGTCTGATGGTAGCTGTTCTTGAGGTGGTTGGCACGTCATCTAGACTTTCGTACTTTTTTCCCGACAGAAAAAAGTGGAAAGAGTATGTCCAGAGTGCAAGGGATCCTTGATTATCTGGTTGATTTTCCGAGTTCATGCAAATTGATTGGCAAACCCAGAAATGTGATGGTAATGGAGTGACAGTGTTTAAAAAAACAAGTACTGACAGATATGCTACAATAACCTTTAGGTTTCTTGCATGCTATTCCCAATATGCCACAAAGCTGAAACCTAATGCATTACCTTCAAGTGTGTAAATATGGAGTTCAATTTTTTTCTTAAGAACTGAATATATAAATGGTTTCAGACAGATGGTAAATATGTGTCACAGAAAAACACTGCTGTGTATCCATTCCAAAAAAAAGCATCTGAAGTCTATTTGTCTGCTGCTATGCCAATGGCCTTTTTCTAGTATTTTTTTTCATTCCAAATGGAGGTTTAAAACCAGAAAAGAAAATGGCAAATAACTCATTTAAATATTTTTGCATTCAGTCTGAAGCTCCAATGAGTTCTCTGGAGGAATTGGCTGTGAATACTTGAGCTCAGTAAAGACAGCAAAGCATGAAATTTGCTCTGAATTAACTGCACACCTGTTACCCAAGTACACATCATTTTGAAATCATTGTTCAAATGTTCGTCCAGAAACTGCCTTGCCTTGGGGCAGTGAAATAAAGAAATTATTTCCTTGGGAATGGATGCAAGCACAATAGTTGCACAATGGGTGAAATTTTCCAGCCCACTCCCAATAACACGATCTTCCAGTCCCATGCTGTAGACTTAAGGACTAGGAAATCCTATGGGTGGCCATTCAGCTACTCTGCAATTGGAAAACATGCCACAGGGCAATAGGAGAAAATCTAACCAATGTGTTGACAGAGAATAACATGCTGCGTGTCACAATGAAGTGCTGCGTGTCACAATGAAGTGCTGCGTGTCACAATGAAGTGCTGCGTGTCACAATGAAGTGCTGCGTGTCACAATAACATGCTGTACGTCACAGTAACACGCTGCACATCACAGTAACACGTTGTGCGTCAAAATAACATGCTGCGCATCGGAATAATACGTTGCGCGCCAGAGTAACATGCTGCATTGTAATGAATTGCACCAAATAATATCAAAATCCTTTGAACTGGTGAATGTCCAGCTCAAATATGACTCAGAATATTGGAATGCAGGAAGGGTGGTTTTGAAAAAGTTGATTATTGAAGTCCTGAAGTATCTTTAAAAACAAAGGATACAATGTTCTGATCCAAATTCTGTTCTTGAATTGTATTAATTTTCTCAAAAGTGCTTAAATACTAACCCATGATTACCCTTGTATCTTATCAATTCAACAATCCAACAGGCAAATGCACAAAGTAAACTATGCCTAAAAATCAGGGCAAAGTGATTTAATCTCCTCTGCTTTCTTTATATTTATATTGCTAATTTGCTTAGTTTATTTAGTTTGAACTTTAGAACATAGAACATAGAACATTACAGCGCAGAACAGGTCCTTTGGCCCTTGATGTTGCGTCGACCAATTAAGAAAAAGCAATGACCCTCTAACCTAAACCATTCCCTTTTCATCCATAAACCTATCCACGGACCTCTTAAACGCCCCCAAACTTGGCGCATCTACCACTGCAGCAGGCAGGGCATTCCATACCCTTACCACCCTCTGGGTAAAGAACCTACCTCGGACATCCGTCCTATAACTACCACAACTTTGGTTGTCTATTTCCCCATTTATGTTTAATTCCCAAATCAGAATACCAAGATCACTTAGTATTAGCCACTTGCAATATATGCAAATTAATGGGAACATAGATTAAGGGAGAAGGGGTGATCTACCTTTTTGTCCCACCAGTTGATTGGGGGAAGGGGGGTTGGTGAGCAGGTAACTTCATTGCAGCGTTAACATAAGCCTAATTGTGACACATAAATAAACTTAAAACTAAGATTGCGAGAGAGGAGAAAAATCAGTTTTGTGCCTGATTTCTGATCTTGTAATCTTACTGGGTCCTGATATCCGGCAAGATCAGCCTGTGTGATGCTGATCTCCATATTTCAATTGATTTTAAATCTGATTTAAATGTAAGATAATTTTCTCCCACTCCTGGAATGCTTCAGATACAAAGTCAGAATCCAGAGACCTGACACTTTCATTTTATTATGCATGTGAGGCTTCCTGATTGGCCTCAATTAGGAGTATCTTTTTGTGATGACTTCAATCAGGGAGCTCATACTTCAAGAGACCAATCACATGTGCCTCAGTCAAGTCATTACACATGGATATTTCCTCTGATAAGCTGCCTAATTTAATTTCCTGTGAAATATCTCTACCCCAATGAAAAAAATACAATCCTCAGGAAATAAGGGAGGGGGAATAAAAGACTACGGTAAGATGTAGAAGAGGGAAAAACCACTTTCAAGGCTTTTAAATACACACGTATTAGGAGTTAGTTATTCAGTGCCACTATGAAAACATATTGTTGCATTTTGTGCTTTGTAATTGATTTTCTTTATCATTTATTTACAGATGATCCAGAAGGTGCCTTTGTACCCCCAGAATTTGACATTACAGGCAATACCTTTGAGGTTGGTAGAAATCCTTACAAACATAAGGCAAGCAGGAAGCATATTCCTCACTGTTTTTGCAATGAATAGCGTTGCAAATTCAATGAGAAAATCCATATACATTAGAATCCTTCAAGTGAAATGCCTGCTATGATTAAATCAATTTTAGACTGCTGTTTAGGGATAGCTATTAATTAAGGCCAATCACTTGAAACTGCAGAAGCCTAAAAGGCTTTTCATTGTCAAATGTGTTTTAGAACTTCTCCCTGTGCCAATTTTTTTTTACCCAGTGTAAATCTGCTGTGGTTTGCAATCTGGGATTTTGCTTTGTGATATTACAGAGTGAACTAAAGGTTAATGTTTGTATTCATTCTTCTATTGTAATAATAGAGAAATCAGAGGCCTAGGAATTCGATCAGCTGCTCAACATATCTTCCAAAATATCTTTGATGGGAGTTTTGGGCATGAGCAGTTTGTTTTAAATGCAAGACCTCTTTACATTTTGGGAGCACTGTGGGAACACTGGAGCTGGTCATCCATCTCCGTGCTCGAACGGTGAGAAGCGAGGCACAGAGGAATCAGAATCTTAGTCCCATTATTGACAAGAGATCCAAGCCCCACACTGGACGCCGTTATTTTGGGGTGGCGCAGTGGTTAGCGCTGCTGCCTTACAGTGCCAAGGGCCCGGGTTCAATTTCAACCTCAGGTGATTGTCCGTGCAGAGTTTGCACATTCTCCCAGTGTCTGTTTCCTCCCATAGTCCAAAGATGTGCAGGTTAGGTTGATTGGCCATGCTAAATTGCCCCTCAGTGTCCCAAGATGTGTAGATTAGGGCGATTAGCAGGGTAAATACTTAGGGTTACTGGGATAGGGGCTGGGATAGAGCACACTGTAGTCCTGACCCTCACCAACTCCCCTCCTCGCATACACCACCCCCAGCCTCTACCCCCGCTCCCATCCCCCGTTACCATCATTCCAGCTTCTACTCCACCTTCACTCCTAAGAGCCACTGTTACTATCACAGCAACCTAATCATCCAATCATAGAATCCCTACAATGTAGAAGGAGGCCATTCAGCCCATCAGGCCTGCACCAACAACAATCCCACCCAGGCCCTTTCCCCTTAAACTTGTGCATTTACTCTACTAACCTCCCTGACACTAAGGGGCAATTTATCATGGACAATTCACCTAACCCACCTACCTTTAGACTGTGGGAAGAAACTAGGCAGACATGGGGAGAACATGCAAACTCCACACAGACAGTTACACAGAAATTATATTTTACTATTAAAGTAATTACTTTGTTGAAAAAGTTTGTTAAAATTAATCTACTGTTTTAGATACATAAAGCTTTCCAGCTACTTGCACGTCAATATTAACTGGCAGATATAATACAGGAAAGAGGGAACATTATGTTAAAACACTGAATTATTCTCTCTGCTGTGGGCTGAGTTTATTTCAATTTGTGCTTTTTCACATATTGGTATGCTTGAATATGGTGAATTGAATGATCTATTTACTATTGTCATTTCAGGATGTCATTATTATTTTCCATGTAGAATTTGCTTTCTTGTAACCCTGGCTTCTGTTTCTTCACATAACTAAACATGCAAATATTCAAATGCAAAATGTGACCTCATGTTCTTGTGCCCTTGGGAAACATAATGCACTCGTTCGCTTTCCTTAATCTGTGGGAGAAATTTGATCGTACTATTCTTCCGACAACCTCGTGGACGAGTGCTGTTTTAATTTCAGACTTGATAAAGACACACTCGTGATATCAGCAACAACCTTTCATCAGCAAATATTTCCTTGAGATTGGGAGAAGACTGGCATCCCTTATAGTCCAAAAGATCAATTGACCCTAACCCTGTCTGGCAAAGTTAATTTATTAGTCACAAGTAGGCTGCAATGAAGTTACTGTGAAAATCTTCTAGTTGCCACACCCTGGTGCCTGTTTGGGTACACTGATGGAGAATTTTAGCATGGCTAATTCACCTCACCTGCACATGTTTGGACTGTGGGAGGAAACTGAGCACCTGGAAGAAACCCAGGCAGACACGGGGAGAATGTGCAAACTCCACACAGAGAGTGACTGAGACTGGAATTGAACCAGGTCCCTGGCGCTGTGAGGCAGCACTGTGCCGCTATGCTGCCCATTGCAGTGGAATTTATTTTGATTTATGAAACTTTTCAATGCAGTTTCTTGTTTGAAAGATTCTGATGTTTACCCAGCCTTGGCTTCAGAGTTGTTGCTGTCACATTGAGTGTTCTCTGGTTTATCCAAAGTTTTGCTACTCAATCTTCATTTGTACTTTGCTCTTCCAATCAATTAGAGAATCCAGATCAGGTTGTGCATCGGTTTTGAATTAGTGCACTAGCCCACCCTTTCACTGTTGGATTTCTCGGCAGTGAGAAGCATCATGCCTTTCAGCAGTGGCGGGATCTTCTGGCTTTCCCACTGTCACCATCCCACGCCACTGGAAACCATGAAGAGGAGCGCTGCTACTGGGTCAGAGAATCCTTCACTAGCGAACAGCCATTTGATATATTCTGTTGAGTTCAGCATCAGTTCGTAAACAGATCTAATCTTTCTACCATCTGCTGTACTTTTTTTTTGCACAATATCTAAGCAAATAATAAAAAGACTTTTAGGCCATAATAGAAATAGTGATTGTACCAAAACCAGACATTTTTATCTACTATTATCCCACCAACTTAACATTTTGTGTAACTGAGCTGCCTTCTCCATTCCACTGCTATTGTCAATGACATATTGGGAGGGATCTTATGGGCTCTGCTACAGTGGGAATTTAAGTTTCAATTTACTGACAATGCAGGGGTCTAATCAGAGGCCTGTTTGTTGTATTTTAAGCTTCACTCCAGTGGCTTCATACTTGTAATATCTTCTCACGCCATAAATACTCATTAGCATTAAACCTCTCTAAATTATATCCTGCCTTCGAGAGAAAGTCAGTGGCGCAGGACAACTTGGTGCTGATGTTTAACGTTTGTTTAAAGGTAGCATGCATTGGTTGGCTTTGTGCAGTTGTCAGTGGTTGACAACATGCCCGGTTGATAATACAACAGCTATGGGCAGGCTATAAAAGAGCCTCCTGGTCAAACAATTGTAAATAAGGACTAGCTTTCCCTACTTTAACTCTATGGCACAATGAGGGGAGCAGGAAAATTGCAGCTGGCATGGAGGCTTCAGGACTGGCAAGAGTAAATAGTGTTGAGGCGAGATGTCATGGAGTGGGACTGGGACATTACAGGAATGAGAAGTGTTAAGAAGGATTCAGGAAGTGAAGGTGGGGTGGGGAGCAT
The DNA here is from genome assembly GCA_024679065.1 of Sphyrna mokarran. NCBI lineage: Eukaryota > Metazoa > Chordata > Chondrichthyes > Carcharhiniformes > Carcharhinidae > Sphyrna > Sphyrna mokarran. The sequence continues at coordinate 39,039,806 of JAGIQG010000017.1, forward strand.
GGAGAGTTGCTATGGGAAGAACATTTTGGCAAAGTGGAAGGGGTGGGGTGACGGGGAGTGGCAACAGTAGTCAAGATAAGGCCTTAAAGGTGGTGTCAGTACTGTTCCATTGTATGTCTATCTCAGGGTCTTGGTTAACAGAGTCCTTACAGGACTTTGAGTTCACCTGCAACACTTTAAATGTCCTTGCCAAGGATGATCTTGGATAGTATCTTACAATGCACAGGAGGAGGTGTTAGCTGAGTTGACATGTTCAGCCATATCTTCACAGAGTGGTGAATACAGCGCTGGACAGTTACATGAATATTCAATAATGTGTCAACAGAAAAACACAACACTGTTTCCCCCGCAATAAAGGAAATGTCCTGAACTCCCCTGTAATTATCAATGCTTTAAAAAGTCTTACAACACCAGCTTAAAGAGTTTACTGGTTTACTTGGTAGCACTGAGGAGTAGTTTTTGGAGCACTGCTCCTTCATTAGTTGAGTGGGATTTCAGTTTAGTTCACAAATAGGGCATATGAAGACACAAACTTAATTTACAAAATAATGGTTGGAATGTCTTTACAGGTAATCAAGTCTTAATGGTACAGACAATGTGAGTGGACAAAGAGTTAAGCACAGATTTTTTGTAAATTGAGTTTGTGTCTTTATATATCCAGTTTGTGAACTGAAATTCCACTCATCTGATGAAGGAGCAGTGCTCCGAAAGCTAGTGGCTTTTGCTACCAAATAATCCTGTTGGATTTAACCTGGTGATGTGAGATTTCTTACTGTGTTTACCCCAGTCCAATGCGGCATCTCCACATCATTACCCATGCTTGCCAACCTTGAAGTGTGCCAGCACACTTAGCTCTCTGACTGAGCTGGTCTCAACAAATAATGATGACGTACACATGCATGAAGTGTCAATGATTAATGTGAAATACTTACAATTGAAATTTTATTTTGAAAAACACCCATGTCTCCTTTTTATGCTCTCTAATACTATATTCATGGCAATGGAGCCAAGTAGGAAAGTGTTGGTCATGAAGCTGTTCAGCCTTTTTTGACCAGGAGACTCTTTTAGAGCCTCATGTATCTGCTGCATTGTCACCTGAAAGTGGTCTTCACACCAAGCTGTCACACGCTTGTTGATGTTCCCTATGCGCACTGCTGGAACTTTCAGTTTAATTGGAATCGCATGGGAGACATTAAAAAGCAAAGGTTCGACCTTCCAACAAATTGTGAATTTCATTGTTTCACATAATATTGAGTTGAAATTAAGAGTTTTTTTATCATTGCAGTGGAGTAAGCTACCAGGAAAGGTTATTTAAATCAGCTGTTCAAATGGATTCCAGACTAATCCAGTTATGTTTCTTGAATGTTGCCTGGTCTGCAGGGTTTTAGGTAGGATGAGAAGTTGGATAATTTGGATTGTTTTCACTAGAAAGACAGAGGCTGATGGAGGACTTAGAATTATAGAATCCCTACAGTACAGAAAGAGGCCATTCAGCCCATCGAATCTGCACCAACCACAATCCCACCCAGGCCCTATCCCCATATCGCTACTAATCCCTCTAACCTATGCATCTCAGGACACTAAGGGGCAATTTTAGCATGGCCAATCAACCTAACCTGTACATCTTTGGACTGTGGGAGGAAACCAGAGCACCTGAAGGAAACCCACACAGACATGAGGAGAATGTGCAAGCTGCACACAGACAGTGACCCAAGCCAGGAATCGAACTCAGGTCCCTGGAGATGTGAAGCAGCAGTGCTAACCATTGTGCTACTGCTCACTGTGTAGACCTGATAGAAGTCTACACAATTAGGAGAGGCATAGATAGGATGGATAGTCAGAGGCTTTTTCCCAGGGTGGAAAGGGCAACTACAAAAGGGCACAGGTTTAAGTTGAGAGATGGTAAGTTTAGGAGAGATGTGCGGGAAGAGTTTTTCACACAGGGAATGGTGGGTGCCTGGAATGAACTGCCAATGGACGGAAATAAGAATGCTCGCAACTTTTACGGTGTATCCTGACAGATACATACATGGGAGGCGAACAGAGGCACAGAAACCGCATACTGGATTGAAGGGCCTGTTCCTATGCTGTGCTGTTTTTTGTTCTTTGGGAGAGGGGATTGTGGTGAGAATTTTAGTAATCAGCAATCAAAAGAGATATTGCCTATTAGTCTATTCCCGCTCCTCCAACCTGTATGCACCAAGATGATCTAAAAGCAGACATTGTCACCGACTAAAATTCAGGAGAAGTCTTATAAATTTGCAGTCTTGATTCTGGACTATTCCCCCATCAAACCACTTTAGTTAGATAAAGTGGTTAAGAAAGCATATTGGTTCTTGCCTTTGTTAGCTAAGGCTCAGAATATAAGAACATGGAGGTTATGATGGAGCTGTCTAAAACACCTGTTAGGTCACAGCTAGAGTACTGTGTGCAGTTCCGGTTGCCACATTGTGTAAGAAGGATGTGATTGCACTAGAACGGGTGTGGGGGGTCCGGTGGACGGCAGGGGTGATGGGGGGGCGGTGTGGGGGGAATGGAAGAAGGTGGGGGAAGAAATGGAGGAAGGTGGTGGAAGGGACCTAATTAAAGTATACAAAATTATGAGGGACATAGATAGCATAGTTGGGAAAAAATCTTTTCCCTTATTAATGGGTTCAATAACCAGAAGGCCCAAATTTAAGCTAAGGGGACAGGAGATTTAGAGGGAATTTAGATAGTGATGGGAATCTGGAACTCACTGCCTGAAAGAATGGTAGACATGGGAATCTTCATAAAATTTAAGAAGCATTTAAATGAGCATTTGAAAATCCATTGCATACGAGGCTACAGATCAAGTGCTAGAAAATGGGATTGATGGCCAGCACAGATATGGTGGGCCACAGGGCTTCTTTCTGTGCTGTAAATCTCTGTGACACCATAACCTCCTGAATCTGCATTTAGTAAATGGCTGGATAAATAGACAGAGCTTATACCTGAATTCTCAAAACACCTTTTCACAATATGCTCTTTTTGAAATGCAAGTTCATTAAATTATCCCTATACCTTTCTGTAGAAATTTGGATAGTGCAAATAATTAATTTCAAACTATTTTTATTAAATTCAATTTTTACTTGAAGTAATTAATTGATGTTGTTATGTGAGAGTACACAAACAACCAAAAATAATCTAAATCTAAATGTTTTCCTACTTTATTTTATTAAATGGATTCATTCATGCCAGAAGGAAATATACTGCATAATTAATAAATTTGCCATAGTTGCTATTGTGCACTGCCTGATTTTGAATTCCATTGACTGCTGTAAAGCTAAGGAAGCCCTCTCTTATATTAATGTACCCCATCAACCTCATCTAACTGTGATCAGTGATGAGACTCACACCCAAAATGTGTAAAATACAAGGACAGTCACCCATTCCTGAATGTTTTCTGTGCTAACCATCAAGTACCTTTCCCTGTCATGATAGTTCTTATGAACTTTTATTTATTCATCTATTCATTCGTGGGACATGGGCATCACTGGCTGGACAGCATTTATTGCCCATCCCTAATTGCCCTTGAGAAGGTGGTGGTGAGCTGCCTTCTTGAATCGCTGCAGTCCATGTTCTGTGGATTAATCCCCAATGCTGTTAGGAAGGGAATTCCAAGATTTTGACCCAGTGATTGTGAAGGAATGGTGACATTGCTCCATGTCAAGCTAGTGAGTGGCCTGCAGGCAGTTGTGTTCCTATGTATCTGCTGTTCTTGTCCTTTTAGATGGACGGGTCGTGGGGTTGGACTGCGCTGTCTAAGATTCATTGGTGAATTGCTGCAGAATATTGTAGATTGTGCACACTGCTGCTACTGAGCATTGGTGGTGGGAAGGATTGAACGTTTGTAAATGTGGTGCCAATCAAATGGGCTGCTTTGTCCTGGATGGTGTCAAGCTTTTTGA